>CM077167.1:42467702-43067702 GCA_039583875.1 Platanthera guangdongensis | reverse complement strand
ACGTACCCTAAATTAATGGTCGAACCCAAGTGCGCGTAGTTTAATCCATCGAAACCATGGTCCTGCATCAATTTGGTAACAGATGGATGTTCACATCAATTTCCTAATTGGCACCCTCTCCCTTTTATTAGTACGCCGACACACACTTGTCTTGCACTTTTATTTGTAAAAAAACAAACAAAAAATTTCTTCTGGTCTTTTAATAGCGCCCTAAATTTTTATTTTTCTGCAAAAAAATCAAAATGTTTTTTAATAATCTCTTATTTATTTTTATTAAGAAAATAAAAAAAATATATATTTTCTACCCTAGCTATTAAGCGGGAACAAATTCATCTATTGCAATTTATATAGGGTCAGAGTCCTTTTATTCACTATATGTGTACCAGATCCAAGTGAGTTTTCTCTCTGGTTCTCACTGAACATGGCCTATGACATTTACGCTTCCCGTTTAGACTATTAGTATGATAAAGCCATGGCTAAACACACCCTAGCCTTGCCATCATATCATAGGAATTCAACCGTGCTCACACTTATCCTCCCATTAGAATTGAATCACCTACTTGTGACGGTTTAGGGTGTCCCAAAATTTTTAGAGACTGGCTTAAGGGAATAGTAATTGAATTTGATTGCCATGATAGGGACGACCACCAAAAGGTTAACATAGACCGAGAACGATTAGTAGGTCAAACCCAGTTATTTTGGCTAAACGAAGAGCGTCGTGTTGGTAGTTATAAACATGCTTGGCCGACATTGCGTAACCTACTCTCGGATCAATTTGATCCCGCCTATCTCTGCACTACTAACACCGAGCCTATGAGTGAGTATCATTATAATGTTAGTCCCATACCTGCCTATAGGAATGATTATATACCTAACGCTAGATTAGTTCCCCCAAAAGGTCAGCCTGCCCATAGTGTGCCTACTCACACCTTTAGTGAAACCATTCCTAATAGATCATATGTCTTGGACTCGAAAGATGTTACTACTAGGGCCTTGTCTCCTTTAACTGTGTCGACTACGCCTCCCAAGATTGTGAATGATACCCATGAGGATGCTGATGTAGATGTGGTATCACTTGATTCTGAGGATGATCCGCTAGGTGAGAGTATTCCTTCACGTACGATTGTGCCCGACAAGTCTGATGATTCTGACATTGAGGGAATACCTAATGATTTAGAATATGATGTTTGGGATGATGATATTCTGATCTGTGAGAGTATCTGGTTCCTTATTACATGCCCTTCAATCATTGTGTCTGATCACCATAGTATTGAGTGCCCTCTCTAGGATACGAACCCCATCATGATAGAGCCTACGATTGCTCCCACTGAGAGTGTATCTGAGTTATCTGAGTAGCCTGAGAGTAAGGATATCTCTTTGATGTTAACACCAATGCTTTAAGCTACTTGTGGATTATAAATTTTGTCGGGTTCAATTTTGCCTATTTCTGAGACCTTTACTGATTCTGATTTGGATAATATATCTAGCGTGAAAAACTTTTCTATTGAGGAAGTTGTACTTTTAGATGACTTTATTGATATTGACCGGGATGGGAGTTCCATGATTTTGCCACCGTTGTGAAAGTGTGAGTTAGATCTGATATACTCTAGAGGGGGGGTGAATAGAGTATGGTGATTGCTAAAAACTTTTACAACAGTTGTTGTATTCTTATGTGAACAAGGAAGCAAATAATGAAGAGTAAATCTAATCACAGAAACTATCAAATCACAGAGCAACCTAGTCACAAACTACAAAAGAAACTAATCACAAGCCACAGCCAGAAATAAAAGAAAAACAAGCAACCAGAAGACACAAGGAGCTATAGTGGTTCCCCAATCAACCTGGGTACATCCACTCTTCTACCACCCTAGGTAGGAATCCACTGCAGGATGAGTTGATTAGGTGTCCTGGGCACCAATGAGCTTTTGATAAGGTGCTCAAAAACCACACACAAACTTTTGAAGGGAGTTTGAAAAACCCTTTACAGCAGAGAGAGAGAGAGAGAGGGATAAGAAGATCTTCTCTGTCAACAGTCAGAGAGAAGATTGTGGATGTTGTCAAAGCTCCCCCTGAGATCTTGAGTTGTTCAGGAAATGAAGCTTTACAGTAGGGTGATAGGCCTTCAGAAAATTGATCTCCAGCAAATGATGATTTCAGCAACAGCTGAAATGTGAGGTGTCTGGAGTCCTAAATGATGATGGCCTTGAACACTTGAATCAAAAGAGATCTGAAGATTTCAGTTTGTTGATCTCCTTTTGGTGTTGGTGCTCTTGTGTGAATCTTTGAGACTAAGGATGTCTGCAACTCTTTCTCTTTCTCTTGTGTGTTTGTTGTTGTAAGAGTTGTTGCAGAAGAAGTTTTTGCAGAGAATGAATATTGCAGAATATGTGTCTCTCCTTGTTCTTCTTTTTCAGTTCTGAAAAATATAATATTTTATTCTCTTGATGTCTGAATAGAAATGATCCACTGTCAAGATAGCCGTTGGCCTGTCATAAATGACTTCCTTAATTGCATTTGTCTTCTAGAGGAAAGTCCAATAAAAACATTCCTTGAAAATCCCTTGAAACTTGCTCCAGAATAAATGAAAACGGCTACAAGATCTCTAAATTAATTGCTGACAATAATTCCACAGCTGTCCAAATTTGAATCTTGAAAATCGTTGAACTCTTCAGAAAAATGTCGAACTGAGCTCCACTATCGTCGAACTGAGCTCAGAGATTTGGACTTTGATAGAAACAGAGATCGTCGATCTGAGCTCAACTATCGTCGAACTGAGCTCAGAGATATAGAAGCAAACTGGAGTCAAGATCGTCGAAATGAGCTCGAAGATCGTCGAATGGAGTTCGACGATTTGTTGAAGTTGAGCTCAGCGATCGTCGAATGGAGTTTGACGATCCGTCGAAGTGAGCTCAACGATCATCGATTGGAGTTCGACGATTCGTTGAAGTGAGCTCAACGATCGACGATTGGAGTTCGACGATTCGTCGTACTGAGCTCGATGAAATGACTTAATTTCCAGACTGAAAAACCTTGGTCTTGAGGGCAGCTTCCAAACCTAAGTACTAACCCTTAGACTCAATTCTAATTGACCTTTAGATCTATACAATGAGTTCAAAACAGGTTCCTAAGAGACATAGTGATCCTGACCCAAATTAGTAATAGGGTGTTCCAACAATCTCCCCCCTATTTGGGTTAGGATTTTTATTTACAGAAATTTGAAAATTATAAACATACAGAACAACAATATAACAACAAAACATAGCAGAAACACAGATATATCTCAAATAGATCAGAAAACAGAAATATACTGTCACCTTACAGAATTACTCCTTTTCTTTGCTCTTTATAAGTTTTATTTCCCTGTTTGGATTAAGAACTTCCTTCTTAGATCTCCTGTCATCAGCTGCACCTAGAGATGTTTGTTGTTTTGTCCTTGGTACTATAACTTCAGGATGCAGCTTCATGTAACTTTCAGAATCAAAGAACTTGCTGGAGGAGTATCTTTCCAGTTCCTTTTTCCTTTGTTCTGACAAGGTAGTAATGCTGGAGGTGTCTTTGTCTTGCTCTCTGGATTTCTTGATCTGGTCCAGAGCAGCTAACTCTTTCATCCTAGCTGTCCAGGAAGTTGGATTGTTCTCTGGATCTTCAAAAGGCACTGGAGGCTCATATCTGTTAGAGGGATTATCTGGAGGAGCTCTGGAGGAGACCAATTCTTTCAACTTATAAGGAAAGGGACCTGAAGTAGTATCAGATAGACCTGGTCCTTCCCTTGAGTATGGGTGCTGCCTGGAGTAACCTTTTGAATAAACTTGAAGTTCTCTTTGGTTTCCTCTGTAGTTTCCTCTCCTTGATTGATAGCCTCTGGATTGGCTTCCCCTATGTTGAGATCTTCCTTGAGGCTGATAGGGGGTTTGACTTCTGGCAGAGGGTTGAGATACAGAGCTACCAGTTGCACCTACACCAGGTGAAGGAGGAGGAGGAGGAGGATGATGGAACTGAGAGGAACCTTTGTCATATCTTCTTTTCTTTTTCATAGCCTTTAGTTGATTCTTGGAATATTGCATCTAGTGTTTTGTTATAGGGCAGTCATGCAGAATATAGTAGGGAATGTCATTTGTATCTTTTACTTTTGCTGGAGGAACTCTTTTCATTGCCTTGCTTCTTGCTTTTCTTTTCCTTACTATAGTAGCTGAGGAATCATCAGAATCAGTTCTAAACTGGTCACTTTCAGAGCTTTGTTCATCATATAAAGCATCAATCTTTTTCAGATAATCTTTCTGTTGTTGGGTTGGAGCAGAAGAAATAGTAGTGACAGCAATTGTAGCAGCAGTAGAAGGAGAAATAGGAGTAGCACTAGCAGAGGAGATTATATCAGCAGATACAAGACTTTCAGGAGCAACACTCTCAAAAGATACAGCAGCAGTAGTAACAGCAGTAACTGGGGCAGTAGTAGATTCAGAGAAAACATTTTTAGATACAAGAACATCAGCAGGGGCAACATCAGCAGTTTCAGAAACAATACTTTCAGATACAGTAGTTTCAGTAACAGCAATATCATCAGTAATGACAGTAGTCTCAAGATCAAATACCTCTGTCATAAGTATATCCTTAGAGACTAACTCATCAGCAGTATCAGAACTATCAGACACAACAACAGTAGCAGAACCATCAATAACAGCAGTAGGGGCAGCAGCAACAAAAACAGCAGCATTTACAACAGTAGGAGCAGCATCAGTACTTTCAGCAGCAACATAAACTGCAGCATAAACTGAATTTACAAAGGAGTGTGTAATACTGGTGTCACAGCTTGAAAAGAGCACAATGGACTTGGAGAGATCTTCTGATGGCTGGACTACAGTATGCTCTGGAAGACAACTGAAATATATATAATCAAAATCTAATAAAAGTGACCTGAGGTCCACCGAGAAAACTACAACCTGTGGTGTTGAGGCTGGAGCTTGAGTTGAAGAGACAGCAACTTGTACTGAGGAAATAGCAGCAGCAGCAGGCAATCTAACATCTTCATGAGGCATCTCCCCCTACCTAGATTCAGAGACAGCTGGATCAAGGCACCTAAAGGAAGGGATTACCTGAGGAATGAGGGAGGAGAGCCTGGCAGAAAGGTCTACAACTGACTGTAGAAGTGGAGCCAAGGAGGTCTCCAACAAGAGTGATAGCCTGGGAGCTATCAGCTCATACAGTCTGTCTGCTAAGGCTGGAATATCCACATGCTTAGTAGGGACTTGAGCAGAGGTAGAGAATGAAGGTGGAGCTGCTGGAGATGTTGGTGGAGAGCCGGTGTATGGGAGAAAGGAAGGTTGAGATGTGGGGAGTGTGGAAATGGAAGATAGTGGAATGGAGATAGAAGGTGTGAAGGAGGGTTGAGCAATGATGTCTTGCAGTAGCTGTTGGTAAGATGTGGATGAAGAGGGTAGATCAGGAGGGGATGAAGGTGAATCATCCATAAAGGAATCATCTATCAGATTGAAGGATGGAATGTGAGATGATGTGTCAAGATCTGGTTGAGGGTAGTGATGTAGAGGATGGAATGGTTCTTCTATTAGAGGTGGAGGTGGTGAAACTGAAGTTGGAGAAGGGGTTGAAATTATGATGGTGGAGGAAACTGTAATGGTGGATGAAATTTGAATGGTGGAGGTGACTATTGGAGATTAAATAAGAGGTGGAGGAGGAGGAGAAGCAGCAGGCAAGTCTTCTGCAGGGGCAGAGACTTGAGGGGAAGAGACTGTAATAGACCTTGTGCCTGAAGTTGCAGCTGCAGAGGGACTGCTGGGCTTCACAATCTGTCTGTCCCACTTGCCAAACAGGGCACATGAGAGCCTCTTGGAGGCATTGATGTGCATCTCATTTGATACTAGCAGAGCAGGGCACCTGTTTTGAAGAAACAGCCTTAGTATCCTTCCATAATTCACAAAGTTCTTATTTATCTTCTTCTTAATCAGGTCAAAGAAAATCTCTCCCCAGTTTAATTGTTTCTTATCTACAAGAGCACCCATCAAACGCAGTTGATACCTGGAGATGGTATCATGGGCTGAATGTTTGGCCAAAAGAACTTTTCCTACAACATCAGCCAAGAATCTGTACATAACAACTAAATTCTTTTTCAGCAGCTTGCTAAGGTTTGCATCAGAATGACCCATTCTATCAAGCATGGTAGAAAATTCTTCTCCAGACATTTCAACAGAATCTCTTCCAGAATTTAATCCAAAAATCTCTGTCAGAATAGCAGGTGTAAGAGGTACCCGGGTTCCAGAAATTGATCCAATCACTGTATTTTGATCTTGGTTGTGGGCAGTATATACCCACTCCTTGATTTCATCAGCAGCCAATTTGATTCCGGTGGACATGATGGCAACAATCTTTTGTTCCTTGAATAGTTCTAGAATATCTTGGAAAACCTGATCAGCGGTGTTGAAAAAATCCATATCAATATCGAAACCTGCATCAAATTTCATGGCGGCTAGGACTGCAACTGAGACGGCCATTATTTTCCTGCAAAACTCAACAAATAAACGACCAAGTGTAGAGAGGTTTGGAGGGAAAGAGAAAATTTGCAGAGAGATTGAAATCGCAAAAGGAGAACGACAGCCGAAAAATGAATTTTATATTAGGGTTCGATGCAGAAAAGGAAAGATCGTTGAACTCAGTTCGACGATCGGGGCTTCTAAAGGAATCTGAAAGGTATTCAATATCGTCGATCTCCGTTCGACGATATTGGAGAGCGTCGAGCTCCGTTTGACGATAGTTCAGAAAACAACATCGTCGAGCGCCGTTCGATGATCGTTGACCTGGATAGATAGTTGAGCACTATCTGAGAAGCGATGAACTCTGGTCGACAATTTCGGAAAGCATCGATCTCCGTTCGACGATCGTGGGGAAAATCGTCGAGCGCAGTTCAGAGACCAGAAACACTCTATACACTAGAAAAATCAAGATGTTTGCATAGTCTTGGTCAATTTTTAGAGTTTTAAAATCTTGGAACTTATTTTTAACTTCCTCCATCTAACATTTCTAACTGATTTAGGAAGAAGGTGTGTTTCTTTTCATCCAAGGGTTTGGTGAAAATATCTCCCCTTTGTAAATCAGTTGGGATATATTGAAGTTCAATTTTATTTTTCTCAACATTATCCCTTAAAAAGTGATGCCTAATTTCTATGTGTTTTGTCCTACTTTGGAGGACTGCATTTTGAGCTATAGAAATAGCACTGGTATTATCACAAAAGATTTTAGACTTCTCTAAGTTGTAGCCATAGTCTAGGAGTTGGTTTTGAATCCATAATATTTGTGAATAACAACTACCTGCAGCCATATATTTAGCTTCAGCAGTTGAAGTTGACACAGATGTTTGTTTCTTGCAAAACTAAGAGACAAGTCTGTCACCAAGAAACTGACAAGTTCCACTGGTGCTTTTCCTGTCAATTCTGCATCCAGCATAATCAGCATCAGAAAATCTAGTTAAGTCAAATGCTGAGTCTTTTGGATACCAGAGACCTAGATTTGGACAACTTTTAACATACCTGAGAATCCTTTTAACTAATGTTAGGTGTGACTCTCTAGGGCTCACTTGGAATCTAGCACATATGCATGTAGCAAACATTATGTCAGGTCTACTAGCTGTAAGGTACAGTAAAGAGCCAATCATTGCTCTATATGTTGTCTGATCAACAGGTTTCCCACGTTCATCAGCATCCAATACAGCATTAGTAGGCATAGGTGTTTTCATACAAGATGCTTCTGACATACCAAATTTCTTAACCAATTCTTTTGCATACTTGGTTTGAGAAATGAATATGTCTTCAGCATGTTGTTTGACTTGCAATCCTAGAAAGAAGGATAGCTCACCCATGCTACTCATTTCAAATTTAGAATGCATTTGATTGGAGAACCTTCTGCACAAATTTGAATCAGTAGAACCAAAGATAATATCATCTACATAAATCTGTACTAGTAGGGTATAGGACTTATGGGTTCTAATAAAAAGAGTTTCGTCTACTCTACCCCTTATAAATTCATTTTTCAGGAGAAAACATGCTAGGGTTTCATACCATGCTCTAGGAGCTTGCTTGAGACCATATAATGCTTTGTTCAATTTAAAAACATAATCAGTATGAGATGGAGAGATGAAACCTGGAGGTTGTCTGACATAGACTTCTTCTTTGATATCTCCATTTAGAAAAGCACTCTTTACATCCATCTGGTATACTTTGAAGCCTTTGTGTGCTGCATATTCTAAGAAGATTCTAATAGCCTCCAACTTTGCAATTGGTGCAAAAGTCTGGTCATAGTCTTTGTCATCTTCTTGAGAGTACCCTTGAGCAACTAGCCTTGCCTTGTTCCTTACAATTACTCCTTGATCATCCAATTTGTTTCTGAACACCCACTTTGTTCCAACAATGGAGTGATCCTTAGTCCTTAGTACTAGTTCCCAAACTTTGTTCCTTTCAAATTGATGCAACTCTTCTTGCATTGCCATGATCCAGTGTGGATCTTGCTCTGCATCTTGAATGGATTGAGGTTCAATTTGAGATAGGAAGCAAGTGTGCAACAGGTTTTGGTTGACCTGATTTCTGGTTTGCACACCAGCTGAGATGTCTCCAATTACTTGGGAAATTGGATGGTCTCGTGATGTTACTAAATCAACAGGGGGTGTTGATTGTTCACCAACCTGTGTTGTTGTTTCCTCTTGTGGTACAACAATTGGCTCTTCAAGAAGTTTCTCTTCAAGGTGTTGATTGTCTTCTTCATCTTCACTGCTTTCATCCTTTTGAGTAATTTGTATTCTGTCCAAGTCTTCAGCAAGAGAATGTACCTGCAAAGGTTCTATGGTAGAAGTGTTCTTCTCCTTGAAAGACATGTTAGTTTCATCAAAAGATATGTGAACAGATTCTTCAATTTTAAGAGTTGATTTATTGTAAACCCTATAAGCCTTACTGATCATGGAGTATTCCAGAAACACTCCTTCATCAGCTTTAACTTGAAATTTTGTTAAATATTTCTTGTCATTATTGTGTATATAGCAGATAGAACCAAAAATTCTAAAATAATCTATTTTAGGTTTCTTCTCTTTGAGTAATTCATATGGAGTCTTGCCCTTTAGTTTATGTATTAAACTTCTGTTCAGCACATAGTTGGAGGTGTTCACTGCCTCTGCCCAAAAAGATAGAGGAAGGTGAGCATCTGACAACAATGTAGTGGCAGATTCAATAAGGGTTCTATTTTTCCTTTCAGCTACCCCATTTTGTTAAGGAGTTCTAGGAGCTGAGAAAGTGTGTCTGATCCCTTCACTCTGACAAAACTCTTGTATAAGAAGAGAATCAAACTCTGTCCCATGATCACTTCTGATCAGGGCAATGTGAGTATTGAACTCAGTCTGTATGCATTTGAGAAACTCTGTCAAACATTTAAAGTTATCAGACTTCTTCCTCAGAAAGAACACCCATGTGAATCTAGAGAAGTCATCTACAACAACTAAGGTGTAAGATTTCCCTCCTAAGCTTTGTACTGTGATGGGTCCAAACAGATCCATGTGTAACAGATACAAAATCCTAGGTGAATCACTCTTATTAAGTGACTTGAAACTATTTTTAGTTTGCTTGCCTAATTGACAAGCCTTGCAGAGTCCTTCCTTCTTGTAGGGGCCAGAAGGTAGTCCTATGACAAGGTTGTCCTTGGATAGCCTAGCAATGGTTCTAAGGTTTATATGCCCTAGTCTCTTATGCCATAATACATTAGGTCTACTAACAGAATTAAACAGGCAAATATCTACTTCTGTTGAAAGAAAATCTACTAAGTAGATGTTACCTTTCCTTTTACCTGTCAACACAGTTGTGTTGTCCTCTGACTTGATCTTGCATAAGGCTTTGCTGAAAGTCACCTGATAGCCTTCATCACATAGCTAACTGATACTGATCAAATTGTGCTTCAGTCCTTCCACATAGGCTACTTTCTTGAATGTGACTGTGCCAATTTGAACTGCAACATATCCTTTTGTCAGTCCAAAGTTTGAATCACCAAATATGACCTTGGGTCCAAGCTTGGCTTTAAAGGATGTGAGGTTGTCCTTGTTTCCTATCATGCGATTTGATCACCCACTATCCAAATACCATTGTTGGTTTGATGTTGGATAGGTCTTCACCTGCACATAAGCAATTTACTTGTTTTTAACCCAGTTTACCTTGGGCCTAGGTTGATAACCTTTAAATGCAGAAATAAATGACATCCCTGGTTGACTCTTATAACCTTCAGGATGATATCTCCTTGGGGTATTATCCATTCAGTATAAGGGTTAAATCTTTGGGATGAAGGACCCCTAGGATTGGATTTTGATTTACCCTTGAAAGAATTTCCAAAGCTCTGATCTCTGTTCGACGATCGTTGAGCTGTGTTCGACGATCTTGGGTCAGATCGTCGAGCTCCGTTCGATGGTCAGCTGTGCCAGAGTTCAGGAATTAGAGATCGTCGACCTGAGTTCGACGATTTTGCCTGAGATCGTCGATCTGCGTTCGGCGATCGTCGAGCTGCGTTCGACGATTTCTGTTGAACACTTGATTTCTTGGGTAAATCAGAATTTTTCCTAGCTACCTCTACAACTCCCTTCCCTTTATCAGAAATAAACTTGATTGGGGTTGTTAGAACTATAGGTTGGCTGAATGAAGCACCCAAGCCCAGTGTACTATTGAATCTGGAGTTCACTGTGCTTGTGATGTCCATTAGCTTGATGCTTCTCCTATTAAGGGATTCTTAAAGCTTTTTGGCCTCTGATAGCTCACTTTTCAGTGAAGTTATCTGCTCCCTACAGCACTCCAACTCCTCAGAGAGTTTGAGGTTTTCTTCTTTTAAGGAACTGTGTTCGGACAATTGATTTTTGAGAGAGATAATTTCCTTCTCAGATTTTAATAAGTCTAAGCACAGTGCTTTAAATTCATACTTAAAGTCCTCAGAATTGAAATCAAATGATTCTATTACCTGGTCTTCTTCAGGTTGAGTTTCTGAGTCTGACTCTGACTCTTCTGCATCTGAATTGTGTCGAGAGCCATTGATTGCCATCATGCAGAACTCCTTCTCTTCAGCATCATCTTCATCATCACTTGAGCTGGATGAAGCTTCTGATTCCTCTTCAGTCTCACTCCAAGATTCATCAACAAATACCTTCCTTGTGTGTTTGTTCTTGCTTGAGGAGGGTTTGCCATTGTTATTCTTCTTGAAGTCCTTATCTTTTCTTCTTTCTCTCTTATCCTTTCTGTCCTTGTTTTTGTTCTCTGGACAGTCAGGCACAATGTGGCCTGGTTTCCTACAACCAAAGCAGACAATTTCTTTATTGTTTGATTTATCATACCTTGGCTTGTCATGCTCTTTGTATGATCTCTTCCTGAAGTCCTTTCTGGTCATCTTGTAAAATATTTTGGCCAGCAGACTAAGCAGCTCATCATTGCCTGGGATTTTATCTTCAGGCTGATCTTTAGTGGCTTTGAAAGCTATTGTCTTTTCCTTTCTTATGGCTGGTGAGGCAGCCTTCTGCTCTTCTTCTCTGTTCTTAATGAGCAGCTCATAAGACTTGAGCTTGCCCAAGAGAGCTTCTGTTGTAATCTAATTCAGACTTCTGGCATCCTTGATTGGCCAGATTCTTGAGTCCCAAGTGCTTGGGAAGCACATTAGGATTCTATCATTTAACTCAGTCAATGAGATCTCTTTATCCAGAATCTTCAGTTTATTGACTATCAGACTGAGTCTGTTATACATTTCAGCTACTGACTCAGCTTCTCCTTTCTTGAAATTCTCATATTAGGATATGAGGTGGGATCTCCTGTCCTTTCTTTCATCAGCTGATCCTGAGACTATTTCAGATAGCTTGTCCCAGATCTCCTTTGCTGAGTTGCATTCAGCTATCTTTTGGAAAATGTCATCAAACATAGTCTGGGCTAAGATATTCATAGCCTTTGCATCTGCAACTTTTCACTTCTTGATGTCAGCATCTGTTCCTGATGGAGGTGGAACAGAACTTGTACTTGTATTCTCTGGAGGTCTTGGACACACTGTCAAAACAGAATTAAAAATGTCCTCATCAATAGAATTCATGTAGAGTCTAATCCTTGCCTTCCAAAGTGCAAACTTAGATAGATTGCACACTACAGGTCTGGTGCTAGCATAATCTTTATTTTGGGCCATGATTTGTGAAGAAATAATTCTAATAACAAAATCAAAACAAGCAGATCTAACTAGGGATCTTTGGGTTCAGGTGTTAGCCTGTGCAACCACCAAGGTGTGGTATGTTTAACCAACCTCCCTCTAATACCATTTGAAAGTGTGAGTTAGATCTGATATACTCTAGAGGGGGGTTAATAGAGTATGGTGCTTGCTAAAAACTTTTACAACAGTTGTTGTATTCTTATGTGAACAGGGAAGCAAATAATGAAGAGTAAATCTAATCACAGAAACTATCTAATCACAGAGCAACCTAGTCACAAACTACAAAATAAACTAATCACAAGCCACAGCTAGAAACAAAAGAAAAACAAGCAACCAGAAGACACAAGGAGCTATAGTGGTTCCCCAATAAACCTGGGTACATCCACTCTTCTACCACCCTAGGTAGGAATCCACTGCAGGATGAGTTGATCAGGTGTCCTGGGCACCAATGAGCTTTTGATAAGGTGCTCAAAAACCAAACCAGATTTTTTGATCAGGTGTCTTGCCACCAATGAGCTTTTGATAAGGTGCTCAAAAACCACACACAAACTTTTGAAGGGAGATTGAAAAACCCTTTACAGTAGAGAGAGAGAGATGGATAAGAAGATCTTCTCTATCAACAGTCAGAGAGAAGATTATGGATGTTATCAAAGCTCCCCCTGAGATCTTAAGTTGTTTAGGAAATGAAGCTTTGCAGTAGGGTGATAGGCCTTCAGAAAATTGATCTCCAGCAAATGATGATTTCAGCAACATATGAAATGTGAGGTGTCTGGAGTCTTGAATGATGATGGCCTTGAACACTTGAATCAAAAGAGATCTGAAGATTTCAGTTTGTTGATCTCCTTTTGGTGTTGGTGTTCTTGTGTGAATCTTTGAGACTAAGGATGTCTGCAACTCTTTCTCTTTCTCTTGTGTGTTTGTTGTTGTAAGAATTGTTGTAGAAGAAGTTTTTGCAGAGAATGAATATTGCAAAATATGTGTCTCTCCTTGTTCTTCTTTTTCAGTTCTGAAAAATCTAATCTTTTATTCTCTTGATGTCTGAATAGAAATGATCCACTGTCAAGATAGCCGTTAGCCTGTCATAAATGACTTCCTTAATTGCATTTGTCTCCTGGAGGAAAGTCCAATAAAAACATTCCTTGAAAATCCCTTGAAACTTGCTCCAGAATAAATGAAAACGACAACAAGATCTCTGAATTAATTGCTGACCATAATTCCACAGCTGTCCAAATTTGAATCTTCAAAATCGTTGAACTCTTCAGAAAAACGTCGAACTGAGCTCCACTATCGTCGAACTGAGCTCAGAGATTTGGACTTTGATAGAAACAGAGATCGTCGATCTGAGCTCAACTATCATCGAACTGAGCTCAGAGATAGAGAAGCAAACTGGAGTGAAGATCGTCAAACTGATCTCGAAGATCGTCGAATGGAGTTCGACGATTTGTTGAAGTTGAGCTCAGCGATCGTCGAATGGAGTTCGACAATTCGTCGAAGTGAGCTCAATGATCGTCGATTGGAGTTCGATGATTCGTCGAAGTGAGCTCAACGATCGTCGATTGGAGTTCGACGATTCGTCGTACTGAGCTCGACGAAATGACTTAGTTTCCAGACTGAAAAACCTTGGTCTTGAGGGCAGCTTCCAAACCTAAGTACTAACCCTTAGACTCAATTCTAATTGACCTTTAGATCTATACAATGAGGTCAAAACAGGCTCCTAAGAGACATAGTGATCCTGACCCAAATTAGTAATAGGGTGTTCCAACACGTTGGACGAAATTTATACTGATTTGGATTTTATCCCGGTTTGATTTTGTCGACCCTTCCTCCTGATTATTTGCCCACATTATATTACTTTTTAGGACGTGGAATCAGTAGTGCTAGTCTGAGTTTTTGTGATACACCCACTCTTTTAGTTCCTACAATAGCGTTATCTCAGCGCTTACATATTAGTAAGTTGAGCGCGCTAGTATTTGGTCTGTTCACTACACCCCGTAGATCTGACTACGTGTCGCATTTGACTATTTATTTTTCTGCGTGTCCGTCTATGGTTCTGTCCTCGACTGCGACCGATTCTGAGTCCTTGGCCATTGTGTCGTTGGATGTGGTGTATCTTAAACATACTTATATACCACACCCGGTTGCACGCATTTACCCACCGCCTTTTGAAGACCCTTATTTCAACATGTTAGTGACTATAGTTGGGTCCTTTGAGCTGTATCGCTCGCACATCCTTTCACATGCGGGAGTGTCCAATTCAATTGTTTCTGATGAGTGGTTTACCTTGGCATATCTTCAGGTCAAGCGTAAGAATATTAATGTTAAAATTAAAACTGCAATTTTGGAGCCCACTAAAATTATTTTTGACTATAAGGCTCCCATGCCACCTAACTTAACCCCCTTATCCTCCGCATTTGGGTCTAGTCATGTAGCACATAAGTTCACTCATGTATCTAGGACGTTAGCAGTTCATCTTAAGTTATGTCACACTCACTTCAAATCCATGCCGAGACCATCCTACGCTAGAATTAGTGATTTGGGTTTAGTCTGGTCAGTTCCCGAGCAGATGTCTTGTGGCTCAGTTAATAAATTAATACATATGAATGCTGGCCCATCCATGATTATGAAGAATGTTGGATTTCATGCTTTTATTTCAGATTTTTATATAGCACAAGGTGTTTCATTATTTCAAGTTTTTGGACTTTTTACTGTACGTCTCTGTTCCACCTGAGTGGCTTTCTCCATAGTTTCTTCCTCCCACTAAATGTTCTCTTGGGTTGCGGAGTGTTAGTTCTGTCATGTCTATTTCCCATATTGATTCCATGGCTCTTGAACCAAATGGTAAGATTCAAGTTTTATTTCTTTTGCTTGACACCCTTTCGAGTTTCCTCGGAAGTCTTATTGTTTATTTGTCAGATAGGTTCTCAGTGCTGATGGATGTTAATGCTAGTACGACATGGATAGCGGGGCTAGATTTGCCCCATGTTCCTGCTGCTTTTCACTATTCTCCCCTTACAGGCCATCATCGATGATGAGTAATTTTGAGTGGGGGAGGATTGATGACGACGATGCTGATGCGGTCGTGGATCCCCGTCATAGAGAGTTCGCGGATTGGGGAGATCGATGTCGCATGCTCGAAGATGAAATTCTACCACAACGTTTCTTCGCCAACGCCACCGCTGCTACATGTTTTGCTCGACGTCTGCTGCTACCATTAAATAAAAAATATAATTATAAATTAAATAATTATAATTATATATTTCATCAATTATTATTTTTAGCAATTTCTATTTAATGCAATTTTAATATAAGCATTTTCTATTTCCAAGCATTTCATTATTGTATATTTAATTTCATGTATTATGATGGGTGCATATAACCATCATGAGTTTATATTATTTTAATGGTGGAGATTGAATGGTGTAGTCTATTTAAGTCATGTGTTGTAGGATTTCAGAATGAATGAAGAATGAAATATTGAAACTTGAATTCAAAATTTGAATTTCCCTCTTACCTTTCTCTTCCCCTTAGGTAAAGTTCGGCCCACTCCTTCTCCCTCTCTTCCTGTTGGCCGCCGGCCAACTTCCTTTCCCTCTCTATTTTCTCCTTTCTCCTCCTCCTCAATATTCTCCCTCACCTCCACCACCCCAACCCGAGCCCACCTCTTTCTCCCCCAAAGAAAATCGACATCTCTTTCCCTCCCCAGAACCCTAGTCGACCACCCTCCTAGACACCACCCTCTCCCTCCCTTCCATAAATTCGGCCACCCTCCCAACCACCCAAAACCGACCACCCTCATCCAAACAAAACCCGAGCAGCCCCCCTCACCACAAAACCGAGCCACCCACTTGATAGAATAGGCCACCGTGTTTTCTCTCTCCTATTTCCATATATATTGTCCTTCAAGGTTTCTCCCTCTCCTATGGTGATTGCAAAGGGAAACGACTCATTTCTTCATCGTCCGGTGCAGATCTGAGGATTTGCATGGAAATAGAAATCAACCATCGTCGTGAGCTCTTCCTCCACTAATCTTGTGGACGGATCTTTCAAGGGATTTGGGTAACGATTTTTTATACTTCCTTTGTGTGTTTCTTCTAAAATATTATGAGATTTGGTGGAATAGAAGGCTAGTTAATTGTCCTGATTTATATTAAAATTTGTGCTTAATTAAAGCTGAATTTTAAGCGTGTTTTCTTCCACATATTCTCGTATAATTTGGAGCGGGTAGATCTCGTAAACACTTGAAGAAATCGGGTTCATCACCCCTGATTTCCCCTTGAGTTCAAGTGATTTGGAATACCCACATATTAATTAATTTTTGGGATTGATTTGGACTTTATTTTAAATAGTATTTTTAGTCTGGATCCTCTCTTATTGGTTTTGTGAATTGTTTGCGGATAAATTTAATTTGAACAACTAATTGTCCGGATTGCGTGGGTCCTATTTGCTGGAGGGAACATTGTCCTATAGCCCTTGTTCAATCTATAAAAAGGGGGAGACTCCCTTTGTTTTGGGTGTTGCTAAATTAGTTGAATTTTCGGTAGAATTTTTAGAGAAAATATTGCTCGTTATGTACCCTAAATTAATGGTCGAACCCAAGTGCGCGTAGTCTAATCCGTCGAAACCATGGGCCTGTATCATTGGTAGCCTGACCGCAGAAGTCACCACGAATAGACCCTGTTTTGCTAAACTGAAGCTGCCAACTGTCCGCAACTCTTAGTCGCCTGACCGCCATAGTCGCCTAACAACTTATTGAAACTGTCAGTCAGACAGCTAGCGACAAACTAACTTATTGAATCTAGGAAAACTGTCAAGGAAAAACACTTCCTAGTCGCTCAACCCGCGATCTACTGTTAACTGTTGATTGCTAACTGCGTATCTGCACTACCTTCACTGACTTCACTATCAGAATCAGTTGTTTGGTTGCTCAGTGCTAGCCTCACAATTTGCAAGCACAGCAAACGATCAGGGTAGTTCTTCTAACCACGAGGTTAGAAAAACTTTAACCGCATGTTTAACCCAGCAGAGGGTTCTTACAGTTCTTGTTATTAATGACAAGGACAGCACCATTATGTATAGGCTGGTGGATAGATACAATCACCGCCCTGGGGGATATAATAACCGCCAGCATAAAGATGGATAGCAGCACCATTCCGCGCAACTATGTTGACTACCAACACCAGACAGTGTGAATGGTTGGCACAATCAAGCTACATTAACAAGCGGACAACCAAGTCAGTCTACGTGGACTTCCAATGGCCAAGAATCAACCCCAAGTACTTAGAGCCTACCCGAACGCATAGAAGTCATGTCGATCTTCATGGTCTTACCAAACCAGACCGTGCATTCAGCCGGTAGCCAAAACATAACCGTGCGGATAGCAATCCAGGGATCTTGCTGAGTTAGACATTGTATGCAAGGATGATCGTTCGCCATAGTCAAGTTGTACTACCCGTGTGGTCTCTGCAGTATGAGTGGTCTACACACTTCTAACAGCCCACTTCCAACTTCAAAGAAACAAGAAACTAAGCTTATCATGTTGTCATCTCTATATCGAGCTAATGGTATGATGGGCCTCTTTGACCTGTGAAAGTCTTTAATTTCAAGGTAGCTAACAACCTAGAGGAGGGGGATGAATATTTTTTCTAGTTTATTACTATTACCTTTAACTTAATGTGTTATGAGTTAGTCTTTTTTAAGCTTTCAAGACAAAACACAAAGAACACAAAGAATTTATAGTGGTTTCCCAGATTATGGGTACATCCACTCTTCTCCCACATTTCTAACTTCTTGTTAGAGAAGACACTTCTCCAAAAACTAAGCTCCTTAGCGCTTACACCTCAGATCCCTCAAGCTCTCTCAGTCTCCTCCAGTAGTTACAACTCAGGCACAAAGCCCTACCTCAGAGCAAACTGCTCCAATAACTCAGTGATCAAACTAATCACCTACCTCAGACTTGAACTCAAGTCCTACAACTCAGGCTACGGAGGTTAGCCCTACCTCAGAGATAATGGCTCTCCTACAGCTCAGGCACAAGGCCCTACCTCAGATCCAAATCTGGATCCTACACTCAGACCCAAAGGTCCTATACTCAGAGAGTTTGACTCTCCTACAGCTCAGGAAAACATCCCTACCACAGGCTCAAAAGCCCTACAGCTGAGATCCAAAATGATCCTACCTCAGACCTGAAGGTCCTACACTCAAATCCAAACACTAGATCCTACACTCAGGAAAATCTGCCCTACCTATGGCACAAAGCTCTTAAAACTCAAATCCAAAAGTATCCTACAGAAATGAAATTTATTTGTGTTAATTTGACACAGAGATATTTCTTTGTTTCTGCTTCCTAAGCTAAGTTATCTCAGCCCTAACTATCTTCTCAGCAGCTGGAAAATGATCTTCAATAAATAGTTGCCTCTGTTAGAAGTATCTCAGAACTTTGTTTCTGAACTTGCTGAAGAAGACTGAAGACTTGATATATCTTGAGTTTTTCAAATAGCTAACCTGAACCTGCAGAAAACCTGAAGGCTCTTCTTCTCATTCTTTATCAAAAGCTAATCTAAACTTGCTGTAGTAGAAGAAATTGCTACAGCTATCTCGAATGAACTTTTAGTTCAGCTAGATCGACTTTAAGCTTTTAGCTCGTCATCAATGGCGAAGAAGACGGAGTCCAGTCGTAGCTTTGTGAAAAGAATGAAACCCTAAAAGTTAAGTTGCTTCTTCTAAACTTGTCCCTTTTATCTTCCGCCGATTAAAGTCTCCAAGAAACTGTGGGTACCACCTACATTTGACAGCTGCAACTTGCTTTAATGGAGAAGATGTACAGTTGGCCTCCGTCTCAATTTAGCGTGTTCTGTAGCTTTCCCGCAAGTAATTTGAACTTTGTTGACTTTTTTTGACTTTGGCAGATGTCATCAGTTATGGACTTAGCCAATTTCTCAGATTCACACATAGCATTGAGTGCATTGAGTGAAGGGTTTCACTCAATGAATCTGGACTTATTAAAATTCTCAGCACCATCAGACATTGAGAGCGTTGAGTGAACTGGCTTCACTCAACACCTCTGGACTAGGCTGCAACTTCTTTATCTGCTAGGCACTGAGAGCGTTGAGTGAAACTTCATCACTCAATGCTTTTGTACTTAGTCGCTTCTCTGTAATCTGCCAACTTTCTGAGGCATTGAGAGCATTGAGTGAATTAGCTTCACTCAGCGCCTATGGAATTAGATATATTTGTCTTCTCTTATTGTGTTTTAACATCACACGACGCCTTCTATTTTGGCATTGAGTGAGCTGTCCTCACTCAACCATTATGGACTTAGCCAAATTTTCCTTAGAGCTATAACTGTACGAAGCCTGTGGACTTAGTTGAATTTCAGCTTGTCAAAACTGTGGCTTTGACATATTCAGCTATACTTGACGATTCTTTAAATATGGCGTTGAGTGAACTACCATCACTCAACGCATGTGGGCTTGACCGCAGAATTGCTTTATAGACTGCATGAAATTGACTGTCCACAACTAACTCAACACTGTTTGGCATCTAGCATTTAGTGAACTGGCTTCACTCAATGCCTGTGGACTTCGGCGATTTTCAGCCTATCTAGCATCCTCCCTTGCATATTGCGTTGAGTGAACTGTCTTCACTCAAAGACTGTGGACTTATATTTTTGTCTCTCCACATATTTACTTTGTGACCACCAGTCACATCACTTGGAATACATGTCCAATAAATATTATAAGGACTAACCTGCATGCATGAACTTGAACATACATCAAATACAATTTTATGTGTATCATTGACATGTTTGACTTCTAGAAATCTAACTTCTACAAGTCTGGTACATTGTGGGTGTAACACCCCCTATCCATCGCATAGTATATAGCAGTAGGTCCGGCCGGGGCCCGACGCCATATACCACGGACAGACCGGGTGGTTACTTATGGAAACCATACAACCAATCTCAACGTCCTACACATAGAATTCTAGTGGAAGCAGTTTATAAAAGTTGTAAACAAGAACCCAGCATCGAGCACGAATGTCCACTAGTACAAATTAGGAATGTTATACAAAAATACCCAAAACCGGCCTTAAGGCCTTACAAAATGTTTCACTTGAATATTACATGTTTTACAAACCACGGCACGCAGGCCGGTCATACAAGAATAAAACAGTAAACACTTCTACTTGGGCCTTCGAGGGCCAGCTTCGCAAAAAGGGCTTTAGCCCGCTATTGAACGCTTGGTCCAGCTGTACCTGCAAGCAACAAACCACCGCACGGTGGTAAAACAAGGCAACGGTCAGCAATGCTGACCAAATTATAACGATCCCGCCCCCAACTCGGGGCGGCGATGCTCCTTCCCTGCATTTCATTAGCATAAGCGAGCAATGTATATAACCATAGCCATTTCATCACAGACGTTGGCTCGTACGGCCGCACGCCCCGTGCACTCAGGGCACATTCTCGGTGAACCGGTCGATGTCACGTCAATTAAAGCCATTAACATTCCGGACTCACCACCGCCACTTAGACGGCCAAACCTATGAGCAATTTGTCTTCATGGCATGGGTCACGTCAATTTAAGCCATTGACTGCCGAAGACTCACATCTATGCCAACGGCAAGTGCCACGTAACCTTAGGTCTCTTTAACCGAATGACATAAAGCGGGTACGGCTCCATCTAACCCGTGCTCACTTCGCAACGATAATTTAAGCCATTTGCGCGGGTCAGACTTTCACCGAGTCCCATTCTACCACAAGTCACATAACTCAGTTATGTTCGAGTTGGCTCTCAGGCCACCAAGTTGGCAAGATCTCGTATCCACCCAGTTTTCCGGGTGCACCTTTAGGTTAGTCCCCCAAGGCTCCCTGCTGCAATCTACCGCGTAGAAAACCCGAAAACAACCAATAGCACGGAGTCTTCTCCGGCCTTATGCAATGCAACATCACCGATCCAGACTAACATGTCCGGGTAGGCTTCACATATCATGTCTATGTCCGTTCTCGCATACGGACTCCAAACAACGGGGACTTCACATATCTACCCGAAGGAACACCTCCAACTCTCCGCAAACTCGCGAGAGCGGGCTTCCTATGCTAGGAAAGAGATCTATTCGTACTCAAGATGAGGATCGTTACCCTTGAGTTCCTCTTTGGCGCCATCGAAAAGTAATCGGATAGAAATCACCGCACTTGCGTTGCCTCCGTGGATCCGGAGTCGGCTCGCGATTCGGAGCTCCGAAGCTCCTCCAATGGCGAGATCTAGTTCTTCTTCCTCCAATGGCTCTCCTCTTTCTCCAAGGACTTGGAGAGATGATAAGGTATGAAAAGTGAGGTTTTCCAAGTCAACTCACGAGTATATCCTCTCAGGAACAACCCCCAGCCGTTGGATCTCAACCTAAGGAAACGAACGGCTTTGATTCGGGGTTGAAATGCCCAATCTGGACCGAACACGGCCTGGCACACGCCCGTGTCCAGGGCTGTGTGCCGCATTCGCCGTCAAAATCGAATCACCTGGAACCTCACACGGGTATCGAACATGCCCATGTTCGAGCTGACACGCCCGTGTTCCCCCTGACACGGTCGTGTAGCCGGCCGTCTACCCCATGATTTTCCCCCATTTTCAACCCGAGCACTGCACGGGTTCTAGGACACGCCCGTGTCCTTGCCCGTGTCACATTGACACGCCTGGACCCCAGGCCATGTACACGGGACAATTTGTCGAGGGAAGATCGACGACTTGATGACACGGCCTTGGATACGCCCGTGTCCTAGGCCGTGTGCCTTGTCTCGACGATCGTCGAGTGAATCTCGACGACTCCCCGGGACGATCGTCGACAAGGGTCGACACGCCCTGCGACACGCCCGTGTCGCAGGCCGTGTGCCCATTCTCGACGAATCGTCGAGTACAACTCGACGACTCACGGCTAAGTGTCGACACGGGTCGACACTCCCTGCGACACGCCCGTGTCGCAGGCCGTGTGCCCCCTCTCGACAAATCGTCGAGTAAAACTCGACGACTTCGCGGCTAAGTGTCGACACGGCTTGACACGCCCTGGGACACGCCCGTGTCCCAGGCCGTGTGCCTGCCGCCAGAACCTAAACTGGCCCAAAACGTCCCCCTTTTGCTCCTTTGAGTTTCGGGGCATTACAACTCTCCCCCTCTTAAAAGAATTTCGCCCACGAAATTAACTAAAGGACAGACATGTACAAAACCACAATTTTGTACCTGAGCGGAACAACTCCGGATACTCGTCAAGCATAGTCTGCTCTCGCTCCCAAGAGAGCTCCTCACGTCCGCAATTGTCCCACCGGACTTTGACCATCCTGATCTCTTTATTGCGTAGCCGCTTGACCTTCGAGTCCTCAATCCGCACAGGCTTGACCTTTGTCGTTAGCCCACTATCCACCGGCACTTGATCAACTGCGATCACTTGCGTAGGATCTTGCACCGCCTTCCGAAGCACCGAAATATGGAATACATCATGTAAACCACTAAGCTCCACTGAAAGTTTCAACCGATAGGCCGCTTCACCAACTCGCTCCAGAACCTCAAACGGTCCAAGGTACCTCGGGCTTAGCTTTTTCAATCGTCGCACCCGCGAGACACCCTTGAACGGCTTGATCTTTAAGTATACATAATCGCCCACAGCGAACTCCACGTTCCTGTGCTTGGCATTATAGTACTTTGCTTGCCGGTCCTGAGCGATAAGCAACCTCTCCCGAATGGTTCTCACCAAAGAAGTAGCATCCTCCACTTCCGATCGCTTATACAACTTTGACTCACCCGTTTCTAACCAAGACAACGGCGTGCGACATCTTCTACCATATAGGGCCTCGAAGGGCGCCATCTGAATACTCGCTTTGTAGCTGTTGTTGTATGCGAACTCCACCAAATAAAGGTGGTCTTCCCATTGCTTTCCAAAATCCAAGACACACATGCGAAGCATGTCTTCCATGGTTCTATTGACCCTCTCGGTCTGCCCATCCGTTTGCGGATGGAAGGCTGTGCTGAACTTCAACTTAGTTCTCAACATTTGCTGCACCAGCCTTCAATCATTGGACATGAACCGCCCATCTCGGTCACTCACGATGCTGCGGGGCACACCATGAAGCCGTACTATGTTATCCACATAAAACTTTGCCAGCTTCTCCACCGGATCATCCTTCCTATGCGGAATAAAATGCGACACCTTCGTTAAACGATCAACAACCACCCAAATGGCGTCGTTTCCCTTCTGCGACCTTGTCAAACCGTGCACAAAGTCCATAGATATGTTGTCAAATTTCCACTCCGGAATAGGCAAGGACTTAAGAAATCCTCCCGGCTTTTGGCACTCCGCCTTTACCAAGGCGCAGGTTTGGCACTTCGCTACGTATAGTGCCACATCCTTTTTCAAACCCGGCCACCAACACAGTTTCTTTACATCACGGTACAACTTCGTGCTCCCCAAGGTGAATCGAGTACTTGGTATGGTGTGCCTCGTACAACAACTCCACCCGCAAATTGCCCACACTTGGGACGCACAAACGACCGTCTCTCCGAAGCAATTCGTCCTCCGCGACGAATTGGGAATTTGACCCATCCAGAGCCTCTACCATGAACTGCTTCATATGAGCATCCATATCCTAAGCCCGCCGAATACGATCAGCCAGGTCATATTGGACTTCAGTCCAATTCAGAACTGCTTCAGCACTTGATTGCTTGTCCACACAAACGATCCCCAACGCCTCCAACTCTCGCACCAACCGCTCAGCATGCACCAATAGCCAATTGGCTCGAGCTGGGGCTTGGCGACTCACCGCGTCAGCAACCGCATTCCCTTTATTAGGCGCGTAGTGGATCTTGAATGTATAGTCTCCCAAGAACTCCATCCATCTACGTTGACGTATATTCGGATCCTTCTGATCAATCAAATACTTCACGCTCTTGTGACCGGCGTAGAGATCCATTTTCACACCGTATACAATTATGCCTCCATAGCTTCAAGGCAAAACTCACGGCCACTAACAACAGGTCATGGACCGGATAGTTCCTCTCGTGCACTTTTGGCTGTCTCGCGCCATACGCTATTACACTTACGTGTTGCAGTAGCACACAACCCAAACCGCTGCCCTAAGCATCATTATAAATCGCATTGCCTTCGGTTCCGCTCAGCGAAGTCAGCACTGGCGCCGTGGTCAGCCGACATTACAACTCCTCAAAAGCTTGCGCGCACTCCGGCGTCCAAAAGAACTTATGCTCCTTCCTCGTCAAAGTAGTGAGAGGTAATGCTATCCGCGAGAAGTTCTCCACGAAGCGCCTATAGTAGCCGGCAAGCTCCAGAAAACTCCGGACTTCCGCTACCGTAGCAAGCTCAGGCCACTCCCGTAGCGCAACAATCTTCGCCGGATTCACAGCAATACCCTCTCCACTTACTATATGCCCGAGGAACACCACTGAGGATAGCCAAAACTCGCACTTCGAGAACTTGGCACAGTACTGATTTCTCCTTAGCGTCTCCAACACCAAATGAAGATGCCTGCAGTGATCTTCCTCACTATGCGAGTACACCAAAATATCGTCGATAAAGACGATCACGAAATGGTCCAAGTACTACCTGAAAGTCTTGTTCATCAAATCCATGAACACTGACGGCGTATTTGTCAGCCCAAACGACATGACCCTAAACTCGTAGCGCCCGTATCCTGTACTGAACGTTATCTTAGGGATATCACTCTCCCTTAACTACTTTAGAGTACGGCGTTGGCCCGACCAACTGATCACAAAGATCATCGATCCTTGGGATTGGGTACTTGTTCTTTGTCGTCACCTTGTTGAGCTCCCGATAATTAATACATAGCCCCAAGCTTCCGTTCTTCTTCTTACTAAAGAGGGTCGGTGCGATCCAAGGCGAAGTACTTGGACGCTCATACCCTTGCTCCAACAACTTTTAAAAGTTGCACCTTCAGCTCCGCCATTTCCGTAGGCGCTAGCCTACAAGGAGAGCGTGACACAGGCTTTGCACCTGGTACAAGCTCAAACATGGAATCTATCTCCTGTCGAGGCGGGGCTCCAGGAAGATCTCTAGGGAACACATCAGGGTACTACGATACCACTGAAATACAATCCAATGAGGGCTTCGGCTTTGCAACCTCCACTAGTGTAAAGAACAGTTCTGCTCCGGCACGAACCGCCTTCACCACCTGAAGAGCGAACGCCAACGTCTTGCTCGACCTCTTCGAGCCCGTAAAGGTCATCTCACGACTTGCTCCCGGCTTGACTTCCTTGCTACCGCATCTATATTGGCTTGCTTCTCCGAGAGCCAGTCCATACCAAATATAACGTCGAACTCCTGATTCCCAATCCAAAACTAAGCGCAACAACGTCTACCCGCGCACAATGAGCACCATTGGACTATAACGCATCCAATATGTCTTTCACCATCGAAGGAGGTACTCCGACGCACAATATAATTCCTAATAAAGGAATGCGAAGCTCCCTAAACGAACGGTGCTCTCGCAGATAAAGTAAAGTCGCAACAAAGCTTAACACAGATAGTTCTAAGCTAACATGCACAAGGGCGACAAGTATTTAAGGCAACACTATCTTTAAACCATACCTGTCATCACGACGTCGTGCTTCCTCCAGGGCTTTAGGCACTCACGAGCATAATGCCCCGGCTCCCCACAGTTGAAACATGTGCCCGGGGTCTGACACGTAGTCGCCCCAGAAGCACAAGAAAGTGCTTGACCCGAAGTCCTATGCTTCTTATACCATTTACGATAAGAAGACTTTGAGGTGTTTGACACGTTGAATGCCGTTTCCTTTGCACTAACATCCTTGACTGCACCTGACATAGCTTCCTTACCATTCCGAGCACCATTCCAACAGTCTCGGGCAAAGTGCCCTTTCTTTCCACAAGTATAACAAGTGTAAGTAGCTTTACTAGTCGATTTCATAGCCCCTTTCTCCAGCATTCTACCAGATGCAGCTCTTATGGGGTTTGAATAGTTCGATACCATGGTCGCTGGCATCGGGAGGGTCTTCCTCAGATCTGCCTCCAAAGATCTAGCTGATTCCACCAAGGCTCGGAATCCCAATAACTTTGGTCCTAGCAGTAGAACTCGTAACTCGGCGCGTAGGCCATTATAGAATCTATCGACTGTAGCTTGCTCATTATCCGACTCAAAGCATGGGTAGCGACTTATCATAAGAAATGCTTGCAAATATTCCTCAACTGTGTGCGCTCCCTGCACTAAATGCATATTCAGCTGCTGCCCCAATGGTCTACCAAAGGTCATCTGCTGCATCGCGCCCACCGGCGTTGAAGCCACAACAGGGGCGCAGGGTTGTACATTTCCTCCTAGCTGTGCACCCGTCACAGTGAACACCGCTTCTACGATCCTTCTAACGGTTTCATACGAAGGAGGAGGCTCAAACACCTCACCGGGTGCACTATGCTCCTCAGAAACCGGACATTCTGGCTGTCCAGCACCGCTTCCGGTCACCTATAGTGGTACTAAACACCGTCAAGCGACCAAATAAAATTGCGAACAACAATTATAGGAACACACAGGTTCCTCAAACACGAGTATTTTCATTCCTAAGTGGACATTCATGGGTTCTTTTACCGTTATAGCGATGACGCACACAATGTGCTCACCACCCCTTAAAAAGAATTCGTCCACGAATTCAGCTTAAGTCCGACCAAAACTAGTAGTCTGATACCAAATTGTAACACCCCCTATCCGTCGCATAGTATATAGCAGTAGGTCCGGCCGGGGCCCGACGCCATATACCACGGACAGACCGGGTGGTTACTTATGGAAACCATCCAACCAATCTCAACGTCCTACACAGAGCATTCTAGCGGAAGCAGTTTATAAAAGTTGTAAACAAGAACCCAGCATCGAGCACGAATGTCCACTAGTACAAATTAGGAATGTTATACAAAAATACACAAAACCGGCCTTAAGGCCTTACAAAATGTTTCACTTGAATATTACATGTTTTACAAACCACGGCACGTAGGCCGGTCATACAAGAATAAAACAGTAAACACTTCTACTTGGGCCTTCGAGGGCCAGCTTCGCAAAAAGGGCTTTAGCCCACTATTGAACGCTTGATCCAGCTACACCTGCAAGCAACAAACCACCGCACGGTGGTAAAACAAGGCAACGGTCAGCAATGCTGACCAAATTATAACGATCCCGCCCCCAACTCGGGGCGGCGATGCTCCTTCCCTGCATTTCATTAGCATAAGCGAGCAATATATATAACCATAGCCATTTCATCACAGACGTTGGCTCGTACGGCCGCACGCCCCGTGCACTCAGGGCACATTCTCGGTGAACCGGTCGATGTCACGTCAATTAAAGCCATTAACATTCCGGACTCACCACCTCCACTTAGACGGCCAAACCTATGAGCAATTTGTCTTCATGGCATGGGTCACGTCAATTTAAGTCATTGACCGCCGAAGACTCACATCTATGCCAACAGCAAGTGCCACGTAACCTTAGGTCTCTTTAACCGAACGACATAAAGCGGGTACGGCTCCATCTAACCCGTGCTCACTTCGCAACGACAATTTAAGCCATTTGCGCGGGTCAGACTTTCACCGAGTCCCATTCTACCGCAAGTCACATAACTCAGTTATGTTCGAGTTGGCTCTCAGGCCACCAAGTTGGCAAGATCTCGTATCCGCCCAGTTTTCCGGGTGCACCTTTAGGTTAGTCCCCCAAGGCTCCCTGCTGCAATCTACCGCGTAGAAAACCCGAAAACAACCAATATCACGGAGTCTTCTCCGGCCTTATGCAATGCAACATCACCGATCCAGACTAACATGTCCGGGTAGGCTTCACACATCATGCCTATGTCCGTTCTCGCATACGGACTCTAAACAACGGGGACTTCACATATCTACCCGAAGGAACACCTCCAACTCTCCGCAAACTCGCGAGAGCGGGCTTCCTATGCTAGGAAAGAGAGCTATTCGTGCTTAAGATGAGGATCGTTACCCTTGAGTTCCTCTTTGGCGCCATCGAAAAGTAATCGGATAGAAATCACCGCACTTGCGTTGCCTCCGTGGATCCGGAGTCGGCTCGCGATTCGGAGCTCCGAAGCTCCTCCAATGGTGGGATCTAGTTCTTCTTCCTCCAATGGCTCTCCTCTTTCTCCAAGGACTTGGAGAGATGATAAGGTATGAAAAGTGAGGTTTTTCAAGTCAACTCACGGGTATATCCTCTCAGGAACAACCCCCAGCCGTTGGATCTCAACCTAAGGAAACGAACGGCTTTGATTCGGGGCTGAAATGCCCAATCTGGACCGAACACGGCCTGGCACACGCCCGTGTCCAGGGCCGTGTGCCGCATTCGCCGTCAAAATCGAATCACCTGGAACCTCACACGGGTATCGAACACGCCCGTGTTCGAGCTGACACGCCCGTGTTCCCCCTGACACGGCCGTGTAGCCGGCCGTGTACCCCATGATTTTCCCCCATTTTCAACCCGAGTACTGCACGGGTTCTAGGACACGCCCGTGTCCTTGCCCGTGCCACATTGACACGCCTGGACCCCAGGCCGTATACACGGGAAAATTCGTCGAGGGAAGATCGACGACTTGATGACACGGCCTTGGACACGCCCGTGTCCTAGGCCGTGTGCCTTGTCTCGACGATCGTCGAGTGAATCTCGATGACTCCCCGGGACGATCGTCGACACGGGTCGACACGCCCTGCGACACGCCCGTGTCGTAGGCCGTGTGCCCATTCTCGACGAATCGTCGAGTACAACTCGACGACTCACGGCTAAGTGTCGACACAGGTCGACACGCCCTGCGACACACCCGTGTCGCAGGCCGTGTGCCCCCTCTCGACGAATCGTCGAGTAAAACTCGACGACTTCGCGGCTAAGTGTCGACACGGCTTGACACGCCCTGGGACACGCCCGTGTCACAGGCCGTGTGCCTACCGCCAGAACCTAAACTGGCCCAAAACGTCCCCCTTTTGCCCCTTTGAGTTTCGGTGCGTTACAGTGGGCAATGGACTCAACAATATCCCCCTATTTGAAGAAGTCAAAACCCTCAATCGAAATCCTGTGTCAATGACATACACTAATATATGCAGCAATAAAATATAACTTGGAGAACTTATAACAAGAGAACAAGTTATATTTACCACACTTTATATTCCTGTAGGGTGATCATCATCACACCAGCTCCCCGTGAATTGCTACTATCTGTCCTTTTTGATCATTTCTTTCTAATATCATTCTCTCCCCCTTTTGACTTCTGTAAATAGTCAGGGAGGCTCTGATTATCTGCTCCCCCTTTTTGATTACAGATAAGCAACTCTTGCTGCAGTTGAACTACTTGAGAGTGATGGAGGTGTGTTGGTACTTCTCTACAGGATAACACTTGAATCTACCTCTATTAGTGCTGCACTTGCTCCCCCTCAATAGAAGCATCCTCTATCATACTTCCTGGTAGACACTTTTGTCTATTCTGGACTGGATAGCACATGAACCACTTAATAAACTTTATACCAATGAAGGTATACAACTTGAAAAATATTCATCTGATAGAAGGACATTTCCTCCTGCAAGAAATAATACAACCTGCAACAAAAACAACATGAGGAGCAACAGAAGCTATACCAGGTTCAACATACCCAACTCAAATTTGAAGGTTTTGAACTTTACTTCATCTAGTAGCTTAGTGAAGATGTCAGTCACTTCTTTGTCAGCAGGGACAAACTCAAGGTTGATATCTTCACATTCCACATGCTCCCTAATGAAATGATATATTATCTCAATATGCTTAGTCCTACTGTGTGAGACATGATTCCTAGCAATTGAGATGACACTAATAAAATCACAATATAAGGGACTTCTACTTATTTGGAGGTTATAATCCTGGAGCTGATGCTTGATCCACAGCAACTGAGCACAACAGCTACCTGCTGAGATGTACTCTGACTCTGTAGTTGAGATTGCAACACTTGTTTGCTTCTTGTTGCTCCAGGACACTAGTCTTTCTCCCAAGAACAGATAGGTATCAGAAGTGGTCCTCCCGTCCTCTTTACAGCCTGCAAAATCTGCATCTGAATAACTTATTAGTTCAAACTCCTCATTTCTAGTGTACTATAGGCCAAGATCTGGTGTGCCCTTAAGATACCTCAAAATCCATTTTGCAGCAGAGTAGTGAGATTCTTTAGGGCTAGCCTGATACCTAGAACAGACACATGTATCATACATGATGTCTGGCCTACTTGTAGTAAGATATAGAAGGGAACCAATTATCCCTCTATATAAAGTTTCATCAACAGGTTTCCCTGCCTCATCTTTGCCTATAGGCATACTTGACCCTATAGGAGTTTTCATGATATAGGCATTCTCCATACCAAACTTTTTGATTAACTCCCTAGTAAACTTAAACAGGGATATGGACAAGCCATCATCAGTTTGTCTTACTCGGAGACACAAGAAGAACTTAAGTTCACCCATACTGCACATCTCAAACTTCCCTTGCATAAGTTTGGCAAACTCCCTATAAAGGTTGTCATCAGTAGATCCAAAGATAATATCATCTACATATATCTGGACTAGGATGATCTTACCCTTAGCCCCATGGGAGTTTTCATGGGTGTTTTCATTCTTCATCCCATATAGAGCCTTCCTAAGTCTATAAATAGAATCAGGTGAGTTAGGAACAAAAAAACCGAGAGGATGCTCAACATAGACTTCTTCCTTTAAGTCACCATTCAGGAAGGCTGACTTCACATCCATATGGTAGACCTTGAATCCCTTGTGTGCATCATATACAAGAAACAGTCTCATGGCTTCCAATCTTTCTACAGGGGCAAAGGTTTGATGAAAATCAATATCTTTTTCTTCTTTATACCCCTTAGCTACTAGTCTTGCTTTGTTCTTGATTATAATGCAATTTTCATCAAGTTTATTCCCATAAATCCACTTGACTTTAATGATATTATGTCCTTGTGGTCTGAGAACCATCTTCCAGACCATACATCTCTTAAACTGGTTCGGTTCTTCTTGCATAGCTACAATCCAGAACTGATTTATGTTGGCCTCTTCAAATCTTTTGGGCTCTACTTGTGACAGGAAGCTTGAGTATAGTGTTGTGTTGACATTTATGCTCCTGGTCACCACTCCTTGGTTGGCATATCCAATGATCTGGTGTCTTGGATATTCCCTTAGATGCCTGACTGCTGGAGGAAATCTTGCTTCAACATCAGCTACAGAGGTAGCTTCCTGCTGATCATCATCCACCTCACTTGTTTCTTGCAGTACTTCTACTGGAATGTCCATTCTATTAGCTTTATCTTGGATTATTGGAGTAGCTTCTTTGATAGTCAGCTGGTCCATCATCTGTTCTGTATTTGCAGTACTAGAAGAGGAGCTTGGGAGCTCACTGTTAATCATAGTAGAATCATCAAAAACTACATGTACAGATTCTTCTATAACCTGGATTTTCAAGTTGTAGTTCCTATAGACTTTAATATGATTGTTATACCCAATAAAAAACTCATCAAAGGACTTAGTAGCAAATTTAGTCACATAGGACTTCCCATTGTGAAGCACATAACACTTGCTACCAAAGATTCTGAGATAGTACAGGTTTGGTTTTCTTCCCTTTAAAATCTCATAGGGAGTCTTCTTGTGGCTCTTGGTGATAGAGACTCTATTAAGGAAATGACATGCAGTATTCACTACCTTAGCCCAGAAATATTCTAGGAGAGATGTGTCACTTAACAAGGTCCATCTAGCCTCTATGAGAGTCTTATTTTTCCTCTCAACAATCCCATTTTACTGGGGTGTTCTTGGATAAGAAAATTCTTGATGTATCCCTTGCTCTTCACAGAACTTTGTCATGCTATCTGACTGGAATTTAATCTCATGGTCACTTTTAATTTTTACCACAGTACTATTAAACTCATTTTGAATTTGCTTGACAAACTTTATGAAAATATCAAGGGTTTCATTCTTTTTCTTGAGAAAGAACACCCAAACAAACCTGGAATAGTAATCAACCACCACAAGAGTGTAAGCTTTCCTACGAAGACTGTGAACTAGCATAGGACCAAACAAGTCCATATGCAAGAGGTATAAACACCTCATAGATTCTTTGGTTCCAATGCCCTTGATGGATACTTTAGTTTTCTTGCCCTTTTGGCATGCAAAGCAAATGCTTTCCTTGGTGCATTTCACATTAGGACCATTCCTAACAATCTCTCCACTAAAAATATTACAAATAGTCTTGTAATTTAAATGAGCTAATCTCTTGTGTCATTGCACACAATAAGAAACTTTCTCATTTACCACTAGACAAATAGGAGAGTCTGTATCTAGACAAAGGAAATTTAAGCAATAAACATTTTCACTCCTAGTGTCTGTCAAGATAACCTCTTGATCACTTGACCTCTTAATCTGTCACTCATCCTTGTGGATGATAATGACATAGACAAGATCAGAGAGTTGGTTTATGCTTATAAGGTTGTGTTGCAAACCTTTAATATAAGCCACCTTTGAGAAGGTGACTATATCATTGGTAATCTTATCATAGCCTCTTGTCACCCCTCTATCTAAACCACCAAAGATAACCTTGGGTTCATCTTTCTCTGGAGTATACTCCTTTAAGTTGCTCATTGTCCCAATCATGTGCCTGGAACAACCACTGTCCAAGTACCATATGGGGGTATGGGCACTTGGACTAACCTGTATCACATAATTTATTTTACATTAGGGCCCAAATATCTATTAGGTCTTAGGTGCATGTTAGTCTGAGAATAGACTTGTCTACCAGCAGCTTTTCTGACTGGTGTACTGACAACTATTCTTGGAACACTTAGATTGTGCCAGCAGTTTATAGCAAAGTGGCTCACTTTGCCACAACACCAACATTCATGAATGTTATATCTTCTTTTTTGTGTTGGCCTTGTAGTTTGGTTAATTACTGACAAAATAGAAGGAAGAGGAGCAGCAGCCTTCTTCAGATTCCCTTCAGCAAGGATCTGACTGAAGGTAAGACTTCCAGCTGGCTTATTTGGCCTGCTCTGAGTGTCATCAACAGCAATCTTCTTCGCAGAAGACATGCTCTTGATAGCATCGGAATTGCCCAAATCAGGCTTGCTGATTGACTAAACCTTGGTCTGTGTCTTTGCTGAATGTTTCTGAAACTTGGCCACAGATACATTCTCGAGAGTCGGGACTGCAGTACCAAATACAAATAGTCCATAATGAGATATTTGAATTTCTTCATGAGCAGCCTTAAAGGAACTCACTCTCTTGCTATACCTTCCACCATAGCTATGAACCTCATTGTTCACACTAGTGGATTTACCATTCATCCAGTGACCATGGATGCTCTCTTGGTCATACCTGTTTGAAGGTAACTGAATTTTCTTAAAAGGAATGGGAGACTTGGAAGCCAGAGGCTGTGCTAGAGCTTTGCCCTTCCCTTTGGAGGGGAAACACTTGTGTTTCCCTCAAACCCCAACCCCTTCTTACCGTTCTGAGACAAGAAGGAGTCTATCAAGGTTAACATTGTATTGGGCTTAGAAAAGCTAGCCACAATTCTCTTTTTCCTCTAGAGCTTCTCTTCAAGGTCCCTAATGAGACAATTCTTGAAATTTATGGAGCCTATCTGGATGAGATTCAAGACCTTAAGTTGGCTCACTTCCCTGTGTTGAAAATTGTGAAGTGAAAGTGGGTGAATGGAAGGCTTGGGCAACCTATCCACGCGGACTACGCGAACAGGATTGGCGGACTGCAAAGTCGGCAGGGATGTTGCAGGCGGTTTGCTCTGTGGCGGCCTGGGCGGTCTGTTCGCGCAGACTACGCAGACAGCAGCAGCGGTCTGTCAGGCAGGCGAATACTCAGCAGGAAGTTGGATCCTAGGAAGTAACCGGGCGGATAGCAATCCTATCCGCGGAGTCCGGCATGAAGCGGACTGATGAACTGGAGCTCGGCAGACCGGTTTGGCAGTTACCTTTGTCTTGCTCTAGTGAAGCGGCAAGTGGAAGCCGCGGAGACCGCCGGTCAGTGCGGACAGAAGCTGGAGGTCGCTCGGTATGGCGGGCTGGATCCAGTGTCCGTCAGTAAGTGCGGACTGGCCCTTGTGGACAGTGGACTGGACTTGGTGGGTTCTGAACCAAGTCTAGTTTAGCTCAGTCCGGGGAGATCGCGCAGTGGAGCGCGGGCTGCTTTCTCAGCCCGCCAAGCCTAGTAGAAGCGATGTTGCCTTGATTGCTAGCTTGGGGATATGCGGACTGGAGGATTGCCTGTGCAAGAGCGTGCGGACTGGAGCTGGAGTCCGCTGAGTTTGGTTTAGCCTTGTGATGAGGTTAGGAATTCAGGAATGCGGACTGGAGTCTGCTGTGTAAGCAGACTAGATCGGAGTGTCTGCTGAGTCCGGCAGTGCCTTGGAGATGTAGGCAATGGACTCGGGATGTGCGGACGGAAGTCGGGTGTCCGCTGAGTCCGGCAGGTGCCTTGATAGCGAGGTTGCGGGCTCGAGTTATGCGGGCTGGTGCTGAGTCCGCGGATTGGCGGACATATCTGTTGTGGAGTCCAACTGTGGTGGTCCTGGCTTGGCCTTTGGCGGCAAGGCAAGCTGGATATTGGAGTCCGGCCTTGGGGAAGCTGGGGTGTACTGGCTATCTGCACAGGAGCAGCGAACTGGAGTGTGTGTCCGCGGGCTGGCGAACACACTTGTTCTTGCTGCGGGATGTGGCGGTGTTCCTATCGGTTAGGGCGGTGACCATACTCATCATAGGGCCTATAAATAGGACCCATGTCACATCAGGAGTTAACCTCGATAGACGGAACCGAAGTAAGTGAACAGTATTGAGCTCGCGTAAGTTGCTGCGGACTGGAACTTAGTGTCCGCACGGTTTGAGAGTTGACTGGGTTGTGTTGTACAGGTTGTGCAAATAGCGCTGGAAAGCCAGTACTTGGCTCTGATTACGGTCAGGGATAGTGCGGACTCTACGGTTAAGCAACAGGCGGTAAACAGCAAGTCGCGGATAGCGACTAGGAAGTCTTCTCTCTGGCAACTTGGTTCGGGGTTCAGGAAGTCGCCTGCTTCAGGGGGACTGTTCCATTCGGTGGCGCAGCGTGTGCGGTCTGGCGGGTAGGCGACCTCGCGGTCAGGAGGCCTGCATATCGACGGTGAAGAGCTAGCATTGGGAAGGGGTGAGTCCGCGCGGCTTGGGTTGCAGTCTGGCGACCTGGCAGACTGAGCAGACTCCACGGCAGTAGACCGGCAGCTTGTTGATTGAGTCTGCGTGGCTTGTTCTGTTTCTTGTCTTTGTAACTGTCTCTGCTCTCCTGTTTTGGGTATTGGTGAAGCATGTCTCGCCATGTATGTCTCGCCTTGTAAAGAAGTTTGCTCTTGATCAATAAAGACGCTTGTGCTGCATGTGTTGCTGGTTGTTACTGCTTTGTTGATATAATCCCTGCTAACTCCAAGATCCGGGAATTCGTTCAACATTATAAGTGGGCGTGTTCTCCTCCTGTTTGTTGAGTTTTCAACAGGGTATCCGAGGAGGCGTCTGCGGGTTTGTTGAAATTTTAACATGGTATCAGAGGGAGGTTGGAGAGGTCAAGCAGTGGTCAACGGAAGTAGTTGCTCGGGTGAAGAGGAAACCAGTGGTAGAACCATGGCAGTGGAAGATGCAAGTTGTCTGGGAATTGATCTTCTTACAAAGACGAACTTTGAAAGTTGGAAGTCTTGTATGAAGAGCTTTCTTCTTGGCGAGGACCTTTGGGAGGTTGTATGTGGAGCAGGAAGACAAGAGGTTACTGCTGGCAATGCTGAGGCGATGAGAGCTTGGAAGGAGACAAATGCGTAAGCGGAGTCTATTCTCAAGCAGGTGATATCATCCGAGCTCTTGGACCACATCAGTAGATGTCGGTCAGCTGCGGAGGTTTGGACTACCCTTGATGGGTTGTTCAGGAAGGAGGTGAAGGTTGCTGCGGAAGATGGTCCTTCTACTTATTATCAGGAAGAAAGGAGTGGTTCTCCTAGGCGTGATAGGAAAAGGAAGGAGGGACCAAGGTGCTATAAATGCAAGCAGCATGGTCATCTCCGGAAAGAGTGCAAGGTTGTCTTGCTCTTGGCGAACGTCGCTCAAGTAGGGAGGAAGGAGAAGAACATTGTTGGGTTATCAACAGGTTCTGAAGCTGATCGGATGAAGGCTAGTGATAGTGCAGCTATCTGGCATGAAAGACTGGGGCATGTAGGGATGGACAAGCTGAAAGCAATGGTGGAAAGAAAACTCGTAAGAGGCTTGCCTAGATTGTCATCCTATGGCGATGGTCAGGGGTGTGTGGGGTGTCAGCAAATTGAAGCTTATCGCTTCATGGTTGATGAGGAATTTTATAGTTTTAAAAATGTATCCAAACTATAATCTCGAAATAGGCAAGTGTAACTATCGAAATATAGTATAGAAAATTGTTGTATTAAACTCGGGGCCTGTTGAGTACTTCTACTCATGCAAATTAATATTATTTTATCTAGATATAAAATAAGTAAATTAAACTATAGCTAGAAAAATTGAATAGAAGAACACACTTGATCTAGACTAACTTTGAAATAAAATGAACTTATCTTAAGGGCAAACTTCTAGATTATCCGCGTCGACCGTGGAGGTTCCTAAAATACGAAAATGCCTCTCTCGAGAATACGCTCTCGAGTAAACTTAGGTTGATCGATTAAGACCTCTCGGCCAGTCGAAACCCCTAAGCCTACTTTAGGAGGTGAACCCCTCTATTGGATTCTACTCCAATCTGGAAGAGTTATGTCATCCTCTCTCGAGAATTGCAATCAACTCCTTTTATCCTTGAGTGATCTCCCCGTATTCGCAACCTCTCGGTCATTTAGGATACGGATCTTAGATCGGAATCGAAGCTAATAAATCAAGGATAACTCGAAACGATAAGAAAAGAGTTTGACAAAAAGAAGTAGTTTATTATATTGAAAAGCTTTTCATGATCAAGTCGAAATGAAAATAGGGATACATGGAAAACAAAATAAAAGGTGCTAGAATTAAAGCTTAAACTATGAAATTGAAAAGTACATAAATAAAATACATAAAAAACAGGAAGATAATCTACTGAAGCTACTCCTAGATTGGCCTCCTCCTCCTCCCCCAAAGCTTCTGGCTCGATCTGGAATTTATAGAATTTTTTCTTGAAGGTCACGCCCTAGGTCATGCCCGTGACCTAAGGCGTGTCAGGCTCGGAACCGCCGTCTTGAAAGCCTGGGAACGTTGGAGGAGAAACCGCCAAAATCTGTTAAATGGCAGGTCACGCCCCTAGGTCACGCCCGTGACCTAGGGCGTGTCACTTAAGTTTCTGGAAAACCGCGTGAAGCTGAAAACGGCGGGAGTAAATTCTGGCAGTTCCTGAAGTGTCACGCCCCAAGGTCACGCCCGTGTCCTTGGGGCGTGTACTTGTGAAATTGTCCAGAATTGTAGAGGACGTCGTCCTCTTTCCGTTGACTGGTTGCACGTCCCGTAACTCTTCCTGGTTTGAAAGTTATGGCCATTTGAATTTCAGCTATCCGTGGCCAAAAATGTTAATTTTCTCAAAATGTTTTCAGATCTTTGCCATGGAACTTGAAAATGATATTTGGAGCCCATATTGACCTGAAATATAAAAATAAATGAATTATTATATATATTAATATAAATCCAAATAAATTATACTATTTATTTATAAAAAAAAACTAAAATAAAATAACTATATAAATTAACTTATCAAATACCTCCATACTTAATCTTTTGCTATTACAGAGCAAAACTATGAGAAGTATTTATAAGAAAATAATATAATTTTTTAATTGAACTAAAAATTTATTAAATGAAAAGAAAGTTAAAAATTAGCTTAAATGATTCAAATTTTTAAGTCCTAAAATATGAAAATAAAATGAGAAAAGATAAATATTTAGCAAATTTTCTCTAATAAAATAATTAGATCTCAAAATTAAGTAGTTAGTAAACAAAGTTAGATTAAAAATTATAAACACTTCTTTCACTAAAAAGAGACTTCGAGGAAAATTTAAACTACTACTTATGCTCTCTTACGATTTTAATTTAAAACTAAAGCAATTATATTGGGCTTTGGGTTTAGAAAAAGGGAATTGAAGAGATCTTTGATTGGGGGTGATGAATTTTATCCTCTCACCCCACACAATGTTTTTCTTTTTTTTGATGTTTTTTTTCCTTCTGGTTTTTCTCTTCAAACTTGCTTAGGAGTAATGAATTTTATCCTCTTACTCTTTTTTTGGGGTTGCATATGTGTACCAAGGAATATTTAATTCCCATGACATATGATCTAACCAAAAATAAAAACTTGCATATGTGTACCAGAGGATAATGAATTTTATCCTCTTATTCCCGTGACATATGATCTAACAAGAAAAATTAAAACAAGGGAAGACTAAACAATATTTAGATTAAATTAAAATTAAAAGAGAGCAACTAAAGTAAATTAAAATTTCCTAAGAATCTTAAAATTCAAAGTGGAGATAATTATAATCTAAAAATTGTTAAACTAAGCACTATAAAATTGAAAATAATTAAAATAATAAGAGAAAAAGGCTAAATAAATTTCTCTAAACAAATTTACTTCATAAATTTATTTCTTTAAATAAAATCACCTAAAAATTAATTTTAACTAACTTTGATGAAATAAAAGTTTAGAAAATAAAAAATTATAAAAATTCTTATAAATAAACTCAAAATAAATTTCTAAAAATCAAAAAAATTAAGTAGGGGTTTATTATTTTTGTTTTTCTTTTGTTTTTTTTTTCTTTTTCTATATTCTTTTTCATTTTTTTTTAAAATCAAAAAAAAAATTTGTATTTTGGATAATTTTTAAAAATTATCTTTAAAATTTTTTAAGATTTTTCATTTTTTGTTTGGATTTTGAAATAAAAATAATAAATAAGAATCAACTCTCATACTTAAAAATAAACATTGTCCCCAATATTTATAAGTCAAGTAGGAGGGGGGGGGGGGAAGAAAAACAGTTGGTGAAAATTTAGAAAACAAAATGCGTAGAAATTAAAAGATAAGCAAGGGGTGTCTCCCAAGAACGCTTTTCTTTTTCCCGTCTTTAAGCTGGACGGTTCGGGTTAGGAGAAAGGAAAATAAAAATTGAAATGAACGGGCAGGTCCCTTAATTCGCGCTTTGGCGAAGATGCCAAAGTCGCTTGCCAGGCTACTCCTCCGCTTGCTTCTTGATTTTCTTTCTTGCAGTTGACTTGAAAATGTATATTCAAATCACCTATGCATACCTGAGGTGATTTGAATCTTTCTAGATGAGCGGCAAAAGGGTCTGGGACAACATTTGATTGCAACGGCTCATCTTCTTCCTGAAACTTGTTAGAGAAAGAAAAATCAAAAAGAAATGCGTCAGAAAAATCTTCACAAAGAGGAGACTCGTGCGAAGTTATAAGATTAGGCTCGGGTTCTTTATTTTCTAAAATTAATTTTTCGTCCGAAAATTTATATAAAACAAAATTGTCGAAAGCATCATGTTCATAAATTTGCGCTCCTAGAAAATCATAAATTGTGTAAGGAGATTCATTAATAGAAGGAAAATTGGGAGTAGTAGGAGGAGAAACATATTCTTCATCTACTCCGCCCAGCGCATCCAAACACCTAACGAGCTCTTGAAATAAAAGTTGTTGTTCTTCTTCGGTATAAACAACTACTGGGGTACATGAGAAGTCATGTTCCTCATTAGCAACAGTATCCGAAGGAGAAAAATCACTAAACGTAAGAAAATTTTCATCCAAATTTTGGGGGGAAGAATCATATTGCAAATGAGAGGATTCCCCAAAATTAAGAGATAAACCTTGCGGTGCGGAAGAAGAACAACAAAAATTTGGATCCAAATAATTATTCTCATAACTCGGGAAACCTTTCGGTTGATCTTGCGACCAAGAGAAGTTAGCATCCGAGTTGGAAGAATAATTATTTACATCAAAATAATTATTCGCATTATCACTTGAAAAATTATTTCCATGAACATAGGAAAAATTAGAAAACTTATTTTCATAAAAATTTGAATTATCATAAAAGTGAGAATAATTATTATCATAATTACTATCAAAATTATTTTCATAAGAATGATTTTTATAATAATTATAATGATAACAAAACTCACTTGGATGAGAACCGTGACAATAAAAACAAATACATTGATGCTTTTTTGCGGCTTTCAAAATATCGAATTGATTTTGAAGCTGGGCAATTTTAACAGCCAATTGAGATAACATAGTTTTTAATAAAGGAAAATAAACACAATCCGTACCTAATAGAAAGGAATTTAAAAAAAAATGAAAAAGAGAATTGGGGTTAGAGAAAGAGAGTGATAAAAGTAATACAATTTGCGCTTTCAAAATATCAACAAAATGTCCCCGGCAACGGCGCCAAAAACTTGATGAGAAATTTTATAGTTTTAAAAATGTATCCAAACTATAATATCGAAATAGGCAAGTGTACCTATCGAAATATAGTATAGAAAATTGTCGTATTAAACTCGGGGCCTGTTGAGTACTTCTACTCACACAAATTAATATTATTTTATCTAGATATAAGATAAGTAAATTAAACTATAGCTAGAAAAATTGAATAGAAGAACACACTTGATCTAGACTAACTTTGAAATAAAATGAACTTATCTTAAGGGCAAACTTCTACATTATTCGCGTCGACCGTGGAGGTTCCTAAAATATGAAAACGCCTCTCTCGAGAATACGCTCTCGAGTAAACTTAGGTTGATCGATTAAGACCTCTCAGCTAGTCGAAACCCCTAAGCCTGCTTTAGGAGGTGAACCCCTCTATTGGATTCTACTCCAATCCGGAAGAGTTATGCCATCCTCTCTCGAGAATTGCAATCAACTCTTTTTTATCCTTGAGTGATCTCCCCGTATCCGCAACCTCTCGGTCATTTAGGATACGGATCTTAGATCGAAATCGAAGCTAATAAATCAAAGATAACTCGAAACGATAAGAAAAGAGTTTGACAAAAATAAGTAGTTTATTATATTGAAAAGCTTTTCATGATCAAGTGGAAATGAAAATAGGGATACATGGAAAACAAAATAAAAAGTGCTAGAATTAAAGCTTAAACTATGAAATTGAAAAGTAAATAAATAAAATACATAAAAAACAGGAAAATAATCTACTGAAGCTACTCCTAGATTGGCATCCTCCTCCTCCCCCAAAGCTTCTGGCTCGATATGGAATTTATAGAAATTTTTCTTGAAGGTCACGCCCTAGTTCACGGCCGTGACCTAGGGCGTGTCAGGCTCGGAACCGCCGTCTTAAAAGCCCGGGAATGTTGGAGGAGAAACCGCCAAAATCTGTTAAATGGAGGGTCACGCCCGTGACCTAGGGCGTGTCACTTAAGTTTCTGGAAAACCGCGGGAAGCTGAAAACGGCGGGAGTATATTCTGGCAGTTCCTGAAGTGTCACGCCCCAAGGTCACGCCCGTGTCCTTGGGGCATGTACTTGTGAAATTGTCCAGAATTGTAGAGGACGTCGTCCTCTTTCCGTTGACTGGTTGCACGTCCCGTAACTCTTCCTGGTTTGAAAGTTATGGTCATTTGAATTTCAGCTATCCGTGGCCAAAAGTGTTAATTTTCTCAAAATGTTTTCAGATCTTTACCATGGACTTGAAAATGATATTTGGAGTCCATATTGACCTGAAATATAAAAATAAATGAATTATTATATATATTAATATAAATCCAAATAAATTATATTATTTATTTATAAAAAAAACTAAACTAAAATAACTATATAAATTAACTTATCAATGGTTGATAAAGTACAATCCAGATGTAAAGCACCATTGGCAGTTGTCCATTATGCTCTGGTGGGACCGACCATCACAGCCAGTCTTGGATGCAGCAAGTTCATGCTGATATTGGTTGATGACTATTCAAGGTATACTTGGGTATACGTCATGAAGAAGAAGTCCAACATGATGTGCTTGTTTGTGGAGTTCAAGAAGCTTGTGGAAGGCCAGCTTGGCTGGAGGATCAAGGTGTTGAGGACAAGTGTCGGTGGTGAGTTTGGCTCAACCGAGTTCTCACACTTTTGCAGGAAGAAAGTGATTCGGAAGGAGCTTTCTTGTGTACATACTTCACAACAAGGTAGTGTTGCAGCTCGGATGATCTGTTGGTTAACGGAGATCTGCAAGTGTTGGCTTCAGAGTAAAGGCATTCTGAAGGCTCTTTGGGCGGAAGGGATGGACGGTGCTGCTCATGTCATCAACCGGATGCCTCTTAGTCCGATAAGACTCCTTATGAGCTGATGTTCGGAGTGAAGCCCAGCGTGAAGCAACTTCGGGTGTTTGGATCTACCTGCTACATACACTCTCCGGGTGCTCTCAAGACAAAGCTAGTCTTTGTTGGGTATGATGAGCAGAGGAGAAGATGGAGGTGTATGGATCCTGCGACGAAGAAACTCATAGTGTCGAGAGACATTATCTTCGATGAGTTGATGCCGTATTGGGGTAGCTCTCATGTGGAGCTAGAAATGAGCAGGTTAGATGTTGGGCTGAAGGAGGCTGCTGCTAAGGAAGTGGAGTTACCTGAGTCACCAGGTGCTTCTGGTTGTTCTAGCTCCGGGGCAAAGGCGTCAGAGTCTGGAAGAAGGGGGAGCAAAGCTCCAGGTTCTTCCGACTCGAAGTCGGAGGCTTCCGGTTCAGGAAGCAGGGGGGCGATGTTCCAGGTAGTTCTTGTTCAATAGGGGAGTCTTCTGGTTCGGGTAGCAGGGGGAGCATTGATCCAGGTGCTTCTGGTTCTTGTAAGGAGGCGTTTTGTACAGGGAGCAAGGGGAGCATTGTTCCAGGTTTGCCCGAGAACGGAGCTGGTTCAGGAGCAGCGGAGGTGGTTAGCAATGATCAGGTTCTTCGGAGATCGAAGAGGATCAGTAAGCCACCAGCTCGATATAGCGAAGGGAACACGGAGGACTTGGTCCCATGTTTCTTTGCTAGCCCTCAGGTCGAGCAAGGTTCTTCTGGCTGTGATGACCCCACTAGAATCAAGGAGGTGGTTGACACCAAGACTGAAGAGGTGACTTCTCTCAGAGGTAACGAGGCTTGGACTTTAGTGTCCAAGGTAGTTGGTGATACTCCTGTGATGCATGAGTGGAGGTTGAAGCTGAAGAAGGCAGAGGGAAGCATGACTCCTTTTGGGAGATGCTGGAGGGCTCCCTCATGGTCCATGATATGCGGGGCGAGGACTATGTCTTGGACATCTCTTCATAGATGCTATCAGAGGGACCAGGTGCAAGGTTACAGGAACTGCTGGAGTTATTCACCACTTCTCACTTCAAGGGGGAGTGTTGAAAATTGTGAAGTGAAAGTGGGTGAATGGAAGGCTTGGGCAACCTATCCGCGCGGACTACGCGGACAGGGTTGGCGGACTGTTAAGTCGGCAGGGATGTTGCAGGCAGTTTGCTCTGTGGCGGCCTGGGCGGTCTGTTCGCACAGACTACGCAGACAACAACAGCGGTATGTCAGGCAAGCGAATACTCAGTAGGCAGTTGGATCCCAGGAAGTAACCGGGAGGATAACAATCCTATCCGCGAAGTCCGGCATGAAGCGGACTGATGAACTGGAGCTCAGCAGACCGGTTTGGCAGTTGCCTTGGTCTTGCTCTAGTGAAGCGGCAAGTGGAAGCCACGGAGACCGCCGGTCAGTGCGGACAGAAGCTGGAGGTCGCCCGGTATGGCGGGCTAGATCCAGTGTCCGCCAGTAAGTGCGGACTGGCCCTTGTGGCCAGTGGACTGGACTTGGTGGGTTCTGAACCAAGTCCAGGTTGGCTCAGTCCGGGAAGATCGCGCAATGGAGCGTGGGCTGCTTTCTCAGTCCGCCAAGCCTAGTAGAAGCGTTGTTGCCTTGATTTCTAGCTTGGGGATATACGGACTAGAGGATTGCCTGTGCAAGAGCGTGCGGACTGGAGTTGGAGTCCGCTGAGTTCGGTTTAGCCTTGTGATGAGGTTATGAATTCAGGAATGCGGACTGGAGTCTGCTGTGTAAGCAGACTGGATAGGAGTGTCCGCTGAGTCCGGCAGTGCCTTGGAGATTGAGGCAATGGACTCGGGATGTGCGGACGGAAGCCGGGTGTCCGCTGTGTCTGGCAGGTGCCTTGATAGCGAGGCTGGGGGCTCGGGTTATGCGGGTTGGTGCTGAGTCCGCGGATTGGAGGACATAGCTGTTGTGGAGTCCGACTGTGGTGGTTCTGGCTTGGCCTTTGGCGGCAAGGCGAGCTGGATATTGGAGTCCGGCCTTGGGGAAGTTGGGGAGGACTGGCTATCTACACAGGAGCGGCGAACTGGAGTGTGTGTCCGCGGGCTGGCGGACACACTTGTTTTTGCTGCAGTATGTGGCGGTGTTCCTATCGGTTAGGGCGGTGACCATAGTCATCATCGTGCCTATAAATAGGACCCATGTCACATCAGGAGTTAACCTCGATAGACGGAACTGAAGTAAGTGAACAGTATTGAGCTCGCGTAAGTTGCTGCGGACTGGACCTTGGTGTCCGCGCGGTTTGAGATTTGACTGGGTTGTGCTGTGCAGGTTGTGCGGATAGCGCTGGAAAGCCAGGACTTGGCTCTGATTGCGGTCAGGGACAGTGCGGACTCTGCGGTTAAGCAACAGGCGGTAAACAGCAAGTTGCGGATAGCGACTAGGCAGTCTTCTCTTTGGCAACTTGGTTCGGGGTTCAGGAAGTCGCCTGCTTCAGTCGGACTATTCCATTCGATGGCGCAGCGTGTGCGGTCTGGCGGCTAGGCAACCTCGCGGTCAGGCGGCCTGCAGATCGACGGTGAAGAGCTAGCATTGGGAAGTGGTGAGTCCCCGCGGCTTGGATTGCGGTCTGGCGACCTGGCGGACTGAGCGGACTCCACGGCAGTAGACCGGCGGCTTGTTGATTGAGTACGGGCGGCTTTTTCTGTTTCTTGTCTTTGTAACTGTCTCTGCTCTCCTGTTTTAGGTATTGGTGAAGAATGTCTCGCGATGTATGTCTCGCCTTGTAAAGAAGTTTGCTCTTGATTAATAAAGACGCTTGTGTTGCATGTGTTGTTGGTTGTTACTGCTTTGTTGATATAATCCCTGCTAACTCCAAGATCCGGGAATTCGTTCAACATTATAAGTGGGCATGTCCTCCTCCTGTTTGTTGAGTTTTCAACAGGGTAACCGAGGAGGCGTCTGCGGGTTTATTGAAATTTTAACATGGTATCAGAGGGAGGTTGGAGTGGTCAAGCAGTGGTCAACGGAAGTAGTTGCTCAGGTGAAGAGGAAACCAGTGGTAGAACCATGGCAGTGGAAGATGCAAGTTGTCTGGGAATTGATCTTCTTACAAAGACAAACTTTGAAAGGTGGAAGTCTTGTATGAAGAGCTTTCTTCTTGGCGAGGACCTTTGGGAGGTTGTATGTGGAGCAGGAAGACAAGAGGATACTGCTGGCAATGCTGAGGCGATCAGAGCTTGGAAGGAGACAAATGCAAAAGCGGAGTCTATTCTCAAGCAGGTGATATCATCAGAGCTCTTGGACCACATCAGTGGATGTCGGTCAGCTGCGGAGGTTTGGACTACCCTTGATGGGTTGTTCAGGAAGGAGGTGAAGGTTGCTGCGGAAGATGGTCCTTCTACTTCCTATCAGGAAGAAAGGAGTGGTTCTCCTAGGCGTGATAGGAAGAGGAAGGAGGAACCAAGGTGCTATAAATGCAAGCAGCATGGTCATCTCCGGAAAGAGTGCAAGGTTGTCTTGCTCTCGGCGAACGTCGCTCAAGTAGGGAGGAAGGAGAAGAACATTATTGGGTTATCAACAGGTTCTGAAGCTGATCGGATGAAGGCTAGTGATAGTGCAGCTATCTGGCATGAAAGACTGGGGCATGTAGGGATGGACAAGCTGAAAGCAATGGCGGAAAGAAGACTCGTATGTGGCTTGCCTAGATTTTCATCCTATGGCGATGGTCGGGGGTGTGCGGGGTGTCAGCAAAGTGAAGCTTATCGCTTCATGGTTGATAAAGCACAATCCAGATGTAAAGCACCATTGGCAGTTGTCCATTGTGCTCTGGTCGGACCGACCGTCACAGCCAGTCTTGGAGGCAGCAGGTTCATGCTGATATTGGTTGATGACTATTCAAGGTATACTTGGGTATACTTCATGAAGAAGAAGTTCAACATGATGTGCTTGTTTGTGGAGTTCAAGAAGCTTTTGGAAGGCCAGCTTGGCCGGAGGATCAAGGTGTTGAGGACAAGTGTCGGTGGTGACTTTGGCTCAACCGAGTTCTCACACTTTTGCAGGAAGCAAGTGATCCAGAAGGAGCTTTCTTGTGTACATACTTCACAACAAGGTAGTGTTGCAGCTCGGATGATCCGTTGGTTAACGGAGATCTGCAAGTGTTGGCTTCAGAGTAAAGGCGTTCTGAAGGCTCTTTGGGCAGAAGGGATGGCCGGTGCTGCTCATGTCATCAACCGGATGCCTCTTAGTCCGATCATAGTGAAGACTCCTTATGAGCTGATGTTCGGAGTGAATCCCAGCGTGAAGCACCTTCAGGTGTTTGGATCTACCTGCTACATACACTCTCCGGGTGCTCTCAAGACAAAGCTAGTCTTTGTTGGGTATGATGAGCAGAGGAGAAGATGGAGGTGTATGGATCCTGCGACGAAGAAACTCATAGTGTCGAGAGACATTGTCTTCGATGAGTTAACGCCGTATTGGGGTATCTCTCATGTGGAGCTAGAAATGAGCAGGTTAGATGTTGGGCTGAAGGAGGCTGCTGCTAAGGAAGTGGAGTTACCTGAGTCGCCAGGTACCTCTGGTTGTTCTAGCTCCGGGGCAAAGGCGTCAGAGTCAGGAAGAAGGGGGAGCGAAGCTCCAGGTTCTTTTGGCTCGAAGGCGGAGGCTTCCGGTTCAGGAAGCAGGGGGGCGATGTTCCAGGTAGTTCTTGTTCAAGAGGGGACTCTTCTGGTTTGGGTAGCAGGGGGAGCATTGCTCCAGGTGCTTCTGGTTCCAGTAAGGAGGCGTCTTGTACAGGGAGCAAGGGGAGCATTGTTCTGGGTTTGCCCGGGAACGGAGCTGGTTCAAAAGCAGCGGAGGTGGTTAGCCATGATCAGGTTCTTGGGAGATCGAAGAGGATCAGTAAGCCACCAGCTCGATATAGCGAAGGGAACCCGGCGGACTTGGTCCCATATTTCTTTGCTAGCCCTCAGGTCGAGCAAGGTTCTTCTGGCTGTGATGACCCCACTAGAATCAAGGAGGTGGTTGACACCAAGACTGAAGAGGTGACTTCTCTCAGAGGTAACGAGGCTTGGACTTTAGTGTCCAAGGTAGTTGGTGATACTCCCGTGATGCATAAGTGGAGGTTGAAGCTGAAGATGGCAGAGGGAAGCATGACTCCTTTTGGGAGATGCTGGAGGGCTCCCTTATGGTCCATGATATGCGGGGCGAGGACTATGTCTTGGAAATCTCTTCGTAGATGCTATCGGAGGGACCAGGTGCAAGGTTACAGGAGCTGCTGGAGTTATTCACCACTTCTCACTTCAAGGGGGAGTGTTGAAAATTGTGAAGTGAAAGTGGGTGAATGGAAGGCTTGGCCAACCTATCTGCGTGGACTACGCGGACAGGGTTGGCGGACTGCTAAGTCGGCAGGGATGTTGCAGGCGGTTTGCTCTGTGGCGGCCTGGGAGGTCTGTTCGCGCAGACTACGTGGACAGCAGCAGCGGTCTGTCAGGCAGGCGAATACTCAACAGGCAGTTGGATCCCAGGAAGTAACCGGGCAGATAGCAATCCTATCCGCGGAGTCCAGCATGAAGCGGACTGATGAACTGGAGCTCGGCAGACCGGTTTGGCAGTTGCCTTGGTCTTGCTCTAGTGAAGCGGCAAGTGGAAGCCGCGGAGACCGCCGGGCAGTGCGGACAGAAGCTGGAGGTCGCCCGGTATGGCGGGCTAGATCCAGTGTCCGCCAGTAACTGCGTACTGGCCCTTGTGGCCAGTGGACTGGACTTGGTGGGTTCTGAACCAAGTACAGTTAGATCAGTCCGGGGAGATCGCGTAGTGGAGCGCGGGCTGCTTTCTCAGTCCGCCAAGCCTAGTAGAAGCGTTGTTGCCTTGATTGCTAGCTTGGGGATATGCGGAATGGAGGATTGCCTATGCAAGAGCATGCGGACTGGAGCTGGAGTCCGCTGAGTTCGGTTTAGCCTTGTGATGAGGTTTTGAATTCAAGAATGCGGACTGGAGTCTGCTGTATAAGTAGACTGGATCGGAGTGTCCGCTGAGTCCGGCAGTGCCTTGGAGATTGAGGCAATGGACTCGAGATGTGCAGACGGAAGCTGGGTGTCCGCTGAGTCTGGCAGGTGCCTTGATGGCGAGGCTGCAGGCTCGGGTTATGCGGGCTGGTGCTGAGTCCGCAGATTGGCGGACATAGCTGTTGTGGAGTCCGGCTGTGGTGGTCCTGGCTTGGCCTTTGGCGGCAAGGCGAGCTGGATATCGGAGTCCGGCCTTGGGGAAGCTGGGGCGGACTGGCTATCTGCACAGGAGCGGCGAACTGGAGTGTGTGTCCGCTGGCTGGCGGACACACTTGTTCTTGCTGCGGGATGTGGCGGTGCTCCTATCGGTTAGGGCGGTTACCATACTCATCATCGTGCCTATAAATAGGACCCATGTCACATCAGGAGTTAACCTCGATAGACGGAACCGAAGTAAGTGAACAGTATTGAGCTCGTGTAAGTTGCTGCGGACTGGACCTTGGTGTCCGCGCGGTTTGAGAGTTGACTGGGTTGTGCTGTGTAGGTTGTGCGGATAGCGCTGGAAAGCAAGGACTTGGCTCTAATTGCGGTCAGGGACAGTGCGGACTCTGCGGTTAAGCAACAGGCGGTAAACAGCAAGTCGCGGATAGCGACTAGTTAGTCTTCTCTTTGGCAACTTGGTTCGGGGTTCAGGAAGTCGCCTGCTTCAGGCGGACTGTTCCATTCGGTGGCGCAGCGTGTCCGGTCTGGCGGCTAGACGACCTCGCGGTCAGGCGGCCTGCAGATCGACGGTGAAGAGCTAGTATTGGGAAGGGGTGAGTCCGCGCGGCTTGGGTTGCGGTCTGGCGACCTGGCGGACTGAGCGGACTCCACGGCAGTAGACCGGCGGCTTGTTGATTGAGTCCGCACGGCTTGTTCTGTTTCTTGTCTTTGTAACTGTCTCTGCTCTCCTGTTTTGGGTATTGGTGAAGCATGTCTCGCCATGTATGTCTCGCCTTGTAAAGAAGTTTGCTCTTGATCAATAAAGACGCTTGTGCTACATGTGTTGCTGGTTGTTACTGCTTTGTTGATATAATCCCTGCTAACTCCAAGATCCGGGAATTCGTTCAACATTATAAGTGGGCGTGTCCTCCTCCGGTTTGTTGAGTTTTCAACAGGGTATCCGAGGAGGCGTCTGCGGGTTTGTTGAAATTTTAACACCCTGTCCTTCTAAACCAGCAAAGATGTTGTTTCAGCATGCTGGGCAGCAGCTAGCTGTAGAGAGGCAATCTCCACACCTTGCTTTTTTGACAACTTCTTGCATTTCTTAAAGGCATCTAGAAGTTCTCCACACCTGTCAATCAACTGATTGACATCTCCTTCTGATTCAGAATCAACTTCACCACTAGATGGAGAATCTTTTGTATTGGGACTAGTCTCGTACCCAGACTCAGAAGAGCAACTAGATAGAGGAAGTACCTTTTCTGGACTAAGCTGACCTTGGTTGGATTCTTCATCAGACATTGCAATCAGCCCATAGCAGCTATAAGCATCTTGTTCATGTTCATTCTCCTCTGAGTCACTGTCTGAATATGATATATGGGCCCTGATGCCTATCCTGGTAGCAGGATAGTCTTCATCTGCTGCTTGAGCTTCTATTTCAGGAGCAGCAGCAACCAACCCAATATAGGCTTCTAATTCTTCAGACTTTGATGAAGATGAGCCTATCCAGCTTTTCTCCTTTTTTGCAATGAATGACTTCTCCTTTTTCCTCTTGTGCTGGTGTCGTTTCTTCTCACCAGCCTCCTTTCTATTCACTGGTCATTCAGCTATCACATGACTTGGTTTGCTGCAATAAAAACAAACAACTTTAGAGGAATTATATTTACTATTTTTAGAGTCATACCTATCAGCCTTGGAGTGATTCTTCTTGTGATGAGAAGAGGTGGAAGGTCTTCTCTTCCACTGTTTCTTCTACATCAGCTTCTAAAAATTCTTGGAGAAGGTATCAAAGTACTCATCAGATATGCTGCAGTCTGATGTATCTAATTCTGAGTTGTCTGACTCAGCTGGCCTTCTTCTACGAGAGGGGATCCTCTCCTTACTTTTCCTGGTATTGTCTGCTCTAAAGGCCAAGGACTTTTCATGGCACGGGGTTTGCTAGTGGCCTCCTCCTCTTTCCAGGCAGCCAGCTGCATCTCATAAGAGAGCAGCTTTCCAAACAATGTTTGGGGAGGAATATCAGCAAGCTTGTCCACCCCTCTTATGGCACATATCTTAGTATTTCAGTCTCTAGTGAGAGACCTTAGGAACATGTCATTAATCTCAAAATGACTGAAGACCCTAGCATAGGTCCTCAGTTCATTTATAATCCTGAAAAATCTTTCATAGCAAGAAGCTATGTTCTCTTTCTGGGATTGCCTGAAAGCCTCATACTCCTGGTTGAGCATGGACTTCCTGTCATCTCTTACCTCTTTAGTTCCCTCCGTATAGACCACAAGAGTGTCCCATATTTCCTTAGAGGTCTTGCAGTGGACCAGATTCTAATATGTTGAATCATTTATGACACAAACAATTACGTTTTGTTCCCTCTTGTCCAATTTAGCCAAGATGACTTCATCCTTTATCATATCTGAATATGTCTTAGGTGTTTGACATCCAGAACTGAGACCTTCATAGGGATGAAGGGTCCTTGACTTCCATAAAGATCCTTGGGTCATAGGCTTCTATAAATAGCCTGACCCTCTCTTTCCAGATTCCAAAACTCTCCTTTCTGCAGATGGGGAGTTTCATGGAACCAAGCTCCTTATGGTTTTCTCCATAACCATAGGTACTGAACTGTAGCTACGCTTAGAGATCACTCAGACTGTTAGATCCTTTATGAGCAACTTCCCGTTGACACCAATTGAAAGTCTTTAATTTCAAGGTAGCTAACAACGTTGAGGGGAGGGTCAATATGTTTTCTGGTTTATTATTAATATCTTTAACTTAATGTGTTATGATTTAGTAGTTTTTAAGCTTTCAAGACAAAATAGAAAGAATGCAGAATTTATAATGGTTCCCCAAATTATGTGTATATCCACTCTCCTCCCACCTATATAACTTCTTGTTAGATAAAGGCACTTCTCCAAAAACTCAGTTCCTTAGAGCTTACACCTCAGATCGCTCAGGATCTATTAGTCTCCTCCAAGACTTACAACTCAGTCACAAAGCCCTACCTTAGAGAAAACTGCTAATACAACTGAGTGATCAAACTGATCACCTACCTCAGACTTGTACTCAAGTCCTACATCACAGGCTATGGAGGATAGCTCTACCTTATAGAGAATGACTCTCCTACAGCACAGGCACATGGCCATACCTCAGATCTAAATCTGGATCCGACACTTAGACCCAAAGGTTCTATGCTCAGAAAGTATGACTCTCCCACAGCTCAGGAAAATAGCCCTACCTCAAGCTCAAAAGCCCTATAGCTTAGATCCAAAAGGATCCTACCTCAGACCCAAAGGTAAAACAGTCAGATCCAAACACTAGATCCTATACTCAGGTAAATCTGCCCTACCATAAGCACAATGACCTTACAACTCAGATCCAAAAGGATCATATAGAAATGAAATTGATTTACGTTCATTTGACACAGAGATATTTCTTTGTGTTTGCTTCCTGAGCTGAGTTATCTCAGCCCTAACTATCTTCTCAACAACAGGAAAATGATCATCAGTAAATAGCTGCCTCTGTTGGATGTATCTCAGAACTTTGTTTCTAAACATGTTGAAGAAGACTGAAGACTTGACAAATCTTGAGTTCTTCAAACAGCTAACCTAAACCTGCAGAAAACCTGAAGGATCTTCTTCTCTTTCTTTATCAAAAGCTAATTTAAACTTGATGTATCAGAAGAAATTGCTACAGTTATCTCGAATAAACTTTTAGTTCAGTTGGATCGACTTCAAGTTATTATCTTGACAGCAATGGCGAAGAAGACGGAGTCCAGCCGCAACTTTGTGAAAAGAATGATACCCTAAAAGTTAAGTTGCTTCTTCTTAACCTGTCCCTTTTATCTTCCGTCGATTAACGGCTCCAAAAAGTAGTGGGGACCACCTGCAGTTGACATATGCAACTTGCTTTAACAGAAGAAGATGTACAGTAGGCCTCCGACGCTATTTGCCGTCTTCTATAGCTTTCCGCAAGTAATTTGAACTTTGTTAACTTTGGTTGACGTCATCAGTTATGGACTTAGCCAATTTCTCAAATTCTCTCCAGGAGTTGAGTGCGTTGAGTGAAGGTCCTTCACTCAACGAATCTAGATTTAGTCGAATTCTCTGCACCATTAGGCGTTGAGAGCATTGAGTGAACTGGCTTCACTCAATGCCTTTGGAGTAGGGTGCAACTTCTTTGTCTGCTAGGAGCTGAGAGCGTTGAGTGAAGATTCATCACTCAATGCATTTGTACTTAGCTGGTTCTCTTTAATCTGCCAACTTGCTGAGGCGTTGAGAGCATTGAGTGAATTGGCTTCACTCAATGCCTCTGGACTTAGATATTTTTGTCTTCTCTTCTTGAGTTTTAACATCACATGATGTCTTCTTCTTTGGCATTGTGTGAGCTGTCCTCACTCAACGATTATAGACTTAGCCAAATTTTTCTTGACAGAATATCCAACTGATTGAGCTTGTCTCAACGCTGCTTGGTATATGGCATCGAGAGCTGTAACCACATGACGTCTGTGGACTTAGTTGAAGTTCAACTTGCCAAAACTGTGGCTTTGACAGATTCAGCTATACTCGACAATTCTTGATATATGTCATTGAGTTAACTACCATCACTCAACGCCTGTGAACTTGGCAACAGAATTGCTTTATAGACTGCGTGGCATTTACTATCCACAACTAACTCAGTGCTATTTGGCATCTGGCGTTGAGTGAACTGGATTCACTCAATTCCTGTGGACTTAGGAGATTTTCAGCCTATCCAGCATCCTACCTTGCATCTATCATTGAGTGAACTGGCTTCACTCAACTCCTATGGACTTAGATAGATTTATGTCTCACCACATCTTTACTTTGTGACCACCTTTCACATTACTTGGAATACCTATCTTTTCAATGTTATAACGACTAACCTGCATGCATGAACTTGAACATACATCAAATATAACTTTATGTATATCATTGACTTGTTTGACTTCTACAAATCTGAATTCTACAAGTCTGGGACATTGTGGGCAATGGACCCAACAAACTCCATAAAGCCTGACCATATACCACAACTTTCTCTACTTCTTCAACATCAGCTCTCCTGCTAGGTGCACTGGAAGCATCACTCCCCTACTTCTAGAACCAGAAGCACCTGCCCCTGAGCTTGATGTAGTCGGAGCATTTGGAGTCACAAACAGCTCCACCAGAAGATCACCAGCAACTTCTTATCTTCTTCCTTCTTTCCTGATGTCTTGTAGTTCCACAGAGGAACTACCCTAGTACGATGTTAGCTCATCAAATACCACATCCCTTGAGATAACGAATTTCCTTGTCTCCGGATTCATGCAATTTCATCGCTTCTTTCTCTCATCATAGCTGATGAAGAAAAACTTCTTTGTCTTCACAACCAGCTTGTTCCTAATTAGAGCGTCCAGAATGTGCTCGTAGTAGGTGAATCCAAACACTTGAAGGTGTACCATGTTGGGATTCTCCTTAAACCTGAGCTCATGTGGATACTTCATATTGGCAGGACACAAGGGCTTCATGTTGATGACATATGATGCACAGGCCATTCCATTTGCCCAGAAGACCCGAGGAATACCTTTGGCATGAAGCCAGCTCTTGCAGGTCTCTGTCAGATAGCGGATCTTCCTCTCTACAATCACATTTTATTATGGAGTATGCACACAAGTAAGCTCTCTACTGATCTTATGCTTTCTGCCAAAGTTGAAGAACTCATTGGAAGTAAACTCCGCTCCATTGTCTATTCTCAGTCACTTAATCTGCAGATTAAGTCTCCCTTCAACAAGCTCCTTGAACTCCATGAACACCTCTGACTTCTCCTTCACAAAGTATTCTCAACTATACCTGGTGAATTCATCAACAAAGTCCATTATATACTTGTTACCTGAGCTTGAAGGAGTGAAGCATGATCCCATCAAGTCGTTGTGAATGCACTCCAAAGGAGCCCTGCACTTGGACAGTGACTTGTCAAATGGAAGAAAATATGACATTCCATATTTACATCCCTTGTACACATGACCGTCTCCTAGGGCGAAAATACTAGACAATCATTTCACAAGGCCCTTCGCCATCATAACCTTCAGTTTGTCCATCCCTACATGCCTCGTCCTCTCAGGTCAGATAGCAGCACTATTATTCGCCCTCATCTTCTCAACATAAGAACTTGTTGATAGAACAAACAAGTCATTTACCCATCTCCCGGCCGGAGTAATGCCAGCTTTCACCGCTGACATGTTTCCGAGAAACTTCATTTTTGTTAGGGCAAATAGAACGTGATAACCAGCATCAACAGTATTAGTTGCTGAGAACAGATTCTTCTTCATTCCCGGTACGTGATATACACTCTTCAAAGTGAGTGACACCTTATCACAGCCTAAAGAGATTGTTCCATCCTTCTTGACTGCATGAATAGTATCATCAGTAGTAATGATAACATAAGTACCAGTATATGACTACAGAGAAGTGAACTTTGACTCGTTTATAGTGAGGTGATGGCCACACCCCAAATCCATGATCCAGTCCTGGAAGTTAATGGTGGCCAAGGCACAAACAACCGTTGTTGTCATATCTGCCTTGAATTAGTTCCCCCAACCTTCTTCATAATTGGATCTACCTTCTCTTTCAGAAGCATAACTTGCCTGAAGATTCACCTTGTAGTCTTTCTTGAAGTGACCAGGCCTGTTGCATCTATAACACCTTAGTCTCCTCTTCTTGCATCCATCATGCTTAGGAGCCTTACTCCTCTCCTGTTGTGATGAAGTTGATTGGACATCTTCAATATATGGTTTCTTCTTCCCATCTCATCTCTTTTTATTCCCTGAATATAGAACCTCACTATCTCCCCTTGAGATAATTCATCCAGTCACCTGCCTTGTTAAGCTTTCCCGAGAGGCAAACAAGTTTTCTAGCTCCAGCAATGACGGTTGATTGGCCCAACCCTGCACTGAGGTAATGAATGCAACGTACTCCTTCTAAAATTAATGGATGATGAGCTTCTTCAATTTAGCCTCATAAATGGGCTCATCTGAGTCAAGTGCTGAAATCTCAGCACACAAGTTCTTCATCTTTAAGAAGAAGGATGGAATAGACAGATCTCCTTATGTGTCTTTTAACAACTCACTCTCTATAAATTATAGTCTTGATATGTTCTTCTTATTGAATAAGTCATCTAAGGTTGTCCAAATCTCAGTAGTTGACCTACATCTAATAATGTGGTCGAACAACTCTGGTGAGATAGAACGCTTGAGTGTGAACTTTGTCTTTGTATGTGTTCTCCTCCAACCTCTCACCTCCTCAGTATTTGCTCCAACAGTAACCACATCTTATCTGTTGTCTCCACCAATGACCTCTCATATGTCCTCGCCAAGAAGATAACTCTCCATGCAACACTTCTACTTTTATAATTAGTCTTCTTCAGGAGCTCAATTCCAAGACCTCTTGTATAACCACTTTCCATTGCTAGATTCCTGTTTTACTTAACCATCCAAAGGTACTTAGCAAATCCCAGTTAACTGATGACTGCTAGAACCTCTGTCCCTCTTATACCATGTAAAATTTTATAAAACATGAGGTTGTAGGAACACTAAATTGTCCAAGTCAAATAAACGAGCAGCAAATAGAAGAACAATAGCCATAATTGTATTATATATCTTCTTTATGATATGAGACATACATTGTGAGACATAATTTCACAATGCACCTGATGTGGATCAACAAAAAAATAGACAAGCACAAAACTGGCGACTGTTTTCAGTAACCACCTGCAGCCAATCCACTATACTAACAACAAGATCATACGAGCAGCTCAAGCCGCCAAACCACTAAGCTGTCAGACCACCACCCTAGTCACGCGAACTGCCTTAATTGACTTCTAAAGAAAGTACCATGTTCGAACTTCTTGGTTGCCTGACCGTAAGGTCACCTGACCACAGAAGTTGTCGCGAACGGACACTGCTTTGCTGAACTAGAAATTATCAAATGGTTGCAACTCTTGGTTTATTGACCGCCAAGGTCCCCTAACCGCTAAAGTAAGCACACAGCTTATTCGAACTGCCAGTCAGACCACGAGTGGCAAACTGACTTATTGAAACTGGGAAAACTGTCAAGGAAAAAAAACTCCTAGTCGCTCAACACGTGACCTGTTGCTAATCGACGATTGCTAACCGCGTATCTGTGCTAGCTCCACGGACATCACCATCACAACTAGTTGTCTGGTTGATCATTGCTAGCCACACAATCTGCAAACACACCAAGCGATCAGGTCACTTCTTCTAGCTGTGTGGTTAGAAAAACATTAACCGCAAGTTTAACCCAGCCTATAATTCTTACAGTTCTTGTTATTAATGACAAGGCTAGCACCCTTTTTTATAGGTGGGCAGGCGGATACAATCACCGTCCTGGGGAATAGAATAACTATCAGCATAATGGCGAATAGCGGCACCAGTCCGCGCAATTGTGCGGACTACCACACCAGACTGCATGATTGTTTAGTTTAATCAAGACGCACATACAAGTGGACATCCAGGTGAGCCTGAGCGGACTTGCAATGGCCAAGAATCCACCATGCATATTGAGAGCCTACTCGAACACATAAAAATCATCTCAGTCTTCGCGGTCTTACCAAACTAGAACGCATAGTCTGCCGATAGCCAAAACATAACCGCACAGATAGCAATCCAGGGATCCTGCTGAGTCAGACCACGTGAACAAGGATGACCGTTTGCCAGAGTCATGTTGTGCTACCTGTACGGTCTGAGCGATCTGCACACTTCTAACTGCCAACTTCCGACTTCAACATTTATAATAGTTTTTTATTTCTAATTCCTGGTCAAAGTTTTTCTTAATCTTTATTAATGTTTATTCTATATATTAGTTTGAACGGGTGATGAGATGAAGAGGGTTCACCTGAGTTGTCGAGATCAATTGTCTGAGTGGTGTGCAAACATCGACAAGTCGGGGAGGAAAATCACATTGGGGCAGTTGTAAAAAATTTTGGGGGGTGCGTATAGCCAATACCTATAATAAATTTTAATCTTTTTTCCTACCATCTAGAAGACTGACTTCATTGTCTTAAGCAATGGGGGCATCAAAAATATTTATATTATTTAGTTGTTTTCCTATTCATGCATTCTTGACTTGGGCAATAATAATAGCCTTTGAATTAGCTCTTACGACTAATTGGTCATCTAATAATTTTTCAAGGATAATATTTATATCACTTTGGCTTTTTCTTTGTCATCGATGAAGAAAAGAGCAGTTTTGGTTTCCGTTGGGCTCTGTTTGGCGCATCGTTTTGACAGTAGGGTGTCGGTGTTTTGAAAACGCCGTGCCAAACGGAAATATCGGGATGGCGAACAGAGTCGCCGCAGCTCCAAAATCGTGGAAAAACCACGATTTCCAGTCGTGATTTATTACACGACTCGCGGCTCGCGGTTTGCTCGTTTCTAATCAAGCTCCTTCCCCTTCTCCTCCAGCAGCTCTGAGTTCCACCTCCTCCTCCCTCTTCTCCATCTCTTCTCCTCTGGGGGTTCTGAGCTCCACCTCCTTCTCCTCCCTCTTCTCAGTCTCTTCACCTCCGGTAGCTCGGAGATCCACCATGTCCTCCCACTTGCACATCTCTTCTCCACCGGCGACTCTGAGCTCCTACCTCCACAAGCTGTCATGGACAAAACTCCATCTAGCAACCCATCCAACAACCCGCCAACCATCCAGCATCTCTTCTCACTCTCTCTCTCTACAACCTCCATGGCCAAAACTCAGATCCTCCTCTGATAGAACATTTTTCCTAACAAACTCAGATCCTCCTCTAATCTTCCTCTCCTTCTTCCAGTTGATCGTCCTCTCCTTCTGGTTGACCTATCCATTTCAGATCTGCTCCATTTCGCACATTTGTTTTTGTATTCGAACAACTATAAAAACACAGTTCTTCCAAACAGTTTTGCAAAAATTTCCACCACTCTGCAAAACAGCTAATTATTCCACCACTGCTTCCTACCACTTCTTCTCCAGTCTCCCCCACCGCGCCAAACAGAGTCTAAATTCATGCACTTCTCTGCGTGGACTTTGGCTAACCATTTGGCCAAGAGGTATTGGATGCAGTTAAATTTTGGTACCCTGACATAATAACTTTGCAATGAGAGGAGAGCTCCAATCCAATGTCCTTACCGATCTATCAATACCTTGAAACTTCATCTTGTATAAGAACATGCAATAGATCATCATTGTAGAATATAGTTCTCTCTGATTCCATCTTTTGGTCAATTATTCTCAAACTAGGGTGGATGCCCCCTTTTAGGGATATGGCGAGGTGGTGTACTGATAGTGAAAGATAAATCTTTGGGTAATTAATCACCTAAAGGGAGGCGGTGAGTAGGTGTCTTTTAAATTCTTTGTCACTTATACTAAATGTTCAGCAGATACTTGAAAATAAACATTTACAAGAATATGACACAAGATGTCCACAGAACACAAAGATTTAATATTGGTTCCCCTATATAGGGTACATCCACTTTCCCCCTTCTTACTTACTAGCAATTTGCTAGATAAGGTTATATCTCCTCCAAATCAACTCAGATCAATGATCTTACAGATTCAGTTTCTGTTAAGAAACCTACAACTCAGACCCACTAGTCTTACCTCAGAGGTCCACCCAATCTCCTACCTCAAGTCCCTTAAGAAACCTGCCTCAGCATTTATAGAACATGCTTATAGCTCAGAGATCCCACACAAATTACATACCTCAGGTCCCTACAGAAACCCTACCTCAGCCTTTATAACACAGGCTTACACCTCAGTGATCCCACACAAATTACCAACCTCAGGTCCCTCAAGAACCCTACCTCAGCATTTATAACACAGGCTTACAACTCAGAGAATAAATCTCCTACACACTCAGATCTCAAACAGATCTTACAAGTTTAATATGAAAATTAGAAACAAAGTAATCTCAAAAAACAATAACTCTGGGATCTGACTTATCTGAGAATTCAGGTTCTTCAATTCAGCAGCACATGATTAGTTCTTGATAAGCAGACTGGCTGAAATGATAATGTACTGGATCTACAATATTATTGGTGATGATCAACTTGATTTCCTTGAAGAAATTATAAAACAGATCCACTTTAATCCTCTAATCAACTTGTTGAAAGGATCAGAACACTTTCTTGAAGACTTGCATCTTCCTTCTTCTTAGAGTTATCGCCCTTCTCTAACTTGTGAGAAATCAGAAAGATTGAACTATTTCATCCTTTTTGTCTACTGTAGATGACCCCTCTATTTACAGCCTTCACTGGTCATGTAGTAGCTGGCGTCTGATTGATGACATCATCATTATGCTATCATACTCTAAATCTTCCTTCAAACAGTTTCTAACAAGAAATCAAGTCAATGTAGCTGACATTACACTTCTGACTTGACTTGACACTCCTTTGTTGACTCTGTACAACTTCAGAATCATAAGTGTCGAGAAGTACCAAGTGTCTTGACACAATAATAATTAGTGTTCTTAGACTGTAAACTGCAAGGTGTCGAGACATCTTAGCAGTCTCGACACATCTGTACTTGATAGAATTCCCAATCTGTAATTAAAGGTGTCGAGACAGTTGACTTGTCTCAACATAACTATTGATGAGTGTCGACATCTTCTTTAAATCTTCATTGTGTCGAGAGAGTTTTATTATCTTGATACTATAGTCTATTAGGTGTCGACATCTTTAAGTCTGCACTTCAGTTCTTCATTGTGTCGAGACAGTTGTAATGTCTCGACACTACTGTCCTAAGCTTTAAGGTGTCGAGAGATCTGACTTGTCTTGACACTGCTGTCTTATATCGTTCTGAACTCGACACTTCACCTATAAAGGTGTCGATATAGTTGTGAAGTGTGTCGACACTTTGGTACTTAGCCATTTCTTCTGCGCTGCAACTTGCTGAGCTTTGACTGTCTTGACTTCACTCAGCACTATTAGCTGTATGGCATTGAGTGAACTGTCTTCACTCAACATCTATGGACTTAGTCAATTTTCTGCACTATCACTGCCTCGAAATTTGGCATTGAGTGAGCTTGCTTCACTCAATGCCTGTGGACTTAGGCAATTTCCTGCCTCTCCAGTCAGCTTCTTTGAGTCCACCTATCAATGTCACTTGGACTACTTGTCCATTCAATATCATATAGACTAACCTGCATACATGAACTGAAACATACATTAAATACAACGATGTGTATACCATTGACTTGTTTGACTTCATACAAATCTGGAACATTGGGATCAATGGACCCAACAATCTCCCCATATTTGGAGAAGTCGTCACCCTAATTCAATGATATACACCACAATACCAAAATAAGATAATTATGATGTAAACGTTAAGTACTATAACAGAAATACAAAATAAATAAAAACAACATGAAAAAATAGTAAAGAGCCAATAAACTTTTCATTTCATTTTTGCTAGTGTTTAAACAGTTTTGAATTTATAATGTACTATTACAAAATTGCATGGTTTTTAGAAAAGAGAAATAATCTAAGGTTATTCCGGCTCTTTGATGACAATGCATTTTCCTGATTGTATCTTGGCTTTGACTTCAGGCAGCTTGTCATTAAAAACCTTCTTCTTTTCCTTGTCATCCCTGTCCTTCAAGATCTCTTCTTCCATAAGCTTTTGTCTTTCAAAAAAAATGATAGGGCTTACGGAAATACTTGCTGGGTTTAATACAATCAGCTGGGATCTTCCCTGCCTTGTGATCTTTCCTGAATTTATAAATGTTCTTCTACTGCTTTGTATGCTTGACACATTCTTGTTCTGAGTACTATTTGCCACTGTCAGCAATTTTGTTGCTAATTGCTTTCCATGTAGTGAGTATAATAGATCTGAAAGTTGGACTCCATTGCTCAAAATCTGACTTTGCTTCAACCCTGCTCCCTCAATCTCTTCTTAGATAATTGAGCTTCTATTTCTTTGAGCATGGCATGAGCAACCATCTCCACTTCTTCACATACTACATTCTGAATCTGTGGTGGAGGGCTGTACATAGTCTGTACTACAGTGTGAATATCCTCAAACTGAGCTTGTTGGTAGCCAGACTCAACTTTTTGATGATCATAATTAAGAGGAGGATAGGCTAGAGTGCCTCTGATGCTATTGGAGGTCCAAATAGCATGCCAGGAGCTTGGCTTTTTCATTACTCCACCTTTATGACTTCTCTCTCAATATGATCTCTTAAGTCATTTTTATGAAATCTAATTTGGCCTTATAGATGATTAATCCTTGAGGACAAATGATTCTTCATTTTGAGTAAGTGGTCATCTAGTTCTTTGCCAGAAGACTTGACTTCCTTAACCAAAGAGTCTTTGTTACTGGAGAGGTTAGATTCAATAGCTGTACAAATAGTCCCTATCTTTGTCTCTAGAGCTATAGTTTACTCAGCCAGATTTACCAGTGAAATGTCATGGATTGTTATCATGTTGTTATTCATTCTTGTCTGATTCTCAAGGACATATCCTTATTTAACATCTATATCTATTTAGGTCTCCATTTACTCCTTCTGCTGTTGAGAAAGGTAGACTACAACATTTGCTCCTCTTTGGAAGAAGTCGGTCACATCCTTCTTCAACAAGTTGACCTCATATCTAATGGCTTTTATATCTTATGCTAGTTGAAACTGTACATGCTTAGTTCTTTCATCTACATATTTTTCCAGTTGTATTCTTTGTTGATCTATCATTATTTGCATTTGAATCAATAAGGAGCTGAAATCCAGAGGAGGAGCAGGTGTTGTTCCAGATTGAACTATTTTCTTATAGCTCCTATTCCTTTTCCTGAGTTCCTCACTTTTCCTTTTCTTGAGCTGAGAGGCCTCCTCCTCATCAAAATCTGAAGAACTGAGAACTTCAACTGAAGTAGGCTCTTTATCTCCTTTAGTGTTTGGAGCTAGATATGCTATCTCCCCCATCAACCCTTACAAAAAATTCATCAAGATTATTGTTTTCCATGATGATTTCATCCTCCTGTTGTGCTGAAGCATCAGAATAATGATCATCTGGGAGTGTATCATGTAACTTCCCCTGGATATCAACTTCTTTATCCATAGGAAATTCTTCCTCAGTATCCTTAAAGACTGCATTTTCATTCTCTTTATCAAACATTTGCATATCTTGTGCAGGAATATTTTATAAGTCTGGAAGATCATTTGGGTTCTCCCGCTCAATATGATCCTTCTCTGTTCTTGTGTCCCCGTGCACCTGATCTCCAGTACTAGGAGAGGTCCTTGGATAATTTCATGGTGCTGCATCAACATGTTTTTTTGTGCTGGAGCTTCCTTGTTCTTCGGAATCACTGGAAGATTCTTCTTCCACAACCATTACTTTCTTCTTCTTCTCTTTCTTCTTCTCTAGTACTAGTGTCTATTTTATTAATTCTCTATCCCACCTTGCTAGAATTATTATGTCCATTCTTCTCATATGATTGGTCTTAGATCCAATCTTGAGATTGAGACTGTCAGGATGTGCTTAGACCAAATAAAGGCTTACAATCCTTCCCATATCGGGCTTCTTGATTCTCTCTGCTATTTTGTCAAAGATAATTTTGCTCCAGTTGGTCTTCACTTTGAAAATTATCCTTGTCATCAGCTCAAACATTTGAGCAGAGATTCTGTCATGTGCTCCTATTTTGCATAACAACACTTTCACTATAATCTCTGATAGAAATTTGCTTTGAGTATTCATTCCCTTCCTGACCAGGGTGCTTCCATGTAACACCCCCTATCTATCGCATAGCATATAGCAGTAGGTCCGGTCAGGGCCCGACGCCATATACCATAGACAGACCGGGTGGTTACTCAATGGAAACCATCCAACCAATCACAACGTCCTACACAGAGCATTCTAGCGGAAGCAGTTTAAATAGTTGCAATTAAAAGAACCCAGCAACAAGCATGAATGTCCACTAACAAGCCAAATAGGAATGAAGTACATACACCAGTACTGGCGTTAAGGCCATACAAATGGTTTACTCAAATTACATGTTTTCACGCAGGCCGGTCATACATGAACAAAAGCAAGTAAACACTCCAATTAGGCCTTCGAGGGCCGGCTTCGTAATTTGGGCTTTAGCCCGCTATTGACCGCTTGGTCCAGCAGCACCTGCAAGCAACAAACCACCGCACGGTGGAAAACAAAAGCAACGGTCAGCAATGCTGGCCAAATTATAACGAATCCGCCCCCAATTAGGGGCGGCGATGCTCCTTCCCTACACTTATTAGCATAACCAAGCAGTATATAAATATACATTGCATCACAGGCATTGGCACGCACGGCCACACACCCCGTGCACTCAGGGCACATTCTCGGTGAACTGGCCAATGTCACGTCAATTTAAGCCATAGACATTCCGGACTCACCACCGCCACTTTGACGGCCAAACATATGAGCATTTTTTCTTCTTGGCATGGGTCATGTCAATTTAAGTCATTGACCGTCGAAGACCCTCATCTATGCCAACGGCTCTAACCGAACGACATAGAACGGGTACGGTTCTGCCAAACCCGTGCTCACATCGCAACGACAATTTAAGCCATATGCCCAGGTCAAACTTCTCCCGAGTCCCGTTTCCATCACAAACTTCACATAACCCGGTTTTGTTCAAGTTGGCTCCCAGTCCACCAAATTGGCAAGATCACGCATCCGTCCAGTTTTCCGGGTGCACCTTAGGGTTAATCCCCAAGGCTCCCTGTTGTAATCTACCACGTAGAAAACCCGAAAAACAAACATTCGCACGGAGTCTTCTCCGGTATTTATGCAATGCAACATCACCAATCCATACCAACATCTCCGGATAGGCTTCACACATCATGTCTATGTCCGTTCTCGATTACGGACTCTACACAATGGGGACTTTACATATCTACCTGAAGGAACGCCTCCAACTCACCGCAAACTCGCGAGAGCGGGCTTCCTATGCAAAAGAAGGAGAGCTTAACATGCTCAAGTAGAGAATCGTTACCCTAGCATTCTTCCTTAGCTCCATGGAAATGTACGCGGATGAAAAGCACCGCAATCTCCTTGCCTTTGTAGATCCGAAGTCGGCTCGCGATTTGGAGCTCTAAAACTCCTCCAAAGACTGGATCTAGACTTCTTCTTCCTCCTTTACTCTCCCCTCTCTCTAGGATTTAGACAGAGAACTTATGATAGAAAATAATTGTTTTGAAACCTTTCTCTCGGGTATAACCTTCTCGGGGTAACCACAGCCATCGGATCCCACAAAAAAAGGATGCACGGACACAATCCTGGACTGACCTGGACAAATGGGGCTAAACACCGCATGGTACACCAACAGGAGCAGGACACGTCCGGGTCAATGTCGGAACAATTAGTCAACTCCCGCCAAACCCGTTTGTCGACACTCCACGTCGACTGAGTCAGACAAGCCATAAACTGCCATGCGCTTGACGATCGTCGAACCAAAACCGTCGACTACTGCCAAATCGTCGAACCAAGTTCTCTGGCCAAATCGTCGAACGTGCGGCCCGATCGTCGATCCCACGGCCAGATCGTTGAACCAAGAAAACTGCCTGATTGATGAACACATAGCCCGATCGTCGAACCCACGGCCCGATCGTCGAACCCAGAATATCGACAGATCGTCAACCGCAACATTGTGACCAGATCGTCGACCGCTGCTCGACAATCGTCGAACCCAGATTTCTGCCTGATCGTTGCTAGATCTTTGAATGACCCCGACACGTACTGGGACACGCCTGTGTCTAGGGCCGTGTTTGCTGCTCGACGATTGTCGAACCCAATTTCGTCGACCTCTCAGCCGAATCGTCGAACCCAACATGACAAGCCCTGGGACACGCCCATGTCCCAGGCCGTGTACCTCCTGCCAAATTCCAAATTTGGCCCGGAATGCCTCCAGTCGCTCTTTTGAGTTTTGGGGCGTTACAACTCTCTCCCTCTTAAAAGAATTTCGTCCACGAAATTACATAAAGGAAAGATAAGTACAAAATTAAAATTGTACCTGAGCAGAACAACTCTGGGTGCTCATCAAGCATAGTCTGCTCTCGTTCCCAAGACAGCTCTTCTCGGCCTCAATTGTCCCAATGGACCTTCACCATCCTGATCTCTTTATTGTGTAGTCGCTTGACCTCCGAGTCCTCAATCCACACGGGCTTGACCTTTGTCGTCAACCCACTATCAATCGGCACTTGATCGACCGCGATCACTTGCGTAAGCTCTTGCACCGCCTTCCGTAGCACCGATATATGGAATACATCATGTAGACCACTAAGCTCCACCGATAGCTTCAACCGATAAGCCACTTCGCCAACCCGCTCCAGAACCTCAAACGGCCCAAGGTGCCTCGGGCTTAGCTTTTTTAATCACCGCACCCGCGAGACACCCTTGAACAGCTTGATCTTTAAGTATACCCAGTCCCCCACAGCGAACTCCACATTCCTGTGCTTGGCATTATAGTACTTCGCTTATCGTTCCTGAGCGATAAGTAACCTCTCCCGAATGGTTCGCACAAAAAAGTAGCATCCTCCACCTCTTGATGGTTGTACAACTTTGACTCACCCGTTTCCTACCAGGACAACGGCGTGCGACATCTTCTACCATATAGGGCCTCGAAGGGCGCCATTTTAATACTTGCCTGGTAGCTATTGTTGTACGCAAATTCTACCAAATAAAGATTGTCTTCCCATTACCTTCCAAAGTCCAGGACACACATGCGGAGCATGTCTTCCATTGTCCTATTGACCCTCTCAGTCTGCCCATCCATTTGCGGATGGAAGGCTGTGATAAAACTCAGCTTTGTTCCCAACATTTGCTGCCCAGCCTCCAATCATTAGACGTGAACCGCCCATCTCTGTCACTCACGATGCTGCGGGGCACACCATGAAGTCGCACCATATTGTCTACATACAACTTTGCCAACTTCTCCACCGGACCGTCCTTCCTCTGCGGAATGAAATACGACACCTTCGTTATCCGATCTACGACCACCCAGATGACGTCGTTCCCCTTTTGTGACCTTGGCAAACCGTGCACAAATTCCATAGTGATGTCGTCGAATTTCCACTCCGGAATAGGCAAAGACTTCAGAAATCCTCCCGGCTTTTGGCACTCCGCCTTCACCAAGGCGTAAGTTTGGCACTTCGCCACGTAGAGCGCCACACCCTTCTTCAAACCCGGCCACCAAAATAGTTTCTTAACGTCGCGGTACATCTTTGTGCTCCCCGGGTGAATCGAGTACTTGGTATGTTGCGCCTCATACAACAAATCCACCTGCAAACTGCCCACGCTTGGGATGCAAAGACGGCCGTCTTTCCAAAGTAATCCATCCACAACTTCATATTGGGAATTTGACCCATCCAGAGCTTCTATCATGAGTTGCTTCATGTGGCCATCCAAATCCAATGCCTGCCGAATCCGATCCGCCAGGTCATATTGAACTTCAGTCCAATTCAAGAGTGCTTCAGCACTTGACTGCTTATCTACACAAACAATCTCCAACGCCTCCAACTCCCGAACCAACCGCTCGTCATGGATCGACAGCCAATTGGCTTGAGCTGGGGCCCGACGACTCAACGCGTTCGCAACCGCGTTATCTTTACCAGGCACGTAGTGGATCTTGAATGTATAGTCCCCCAGGAACTCCATCCATCTACGTTGTCGCATATTCAGATCATTCTGATCAATCAAATACTTCAGGCTCTTGTGATCGGTGTAGATATCAATCTTCACACCGTACAAATAATGCCTCCACAGCTTCAAGGCAAAAATCACGGCCGCTAACTCCAAGTCATGGACCAGATAGTTCCTCTCGTGCACCTTCAGCTATCTCGAGCCATATGCTATAACGCTTCCATGTTGTAACAGCACACAACACAAACCACTGCCCGAAGCATCGCTATAAATCTCATAACCTTCCGTCCCACTCGGCGAACTCAGCACAGGCGTCGTGGTCAACCGACATTTCAAGTTCTCAAAAGCTCGCGTGCACTCCGGCTTCCAAACGAACTTCTGCTCCTTCCTCGTCAAAGTAGTGAGAGGTAACGCTATCCGCGAGAAGTTCTCTACGAAGCGCCTATAATAGCCAGCAAGCCCCAGAAAGCTCCGGACTTCCGCTACCGTAGAAAGCTCAGGCCACTCCTGTATCGCAATAATCTTTGTCGGATACACTGCAATACCTTCCCCACTCACTATATGACCGAGGAACGCCACTGAGGACAACCAAAACTCACACTTTGAGAACTTGGCATACAATTGATTCTACCTTAGAGTCTCCAAAACCAAATGAAGATGCCTGAAGTGATCTTCCTCACTCTGCGAGTACACCAAAAGATCATCGATGAAGACGATCACAAAATGGTCCAAGTACTCCCTGAAGGTCCTGTTCATCAAATCCATGAACACTGACGATGCATTAGTCAGCCCAAACGGCATGACCGTAAACTCGTAATACCAGTATCTCGTACTGAACGCTGTCTTCGGGATATCACTCTCCCTCATTCGCACCTGATAGTACCCGGACTTGAGATTCAACTTTGAGTACACCGTTAACCCGACCAACTGATCAAAAAGATCATTGATCCGGGGGATCGGATACTTGTTCTTCTCCGTCAACTTATTGAGCTCCCAATAATCAATACATAGCCTCAAGCTTCCATCCTTCTTCTTAACAAAGAGGACCGGCGCGCTCCAAGGCGAGGAACTTTTACGCACATACCCTTGCTCCAACAACTCTTGCAGTTGAACCTTCAGCTCCGCCATTTCCTTAGGCGCTACCCGATATGGAGAGCGTGACACAGGCTTTGCACCTGGTACGAGCTCTATCGTAAAATCTATCTCCCGTTGAGGCGGGGCTCCAGGAAGATCTCTAGAGAACACATCAGGGTACTCTGATAACACTGAAATACTATCCAACGCGGACTTAGGCTTTGCAACCTCCACTAGTGTAAAGAACAGTTCTGCACTGGCATGAACCGCCTTCACCACCTGAAGAGCAGACATCAACGTCTTTCTCGACCCCTTCAAGTTCGTGAAAGTCGTCTCACGACCTGCTCCCAACTTGACTTCCTTGCGACCGCAATCAATATAGGCTTGCAGCTCCGATAGCCAATCCATGCCAAATATAACGTCAAACTCCACCAACGGTAGTAACGACGGTTGCAGATCGAACTCTTGATTGTCAATTTGAATCTTCATGCCACAGATTCTATCCGCGCGCATCGAGCAGCCATTGGGCAACAAAACATCCAACTTGTACTTTGCCATCGAAGAAGGTACTCTAATGCACGATATGAATCCTTCTGACAAGGAGTGTGAAGCTCCCGTGTCAAAGAGTTCTCTTGCCGGATACTCACAAATCAAAACAAATCCTAAACAAGCAGTGGTAAGGTAACATGTGCATAATAAGTATTTAAAGAAATTTAACTTGCTACAAATTTAAATTTTACCTGTCACCACATCCGCCTGTTTGATGGCCTCCTGTTGGCCAAGATTTTAAACCCTCGGTTGGGTCAGAGCATAATGGGATGCGGTTGACTCCACCTCCTTGCCATTCTCTTCGTAAGTTGCTCCCGGCTTCCTTTCGGACTTTGGATGTTCGCTCCAACAGTCACGGGCAATGTGCCCCGGCTTCCCACAAGTAAAACATGCACCTGGGGTCCGACCCGTAGTCGCCCCAGAAGCACCAGAAGAAGGTGCTGGACCCGAAGTCCTAGACTTCTTAAAGGACCTTCGATAGCCGGACTTTGAAGTAGTCGGCGCCTTGAATTCAGACTTCTTATCACCCAAACTTTTCTTTGCCTGAACATTCTTCATGTCCTTCTCCAAGGACCGGGCCGTGTTGACCAAGGTCAAGAAACCCTTCGTCATCGGCCCCGAGAGTAGTAGCCTCAAATCATCTCTCAACCCCTCGTAGAATCGATTCGCCTTGCGCTCCTCATCCGTGATGGTGGAGCTAGCATATCGACTCAATCGAGTAAACTCATGGAGATATTCATACACGATACTGTCTCCTCGAACCAACTTAAGGAACTCGTTCTCCAATGCTATCCTCTGTGCCGAAGGGAGGTATCTAGCCAAGAATTGTCTCGAGAACTCCTCCATCGAGATGTTTGTAAGTTGCCTACCTCTCAATAGATACAGCTCCAATCCTTCTCACCACAATCTCGCTTCACCGTCCAGAAGAAACATAGCAATAGTGGTCATTTACCATTCCTCCATCTCCGTTGCTGTCAAGACTGTAACGCCCCGAAACTCAAAAGAGCGACGGGTGACGTTTTGGGCCAGCTTTGGGTTCTGGCAGGAGGCACACGGCCTGGGACACGGGCGTGTCCCAGTGCGTGTCAGGCTTGTGTCGATGATTTTGTCGAGAGGTAGACGAATTTCGCTCGACGTTGTGTCGAGACAGGGCACAAGGCCTGAGACACGGGCGTGTCTCAGGGCATGTCGAGCCCGTGTCGACACTCAGCCCGTGAAGTCGACATTTTGCGCTCCATGAAGTGTCGAGACATGGCATATGGCCTGCGATACGGGCGTGTCAAAGGGCGTGTCGAGCCCGTGTCGACACTCGTCTCGGGGAGTCGACGAATTTTGTTCGACGATGTGTCGAGACAAGGCACACGGCCTCGGACACGGTCGTGTCCCAGGCCGTGTCGTGAGGTCGACGAACTTCGCTCGACGAAGTGTCGAAACCGTGTACACGGCCTGGAGCCCAGGCATGTTGATGTAGACACGGGAAAGGACACGTGCGTGTCCAGTACCCGTGTAGTTCTCGGGTTGTCTTCGGGATAAATCGATGGGGGCACACAGCCGACCACACGGCCGTGTCAGTTGGAACACGGGCGTGTCAGGTCGAACAAGGGCGTGTTTGATGCCCGTGTGTTGTTCCAGGCACATCGATTTTGACGGCGAATGAGGGGCACGACCCTAGACACGGGCGTGTGCCAGGCCGTGAGCACGGGTTAGATGGAACCATACCTGTCACGACCCGCATTTTCTCAACGGTAAAAATCGTATCAGAGTAGGAGAAAACACGCGCCGTGAGGCCACATCGTGCAGTGGATAACTGCACACGCTCAGGCAAAACTCCAATGTTAGATTTTAAGGAAAATGGTTAATTAAGTATGAAAGAAAATCAGTTATGTTGAATGGCCGTATCCCTCGGCTCGTTGGATCAGCTAGTCCATAGTTAAAACTATATTTATACGCAGCAGAAAATACCTTGGTTCAATAAATTGACTCCCTGAATGAGCATAAGTGTCCCTGGGGGACGACTTATGCGTGCACGACCCTAATGTGAATGTAGTAGGTATAAAAAGATAGTGTTTTACGCTGAGGAAAAAAAATAGTGTCTTGGATTTAGAAACATGCTATGCATGGGGTACATATAATAATGCTTTTAGGTTTTAAAATATCTAACATGTAACCTAGCATAAATCCTTCCCAGAAGCAAGTAACCAACCACAAATAGGCAAAAATAGCAGTTTAACTTCATATTCAGCATCACAAGACGCCACCAGTGGGCGCGAACAACCTGACACAAACCCACTGGCGAGTATGTATGTCTATACAGAAGAGTAAAGAACTACCTTACAGCAAACGGGGATCAGCAATCTCAGCTACCCTAGAGGCCACCAACAAGCCCCTCCAAAAGACCTAGCCGCTGAACTGGCTACAACCTTCACCTGAGGCATTCAAGAAAGGAACACCTCAGCAAGGGAACAATCAAAAGTAAATAGAGCAATAGATTAATGAGTAAATAAGATGAAGGGTTTACCAACCCGGCAACAAGCTGCTATAAGGAAAAGAAAAAGGGAAAGGCAGTAAGAAAAGAGTACTGTCTAAAACACCGCAGAGCACACTAAGGACGAGCATTAAAACCAACATGCCCTACCAATAAAGCCTGCAACAGCATCAAGACATATACATATGCCAAAAGAAAGGAAAGCATAAACAGAAAAGGGACTAACAGTCCTAACACGTGGGTAAGTGGCAGTGTTCAAAACATGGGTCTGAATGCATAACCAAAATCAGACCCAAAAAGGGCTAAGGGGTCATACAGTTGCAGCTTTAGGGTCCCACACACACCAACCCAAACTGGGGCAAAAAGGCGGTGGCCACAGCTCTCCACATAAAACCACCCCTCCAGAGGCCACCAAAAACTCCACCACCTACCACGACCCAAGAGTCGGCATGCAGAAATTAGCCGAGCACCCAATGTCCCCCTCCTAGGGAAAAGTCCTACTAACAGTCCTAGGAAACACACGAACCCAAGGCAACAACGTCGGGTCCGACCGACGCGGCCTTGCACGCCTAACCAAACCAACCCCGAGTCTCCCTGACCCCAGAACAAGGGCAGCACCCAGTGTCGACACGATGTGTCGACACCACGACAAGCCGGTGTCGACACAAGGTGTCGACACCAAGTGTCGACACCTCTGCGGCCGGTGTCGACACAAGGTGTCGACACTGCCTCTGCGGGTGTCGACACCAAGTGTTGACACCACTGCGGTCGGTGTCGACACAAGGTGTCGACACTGCCGCTGCGGGTGTCGACACTAAGTGTCGACACCACTGCGTCCGGTGTCGACACAAGGTGTCGACACTGCCGCTGCGGGTGTCGACACCAAGTGTCGACACCACTGCGGCCGGTGTCGACACAAGGTGTCGACACTGCCGCTGTGGGTGTCGACACCAAGTGTCGACACCACTGCGGCCGGTGTTGACATAAGGTGTCGACACTGCCGCTGCGGGTGTCGACACCAAGTGTCGACACCCCGACTGGCCGATGTCGACACCTAGGTGTCGACACCCTAACTGGCCGGTGTCGACACCAAGGTGTCGACACCATGACTGGCCGGTGTCGACACCAAGGTGTCGACACCCAGGCTGGCTTCGGGCGCCAGAACCAGCACACAACCAGAAGCGAGGACGAGGATACTCTCTCTCTAGAGTACAACATCCACCGGCAATGGCCGCTACTCGTCCTAAACCGAACCAAAACTGCCCTAAAACACACATTCCCTCAGAAAACTGAGATTAACTGGAACCTTCTACACTAACCACGGTATGATCGGGAACAAGCCCTAGCTTACACCTAAAATCCCAACAAGAAAGAGATAAAAATTTAAATCAAAAGAAGGCAAAGATCAACTAAGGCAAGGATGAGGGTACATCGCTTGCCTCAATACCAGGAACCCGGTCGGCGGCCTCCCCCGCTTGCGGATCTGGCCACAGGGCAGCAAGCTGAGGAGTAGAAAGAAGGCAGATCCCGGCGGGGGCAGTCCAGATCCACCCTCGAAACCGAAATCCGACCGCTAAATCTCCAGGAAAACGGCGTCCCAAGTCTAGGGTAGTCCGGCAGAGCTATTTCTCTCCTCTCGTACAGGCGACGGCTTCCTCCAAACACAGAAACAGGAAAAGAACCAAAAAGGAACCCAGCCCTAATCTGACCCAAGACTATATATATTAGCAGTGATAATAATAAACAACAATACATAATAATAATTATTTACTCTCAACATCAAAACAACACGAAACCTGAAACTTCTCGGAAAAAGACGAAATTTACGCCGCAGCTAAAAACCCACGCTACGAACGCAACTACGAAGTCGAAATTAACATTCGACGAACAAAACCCGGGATAACACCTCCCGAAGCCAGAACACAAGCATTCCCTAAGAGGCCCAACCGAGTCCTCAAACGGACTCCGGCTAGCTCGGGAATCTTGCTAACAGGCTACAAACAAGCTACACAGGGAACCCTAAGAGCTAAGACTGCGCTCTACAACGGCAAAAAGCCGGAAATACGTCATCGTAACGCCAGCCAAAGATCAAACAAAACGCGGAAAAAACGGGGGCGTTACAGCCACTCCCCCTAAAAGAAAGTTTCGCCTCGAAACTTTACTCACAACACTCCTATGAAGTAGGAGAGAGAAAGAGCCAGGAAAGAGCCACAAATAAATAAGAACAAAATAGAGCATACCAGGCACAAGATCAGGGAAACAGACGAGGGTGAGCCTCCCTCATAGCCGACTCCAACTCCCAAGTCGCGCTCTCCACATCCTGATTCCTTCATAAAACTTTAACCATAGGAATAGTCTTCTTCCGCAACGCCCGAACTTGAGAATCCAAAATTCGAACAGGCACCTCCACATAAGAAAGATTCGGCTCCAACTGAGGCACAGAATCCAATACCTGCCTGTCATTTATCACACATTTTCGCAGCTGACTGACGTGAAAGACATCATGTACGCCAGGGAAATTTGCGGGCAAAGCCAGCCTGTAGGCTGATACCCCAATCCGCTCAACAATCGGAAACAGCCCCACGTACCTCGGGTCCAACTTCCTATTCTTGCCAAACCGCTTGACTCCAATCAACGGGGAGACCTTTAAGAACACTGAGTCCCCCACAGCAAATTCCAAGTCCGATCTACGCCGATTGGCGTTCTTCTCATATCTTTCCTGGGCTATCCGAAGCTTTTGCCGAATAAGCTTCACAGCGGTTTCCATCTCCTCAAGCGCTTCTGGACCCAACAAAGGTCCCTCGCCAAGCTCAGCCCAAAACAAGGGAGTCCTGCAGCGCCTCCCATACAAAGCTTCAAAAGGAGCCATTTGCAAGCTTTCTTGATAACTGTTGTTATATGCGAATTCCATAAGCCGCAAGCGCTCGTCCCACGCTCCTCCGTGGTCCAGAATATAGCATCGGATCATATCTTCCACAATCTGATTTACTCGCTCTGTCTGACCATTGGTCTGCGGATGATAAGCCATGGAATATCTCAAATCTGTACCCAACCCTTCTTGAAGGCTCTTCCAAAAATGAGACGTGAACCTGAAGTCTCGATCTGATATGATACTTACGGGTACACCATGCAATCTGACAACCTCTTCCAGATACAGCTCGGCTATCTTCCTCATCGGATAATCGGTCTTAAATGGTACGAAATGAGCGCTCTTCGTCAATCTGTCTACAATTACCCAGACTGAATCATGCCCCTTAGGCGATTTCGGTAAGCCGGTAATGAAATCCATCGAGATACTCTCCCACTTCCACATCGGAATCTCCAAGGGAGTCAGCTTGCCACCAGGCCTCCCATGGTCGGCTTTCACACGCCTGCAAGTGAAACACTCTGAAACAAATCTGGCTATGTCCTTCTTCATCTCATACCACCAGGCAATTTGTTTTAAATCATGATACATCTTGGTAGACCCTGGATGGTAGGCAACACTAGATCCGTGGGCGTCTCTGCACACCTTATCCTGGATATCTCCAACTGCGGGGATGCAAAACCTGCCATGGTACTTCAAGGTACCAGCATCATCTATAGAGAAATCTGGTAATTCACCCTTCTCAGCTCGAAGATACAAATGCAGAAGATCGGGATCGTCCTTCTGATGCAGTCTCGTAAGCGCATTCCACGAAGGTTCTGCTACTGCTATGCTACTCTGCGAGTCACAGCTTCCCACAGATATGTCCATCAACAGAAACTCTTCCACTAGACGCTCGGCGAAAAGATTAAAAATCTTACCTGACTTCCGACTCAGGGCATCGGCCACCACATTTGCCTTGCCTGGATGATATTGAATTTCAACATCATAGTCGGCCACGTACTCCAACCACCGACGCTGGCGCAGATTCAATTCTTTCTGAGTGAAGACATACTTCAGACTCTTATGATCCGTGAAAATCTTGCACTGCGCACCATATAGCAAATGCCTCCACAATTTCAACGCATAGATCACAGCTGCAAACTCCAGGTCATGCGTAGGGTAGTTCCTCTCGTGAGTCTTTAACTGCCTCGACCCATACGCAATCACCTTTCCGCCGTGCATCAAAACGCAGCACAGACCGACATGCGACGCATCCACATATATATTATACTCACTACCCTCCATAGGCAAAGACAAAATTGGAGCCGAACATAGCCTTCTTTTTAGTTCCTCAAAAGCCTTCTCACACTTGTCATCCCATATAAAGGCTACATTATTTTGCGTCAACTTGGTCAACGACGCGGACAAGGTAGAGAAACCTTCTACAAATCTTCTATAATAACCAGCCAAACCCAAGAAGCTTCTGATCTCTTTGGGGGTGACAGGTCTCGCCCATTCCAAAACACCAGCGATCTTTTCGGGGTCCACCGATATTCCCTCCTTATTGATCACGTGGCCTAGAAAAGAAACTTGAGGCAACCAAAATTCACATTTGCTCAGCTTGGCGTATAGCTTATGGTCTCTCAGAGTCGACAAGACCAGCCGCAAATGTCGATCATGCTCCTCTGCATCCTTAGAATACACCAAAAGATCGTCTATAAAGACAATCACAAACTTATCTAGAAAATCCTTGAAAACTCTGTTCATCAAATCCATAAAAGCTGAGGGCGCATTAGTCAAACCGAATGACATAACCAAAAACTCAAAATGCCCATGACGAGAGCGGAACGCCGTCCGCGGACTCCCGAATCCTCAACTGGTTATAGCCCGAACAAAGATCTATCTTGGAAAACACGGCACTACCATGCAGTTGGTCAAACAAATCGTCGATTCGCGGCAAAGGGTACCTGTTCTTAATAGTGACCTTGTTCAGCTCTCTATAGTCAATGCATAACCTCATCGACCCATCCTTCTTTTTAACGAACAGCACTGGCACACCCCAAGGCGAAGAACTCGGCCTTATAAAGCCCTTTTCCAATAACTCATCCAGCTGAACTCGCAACTCTTCCAGCTCTCACGGGGCCATCCGGTACGACGCCTTTACGATAGGACGCGTGCCTGGCTCCAAATCTATTGCAAACTCGACATCTCGATCGGGTGGAAGACCGGGAAGATCGTCGGGAAACACATCAGAAAAGTAACGCACCACAGGAATCTCTTCCAAACGGGGCACACTAACAATCGACCCTACTAGAGAAACCACACAGGCAAAACAGCCAGAAACAAGCAACTTCCGAGCACGCACCGCAGAAATGACTGGAGACTCCTGGAGGGAATTCCCATAAACGCTCCCTGGCTGACCGTTGTCTTTGACGAAGTCCAAACGCTTACCCTTGCACTGGATCACAGCATCGTACCTTGACAACCAGTCCATGCCCAAAATAACGTCAAAGTCCTCCAGGTCAATCACCTTCAAATCTGCCTTGGCTAGAAAATCTCCCAACAAAATTGGACAATCGAGGATACCCAGGTCCGTAACCACAGAGTCACCAGAGGGGAACTTAACGCAGAAGGCACCACCAACACGATCTAGGCTCAAACTGAACCGCTCCACGAAGGCTCTAGCCACAAACGAGTGGGTAGCGCCGGAATCGAAGAGAACGCGCGCCCAGCGGTTCTTTACCTTAAATCGCCCTACGAATTGCACACGCATCTAAGGCAACCAGCACTAAAAGGGAAACTACAACCAAAAAGGGAACGTAACGAAACGACTGGGGAAAAGTCGAACCTGAGATAACCTGGGTCGAGGTCTGCGCTTCGTCTGCCGAGAGCACATTCAGCTTTCCTTTTCCTTTATCCACCCGCTGAGGCGGTGGCAGAGCCTGGAGGGGAACTGGCTGCAGAATAGACTGGGTCTGAGGGCACCTTGTCTTGAGATGACCCTTCTGACCGCACTGAAAACAGACCTTATCTTTTAGCAAACAACGGGCAGCCTCATGCCCCTTCCATCCACACAAGGCACACACCAAGTCTCCCCTGGAAGTACCCTGAATCGCGTGCACCTATTCCTTCTTCTGCACTCCCAACCTTTTGAAACACTTCTCAAAGGGGTGGCCCGGCCGGCCACAAAAGCTACAAATCTCCTTGACCTTCTTTCTCGAGACAGCATCAGGTTCCTGAGGGCTCTTCCCTCCACCAGACTTCCGCTTATCTTTCCTTAACTGCTGGCCTCTATTCTTGGCATTCTCAATGGCCTCAACTCTCAAAGCAGCTTCAACTGCACTGGCGTAACTGACTGCTCCATAGGCATTCGCTAACTGCTGTATGTCGCTTCTTAGTCCACCCAGAAATCTCTTAACTCAGTCTGCCTCAACACTCACCAGACCCGGAGCAAACCGACTCTACTTACTAAACTCAATCTCATACTCACTAACCGTGAGTTTCCTCTACTTTAAGTGAAGAAAGTCGTTCATTAGCCGGTCCCGTTCGACTGAAGGCAGGAACTTACTTAACAACAGCACCTTAAATGACTCCCAAGTGCAACCTGCCACTAAGCTCTCTTTCTCTCTCAGACACCAATTCTTTGCCAAGCCCTTGAGCTGGTAAGCAGCGAGCATCACTCTCTGATCGTCTGTAATCCCTGAGTACGAGAACATCTCCTCCATGGTAATCAGCCAATCATCCAAAATCATGAAATCTGCCTGCCCATCGTAGGTAGGGGGTCTCAGCCGCTGAAACTGGGATATGAACGCCATCTCCGGAGGCACCACAACCAAAGGCACAGGAGGAGCAGGAGGGGCAGGGACAGCTACCCCCTCTGCGGGGTTCTGTGCTCTCGGGGGCTGTCCCGCCACAACTGCTACAAGGGACTGAATATGAGCCTGCATAGCCACTACCTGCCTCGATAACTCCTCATTACTCTGCCGCAGGCTTTCTACCAACGCATCGCTCTGCGCTTCTGACGTCTCACCCTCGGATTGGGGGGTCGATCTCGTCGCAGGACGTCTCTCCATCCTAAAATCGCACAAGCTTTAGACAAATCCTAGCCCATCAACTAGAACAAAACTACCCGGTACGGACAAACACACTTAAATATGAACTTCAACTGCAAAACTTGCTATGGGAGTTGTTTTTACCATGATGATGTTATGTTTATCCTAAGATGGTTCACCGCCATCATACTAACTCAGGTGCCTAAACCATGAATGCATGTATTTGTATTCTTTTTGACTCAAAACCATGTGTGTACATATGTCATCTTGCAAATCTTTAGCTTGGCACGTTATGCTTATGAAATGTTATGCTATGCAGGATGTGCTATGCATTCTAAAAAGGCCTTAGTGTATGCCATGGGCGGCGTACACATGAAAATGTTATGCATCCCATACTACATAACATTCCCATGTAATGAAAAAGAAAACGTGCTAGCCGCATTCATGTGGTGAGGTTATGCATCCCATACTACATAACCCTCACATGTTGCCTCCTATGGTGGATCCATATACAAACATATATTATGCATCCCATACTACATAATATGCCCTGTATACTTCTTTATGCTCATGAGTGTAGTGTTCGTGCTTCGGCCAAGACGTTATGATGACATATCGGTGTGTGAATGGTATGATGCTAAGCACTAATGCAGACAAGGGAAAGGTTGCCCAACCATTTGTCAAGAAACCTCCCTCTGATACCAACTGTCACGACCCGCATTTTCTCAACGGTAAAAATCGTATCAGATTAGTAGAAAACACGCGTCGTGATGCCACGTCGTGCAGGGGATAACTGCACACGCTCAGGCAAAACTCCAACGTTAGATTTTAAGTAAAATGGTTAATTAAGTATGAAAGAAAATCAGTTATGTTGAATGGCCGTATCCCTCGGCTCGGTGGATCAGGTAGTCCACAGTTAAAACTATATTTATACGCAGCAGAAAATACCTTGGTTCAATAAATTGACGCCCTGAATGAGCATAAGTGTCCCCGGGGGACGACTTATGCGTGCACGACCCTAAGGTGAATGTAGTAGGTATAAAAAGATAGTGTTTTACGCTGAGGAAAAAAATAGTGTCTTGGATTTAGAAACATGCTATGCATGGGGTACATATAATAATGCTTTTAGGTTTTAAAATTTTAACATGCAACCTAGCATAAATCCTTCCCAGAAGCAAGTAACCAACCACAAATAGGCAAAAACAGCAGTTTAACTTCATATTCAGCATCACAAGACGCCACCAGTGGGCGCCAACAACCTGACACGAACCCACTGGCGAGTATGTATGTCTATACAGAAGAGTAAAGAACTACCTTACAGCAAACAGGGATCAGCAATCTCAGCTACCCTAGAGGCCACCAACAAGCCCCTCCAAAAGACCTAGCCGCTGAACTGGCTACAACCTGGACCTGAGGCATTCAAGAAAGGAACACCTCAGCAAGGGAACAATCAAAAAGTAAATAGAGCAATAGATTAATGAGTAAATAAGATGAAGGGTTTACCAACCCGGCAACAAGCTGCTATAAGGAAAAGAAAAAGGGAAAGGCAGTAAGAAAAGAGTACTGTCTAAAACACCGCAGAGCACACCAAGGACGAGCATTAAAACCAACATGCCCTACCAATAAAGCCTGCAACAGCATCAAGACATATACATATGCCAAAAGAAAGGAAAGCATAAACAGAAAAGGGACTAACAGTCCTAACACGTGGGTAAGTGGCAGTGGTCAAAACATGGGTCTGAATGCATAACCAAAATCAGACCCAAAAAGTGCTAAGGGGTCATACAGTGGCAGCTTTAGGGTCCCACACACACCAACCCAAACCAGGGAAAAAAGGCGGTGGCCACAGCTCTCCACATAAAACCACCCCTCCAGAGGCCACCAAAAACTCCACCACCTGCCACGACCCAAGAGTCGGCATGCAGAAATTAGCCGAGCACCCAATGTCCCCCTCCTAGGGAAAAGTCCTACTAACAGTCCTAGGAAACACACGAACCCAAGGCAACAACGTCGGGTCCTACCGACGCGGCCTTGCACGCCTAACCAAACTAACCCCGAGTCTCCCTGACCCCAGAATAAGGGCAGCACCCAGTGTCGACACGATGTGTCGACACCACGACAAGCCGGTGTCGACACAAGGTGTCGACACAACCGCTGCTGGTGTCGACAGCAAGTGTCGACACCACTGCGGCCGGTGTCGACACAAGGTGTGGACACTGCCGCTGCGGTTGTCGACAACAAGTGTCGATACCACTGCGGCCAGTGTCGACACTGCCGCTGCGGGTGTCGACACCAAGTGTCGACACCTCTGCGGACGGTGTCGACACAAGGTGTCGACACTGCCGCTGCGGGTGTCGACACCAAGTGTCGACACCACTGCGGCCGGTGTCGACACAAGGTGTCGACACTGCCGCTGCGGGTGTCGATAACAAGTGTCGACACCACTGCGGACGGTGTCGACACTGCTGCTGCGGGTGTCGACACCAAGTGTCGACACCCCGACTGGCCGGTGTCGACACCTAGGTGTCGACACCCTGACTGGCCGGTGTCGACACCAAGGTGTCGACACCCTGACTGGCCGGTGTCGACACCAAGGTGTCGACACCCAGGCTGGCTTCGGGCGCCAGAACCAGCACACAACCAGAAGTGAGGACGAGGATACTCTCTCTCTAGAGTACAACATCCACCGACAATGGCCGCTACTCGTCCTAAACCGAACCAAAACTGCCCCTAAAAGACACATTCCCTCGGAAAACTGAGATTAACTGGAACCTTCTACACTAACCACGGTATGATCGGGAACAAGCCCTAGCTTACACCTAAAATCCCAACAAGAAAGAGATAAAAATTTAAATCAAAAGAAGGCAAAGATCAACTAAGGCAAGGATGAGGGTACATCGCTTGCCTCAATACCAGGAACTCGGTCGGCGGCCTCCCCCGCTTGCGGATCTGGCCGCAGGGCAGCAAGCTGAGGAGCAGAAAGAAGGTAGATCCCGGCGGTGGCAGTCCAGATCCACCCTCGAAACCGAATTCCGACCGCTAAATCTCCAGGAAAACGGCGTCCCAAGGCTAGGGTAGTCCGACAGAGCTCTTCCTCTCCTCTCGTACAGGCGATGGCTTCCTCCAAACACAGAAACAGGAAAAGAACCAAAAAGGAACCCAGCCCTAATCTGACCCAAGACTATATATATCAGCAGTGATAATAATAAACAACAATACATAATAATAATTATTTACTCTCAACATCAAAACAACACGAAACCTGAAACTTCTCGGAAAAAGACGAAATTTACGCCGCAGCTAAAAACCCACGCTACGAACGCAACTACGAAGTCGAAATTAACATTCGACGAACAAAACCCGGGATAACACCTCTCGAAGCCAAAACACAAGCATTCCCTAAGAGGCCCAACCGAGTCCTCAAACGGACTCCGGCTAGCTGGGGAATCTTGCTAACAGGCTACAAACAAGCTACACAGGGAACCCTAAGAGCTAAGACCACGCTCTACAATGGCAAAAAGCCGGAAATACGCCATCGTAATGCCAGCCAAAGATCAAACAAAACGCGGAAAAACTGGGGGCGTTACAATACCCGTTCTATGTCGTTTGGTTAAAGAGACCTAAGGGTACGTGACACTTGTCGTTGGCATAGATGAGGGTCTTCGGCGGTCTATGGCTTAAATTGTCGTGACCCAGGCCAAGACAACAAAATGCTCATAGGTTTGGCCGTCAAAGTGGTGGTGGTGAGTCCGGAATGTCTATGGCTTCAATTGATGTGACATTGGCCGGTTCACCGAGAATGTGCCCTGAGTGCACGGAGCGTGTGGCCATGTGAGCCTACGCCTGTGATGTTGTGACAATACTATATTGGTCGCTTATGCTAATGAAATGCAGGGAAGGAGCATCGCCACCCCGAGTTGGGGGCGGGATCATTATAATTTGGTCAGCATTGCTGACCGTTGTCTTGTCTGCCACCGTGCGGTGGTTTTGTTGTTGCTTGCAGGTGCAGCTGGACCAAGCGGTCAATAGCGGGCTAAAGCCCAAATTGCGTAGCCGTCCCTCGAAGGCCTAATTGAAGTGTTTACTCCTTTATTCATGTATGACCGGCCTACGTGCCGTGGTTTGTAAATCATGTAATATTAAGTGAATAATTTTTGTGATGCCTTAAGGCACGTACTTGTATATGTACAACATTCCTATTTGGTATTAGTGGACATTCATGCTTTGGTGCTGGGTTCTTTAATGCAACTTATTAAACTGCTTCCGCTAGAATGCTCTGTGTAGGACGTTGGATTGGTTGGATGGTTTCCATGAGTAACCACCCGGTCTGTCTGTGGTATATGGCATCGCGCTCCGGCCGGACCTACTGCTATATGCTATGCGACGGATAGGGGGTGTTACAATTTGGTATCAGACTACTGGTTTTGGACGGGCTTAAAATGAATTCGTGGCCGAATTCTTTTTAAGGGGTGGTGAGCCCATGTGTGTGCGTCATCATTATAACATTAAAAGAACTCATCAATGTCCACTTAGGAATGCAAATACACGTGTTTCGGGAACCTGCGTGTTCCTATAAATGTTGTTTGCAATTTTATTTGGTCGCTTAACGGTGTTTTGTACCACTATAGGTGACCAGAAATGGTGTTGGGCCGTCGGAACGTCGAGTTTCTGAGGCTAGCAGTGCACCTAATGAAGCTCCTGCAACACCTCTAACGGCGGAGACCATAAGATTGGTGGCCGAAGCAGTGTTGGCCATGATTAATGCGCAGCCTGCAAGGCAAACGAAGCAGCCCGCTCCTGTGATGGAGCAGGTACCGCTGCAAGCGGCTGAGCCGAGGAGAGTGGAACAGGTGGTAGAGGAACCGGTGGTTCCAAGGAGGGCAACCGAGAGGCAGCTTAAGCATGTTAAGAGCTTTAATCCTCCTGTATTCTCGGGGTTGGGACCCCATCTCAAGCTGAAGACTTGCTCTCCAGGGTGAAGAGAGTTATGACAGCAACGGAGACGGAGGAGTGGCAGATGACCACCATTGTTACGTTCCTTCTGGATGGTGAAGCGAGAATGTGGTGGGAAGGATTGGAGCTGCATTTACTGAGAGATAGGCAACTTGTGGATGTCTCGATGGAGGAGTTCTCGAGACTGTTCTTAGCAAGGTACCTCCCTTCGGCGCAGAGGATAGTATTGGAGAACGAGTTCCTGAAGTTGGTACAAGGGGACAGTAGCGTGGATGAATATCTCCACGAGTTTACTCGTTTGAGTCGATATGCTAGCTCCACTATTGCGAATGAGGAGCGCAAGACGAATCGATTCTACGAGGGGTTGAGAGATGAGTTGAGGTTACTACTCTCGGGGCCGATGACGCAGGGTTTCTTAACCTTGGTCAACACGGCCCGGTCCTTGGAGAAGGACATGAAGAATGTGCAGGCAAAGAAAAGCTTGGGCGAGAAGAAGTCGGAGTTCAGAGTGTCGAACTCCTCAAAGTGTGTGTTCCGGAAGTGGAACAAGAAAGCTAGGACTTCGGGTCTAGCCCCCTCTGCCGGTGCTTCTAGGGCGACTACGGGTCGGATACCGGGCACATGTTACAAATGTGGGAAGCCGGGGCATTATGCCCGTGAGTGTCGGAGCGGACGTCCCAAGTCCGAAAGAAGGCAGGGAGCAACTTATGAAGAGAAGGTCAAGGCGTTGGAGTCAACCGTGTCCCATTATGCTCTGGCCCAACCAAGGGTGTATAATCTTGGCCAACAGGAGGCCATTAAACAGGCGGATGTGGTGATAGGTACGGTTTAATTTATAGCAAGTTAATTTCTTTAAATACTTGTTATGCACGTGTTACCTTACCACTGCTTGTTTAGGATTTGTTTTGATTTGTGAAAATCCGGCAAGAGCACTCTTTGATACGGGAGCTTCACACTCCTTCTTGTCCGAGGGATTTATTTCACGCATCGTAGTCCCTTCTTCGATGGCGAAGGATACGTTGGATGTGTTGTTGCCCAATGGGTGTTTTATGCGAGCGGATAGGATCAGCGATGTTAAGATTCGCATTGGGAATCAGGAGTTCGATCTGCAAGCGTCGTTACTTCCGTTGGTGGAGTTCGACGTTATATTTGGCATGGACTGGCTCTCGGAGCAGCAGACCTATATTGATTATGGTCTCAAGGAAGTGAAGTTGGGAGCAAGTCATGAGACAACTTTTACGGGCTTAAAGGGGTCGAGCAAGACATTGATGTCTGCTCTTCAGGTGGTGAAGGCGGTTCGTGCCGGTGTAGAACTGTTCTTTACACTAGTGGAGGTGGCAAAACTGAAGCCCGCGTTGGATAAAAATTCTGTGGTATCAGAGTACCCTGATGTGTTCCCTAGAGATCTTCCTGGAGCCCCGCCTCAGCGGGTGATAGACTTTACGATTGAGCTAGTGCCAGGTGCAAAGCCTGTGTCACAATCTCCATATCGGCTAGCGCCTAAGGAAATGACGGAGCTAAAGGTTCAAGTGCAGGAGTTATTGGAGCAAGGGTATGTGCACCCAAGTTCTTCGCCTTGGATCTCGTCGGTCCTCTTTGTTAAGAAGAAGGACGGAATTTTGAGGCTATGTATTGATTATCGAGAGCTCAACAAGTTGACAGAGAAGAATAAGTACCCGATCCCCCGGATCGATGATCTTTTTGATCAGTTGGTCGGTTCGACGGTGTACTCGAAGTTAGATCTCAAGTTTGGGTACTATCAGCTGCGTATAAGGGAGAGTGATATCCCGAAGACAGCGTTCAGTATGAGATACGGGCATTATGAGTTTACGGTCATGCTATTTGGGTTGACTAATGCGCCATCAGTGTTCATGGATTTGATGAACAGGACCTTCCGGGAGTACTTGGACCATTTTGTGATCGCCTTCATCGACGATATTTTGGTGTACTCGCAAAGTGACGAAGATCACTTCAAGCATCTTCATTTGGTTTTGGAGACGCTAAGGAGGAATCAGTTGTATGCCAAGTTCTCGAAGTACGAGTTTTGGTTATCCTCAGTGGTGTTCCTTGGTCATATAGTGAGTGGAGAGGGTATTGCAGTGGATCCGGCGAAGATTGTTGCGATACGGGAGTGGCCTGAGCTTGCTATGGTAGCGGAAGTCTGGAGCTTTCTGGGGCTTGCCGACTATTATAGGCGCTTCGTAGAGAACTTCTCGTGGATAGCTTTACCTCTCACTACTTTGACGAGGAAGGAGCAGAAGTTCGTTTGGTCGTCGGAGTGCGCGCGAGTTTTTGAGGAGTTGAAATGTCGGTTGACCACGGCGCCTGTGCTGTGTTCGCCGATTGGGACTGAACGATATGAGATTTATAGCGATGCTTCGGGCAGCGGTTTGGGTTGCGTGCTACTGTAACACGGAAGTGTGATAGCTTATGGCTCGAGACAGCTAAAGGTGCACGAGAGGAATTATCCGGTCCATGACTTGGAGTTAGCGGCCGTGATTTTTGCCTTGAAGCTATGGAGGCATTATTTGTACGGTGTGAAGATTGACATCTACACCGATCATAAGAGCCTGAATTATCTGATTGATCAGAAAGATCTGAATATGCGGCAGCGTAGATGGATGGAGTTCTTGGGGGACTATACATTCAAGATCCACTACGTGCCTGGTAAAGGTAATGCGATTGCGGACGCATTGAGTCGTCGAGCCCTAGCTCAAGCCAATTGGCTATCGGTGCATGATGAGCAGTTGGTGCGGGAGTTGGAGGCGTTGGAGATTGTTTGTGTGGATAAGCAATCAAGTCCTGAAGCAGTACTGAATTGGACTGAAGTCCAATATGACCTGGCTGATCGGATTCAGCAGGCTTTGGATATGGATGTCCATATGAAGCAGTTCATGGTGGAGGCTCTGGATGGGTCAAATTCCCAATTCGTTGTGAACGATGGATTGCTTTGGAAAGATGGTCGTCTGTGCGTCCCAAGTGTGGGCAATTTGCGGGTGGAATTGTTGTACGAGGCACACCATAACAAGTGCTCGATTCACCCGGGGAGCACGAAGATGTACCGCGATGTAAAGAAACTGTTTTGGGGGCCGTGTTTGAAGAAGGATGTGGCGCTCTACGTAGCGAAGTGCCAAACTTGCGCCTTGGTGAAGGCGGAGTGCCAAAAGCCAGGAGGATTTCTGAAGTCCTTGCCTATTCCGGAGTGGAAATTCGACGACATCTCTATGGACTTTGTGCATGGTTTGCCAAGGTCGCAAAAGGGCAACGATGCCATTTGGCTGGTCGTGGATTGGCTAACGAAGGTGTCGTATTTCATCCATCATAAGAAGGATGATCCGGTGGAGAAGTTGGCAAAACTGTATGTGGATAACATTGTACAGCTTCACGGTGTGCCCCGCAGCATCCTGAGTGACCGAGATTGGCGGTTCACGTCCAATGATTGGAGGCTTGTGCAGCAAATGTTGGGAACAAAGCTAAAATTCAGCACAGCCTTCCATCTGCAAACAGATGAGCAGACCGAGAGGGTCAATAGAACTATGGAAGACATGTCTCGCAGGTGTGTCTTGGATTTTGGAAAGCAATGGGAAGACCATCTTATTTGGTGGAGTTAGCGTACAACAATAGCTACCAAGCGAGTATTCAAATGGCGCCCTTCGAGGCCCTATATGGTAGAAAATGTCGCACGCCGTTGTCTTGGCTAGAAACGGGTGAGTCAAAGTTGTACAAGCGATTAGAAGTGGAGGATGATACTTCATTGATGCGTACCATTCGAGAGAGGTTGCTAATCGCTCAAGACCGTCAAGCAAAGTACTATAATGCCAAGCATAGGAACGTGGAGTTCGCTGTGGGCGATTGGGTGTACTTAAAGATCAAGCCGTTCAAGGGTGTCTCGCGGGTGCGGCGATTGAAAAAGCTAACCCCGAGGTACCTTGGACCGTTTGAGGTTTTGGAGTGAGTTGGTGAAGCAGCCTATCAGTTGAAGCTTTCAGCGGAGCTTGGTGGATTACATGATGTATTCCATATTTCGGTGCTTCGGAAGGCGGTGCAAGAGCCTTCGTAAGTGATCGCGGTTGATCAAGTGTCGGTAGATAGTGGGTTGACGACAAAGGTCAAGCCCGTGCGGATTGAGGACTCATAGGTCAAGCGGCTACGCAATAAAGAGATCAGGATGGTCAAGGTATGATGGGACAATTGCGGTCGTGAGGAGCTCTCTTGGGAACGAGAGCAGACTATGCTTGACGAGTATCCGGAGTTGTTCCGCTCAGGTACAAATTTTGGTTTTGGTTTTGTACATGTCTTTCCTTTATATAATTTCGTGGACGAAATTCTTTTAAGAGGGGGAGAGTTGTAACGCCTCGAAACTCAAAAGAGCGATGGGTGACGTTTTGGGCCAGCTTTGGGTTCTGGCAGGAGGCACACGGCCTGGGACACGGGCGTGTCCCAGGGCATGTCAGGCTTGTGTCGACGATTTGGTCGAGAGGTCGATGAATTTCGCTCGACGTTGTGTCGAGACAGGGCACACGGCCTGAGACACGGGCGTGTCTCACGGCGTGTCGAGCCCGTGTCGACACTTAGCCCGCGAAGTCGACATTTTACGCTCGACGAAGTGTCGAGACATGGTACACGGCCCGCGACACGAGCGTGTCGCAGGGCGTGTCGAGCCCGTGTTGACACTCGTCCTGTGGAGTCGACGAATTTTGCTCGACGATGTGTCGGGACAAGGCACACGGCCTCAGACACGGGCATGTCCAAGGCCGTGTCTTGAGGTCGACGTACTTCGCTCGACGAAGTGTCGAGACCGTGTACACGGCCTGGAGCCCAGGCATGTTGATGTAGACACGGGCAAGGATACGGGCGTGTCCAGTACCCGTGTAGTTCTCGGGTTGTTTTCGGGATAAATCGATGGGGGCACACGGCCGACCACATGGCCGTGGAAGTTGGAACACGGGCGTGTCAGGTTTAACACGGGCGTGTTCGATGCCCGTGTGTTATTCCAGGCGCGTCGATTTTGACGGCGAATGAGGGACACGACCCTGGACACGGGCGTGTGTTAGGCCGTGTTCGGTACATATTGTACTTTTCAGGCCCGAATCAAGCCGTTTGTTTCTTTAATCTGAGATCCAACGGCTGGGGGTTGTTCCTGAGGGGATATACACGGGATTGGACCCTTGAAACCCTCATTTCTTTTGAGTAGTTATCTTTCTAAAGTATAGAGAGAGAGAGGACAGCTAAGGGAGGAAGAAGTCCGGCCATTGGAGGAGCTTCGAAGCTCCAAATCGCGAGCCGACTTCGGATTTACGGAGGCAAAGAGAATGCGGTGCTTTTCATCCGCTTACTTTTCCATGGCACCAAAGAGGAGCGCTAGGGTAACGATTCTCTTCTTGAGCATGTGTAGCTCTCCTTCTTTGCATAGGAAGCCCGCTCTCGCGAGTTTGCGATGAGTTGGAGGCGTTCCTTCGGGTAGATATGTAAAGTCCCTGTTGTGTAGAGTCCGTAAGCGAGAACGGACATAGACATGATGTGTGAAGCCTACCCGGACATGTTGGTCTGGATCGGTGATGTTGCATTGCATAAATGCCGGAGAACACTCCGTGCGATTGGTTGTTTTTCGGGTTTTCTACGTGGTAGATTGCAACAGGGAACTTTGGGGATTAACCCTAATGTGCACCCGGAAAAATGGGCGGATACGTGATCTTGCCAACTTAGTGGCCTGGGAGCCAACTAGAACATAATCAGGTTATGTGAAGTTTGTGATGGAAATGGGACTCGGGAGAAGTTTGACCCGCGCATATGACTTAAACTGTCATTGCGATGTGAGCACGGGTTAGATGGAACCGTACCCGTTCTATGTCGTTCGGTTAAAGAGACCTAAGGGTACGTGGCACTTGTCGTTGGCATAGATGAGGGTCTTCGGCGGTCTATGGCTTAAATTATCGTGACCCAGGCCAAGACGACAAAATGCTCATAGGTTTGGCCGTCAAAGTGGTGGTGGTGAGTACGGAATGTCTATGGCTTCAATTGACGTGACATTGGCCGGTTCACCGATAATGTGTCCTGAGTGCACGGGGCGTGCGGCCGTGCGAGCCTACGCCTGTGATGTTATGACAATACTATATTGCTCGCTTATGCTAATAAAATGCAGGGAAGGAGCATCGCCGCCCCGAGTTGGTGGCGGGATTGTTATAATTTGGTCAGCATTGCTGACCGTTGCCTTGTTTGCCACCGTGCGGTGGTTTTGTTGTTTCTTGCAGGTGCAGCTGGACCAAGCGGTCAATAGCGGGCTAAAGCCCAAATTGCGAAGCCGGCCCTCGAAGTCCTAATTGAAGTGTTTATTGCTTTATTCATGTATGACCGGCCTGCGTGCCGTGGTTTGTAAATCATGTAATATTAAGTGAACAATTTTTGTGAGGCCTTAAGGCTCGTACTTGTGTATGTACAACATTTCTATTTGGTATTAGTGGACATTCATGCTTTTGTGCTGGGTTCTTTAATGCAACTTATTAAACTGCTTCCGCTAGAATGCTCTGTGTAGGACGTTGGATTGGTTGGATGGTTTCCATGATTAACCACCCGGTCTGTCTGTGGTTTATGGCGTCGGGCCCCGGCCGGACCTACTGCTATATGCTATGCGACGGATAGGGGGTGTTACAAAGACTCTCTTCACCCTGGAGAGCCAGTCTTTAGCTTGAGATGGGGTTCCCAACCCCGAGAATACCGGAGGATTAAAGATCATGACATGTTTGAGCTGTCTCTCAGTTACCCTCCTTGGCACCCACGATTCCTCTACTACCTGTTCCACTCTTCTCGGCTCTACCTCTGGAAGCGGTACCTGCTCCATCGCAGGATCGGGCTGCTGCATTTGCTTTGCAGGCTGCGTATTAATCATGGCAAACACTGCTTTGGCCACCAATCGTATGGTCTCAGCCGATGGAGGTGTTGCAGGAGCATCATTTGGTGCACTGCTAGCCTCAGAAACTCGACGTTCCGACGGCCCAGCACCGCTTCTGGTAACCTATAGTGGTACAAAACATCATTAAGCGACCAAACAAAATTGCAAACAGTAATTATAGGAACACGCAGGTTCCCCAAATACGTGTATTTTCATTCCTAAGTGGACATTCATGGGTTATTTTGCTGTTATAACGATGACGCACACACATGTGCTCACCACCCCTTAAAAAAAATTCGCGTACAAATTCATTTTAAGCCCGACCAAAACTAGTAGTCTGATACCAAATTGTAACACCCCCTATCCGTCGCATAGCATATAGCAGAAGGTCCGGCCGGGGCCCGACGCCATATACCACAGACAGACCGGGTGGTTACTCAATGAAAACCATCCAACCAATCACAACGTCCTACACAGAGCATTCTAGCGGAAGAAGTTTAAATAGTTGCAATTAAAAGAACCAAGCAACAAGCATGATTGTCCACTAATAAGCCAAATAGGAATGAAGTACATACACCAGTACTGGCCTTAAGGCCTTACAAACTTCACATAACCCGGTTATGTTCAAGTTGGCTCCCAGGCCACCAAGTTGGCAAGATCACGCATCCGCCCAGTTTTCCGGGTGCACCTTAGGGTTAATCCCCAAGGCTCCCTGTTACAATCTACCAAGTAGAAAACCCGAAAAACAAACATTCGCACGAAGTCTTCTCCGGCATTTATGCAATACAACATCACCGATCCAGACCAACATGTCCGGATAGGCTTCACACATCATGCCTATGTCCGTTCTCGATTACGGACTCTACACAACAGGGACTTTACATATCTACCTGAAGGAACGCCTCCAACTCACCGCAAACTCGCGAGAGCGGGCTTCCTATGCAAAAGAAGGAGATCTTCACATGCTCAAGTATAGAATCGTTACCCTAGTGTTCTTCCTTGGCGCAATGGAAATGTACGCGGATGAAAATCACCGCAATCTCCTTGCCTTCGTAGATCCGAAGTCGGCTCGCGATTTGGAGCTCTAAAACTCCTCCAAAGACTGGATCTAGACTTCTTCTTCCTCCTTTGCTCTCACCTCTCTCTAGGATTTAGACAGAGAACGTACGACATAAAATAATGGTTTTCAAATCTTTCTCTCGGGTATAACCCTCTCGGGGTAACCACAGTCGTCGGATCCCACAAAAAAAGGATGTACGGACACGATCCAGGTCTGACCTGGACAAATGGGGCTAAACACCGCATGCTACACCAACAGGAGCAGGACACGTCCGCGTCAATGTCGGAATTATTAGTCAACTCCCGCCAAACCCATGTGTCGACACTCCGCGTCGACCGAGTCGGACACGCCATAAATAGCCCCGCGCTCGACGATTATCGAACCAAAATCATCGATCGCTGCCAAATCATCGAACCAAGCTCTCTGGCCAAATCGTCGAACGCGCGACCCGATTTTCGAGCCCACGGCACGATCGTCAAACCCAGAAAACTGCCTGATCGACGAACACGCAGCCTAATCGTCGAACGGAGATAGCTGGCCCGATCATCGAACACATAGCCCAATCGTCGAACCCACAGCCCGATCGTCGAAACCCGAATATCGATAGATCGTCGACCGCAGCATTATGACCAGATCGTCGACCGCTGCTCGACGATCGTTGAACCCAGATTTCTGCCTGATCGTTGCTAGATCTTTGAACAACCCCAACACTCCCCGGGAAACGCCCGTGTCCAGGGTCGTGTTTGTTGCTCGACAATTATCGAACCCAATTTCTTCGACCTCTCGGCTGAATTGTCGAACCCAACATGACACGCCCTGGGACACGTCCGTGTCCCAGGCCGTGTACCTCCTGCCAAATTCCAAATTTGGCCCGGAACGCCTCAAGTCGCTCTTTTGAGTTTCGGGGCATTACATTCCAAGCTTTGTGGTTGGGGAAAATCCGTACCACTCCTAAGCTTCTGCAGTCTTGGCAGAATCTAGGTCATCTTCTTGATCAATCCTTGGCACGTGAAATATCTTGGCCAATCTTCTGGTTGTGATTTTGACCTTTGTCCATTCACTTTGGACTTAATCTTTTTTGTGTTTGAGTCGAGATGAGCATTGGAAAAGAATTCAAGAAACTCTCATTTCCAGATATTTGAAGGTTCTTAAACCAGATATTCCAATCCTGCTTCAATGATTAAGGTTATTACATTCTTAATTTCTTCAGACGTCGAGTTGAATCCATTTCGGACAAGTTCATAACCTTCGAACATGTTATCGTCACTTTTGGTTTCATGAGAGTGAAGGAATCGAATGAGGTGTGTCGACTAAATAGTGTTTTAGGTCTCGACACTCAGAAATCAAACTCTTAAGATCTCAAGAAGGCATCTTTGACCACAATTTTTTTACCCTATTTATAGTCTAGGCTCTCCTGATGTTGAAAAGGCGTGCTCCATTTAGACCGTTCCAAATTTAAGGAAACGACCTAGTGTTGACACAAGGATAATGTCTCTCAACATATACATTAGGGTCTCGACACCCTTTGATGTCTCAACACTTACTTTGGTGTCTCGACACAACTTTTGACTTAGCCAAAAATTGTGTTTTCAGAACTATAGATACTTGACACTTTGAGGACTTTTCTTGATATTTAAGTAAGTAAACTTAATTACTGACTATTTTTTTTATTTTCATCAGTCTTTATGTATGCATTAATTATTCTAGATTTAACATATTAAGTTCAAACTTAAAGAAATTAAATTTCTCTTCATCTAGGGCTTAGTGAAAATATCAGCAATCTGTTTATTTGTAGGAACAAATTATAGATTAATGTCTCCTTTTTCTACATGTTCCCTAATAAAGTGATATCTAATCTCAATATGTTTAGTTCTACTATGTGACACAGGATTATTTGCAATTGAAATGACACTAGTAGAATCACAATATAATGGAGTTTTACTTAGCTGAATGTTGTAGTATTTTAATTGATGCTTAATACAAAGTAATTGTGCACAACAACTTCCAGCTAAAATGTACTCAGATTTAGCAGTGGACATTGTTGTATTTGTTTGCTTTTTTACTATTCCATCACACTAGCCTTCTTCCAAGGAACTGACATGAACATGAAGCGATTTTCCTGTCTTTTTTTCAACCTTCATAATATGCATCTGAAAAGCCTATTAGTTCAAAATCACTATCCCTGGGATACCATAGGCCAAGACTAGGTGTGCCCTTTAGAAATCTCAATATTCTTTTGGCTACTACATAGTGAGACTCCTTAGGGAAAGCTTGATACCTAGTACAGACACAAGAAGCATACATGATGTCTAGTCTACTAGTAGTTAGATAGAGTAGTGATCCAACTATGCCCCTATACAAGATGATATCATGTAACTTGCCAGCACTATCCTTGTCTAAAGACATACTGGATCCTATAGGAGTTCTCATGGATGTGGTTGTTTTCATTCCATACTTCTTGATTAAGTCCTTGGTGAACTTAGACCGACTAATAAAAAGTCCATCTATAGTTTGCTTAACTTGGAGACCGAAGAAAAACATGAGTTCACCCATGCTACTCATCTCAAACTTACCTTGCATAAGTTTGACACATTTAGTACAATGTGACTCATCAGTAGAACCAAATATAATGTCATCTACATATATTTGTACTAAGATATTCTTGCCTTTGATTTCCCTTAGAAATAGTATTTTGTCTGTTTTACCTCCTGAGAATTTGTTCTCTAGAAGGAATTTATACAGAGTCTCATACCAATCCCTTGGGGCTTATTTTAACCCATAGAGAGTTCTTAACAAAAGATAAACATAATTAGGATGATTAGAGTCAATAAACCTTGAGGTTTGCTCAACATACCATTATGGAAGGCTGACTTTGTTTTAATTAGTCCCACTGAGCTTATCCTTCTCAAGGATGGCTCTCAGAGACAACGTGGAGTGTGAAACACTTACCATGGAATTCTACAAGAATTTAAGCAAAAAAAAAATCGGTACCAAAATTTCAAATACAATTTATTTTAATTTGGACTTCAATTAAAACACTCCCACTATTTTATTCGAAATGATAGCCCTCACTAACAATTCTGAGAGTTCATGCGAGCTACTCTCTTAGTGGACAAGATCCGTATTTCACCAACACAATGAGTCAGCTTTGGCTTTCCTCTCACGATGCGGTTATTTAGGTTGGCAACGCTTGCCAATTGCATCCTCATGCAATTCTTGTATGGTTGGTGAATAACTCCTTACTCGCATGCATCATATGGTGCATGCCAACCCCATGCCTATAGGCACTCAACCTTTGAGGTCACCTAGTTAAGCTGGACCCGATGTCGACAGTGGGATATCACAATTATCCGCTCGCACCCTTACCAAGATAGATTAATGCACCTTGCTTTGGCAAGCCCACACTTCATCGATCGAGGCAGGAAGAGTGTCATCCATCGGAAGGCATTCGAACACTTAATATTTGATGAAGGGATTTTGATTATAGGTTAACAGTTAACCATGATCAACATTTGATCAATGTGCACATCCAAAGAAAAACAATTTTTTCTAAAACCACATGCATCCCTTATGTGCACAATCTGACACCATCAACATTTGATAGAAGGAAGGGCTAAATCTGAACATCCGGAAACTTCCAAATCCTCAGATTTACATGCATTAGAGAAAAGCAAAGACAACTCAACTTAAAGCAGTAGACAAGCTCATCTCTCTATGTTGGATTCAAAATCCAAAATAAACTCGAGGGATGGTTACTGCTAAGGAGACTACAATTTCTAACAATTGATGGATGCGTTCACTCATGAGAGGAAAGCCAAATCAAGATGGATGCGAGTAAGGAGTTGCATGAGGATGCAATTCGCAAGCATTGCCTACCTAAATAACCGCATCGTGAGAGGAAAGCCAAAGCTGACTCATTGTGTTGGTGAAATATGGATCTTGTCCACTAAGAGAGTAGCTCGCATGAACTCTCCGAATTGTTAGTGAGGGCTATCATTTCGAATAAAATAGTGGGAGTGTTTTAATTGAAGTCCAAATTAAAATAAATTGTATTTGAAATTTTGGTACCGATTTTTTTTCTGCATAAATTCTTGTAGAATTCCATGGCAAGTTTTTCACACTCCACATTGTCTCTGAGAGCCATCCTTGAGAAGGATAATCTCAGTGGGACTAATTACATGGACTGGTACAGGAACCTGAGAATTGTTCTCAGGCGAGAGCGAAAGCTCTATATCTTGGAAGAAGAAGCCCCCGAGGTGCCGACCGGGAACTCTTCCCGTGCTGAGAAGGATGCTTATAAGAAGTATACTGATGATGTTTTAGATGTCGAATGCCTTATGCTTGCCACTATGAACTCTGAGCTTTAGAAGCAACATGAGAACATGGGGTGCAAGAAGATTGACGAGCATCTCAAGAAAAATGTTTCAAGGGCAGGCTCGTCAAGAGAGGTTCGACGTCACAAAAGCGTTATTTCAGTGCAAGATGGGAGTTCGAGACTCAGTAGGGACTCACGCACTCAAGATTATTGGGTATATAGAGAACCTTGAAAGGCTGGGTTTTCCTCTTGGTCAAGAGTTGGCCACAGATCTGATCCTGCAATCGTTGTCGGACAGTTATGAGCATTTCGTCTTGAACTACAACATGAATGAAATAGACAAGACACTGCCCGAACTCCTAGGCATGTTGAGAACTGCCGAAATCAATATGAAGAAGGCCAAGCATGTCAGCCCCTACTGATGGTTCATAAGGGCAAGGGCAAGGCCAAGGGCTCTAAGAAGACGAAGGTGGGACCTAAGTCATATCTTGAGCCCAAGTCTTCTGCACTGATGAAAAAGAAAAGCATGGTGAAGGAAGGGAAATGCCACCACTGTGGTAAGGCTGGTCATTGGAGGAGGAACTGTCCTTCGTACATTGAAGGTCTGCAGAAAATGAAGGGAGGTATGACTTCCGCTTTAAATGTTCACGTTATAGAGATAAACCTTTCTGCTCCTTCATCTTGGGTATTGGATACCGGATGTGGTTCTCACATTTGTACAAATGTGCAGAAACTGGGAAGGAGAAGATTGTTGAGTAAAGGGGAGGTGGACCTCCGCGTCGGCAATGGAGCAAGAGTTGCTGCTGTAGCCGTAGGGGTTTACCGTCTTTCTTTGTCTAGTGGGCTTGTAATAGAACTAGATAATTGTTATTTTGTTCCGGCCATAACTAGAAACATTATATCTATTTCATGTTTGGACATGATTGGATTTTCTTTTATAATTAAGAACAACTGTTGTTCTATATTTAAGAATGATGTTTGTTATGTTGTAGCCCAATTGTTTAATGGTCTTTATATCTTGAACTTGGACCATCTGATCTGTAATGTAGAAAATAATAAAAGACTAAAAACAAATGACTCAAATCCTACATTTCTCTGGCATTGTCGTTTGGGCCATATCAACGAGAAGCGCATATCCAAGCTCCATAGAGATGGACTTTTGGACTCATTTGATTATGAATCATTTGAGCGATGCGAATCTTGTTTGTTAGGCAAGATGACTAAAGCTCCTTTCACTGGTTATACTGAGAGAGCTGAGGATCTCTTGGGTATTGTATATAGTGATGTATGCGGACCTGAAAGTGCAACTAGATCTGATATACTCTAGAGGGGGGGTGAATAGAGTATATGGTGCTTTAAAAGTTTTTGCAACAGTTGTTGTAATAATAGTGAGCAGGGAAGCAATAATAAAACTAATCACAGCACTAAGTTAAACAAAAACTAAGCACAAAAAAATCAAGGCCAGAAACAAAAATGAAAGCAAGCAAAACCAGAAGACACAAGGAAATATAGTGGTTCCCCTAAACTTGGGTACATCCACTCTTCTACCACCCTAGGTAGGAATCCACTGCAGGATGAGTTCATCAGGTGTCCTGGGCACCAATGAGCTTTTGATAAGGTGCTTAAAAACCAAAGCAGATTTTTTTGATCAGGTGTCTTGCCACCAATGAGCTTTTGACAAGGTGCTCAAAAACCAGGCTCAAACTTTTGAAGGGAGTTTGAGAAACCCTTTACAGAGTGGGGGTGAGAGAGTGATGGCAGTCTTCTCTTTCTCAAACAACTGAGAAGACTATGTGGATTGATTGTCAAAGCTCCCCCTGAATCCTTGAGATCTTCAGGAAGAAAAGCTTTGCTGAGGGTGATAGGCCTTCAAAGGTTGAACTCCAGCAATAGATGATTTCAGCAATAGCTGAAATGTTGAATGTCTGGAGTCTGGAAATATGTTGGCCTTGAACACTTTGAAAACTACAGAGATCTGAGGATTTGAGAAAGCTTGATCTCCTTGGATGAGTGTTCTTGAGAATTCTTTGTGACAGAAGATTTTTTGAATGTGTCTCTGTAAATTCTATTCTCTCTCTGTATTGTGTGTTCTTCTTGTTGTTATCTGAGATTCAAAAAAACATTCTGTCTTTTATTCTCTGGTGCAGAATAGAATATCATTCTCTGTCAAGTTTAGCCATTGACCTGCATTGATTGCATCCTTAATTGCAAAATCTCTTTAGGAGGAAAGTCCACAGAATTATTCCTTGAAAAATCCCTTGAAACTTGGTCCAGAATTGAATGAAAACGGCTAGGAAATCTCTGAATTAATTACAGAATAACTCCTAACTGATTTGAATTTGAATTAAGAAATATCCTGGAAGTTTATCTGAAATCGTCGAACTGAGCTCTGCTATCGTCGAACTAAGCTCTGCGATCTGGAAATATACAGCAGCAAAATATCGTCGATCTGAGCTCAAAGATAAAGATCCAAAGCATAGTCAAAATCGTCGACCTGAGCTCACCGATCGTCGAATAGAGTTCGACGATATAATGATGTTGAGCTCAGCGATCGTCGAATGGAGTTCGACGATCTTGTCGAAGTTGAGCTAGACGATCGTCGACCGGAGTTCGACGAATCGTCGTGCTGAGCTCGATGATATGACTTAGTCTCTAGACAGAGAATCCTGGTCTTCGGGGCAGCTTCCAAACCTAGACTTCTAACCCTTAGACTCAATTCTAATTGACCTATTAAGCTATACAAAAGGTCAAGCAAAGGATTCCTAGAGACATAGTGATCCTGACCCAAATTAGTAATAGGGTGTTCCAACAATCTCCCCCTATTTGGGTTAGGATTACTATTTACAGACTTTGGAAAAATTTAAATAACAACATACAATCAGTAAAACATAAAAGCAACGGCTAGATAAGCAGAATCACAGAGATATATATCATCCAGATAGCAGTCAGAAAACACAGAAATTGTCACCTTACAGTATCATTTCTTCTCTTTGCCCTTAACCATTTTAATCTCTCTGTTAGGATTGAGGGCTTCCTTCTTAGATCTGGTGTCATCTGGTGCACCTAGAGATGTTTGCTGTTTAAGCCTGGGAACCACTGCTTCAGGATGTAATTCCATGTATCTGTCAGCATCAAAGAATTTTCTTGAAGCATATCTCTCTAGTTCTTTTTGTCTCTGTTCAGACATAGTAGAAATGTTGGAAGAATCTATTCCTTGTTCTCTGGCCTTCTTAATCTGATCCAGTGCAGCTAATTCCTTTAACCTTGCAGTCCAAGCAGCTGGATTATTTTCAGGGTCCTCAAAAGGTACAGGTGGCTCATACCTGTTGGAAGGATTGTCTTGAGGAGGCCTGGCAGACACAGTCTCTTTCAGGTTATAAGGGAAAGAACCAGATGTTGTGTCAGTTGAAGTTTGTCTTTCCCTGGAATATGGGTGCTGCCTGGAGTATCCTTTAGAATAGACTTGAATATCTCTCTAATTACCCCTATATCCTCCTCTCCTAAAATGTGAACCCCTGGATTGGCTTTCCCTGTGATAAGATCTGGCATGAGGTTGATAGGGAGCCTGACTTTTGGCTGGGGGTTGACTTGCAGAGCTTCCACCTGCACCTGCATCAGGAGGAGGTGGTGGAGGAGGATGAGGGTGCTGGAATTGGGATGAACCCTTCTCATATTTTCTCTTTTTCTTCATTGCTTTCAGCTGGTTTTTAGAGTATTGCATCCAGTGTTCAGAAATAGGGCAGTTATGAAGGATATAGTATGGAATGTCATTGTCATCTTTGACTTTAGCAGGAGGTACCCTCTTCATAGCCTTGCTCCTTGACTTTCGTTTCCTGGCAATGATCGCAGAGGAATCATCAGAGTCTGTTTTAAATTCATCAGATTCAGAAATCTGGTCCTCATAGAGAGCATCTATTTTCTTCATCAAGTCTTTCTTTAGTTGTTCAGAAGCAGATGAGGCAGAAGTTGAAATAGCAGTAGCAGTAGGTGTTGAGATGGTAACAGCAGGGACAGCAGCAGATGGAGAAGGTGAAGCAGAAACAACAACATCAGCAACTTCACTAGCAGCAGTAGAAACAGCAGATTCCCTAACAGAAACAGAAACAGAAGGAACATCATCAAAGTTTGCAGAAGGCTCAAATTCAGTGGCCTCTGTCATAAGAATGTCCTTGGAGATTGGTTCATCAGAACCAGCAGAAACTTCAGCAGCAGTATCAATATTCTCAGGAGCAGCAGTATCAACAATCCTTTCTTCAGGAGAAGCAGCAGCAGCAATGACTGAATTTACAAAAGAGGTGATCATGCTAGGGTCACAGCAAGAAAAAGGCATAAGTGCCTTGGATAAGTCTTCTGGAGGCTGGACAGCATGGACCTCTAGCAGACAGCTGAAGAAAGCAGAATCAAAAACAGATAGCAAAGACCTGAGGTCTATTGCAAGAACTGCATTAGGAGGCACAGCAGCAGCAGCAGCAACAGGAGGAGTAGCAGAAGAAGCAGAACTAACAGCAGCAGCAGACAGAGAGCTTGCAGAAATAGCAGCAGCATGAAGATTCTCTTCATATGGCATCTCCCCCTGCCTAGATGCAGATACATCTGGATCAAGGCACACTGCTGCAGGTGCTGCCTTAGGGAAGAGGGAAGAGAGCCTGGCAGAAAGGGCTGCCACTGACAGGTGGAGTGGAGCCAAAGAGGTCTCCAACAGCAGAGTTAGCCTGGGGGCAAGTAACTCATACAGCCTGTCAGCTAGGGATGAGAGGTCTACTTGCTCAAGAGCTGGAGCAGAGGTAGAAGGTATGGAAGCAGCTGAGGGTTCTGGAAGTGGAGAGCTGGAGAAATGTGGAAGGGATGGCTCAGGTGTTGGTAGGGTGGATATGGAGGATAGAGGAATGGATATGGATGGGGTGAATGTTGGTTGGTCTATGATGTGGTGTAGGAGGTCTTGGAATGAAGTGAAGGAGGAAGGTAATTCAGGAGGAGAGGATGGGGAATCATCCATAAAGGAATCATCCAGTAGGGTGAAGGATGGAATGGATGGTGATGAGGTCACATCTGGAGGAGGATAGGAGAACAGTGGGTGGAATTGGTCTTCTGGTGGAGGTAGAATAGGTTCTGGAGAAGGTGTTGATGTTGGAGATGGGCTGGAGATGATGATGGTGGATGGAGCTGGAATGGTGGATGGTAGGGGAAGGGATGGAATTGGAGGAGGAGGAGGAGCATCAGCAGCAGCCAGGTCATCTGTAGGGGCAGAGACCTGTGGAGGAGTGACTCTTGGAGTCCTTGTGCCTGAAGGAGCACTGGAGGAGGGCCTGCTAGGCTTGCTTATTTGCCTGTCCCACTTGCCAAAGAGGGCACAGGTCAGTCTCTTGGAGGCATTGATATGAACTCCAGGGGAGACTAGCAAGGCAGGACACCTGTGCTGCAGAAATACTCCAATAATTCTTCCAAAATTAACAAAACTTTTGTTTATTTTCTTTTTGATGAGGTCAAAGAACACCTCTTCCCAATTCAGATTTTTCCTATCCACAAGAGCTCCCATGAGGCAGAGCTGATATCTTGATATAGTATCATGGGCAGAGTGCTTTGCCAGTAGCACTTTCCCTACCACATCTGCCAGGAACCTATATTCAACAGACAGATTCCTCTTGAAGAGCTTGCTAGTGTTTCCCTCTGGATGACCCATTCTGGCAAGCAGTTCAGAAAACTCATCTCCAGATAATTCAGTAGAGTCTTCTCCATTTCTCAATCCAAAAACTTCTGTGAAAATTGTTGGAGTCAAGGGTACCTGAGTTCCAGCTATAGACCCAACAATAGTGTTGTTATCTTGATTATGGGCAGTATAAACCCACTCCTTGATCTCATCAGAAGCCAGCTTGATCCTGGTGGTCATTATGGCAGTCAGATTCTGGTCCTTGAACAAACCCAGTATATCTTCAAAAATCTTGTCAGTCGTGCTGAAGGATTCTATATCAATGTCAAACCCAGCATCAAACTTCATTGCAGCAAGAACAGCAACTGACACAGCCATTTGTACCTGCAAAAAACTCAACAAACAAAACGACCAAGCGTAGAATTGTTTGGAGGGAAAGAAAATCCTTGCAGAGAAATCGAAAGCGCAAAAGAGAACGACGACGAAAAATGAGTTTTATATTAGGGTTCGACGCAGAATTGGAAAGATCATTGAACTCAGTTCGACGATCGAGGCTCCTAAAGGAATCTGAAGAGTCTTCAACATCGTCGATCTCCGTTCGACGATATTGGAGAGCGTCGAGCTCCGTTCGACGATCGTTCAGAGAACATAATCGTCGAGCGCCGTTCGACGATCGTTGACCGGAAGAGATAGTTCATACTATCTAAGAAACGCTGAACTCAGTTCGACGATTCTGGAAATCGTCGATCTCCGTTCGACGATCTTAGGAAAAATCGTCGAGCGCAGTTCAGAGATCAGAGAAGTTCTAGACACTAAGAAAAATCAGAATGTTTGCCTAGTCTTGGTCAATTTTTTTAAGCTTTCAAAATCTTGGATATTATTTAAGACTTCCTCCATCTAACATTCCTAACTGATTTAGGAAGAAGGTGTGTTTCTTTTCATCCAAAGGCTTGGTGAAAATATCTCCCCTTTGTAAATCAGTTGGGATATATTGTAATTCAATTTTATTCTTTTCAACATTGTCCATTAAGAAATGATGCCTGATCTCTATTTGTTTTGTCCTACTATGGAGGACTGGATTTTGAGCTATGGAAATAGCACTTGTATTGTCACAAAAGATTTTAGACTTCTCTAAGTTGTAACCATAGTCTAGGAGTTGGTTTTGAATCCACAAGATTTGTGAACAACAACTGCCTGCAGCCATATATTCAGCTTCAGCAGTTGAAGTTGACACAGATGTTTGTTTCTTACAAAACCAAGAGACAAGTCTGTCACCAAGGAACTGACAAGTTCCACTGGTGCTTTTCCTGTCAATTCTGCATCCAGCATAATCAGCATCAGAGAATCCAGTTAACTCCAATGCTGAATCTTTTGGATACCAGAGACCTAGATTTGGACAACTTTTAACATACCTGAGAATCCTCTTTACTAAAGTTAGGTGTGACTCTCTAGGGCTTACTTGAAACCTAGCACATATACATGTAACAAACATTATATCTGGTCTACTAGCTGTAAGATACAGTAAAGAGCCAATCATTGCTCTATATATTGTCTGATCAACAGGTTTCCCATGTTCATCAGCATCCAATACAGCATTGGTAGGCATGGGTGTTTTCATACAAGATGCCTCAGACATACCAAATTTCTTAACCAGTTCATTTGCATATTTGGTTTGAGAAATGAAGATGCCTTCAGCATGTTGCTTGACTTGCAATCCTAGGAAGAAGGATAGCTCACCCATGCTACTCATCTCAAATTTAGAATGCATCAGGTTAGAAAACCTTCTGCACAATTTGGAGTCAGTAGAACCAAAAATGATATCGTCTACATAAATTTGTACTAGTAGGGTATGGGACTTATGGGTTCTAATGAAAAGAGTTTGGTCTACTCTACCCATTATAAAACCATTTTCCAAGAGAAAGCATGCTAGGGTCTCATACCATGCTCTAGGAGCTTGCTTGAGACCATATAATGGTTTATTCAATCTAAAAACATAATCAGGATAAGTTGGAGAGATAAAACCTGGAGGTTGTCTGACATAAACTTCCTCTTTGATGTCTCCATTTAAGAAAGCACTTTTGACATCCATCTGATATACTTTGAAGCCTTTGTGAGCTGCATAAGGTAGAAATATTCTGATGGCTTCTAGTCTTGCAACTGGTGCAAAAGTCTGGTCGTAGTCGATTCCTTCTTCTTGAGAATATCCCTGAGCAACTAGCCTTGCCTTGTTCCTTATAATTACTCCTTGATCATCCAATTTGTTTCTGAATACCCATTTTGTTCCAACAATGGAATGATCCTTACGCTTTGGTACTAGTTCCCATACTTTGTTCCTCTCAAATTGATGCAACTCCTCTTGCATTGCAATGATCCAGTGTGGATCTTGCTCTGCATCTTGAATGGACTGAGGTTCAATTTGAGATAGGAAGCAGGTGTGCAACAGGTTTTGGTTGACCTGATTTCTGGTTTGCACACCAGTTGAGATTTCTCCAATCATTTGGGAAATTGGATGGTCTCTTGACGTTACTAAATCAACAGGGGGTGTTGATTGTTCACCAACCTGTGTTGTTGTTTCCTCTTGTAGTACAACAACTGGCTCTTCAAGTTATTCTTCATTGTGTTGAGCATTCCCTTCATCTTCACTGCTTTCATCCTCTTGAGTAACCTGTAACCTGTTCAAGTCTTCAACTATAGAATGTTCCTGCAAAGGTTCTATGGTAGAAGAATTCTTCTCCTTGAAAGACATGTTAGATTCATCAAATGAAATGTGAACAGATTCCTCAATTTTGAAGGATGATTTGTTATAGACCCTATAGGCCTTGCTGATCATGGAGTATCCCAGAAACACTCCTTCATCAGCTTTGGCTTGAAATTTTGCTAAATATTTCTTGTCATTATTGTGAATGTAGCAGATACAACCAAAGACTCTAAAATAGTCAACTTTAGGTTTCTTCCCTTTGAGTAATTCATAGGGAGTCTTTCCCTTTAGTTTATGTATCAGACTTATGTTCAGCACATAGTTGGAGGTGTTCACTGCCTCTGCCCAAAAGGATAGAGGTAGATGAGCATCTGACAACAATGTTGTGGCAGATTCAATAAGGGTTCTATTTTTCCTTTCAGCTACCCCATTTTGTTAAGGAGTTCTAGGAGCTGAGAAAGTATGCCTGATCCCTTCACTCTGACAGAACTCTTGCATAAGAAGAGAATCAAACTCTGTCCCATGATCACTTCTGATCAGGGCAATGTGAGTATTGAACTCAATCTGTATACATTTGAGAAACTCTGTCAGACACTTAAAGTTATCAGACTTCTTCCTTAGAAAGAACACCCAAGTGAATCTAGAGAAGTCATCTACAACTACTAAAGTGTAGGATTTCCCTCCTAATCTTTGTACTGTGATGGGTCCAAAAAGATCCATGTGTAACAGATACAATATCCTAGGTGAATCACTCTTATTAAGTGACTTAAAGCTGTTTTTAGTTTGCTTGCCTAATTGACAAGCCCTGCAGAGTCCTTCCTTCTTGTAGGGTCTAGAAGGTAGTCCTCTAACAAGGTTGTCCTTGGATAGCCTAGCAATAGTTCTAAGGTTTAGGTGTCCTAATCTCTTATGCCATAAAACATTTGGTTTACAGACAGAGTTAAACAGGCAGATATCTACATCAGTTGAAAGAAAGTCTACTAGATAGATGTTACCTTTCCTTTTACCTGTCAACACTGTTGTGTTGTCCTCTGACTTGATTTTGCATAAGGCTTTGCTGAAGGCCACCTGGTAGCCTTCATCACACAGCTGACTGATGCTGATTAGGTTGTGCTTCAGTCCTTCCACATAAGCTACCTTCTTGAAAGTTACTGAACCAATCTGGACTACACCATATCCTTTAGTCTGTCCAAAGTTTGAATCACCAAAGATAACTTTGGGTCCAAGCTTGGCTCTGAAGGATGTGAGGTTATCCTTGTTCCCTGTCATGTGCTTAGATCACCCACTATCCAAATACCATTGCTGGTTAGATGTTGGATAGGTCTTCACCTGCACATAAGACAATTCATTTGTTTTTGACCCAGTTTATCTTGGGCCTAGGTTGATAACCTCTAAATTCTGAAATGAAAGACATCCCTGGTTGACTCTTATATCCTTCAGGATGATATCTCCTTGGAGGTATAATCCATTCAGTATAAGGGTTAAAGATTTGGGATGAAGGACCCTTAGGATTCAATTTTGATTTGCCTTTGAAAAATTTTCCAGAGCTCTGACCTCTGTTCGACGATCTTGGAGCTGCGTTCGATGATCTTGGGTCAGATCGTCGAGCTCCGTTCGACGGTCGACTATGGCTGAGGTCAGGTATTTGAGATCGTCGACATGCGTTCGACGACTTTGGCTGAGATCGTCGATCTTCGTTCGACGATTTTTCCTGAGATCGTCGAGCTGCGTTCGGCGATCGTTGATCTTCATTCGGCGATCGTCGATCTACGTTCGACGATTTCTGCTGGGACTTAGTTTTCTGAGGCAGTTCAGAATTTTTCCTAGCAACCTCTACAACTCCCTTTCCCTTGTCAGAAATGAATTTGATGGGAGTTGTTAGGACTATAGGTTGGCTGGATGAGGCACCCAAGCCCAGTGTACTGTTGAATCTTGAGTTCACTGTGCTTGTAATGTCCATCAGCTTGATGCTTCTCCCATTAAGGGATTCTTCAAGCTTCTTGGCCTCAGAGAGCTCACTTTTCAGTGAAGCTATCTGTTCCCTACAGCACTCCAACTCCTTAGAGAGTTTGAGGTTTTCTGACTTTAAAGTATTGTGTTCAGATAATTGATTTCTGAGAGAGATAATCTCTTTCTCAGACTTTAGCAGGTCTAAACACAGTGCTTTAAATTCAGATTTAAAATCTTCTGAACTAAAATCAAAAGAACTAATTACCTGATCTTCTTCAGGCTGAGTCTCTGAGTCTGACTCTGACTCCTCTTCTTCTGAGTTATGCTGAGAGGCATTGATTGTCATCATGCAGAACTCCTTTTCTTCTGCATCATCCGCATCATCACTAGAGCTGGATGAGTCTTCTGACTCCTCTTCTGTCTCACTCCAGGATTCACTAACAAACCCTTTTCTTGTATGCTTATTTTTGCTTAAGGAAGGTTTGCCATTGCCATTCCTTTTGGAGTCTTTCTCCTTTCTTCTTTCTTTCCTGTCCCTTCTGTCCTTGTTCCTGTTCTCTGGACAGTCAGGAACTATGTGCCCTGTTTTCCTGCAACCAAAGCAAATAATGTCTTTATTATTACTAATGGACTTGTCATACCTTGGCTTATCCTGCTCCTTGTATGATCTTCTTCTGAAGTCCTTTCTGGCCATCTTGTAGAATCTTTCGGCCAGCAGACTGAGTAGTTCATCATTGCCTGTAGCTTTATCTTCAGGCAGATCCTCAGTTGCCTTGAATGCTATGGTCTTCTCTTTTCTTGTGGCTGGTGAGGCAGCCTTCTGTTCTTCCTCTCTATTCTTGATGAGTCGCTCATAAGATTTGAGCTTACCCAATAGAGCTTCAGTGGTAATCTCATTTAGACTTCTGGCATCCTTAATTGGCCAGATTCTTGAATCCCAAGTGTTGGGGAAGCACATTAGGATCTTGTCATTAAGTTCTGTGAGAGAGATCTCTTTGTCCAATGTCCTGAGTTCACTGACAATTAGACTTAGTCTGTTGTACATATCTCCCACTGACTCAGTCTCTCCCTTCTTGAAGTTCTCATATTGAGAGATGAGATGAGATCTTCTATCCTTTCTCTCATCAGCTGAGCCTGAGACTATTTCTGAGAGTTTGTCCCAAATTTCTTTTGCTGAGTTGCATTCAGCTACCTTTTGAAATATGTCATCTGACATTGTCTGGGCTAGGATGTTCATAGTCTTAGCATCAGCTACCTTCCATCTCTTGATGTCAGCATCTGTTCCTGATGGAGGTGGCACAGCATTTGTGCTTGTGTTCTCTGGGGGTCTTGGACATACTGTCAAAACAGAATTAAAGATATCTTCGTCAATAGAATTCATGTAAAGTCTGATCCTTGCTTTCCAAAGTGCAAACTTTGACAGATTGCACACTGGATGTCTGGTGCTAGCATAATCTTTGTTTTGGGCCATGATTTGTGCAAACAAAATCTAATAATACACTACAAAAGAAGAACAGATCTAGTTTGGGATCTTTGGGTTCAGGTGTTAGCCTGTACAACCAATCAGGTATGGTAAGTTTAACCAACCTGCCTCTGATACCAATTGAAAGTGCAACTAGATCTGATATACTCTAGAGGGGGGTGAATAGAGTATATGGTGCTTTAAAAGTTTTTGCAACAGTTGTTGTAATAATAGTGAGCAGGGAAGCAATAATAAAACTAATCACAGCAGTAAGTTAAACAAAAACTAAGCACAGAAAAATCAAGGCCAGAAACAAAAATGAAAGCAAGCAAAACCAGAAGACACAAGGAAATATAGTGGTTCCCCTAAACTTGGGTACATCCACTCTTCTACCACCCTAGGTAGGAATCCACTGCAGGATGAGTTAATCAGGTGTCCTGGGCACCAATGAGCTTTTGATAAGGTGCTCAAAAACCAAAGCAGATTTTTTTGATCAGGTGTCTTGCCACCAATGAGCTTTTGACAAGATGCTCAAAAACTAGGCTCAAACTTTTGAAGGGAGTTTGAGAAACTCTTTACAGAGTGGGGGTGAGAGAGTGATGGCAGTCTTCTCTTTCTCAAACAACTGAGAAGACTATGTGGATTTATTGTCAAAGCTCCCCCTGAATCCTTGAGATCTTCAGGAAGAAAAGCTTTGCTGAGGGTGATAGGCCTTCAAAGGTTGAACTCCAGCAATAGATGATTTCAGCAATAGCTGAAATGTTGAATGTCTGGAGTCTGGAAATATGTTGGCCTTGAACACTTTGAAAACTACAGAGATCTGAGGATTTGAGAAAGCTTGATCTCCTTGGATGAGTGTTCTTGAGAATTCTTTGTGACAGAAGATTTTTTGAATGTGTCTCTGTAAATTCTATTCTCTCTCTGTATTGTGTGTTCTTCTTGTTGTTATCTGAGATTCAAAAAAAACATTCTGTCTTTTATTCTCTGGTGCAGAATAGAATATCATTCTCTGTCAAGTTTAGTCGTTGGCCTGCATTGATTGCATCCTTAATTACAAAATCTCTTTAGGAGGAAAGTCCACAGAATTATTCCTTGAAAAATCCCTTGAAACTTGGTCCAGAATTGAATGAAAACGGCTAGGAAATCTCTGAATTAATTGCAGAATAACTCCTAACTGATTTGAATTTGAATTAAGAAATATCCTGGAAGTTTATCTGAAATCGTCGAACTGAGCTCTGCTATCGTCGAGCTGAGCTCAGCGATCTGGAAATATACAGCAGCAAAATATCGTCGATCTGAGCTCAAACATAAAGATCCAAAGCAGAGTCAAAATCGTCGACTTGAGCTCACCGATCGTCGAATAGAGTTCGATGATATAATGATGTTGAGCTCAGCGATCGTCGAATGGAGTTCGACGATCTTGTCGAAGTTGAGCTAGACGATCGTCGACCGGAGTTCGACGAATCGTCGTGCTAAGCTCGACGATATGACTTAGTCTCCAGACAGAGAATCCTGGTCTTCAGGGCAGCTTCCAAACCTAGACTTCTAACCCTTACACTCAATTCTAATCGACCTATTAAGCTATACAGAAGGTCAAGCAAAGGATTCCTAGAGACACAGTGATCCTGACCCAAATTAGTAATAGGGTGTTCCAACAGGACCCATGAGTTCCATGGCTAGAGGTGGGTATTTCTACTTTGTTACATTTACTGATGATTTCTGTAGATACGGATATGTGTATCTTATGAAGTGCAAATCCGAGACCTTTGAAAAGTTGAAAGAGTTCAAGAATGAAGTAGAAAACCAGTTGTGTAAAAGGGTTAAAGCACTCTGATCTGATCGAGGTGGCGAATACCTGAGTCATGAGTTCCGTGATCATCTGAAAGAGTGTGGTATTGTATCACAGCTCACTCCACCTAGAACACCACAACATAATGGTGTGTCTGAGAGGAGAAATCGTACTCTGTTAGACATGGTACGTTCGATGATGAGTCATGCAGACTTGCCTATTTCCTTTTGGGGTTTTGCTTTAGAGACTGCTGCAATGACATTGAATCGCGCTCCAACGAAAACGGTTCTGAAGACACCATATGAGATATGGACTGGGAAGCATCCTAGTATGTCGTTCATTAAAATTTGGGGATGTGAGGCATACGTGAGACTTCAAATGCCTGACAAGCTGGAACCCAAATCGGATAAATGTTATCTGGGGGGATATCCTAAGGAAACGAAAGGGTATTACTTTTACCTACCGTCTGAGGGCAAAGTGTTTGTCGCAAGGACTGGTGTCTTCTTGGAGAAAGAGTTCTTATCAAGAAAGACTGAAAAGGTAGAGCTTGAAGAAGTTCAAGAACCACATGTAGTGAATGAACCGGAATTGGATTCTAAGACAGGACTACAAGATGTTGTAGCTAGAGAACCTGCTCAAGGAACATAAGTCCTACGTAGATCTGGTAGACCGAGGTTTGAGCCTGAGAGATATGGATTTCTCGTGTCTCAAATAGGTAATGTGTTTCTTATGGATCATGATGATGAACCAGCAACCTACCAAGAGGCTATGAATGGACCGGACTCCGACAAATGGCTTGAGGCTATGAAATCCGAAATGGACTCCATGTATGCAAACCAAGTTTGGAACTTGGTGGAACCACCTGAAGGGGTTCGACCCATAGGGTGCAAGTGGGTCTTCAAGAAGAAGACCGACATGGATGGGAATGTACAGACATTCAAAGGGCGACTGGTGTCTAAGGGTTTCAAGCAAATTCATGGTATTGACTATGATGAGACCTTTTCCCCTATTGTCATGGTAAAGTCCATAAGGATATTGCTTGTTGTTGCTGCGTATTATGACTACGAGATCTGGCAGATGGATGTCAAAACGGCTTTCCTTAGTGGAAACCTCCTTGAGGAAGTGTATATGACACAACCCGAGGGTTTTGTATCCCCAGATGAAGCCACTAAAATATTCAAGCCGAATAAGTCCATCTATGGACTGAAATAGGCCTCTCGAAGTTGGAATCTTCGTTTTGATGAGAAAATCAAAGAGTTTGGTTTCATCAAGAATGAAGATGAGCCTTGTGTTTACAAGCGAATCAGTGGGAGCATTGTTGTCTTCCTGATATTGTATGTAGATGACATACTATTGATTGGGAATGATATTCCTACCCTGAAAGTTGTTAAGAACAACCTAGGGAACTGCTTTTTAATGAAGGATTTGGGTGAAGTGACTTACATACTCGGTATTAAGATCTATAGAGATAGATCGAAGAATTTGCTGGGTTTGACCCAGAGTATGTACATCGAAAAGGTGTTGAAGCGGTTCAACATGCTTGAGTCCAAGAAAGGATTTTTGCCCATGTCTCATGGTATGAATCTCTCTAAGGACCAGTGTCCAAAGTCTTGTGAAGATAAGGACCGCATGAAGTTGATTCCATATGCTTCGGCAATTGGATCAATCATGTATGCGATGTTATGTACTCGACCCGACGTCTCCTTTGCTTTGAGCATGACTAGCAGGTATCAGTCAGACCCCGGTGAGTGTCACTGGATTGCGGTCAAGAATGTCCTGAAGTACTTGAGAAGGACTAAGGATGTGTTCTTGGTGTATGGTGGAGAGGAAGAGCTCGTTTTAAGTGGTTACACGGATGTTAGCTTCCAAACTGATAGAGACGACTCCAAGTCTCAGTCAGGTTTTGTGTTTTGCCTGAATGGAGGAGCTGTGAGCTGGAAGAGTTCCAAGCAAGAGACAGTTGCTGATTCTACAATAGTGGCCGAGTATATCGCCGCAGCTAATGCGGCGAAGGAGGCTGTATGGATTAGGAAATTCATCGGCGAGCTTGATGTACTTCCTAGCATTGTTGGTCCCGTAGTTCTCTACTGTGATAATAATGGTGCAATTGCACAATATAAGGAACCTAGATCCCATCAGCGCTCCAAGCACATACTTTGGCGGTTTCATCTTATTCGCGAGATTGTCGAACGAGGAGATGTGAACATTTGCAGAGTGCCGACTGAGGAGAATATTACGGATCCACTGACAAAGCCTCTCGCGCAGAAGAAGCATGATGGTCATACTAGATCAATGGGTATACGATACCTAAATGATCAACTCTAGTGAGAATCTTGTGGATTGCATGTAAACATGTATTTTGTTGCCCATTTGTTCATATGATAAACAGTATACCTAGTTTTTCTCTTACAATTAATGGCAAGTTCTTTTATTATGAGTTTTTCTATTTGATAGTTAAATGTTAACATAATAGATACCCTTAGAATGTTCGCTTCCATGGGACATCAAGTACGTGACTTGAATGTGAGGGCCTATGATTTATTTGAAGCTTCATTCTTAAAAGGTCCCAGGTCGAGTATCATCATAGAAGCTAAGGGTGATGATGGTACATGAAGGCTAGCACGTGTGTTGACTGATGATCGGTTCTCACAGGTCATGATATTGTGATATCAAGTCATCACGTTGGTAGTTGTTAGTGAACAAGTTGTACTGGACAGACCCAACCTGAGACTACTCTGTGGATTGTCATCCAATCGTGTCACGAGTAGGCCTCAATTGACAATGGTGTTGTGGTACTTTGACCTGAAGTCAAAGCATTCATCAAGTGTGGAAGAGCGTGCTTTGATGCCATCTAAAGTCTTCCTTGAGAAAGGTTGATGATAAGGGTGGTTGTTGGGCATGTTACGAATCATTTGGGTGTTTGTGTGTGAGCATATATGGGATTTGTCCTCCTGTATGACAGGAGTTGCATCCATGGGCCCCTTGATGGAACTGGACTGAGAAATGCATGGCCATGCTTGGTTGAGTCAATATGTGATATTGGACTCACCATTCTCTGGAAGTCCATCCTGGATCAAGAAACTTGGATTGAGCTACTACGAGGGTGAAACGGTCCATGCCTCTAGTTCTTTCCGGATGTAAGGGACAAAGGGACAAAGACAACGCTGATACATTGGTCATAAAGGCTTATGAGTTATGAACTCTTATTGCTTGGGGAGCAATGATGCATTGCTAGATGCCGCTCATTATTTGTGAGGTTTTTGGTTTGATACTTTCAAGATCAAGTGGGAGACTGTTGGAGTTACCATGGTGATCTAGAAGTGGTCAAACAGGTAATCTCACTGCCAACGCGATATGAGCCTGCAGGGTCGCACATAAGAGATGTGGAGAAGTTGGATGATTGACTGTGTTGGTAAAGGTTACCAATCACCGACCTGAATGGGGTTATGGGCAAAGTGTTGCCTTAAAGGATCGTCAGGTTGGGCAAATGTTGCCTTGAAGGATTGGTAAGAATAGTCGACCGAGGGTCGACGTGAATCGTCGAGTATTGTACTCTGATACTCGCCGACTGATTCTCGCCGATCCTAGGTGATTCTCGCCGATCCTAGGTGATTCTCGCCGATCCTAGGTGATTCTCGCCGATCCTAGGTGATTCTCGCCGATTGATTCTCACCGAATCTGCTAGGTGATTCTCGTCGATTCTGGAACCCTAATTTTCTGGGTGGTCTGCAGATAGCGATATTCCTAAGTCTGTTTATGCCTTTGGTATAAATAGATATTTAGGGTTTTCGGGAATATGGGCAGCTCTGATCGAATCGACGGAAGGTCTTCGTTCGCTCGCTGATCGAATCCCGGCGACGGAAGTCGTTCCGCCGATCCAGATCACGCCGCCGTTCTTCGTTCGCTCCGTCGACCTCCTCCTCTCCGGCAATTGTCGCTGGTGTTGCTATTCCTGGCGCGGACCTAGCAGTCCGTGGAAAAGCAAGGTGTGGTCATTCACCTTCCCGATTATCCGTGCGACGGAAAAGTCGGTGTTCTCCCGCTCGTGTGGATTTCTGCAGAGACGTGGATATCATTCCACGTAGAACTCGCCACCAGCAAGAACACGAAGCTTGGAGCATCTCCGTTGAGTTGTGACTCAACGCCACCGAGGTAATTTTTTCCTAGTTGTATGTTAACTTCTTGATTCAACTACCATGGCCCGATCCCATCTCTTTTGGGTTTTTCTTGAAGTATTTTTTATTCTTCCACTGCGTGCACAAGTGTTGTGCCATCCTCATAGAGAAACCCAACAGACTTCACATCCATTTGGTAAACCTTGAATCCTTTGTAGGTTGTATATGCTAGGAAGAATCTAATAGCTTCCAATCTAGCCACTGGTGCAAAGGTTTGATCAAAATCTACACCCTCTTCTTTTCTATAGCCCTTTGAACCAGTCTAGCCTTATTTCTGACTATAACACCATTCTCATCCAGTTTGTTCCTGTGGATCCACTTGGTTCCTATGATGTTACAGTCATTTGGTATGGGAACCAGCTTCCAAACATTATATCTCATGAACTGTTCCAATTCTTCCGTCATAGCCCTTATCCAAAAAGGGTCTATATTGACTTCTTCAAACTTCTTTGGTTCTGGTTGAGACAGAAAACTTGAGTACATTACTGTGTTGTGTTGTCTACTTCTTGTGGTCATACCATGTTCTGCATCTTCAATGATCAGTTCCCTTGGATGATCCCTTAGATGTCTGACAGCAACTGGTAATGTGACCTCTTCTGTTGGGTACATTGGAATAAATGTACCAGATTTGAAGAAGCCTCACCCTACTCAATGATATACATCAAGGTGTATTTGATGTGCTTTGAGTTTATTTCTGCATGTTAAGTAACTGCAGGATTGTAGGAAAAGTTTCTAAGTCCATGTGTCGACACCTATAAGAAAAGTGTCGACACTTAAGAAGGCTTGTGTCGACACCTAGAGAAACTGTGTCGACACTTGGAGTAATTGTGTCGACACCAGGAAGGCAGAGTCGACACCAGAATAAAAGTGTCGACACATACAGGCAGTGTCGACACACTGTGAAGAATTGTCAACATAAGATGTGTCGACACTTAGAGGCAGTGTCGACACACAAAGAAACTTTGTCGACATCAAATGTGTCGACACCAGAAGGCTGTGTCGACACTCAGCAAGCATCAATAAAGTTGAAGTACTTGTGTCGACACAAAGGAGATGTGTCGACACTCAGCAAGTTTCAACACATAAAGGCATGTGTCGATACAAAGGAGGTGTGTCGACACTCAGCAAGTTCAAGACAAGAAGGCATTTGTCGACACAAAGGAGATGTGTCGAAACACAGCAGAAATCAACTATGTATTGAAGAATAAGTATTTGTGTCGACACACTCAACCAGTGTCGACACATTCAACAGAAGGCTTGTGTCGACACACAGGATCAGTGTCGACACATTCTGAAGAAGCAGTGTCGAGAAGCTGTTACAACAATACAAGGAGTTGTGTCGACACCATCAAGGCTAGTGTCGACACTTAGTCCACTTGTGTCGACACTTGGTCTATTTGTGTCGACACATAATGACTATCTGTCTCGACACTTTCAGATAGTGACAGTGATTTCAAGAAGTGACTGGATGACTTGACAGCTGCCATTTCAACCGGTCAACTGCAACTGTCAGAGCTGTCAGAAGGTTGTTAGAAACCGGATCAGCCGGTTACCTTGGAGGAAGACTATTTAAAGACCTTTCTCCTTCAACAGATTAAGTGATCAATGAATTTGAAAAACAACACAACAAAGAAGAAGACCTTCAAGAGAAGATCTAAGAAGTTGGAGAGAGAGAGCTCCTTCTAAGAAGAACAGCTGTTGAACCAGGTTGAAAAGTAAGATTCATATTGAGATCTGATTCTCAAGACAGCAGTTGATTGAAGATCATCTGCACAGGAGATTCAACCCTACTGTGTTCTAATTCAAGAAGCTTTGAAGAAAGCCAAGGGTGGTTGATCTCTGTCAAGTTCTTCCAAGAACTCATCAAGAAGCCAGTCAATTCATCTCTTTCAGTCAGAGTTGTGGTTAATTACCTTGTATTATTAAATTCTTGTAGGATCCTAAGGGATCTGAGTTGTAAGCCTAAACTATAAAGGCTGAGGTAGGGCGTTTGTGCCTAAGTGTAGGAGATTCTATTCTTTGAGTGTAGGCCTTGATTGAAGGCTGAGGTAGGGCTGTTTAGCCTAAGTGTAGGTCTTGGTGAAGACTGAGTGGTAAGGATTTGTGCATGAGTTATAGGAGTGGGGACAATCTGAGTTGTAGGAACCTGTTTGGGGTTCTGAGTTGTAAGATCTGAGGATCTGAGGAGAAGTGTTGAAGTTAGGCCGAATCTAGTACACTACTAGATAGGCGAAGGGGGAAAGTGGATGTACCCAGACCTTGGGGAACCACTATAAATCCTGTGTGCACTCTGTGTATGGTTGATTGTATTGTTGCTGTGCTGTGATAATTGTAGAATTGCATTTACTGTACAGTATTTCTGCCCTTAAAATTAAAAAGAAAAAGTACACCTATTCACTCCCCCCCTCTAGGTGGTTAGGCACTATTTCTTTCATCTTCTTTTTAAACAGCTTCATCTTGTTGCTGAGTCTCTTATTCTGGTTGTTCCAGTGCAAGTTTTTCCTCAACAATGTTGACTCCATCTTGTATACTTTGACTTGCTGGAACTGAGTCTTTTATTGACAGCTCCTTTAGCTTCAAGTCTTCTCCTGTTGTGCTTGATGTACGTGGCTTATCATTATAATACATAGAACATTCACCAAATACAACATGAACAGACTCCTCTACAACTTGATCCCTCAAGTTGTAGACCCTATAAGCCTTATTGTGGTTACTATAACCAACAAATATGCCTTCATAGGATTTCTCAACAAACTTAATTAAGTATGTTTTCCGATTATTAAGGACAAAACACCTACATACAATGATTTTGAAGTATGACAAGTTTGGTTTTCTGCCCTTCATTAGCTCACAAGGAGTCTTATTCAGGATTTTCTTGATTGAAGCTCTATTAAGAACATGACATGTTATGTTAACAGCTTCAGCCCAGAAATATTCTGGGAGAGAAGAATCACTCATCCTGATTAATCCAACTTCAATGAGAGTCATGTTCTTTCTCTCCGCAATCCCATTTTGCTGGGGTGTTCTTAGAGAGGAAAACTCTTGCTAAATCCCAAGTTCTTCACAAAACTTTGTCATGCATTCAGATTGAAACTCGATTCCATGATCACTTTTGATTCTGACTACAGAACTGTTCAGTTCATTCTTTATTTGTTTGACAAATGTCTTGAAGATATCAGGAGTTTCAGACTTTTTCCTTAAAAATAAAACCAATGTAAATCTGGAATAGTCATAAATAACCACAAAGGTGTTGACTTTCTTACCTAGATTATAAAATGACATAGGACCAAACAAGTCCATATACAAGAGGTATAAACATCTCATAGATTCTTTGGTTTCAATGCTTTTGACGGAAACTTTGGTCGGCTTGCCTTTTTGGCATGCAGAGTAAATGCTCTCCTTAGTGCATTTAATATTAGGACCATTCCTAACCAGCTCTTTACTGAATAGCTTGTCTATGGTATTATAGTTCTAATGAGCTAGCCTCTTGTGTCATTTTACATAGTGTGAGACTTTCTCATTTGCAACTAGGCATATGGGAGAGTCTGAGTTTAGACAAAGAAAATTTAAACAGTATACATTCTTAGACCTAGTTCTTGTTAACATGACCTCTTTATCACTTAACTTCTTTATGTGGCACTCATCCTTGTGGAATGAAATTTCATAGCCAAGATCACAAAGTTGGCTTATGCATATAAGATTGTGTTGCAACCCTTTCACATAAGCTACTTTAGTGAAAGTGACTAAGCGATTTGAAATCTTACCATAACCTCTGGTAATCCCTTTGTTAGCTCCACCAAAGATCACCTTTGGTCCATCCTTCACTAGAATAAACTCCCTCAAATTGATCTTTATTCTAGTCATATGTTTGGAACATCCACTATCCAAGTATCAGATGGGTCTATCTCTAGTGCTTGGACATACCTGCAAAATAAAGATTTATTTATCCTTAGGAACCCAAATTGTCTTGGGTCCTAGGTGCTTATTAGAAAGGGCTCCATTGTGATAACATGAGAATTTCTTAGCTGAATACATTTTCTATCCATGAGATACTATGTGATTGAACCAGCAGTCCAGGGCAAAGTGTCTAATCTTTCCATAATACTAGCACTCATATCTGTTGTACCTTCTCTTTGGAGGAACAGTAGGAACTTTATCTTGACATTCCTTAGGATGTGAAACAACAAACTTGACAGTTGTATTTTGACTGGGAGCATAATGATTATTTTGCCTCTCAGTCACAACAGTCCTCCTTGGAGCAAGCACATTAGGAATAGCTTTCCTATTCATATATGAGTTTGGTCCTACTGGTCCGGACTTCTAGATTTCTTTTCCCTTAGTCGGAAACACAGTTTGTTGCATGACTAAACACTTTTATCCAGTCACCTTTTTGTCTCTCCAACTCTTAGGTTTAACAAAACCAAGTCCACTTCCAGGAGTTTCTGAGAAGGTATCTATAATGGGGAGCACAGTCTTAGGTTTAGAGAACTGCTGAACAAGTATTTTTTTTCATTCTGGAGTTTGAGTTCTAACTCCTGAATGGTTGCATCTCTTTGTTTGAGCAACATGATTTGATCATCAATGATCTTAGTTATCTTAGCTAACTTTGAACTTTGAATACCAATCTGCTAAGTAGCCATCTCATGATGGTACTCAAGACCTCTTAGTGATGCAATCTTGATGGCTTGTTCTTTGACAAGATTTTTGCTCTATTCAAGAGCCTCTAGAAGTTTTCCAGACTTAACTGTGAGCTGCTGCAGTTCAGTCTCAGAGTTGGACTCATGTGAATCAAACTTTGAGTAACATGACTCTGACTCAACCTTAGTCCCATGAACAAAATTTGTAGAAAAAATAGAATTGCCAACGATTACATGAGTATCCTGACATTCAACAATTTTTATTTCTGGATTATCAGGCAGTGCCATCAAGTTAACTTCCATATCATCTTCAGAGTCACCTTAGAGTGATGAAGTTGTAGAGTTATTGACCTTGTATATGACCTCTCTGATGAATTCCTCTTCATAGGAGAACAATCTAATATGAGCATGTTCTTCATTTGATTTAGTTGAATCTGAATCAAACACTTTTCTGACTTCTTATCTTTGTAGAACTTCTTTTCCTTGGACTTCCTGTTCTCCTTTCTCTTTACTGTACTATTAGCAATAACATATCCAGGCCTGTTACAGCAATAACAAATAATGTCAGTCTTAACTTATTTGTTCTGGTTTGAATCATACATGACCAAAGAGTTTTTTCTGTGTTTATCTTTCGTTTTGTTTGAAATTGGTCTAGATGATGTCTTCTTGTTCCATTGCTTCCTACTTCTCATCATCTTCTTGAATTGCCTGGTGAACAATGCCAATTCACCATCTGATAATTCCCATGATGAAGAACTAGTCCCAATGCTAACTATATTTTCATCCCTTCTTAGTGATGATGGAATTTCTCCTCTAGCCCTATTTGATGTGTCTGCTTTGAAAACCACAAATCTAGTATGATTTGAACTTCTGGTAGATTCAAATTCAGCTTTTCTAGAATTTAACTGAAGCTCATGTGACAACAGCTTCTCATACAAATCCTAGGATAACATGTTCCTCAGGTTGCCCATTTCTCTTACAACACAAATCTTCATGTCCCATTTTGTTTAGGGATCTCAGAAACTTGTCATTAAGCTTATAGTTTGAGAATTGTCTGTCATAACTCTTTAAGTTATTGACTATTCTAAAGAACTTTTCATAACAAAGTTCTATTGAATCAGACTTCCCTTGCCTGAATGTCTCATACTGCTGGTTGAGTAGAGACTTTATGTTATCTCTAACTTCTTTTGTGTCTTCCATATAGACTATTAGAGTGTCTCACATCTCCTTGGATGTTTTATAGTGTACTAAGTTCCGAAAGGTTGAATTATATATTGCACTAACATTTATGTTTTGTGCACTTTTATCCATGGTGGCAAGAACCACCACATCCTTTGCATCTTAGACAGATTCTTAGGGGTTTGCACATTTGCATCTAAGACAGATACATTCATGGGAATATATGGTCCTTCTTGTATAGTGCCAAAGATTCTTGGATCTGATTTCATCATAAACAATCTCACCCTCTGCTTATAAATAGCAAAATTATCCTTTGTATATATAGGAAGCTTCATAGAACTGAGTTCTCTGTGAGATTCTAAAGCCATGAGATCTGATATGTATCAACCACCCTTAGGAACGTTTTCTGACTATTAGGTCTTTCTTTAAACAACCTCCCTTTGATACCACTTGAAAGAAAAATCTATGGGTAGTTAATTACCTAAAGGGGGTGAATAAGTGTCTTTTATATTTCTTTGTCACTTATACTAAAGGTTCAGCAGATACTTGAAAATAAACATTCATAAGAACACTGCACAATTAATCTACAGAACATAGATTTTATAGTGGTTCCCCTATCTAGGGTACATCCACTTTCCCCCTTCTTCCTTACTAGCAATGTTCTAGATAAGGTTATATCTCCTCCAGATCAACTCAGATCAAATATCTTACAGGCTCAGTTTCTTTTAATAAACCTACAACTCAGACCCACTAGTTCTACCTCAGAGCTCCACCCAATCTCCTACCTCAGGTCCCTCAAGAACCCTACCTCAGCCTTTATAACACAGGCTTACACCTTAGTTATCCCAAACAAATCACCTACCTCAGGTCCCTCAAACCCCCTACCTCAGCCGTTATAACACAGGCTTACACCTCAGAGATCCCACACAAATTACCTACCTCAGGTCCCTCAAGAACCATACCTCAACCTTTATAACACAGGATTCAACTCAGAGAATAAATCTCCTATACACTCAGATCTCAAAGAGATCTTACAAGTTTAATAAGAAAATTAAAAACAAATTAATCTAAGAAAATAACAACTCTGAGATCTGACTTATCTGAGAATTCAGATTCTTCAATTCAACAACACGGGATTGGTTCTTGATGACCAGACTGGCTAAAATGATTATGCACTGGATCTGTAATGCTGTTGATGATGATCGGCTTGATTTCCTTGAAGAACTTATAGAACAGATCCACCTTAATCCTCCGATCAACTTGTTGAAATGATCAAAAGACTTTCTTGAAGACTTGCGTCTTCCTTCTTCTTAGAGTTGTCGTCCTTCTCTGACTTGTGGGAAATCAGAAAGATTGAACTATTTCATCTTTTTTGTCTTCTGTAGATGACCCTTGTATTTATAGCCTTCACTAGTCATATAGCCGCTGGAGTCTGATTGATGACATCATCATTATGTCATCATACTCTAAGTCTTCCTTCAAACAGTTTTTGACGAGATATCAAGTCACTGTAGCTGACATGACACTTCTGACTTGACTTGACACTCCTGTGTTGACTCTACACAACTTCAGAGTCATAAGTGTCGAGAAGTCCTAAGTGTCTCGACACAATAATACTTAGTGTTCTTAGACTGTAAACTGCAAGGTGTCAAGACATCTTAGTAGTTTCGACACATCTGTACTTGATAGAATTCCCAGTCTGAACTTGAAGGTGTCGAGACAATTGACCTGTCTCAACACAACTATCTGCAGGGTGTCGAAAACTGCTTTAAATCTTTACTGTGTTGAGATAGTTATATTGTCTCGACACTACAGTCGGCTGGGTGTCGATATCTTTAAGTCTGCACTTCAGTTCTTCATTGTGTCGAGATAGTTGTATTGTCTTGACACTACTAATTGAGCTTTAAGGGGTCGAGATATATGACTTGTCTCGACATTGTTGTCTTGTATCTTTCTGATCTCAACACTTCTCCTACAAAGGTGTCGACATTGTTGTGAAGCGTGTCGACACTTTTATACTTAGTCATTTCTTCTGCGATGTAACTTGCTGGGCTTTGACTATCCTGACTTCACTCAGCACTATTAGTTGTATGGTATTGAGTGAACTGGATCGACTCAATGCCTGTGGACTTAGTCATTTTTATTTACTGTCACAACCTTGAGTTTTGGTGTTAAGTGAGCTTGCTTCACTCATCGTCTGTGAACTTATGCAATTTCCTGTCTTTCTAGTCAGCTTATTTGAGTCCACCTGTCAATGTCACTTGGACCACCTTTCCAATCAATACGACATAGACTAACTTGCATGCATGAACTGAAACATACATCAAATACAACTATATGTATACCATTGACTTTTTTGACTTCTTACAAATCTAGAACATTGGGATAATTGGACCTAACAGATAGACTTTTTGATAGCCGCCAAAATATATCTCAATGCAACTGTCATGATCTCATTAATGATCACTGCCTATATAGCGGACTTATTTACATTGTCTTGGAACCCTAGTTCTGATTTGGGCAAGGATCACTATTAGGTTTGTTTAGTCTGACTCAACATGTATAACTAGGGTCATAGTTGTGTCCTAGAGTCTAGGCCAAGTCAGTCAACATCACTTGGATCAACCTTCAACAGTTTGCCAAAGACTCAGGCAGATTGTGTCGACATTTGGGAAAGGCAGTGTCGACACCAGACAGATTGTGTCGACACTTGGGAAATGTTGTGTCGACACTTGAACAAGATTGTGTCGACACCAGATAGCAAGACTGTGTCAACACCAGATAGTCAGGCTGTGTCGACACCAGAAGAAGTTATGTCGACACACAGATTATCTGTCGACACCAACTGTGTCGACACCAGAAGCAACTCTGTCTACACCAATTGTGTCGACACCAACTGTATCGACACCAACAGTAATTATGTCGACATCAACTGTGTCGACATCAGCAGCAATTGTGTCGACACACAGGACTTGTGTCGGCACATTCCACAGAAGTTGTGTCGACACTAGAAGCTTAAGAAGAACTGCTGACTCAGCTCGATGAAGTAAAAATTGAGCTCGACGAATTCTGCACATTTGGCAGAATTAATTACAGTCAATATTCAGACGGAAATCATTACAGTTGGCAGAATTAATTAAGGATTAATTACAGTCAACATTCCCAGTGATAATAGTCGTTCAAGCGGACAGTTATAGAAGAATTAATTATGGATCAATTCCTAATGCATCTTCTACTCTCAGGAATGTTTCTTCCGCCATCAAGACTAAGGAATTTAAATGTCCAAATAGATACAGAGATAATAAGAAACACAGAAACAAGAAAGAAACACAGAAACATTAAAGAAACACAGTGACAGGAAAGTGACACATACAGAGATAGATAGAGAAGAAGTAGAACACTCAGGACAATATCATCAAAGCAACTAGAAGACCTAGAGCAGAGAAGTGACATCAATCTGAAGTAGAAGAACATCCATTCATATCAAGAGTCTTCTTCTTCCTTATACTCTCCAGGATACTTCAAGGACAATAAACACCTATCAGTTAAAGAAGTTCCTAAATCTCTGCTAGTCAAGGCTGCAAGCTTGAAGGTCTATCACCCTGAAGCAAAGCTCCAGATTTCCCTGAACCATTCTACATCACAGGGGGTGTCATTTGCTAACATCAATATCCACTAGTCTTCTCTCTGATTGTTGACAGAGAAGACACCATCAACTCTTTCCCCACCCCCACTATATAAAGGGTTGTCATCTCCCTTCAAAATTGATTCCTATTTGCAAGTCACCTAATCAAAAGACTTGAGGATTGGTTTTTGAGCACCTGATCAAAAGCACATTGGTGTCATGCACCAGATCAAAAATCTGAGTGGATTCTTACCAGGGTCGTAGAAGAGTGGATGTACCCTGGTTGGGGAACCACTATATATCCTTGTGTCTTCTGTATTGCTTGATCTTCTTGCTTTATTTTTGTGCTGTGATTTGCTTTACTTAGTATATAACTCTAATAAGTTAAGTTAAGATCTATCCCCAAAACATTCACATTGGACATTATTTGAACCTTTTGCCCGATAGACCAAGAGGGGATGACAGTCATGGTGGGGGATCCAGACTCACCATCAAGTATAAAAATTTTTTTATCAGACACAAAACTTCGAAGAAGCATTAATATATTGAGAGAGATATGTGGGTGGTGAGCGATTTTATTTTCATTAGATTTAATTTTGTGCCCAAAAATGTACTTTTCTGCAGTGGCGGGCCCATGATTTTTGCCTAACCCTAGCACATATTATTAACAAGTATAAGGACTTATGCATGAAATGTCAAAAGATGTATTCCGCATCAATAATTATCTACCAAATCTAAAATGGAAAGAAATTTTATCGCTCATACATTGTGACTAATAGAAAACAAAAAATATTTTACCATTCAATTCTCATAAAAAAAGAATAAATGAAATATTCTCTTTCAATTCAATTCTCCCAAATCAAGATTCTTCACATTAAATCTCTCAAAGCTAAATAGATCATTTACAAGATCAATGAATATGTCTTTGATAAACACTATATTTAAATTCATTCAGCTAAACAATTGTTAATCATGATTGAATGGGATCATTATTCCCAATTTGATCATTGTGTGATAAAAAATATACTTAAATTTATTCAACTAAAATATTACAGTTTGTTCAATGGAAAAATATAAAGATCCAACTGCATATCCACTGATGCAAGTATTTACAAAACACATACACATACACTTAGGTTCCCTCCATTTGAATGAAATTGATTTTTTGAAATTGACATTGGGGATTAAAAATTCAATTCACACTTTTGGCGCGACTAAATTTACACAAATATTGGCATTGAAGCGAAAACCTATGACTTTTGCTTTGAATTAAAAAATCAAATCGTCAATTCTTACCTCTGTATATGGGTTTTCATCAGAATTGAGTGATTTCAAGACCATGAACGCTTTCGCTGGGGCGATTTAGAAAAACTTTAACCGTAAGTTTCACCCGGCCCACAATAATTATAGTTCTTGTTATTAATGACAAGGCCAGCACCACAATTTATAGGAAGGTAGGCGGATACAGTTACCGTCATGGGGGATATAATAACTGTCAGTATAATGACGGATAGTAGAACCAGTCCGCGCAACTATGCTGACTATCAACACTAGACCGCATGAACAGTTAGTTAAATCAAGCCGCACAAACAAGTAGATAGCTAGGAATGTCCGCGTGGACTTCCAATGGCCAAGAATCAACCATGCATACTGAGAGCCTACCCGAACACATAGCAGTCATGCCGGTCTTTGCTGTCATACCAAACCAAACCACGCAGTCAGCTGGTAGCAAAAACATAATCGCGTGGACAGCAATCCAGGAATCCTCCTAATTCAAACCACATGAACAAGGAGTGTTGAAAATGTTGAAGTCGGATGTTTTGGGGAAGTCAGGAGGCCTGATTTGGCAGTCCGCATAAACCATAGATACCGCGTAGACTTGGCGAATAGCATTAGCAAATTGCCTAGTCAGGCAGCCAGTTTATTTTGTGGTTCTTCTCTAGCGATCTGGACCAGCAAGCACTCTGGTGATGTAACCGGGCGGATAGGATTGTTATTCGCGGGTTGTGGCGGACTTCTTTGGAGGTCGCCAAGTTAGGCTGGTTCTCTAATTCAAAAGAAGGCAGCTGGATATTGCAGACTGGGTGGCTTGTCGCTAAGTCGCTGGAGCTTTCTCGGGCGAGGTAGATCAGAGAATGTTGGTTGGTGTTGCGGACTCATTTTAGAGCTTGCTAGTGTCCGACACAGATCTATGCTTGTGGTCTGGATGATGGATCGTGGTATAAGCACTGTTGCGCGGATAGGTTCCTGGAGGTCTCCATTACCACTTTAGGTCTTCATCATGTGCAAAAAGAGCAAGTACTACACCAAAAATATCCTAGGGAGTAACTGAAGCTATGCTAAGTTCAATATACCCAACTCAAACTTGAAGGTGTTGAACTTTGCTTCATCTAGTGGCTTAGTAAAGATATGAGCCACTTGCTTGTTTGTGGGGACAATCTTTAGACTGATGTCTTTCTTTTCTACATGCTTCCTAACAAATTGATACCTAATTTATATGTGCTTAGTCGTACTATGTGAGACAGGATTCCTTGCAATCGAAATAGCACTAGTAGAATCATAATATAGAGGAGTTCTACTTATCTGGAGGTTATAATTCCGAAGCTAATGCTGGATCTACAGCAACTGAGCATAGCAGCTATTTGCTGAAATGTACTATGACTCTGCAATTAATATTGCAATATTGGTTTGCTTCTTGCTGCTCCATAATACTAGTCTCCCACTTAAGAACTGATAGGATCCTGAAGAGCTTTTCCTGTCCTCTTTGCAGCCTGCAAAATCTACATCTGAATAACCTTTAATTTAAAATCCCTATTTCTAGGGTATCATAGGCTAAGATCTGGTGTGCCCTTAAGATACCTCAAGATTCTCTTTACAGTAGTATAGTAAGATTCTTTAGGGCAGGCCTGATACCTAGCACATATACATGTAGCAAACATGATGTCAGTCATACTAATAGTGAGATATAGAAGGGAGCCAATTATCCCTCTATATAAAGTCTCATCAATAGGTTTCCCTACTTCATCTTTGCCTATAGGCATACTTGTCCCCATGGGAGTTTTCATGGTGGAGGCATTCTCCAGACATTATTTCACAATCAACTCCCTGGTGAACTTGGACTAGGATATGGACAAGTCATCACCAGTCTGTCTAACTTGGAGTCTCAAGAAGAACTTGAGCTCACCCATACTGCTCATCAAAAACTTCTCTTGTATAAGTTTAGCGAACTTCCTGCAAAGGTTTTCATCAGTAGATCCAAAGATAATGTCATCAACATATATCTCGACTAAGATGATCTTGCCCTTAGATTCCCTTAGGAATATGGTCTTGTCTATCTTCCCCCTTGAGAATATTTTCTCAATGATGAAAGTAGACAATGTCTTATACTATGCTCTAGGGGCTTGCTCAACCCATATAGAGTTTTCATAAGTCTATAAACAAAATCAGGAGAGTTAGAGTCAACAAAATCTAAAGATTGTTCAACACAAACCTCTTCTCTTAAGTCTCCATTCAGGAAGGCTGACTTCACATCCATCTTGTATACTTTGAATCCTTGGTAGCAGCAAATGCAAGGAACTGTCTTATAGCTTCCAACCTGGCTACTGGGGCAAATGTCTAATAAAAATTGATCCCTTCTTGTAATTATCCTTTAGCCACCAGTCTAGCCTTGTTTTTAACTATAATGTAATTTTAATCAAGTTTTTTCCTATAGATCCACTTGAGGCCAATGACATTATATCCTTGAAGTCTTGGAACTAGCTTCCAGACCTTACTTCTCTTGAACTGGTTCAGTTCCTCTTGCATAGCTCAAATCCAGAATTGGTCTATGTTGGGCCCTTCAAATTTCTTAGGCTCTACTTGTGATATAAAACTTGAGTATAAGACTGCATTCATACTTCTACTTCTTGTCATCACTCCTTGGCTTGCCGCCCCAATGATCTAGTGTGCTGGATGATCTCTCAGATGCCTGACAGCTGGAGGAAATCTTGCTTCAGCTTGTTTTCTTTAGTCTTCAGCTAGTTTTTCTTCATCCACAACTTGTAAGTCTTGTGCTTCCTCTGTACAGCACTCATCATTATCCGTATCTTGGACTGCTGGATCATCTTCCTTAATGGTACTCTTGTCCATCAACTGTTTTGTGTCTGTAGTATTAGGAAAAGAGCTAGGTAGCTTAGTATTAGTTATATTTGATTCATCAAACACAGCATGAACTGACTCTTCTATAACTTGACTTGTCAAGTTATAGATTTTATATGCCCTATTATGGTTGTTGTACCCAACAAAGATCCCTTCATAGGACTTGACAGCAAACTTGGTCCATTATTGAGCACATAACACTTGCTACCAAAAAATCTAAAGTAGGATAAGTTTGGTTTTTTATCTTTCAAGATCTCATAGGGAGTCTTCTTGTGACTTTTGGTGATAGAAGCCAAGTTAAGGACATGACATGTAGTGTTTACTACCTCAACCCAGAAAAATTCTTTGAGAGTTATGTAATTCAGTAAGGTCCTTCCAGCTTCTATAAGAGTTCTATTTTTCTTCTCAGCATTCCCATTTTGCTGGGGTGTTCTAGGAGATGAGAACTTTTTGTGAATCCCTTGCTCTTCACAGAACCTTGTCATGTATTCAGACAAAAATTCAGTCTCATGGTCACTTCTAATTTTGACCACAGTACTGTCAAATTCATTTTAAATTTGCTTGACAATTGTCTTGAAGACATCAGGGGTTTCAGATTTCTTCCTAAGAAATAACACTCAAGCAAATCTTGAAAAGTCATTGATGGAGATGACGGCCCTCAATGATATGAAGAGGGCAGCGGCATGCTTACGGAAGATTTGTCTCCATCTCTAGTCAAGGACTTGCGGTGTCGTGGTCATCTTGTGAAGCGACGCTATAATCTCTGCCCGCGGTGATAGCCAAACTTTTAATATTTTATTTATTTTATTTGCAACATGTTTATTTCATTTATTTTACCGTTAAACATTTGGAGTGTTATTTTAATTATGTGGGGTGCATGTAGCCTAGTCATGTGTTTTATTTTATTTTATTTTATTTTACTTTATTTTACTTGGGCTGCAAATAGCCTAGTCATGAGGTGAGCCTATGTAACGTCCCGAATCGCTCCAGGCCCCTCGTGTGTGTTTTTGAGTCAGGAGGGTTGACTCGAGTCCTGAGAAGTGCAGGGAATTGGACTGCACTTTTGGAGAAGTGGAGAAATCAGTGCAGAGAGACACAGGTAGTGACACGGGTAGTGACACGGGTAGAGACACGGGTAGTGACACGGGTAGAGACACGGGTAGAGACACGGGTAGTGACACGGGTAGCGACACGGGTAACGACACGGGCGTGTCCCTACCCTTGTGCGTCGAGTTGAGCTCGACGAGGCATGTTGAGATCGGCGAACTGTGTCGACATCATGTGACACGGGTAGCGACACGGGCGTGTCGATACCCGTGTGTGTCGAGTTACACTCGACAGGCCGTGCCGAGACTGACGAGCTGTGTCGACATCAGGTGACACGGGTAGTGACACGGGCGTGTCCCTACCTGTGTGTGTCGAGTTACACTCGACGAGAGGTGTCGAGATCGACGAACTGCGCGTCGACTTCGACGAATGAACATGACACGGGTAGAGACACAGGCGTGTCCCTACCCATGTGCTCCAGTCAACGATTTTGATCGATCGTCGAGATGCAACCCGAGAAGGACACGGCCAAGGACACGGCCAGGAACACGGCCGTGTCATGTGGACACGGGTCGGGACACGGGCATGTCCTTACCCGTGTCAGGTATCGAACCGACACCGAAACCGTCATTGTCGTTTCGCTGGAGCGGGACACGGGTAAGGACACGGGCGTGTCCAAACCCGTATCACTTTTTATATATAAGGGGGAGAGAAAACCCTAGCCGTTTTCATGCTCATTTCACTCCCTATTTCCTGTGAGAACTCCTGGTGAGAGGGAAAACTGCTGGAGCAAGTTCTACATGAGAAAATCTGCCATCGTCGTGAAGGAGAAGATGCTGCCAAGGAGAACTACGAGATCCATGGCCGGAAATGGTGGTACCGCTGGAACCGATGTGAGTTTCCTACCCTCTCCCTTGGTTCTAGATCTATAGTTATTTTCCTATGAGATACATCGACTCAAGAGAGTCTTGATGGAGAGAAGAAGTCTTCTAGGTTTGGCCATGCTAGGACTTGTGTTCTAGGCTTTAGATCTCTTCAACCACTCTCTTCTTCTATGTGATGATGGAGGATGGTTTCGTGAAGAGTATTGGCCTTTTGAGGTTGAATAAGGGTGGAGGAAATTCTGGAATGATTTGGGAAGATCGCCTTGAGGAGGAAGATGAACCGATGTCGTTCATTCCGCCTTAGGATGCGTGCAGAATTTGTATTTTGGGCGCAGCAAATTTCGTGGCCATTTTTAGGTGTGATATGGCCAGATCTGGGCTTTCGGCTAAACACGAAAGTCGAAGCCCTTGGAAATACCTTTCCAACGAATGGTTGCACGACGTTAGGTGAAGTCTGTAGCCACAGGAACATCTAAACGAAAATGATGTTCAATAAATCATGCATGCAGAAATTGTGTTCTATACGCAGCGGACTTCATGTCCAATTTCAAATAGGATAATATAAAAACTGGGTTGAGGTCTGAATACGAAAGTTGTGGACCACGGAAAGACCTTTCCATCATGGGGTTACACGTATTCACCGGATTAATGTAGATTCGGGAATATCCGGTCAAAGTTGTTGTCCAGATTATTCCTGCACTTAAAATCTGGGTTTATAACATTTGGATTTGGATTCGGTGAAACTAATATCGCAGGTAATCTTGAGGCTTGGATAAACTCTTATGATTAATTAATTCAGTTGCATAAATGATGAAGATTATTAATCGGATTCCATGTGATCGAATTGTAAGATAGTATACTTGAATGATTTGACTTGTTAGAAGTTAGTAGATTTTTATACATGTGCATCTTGATATATTATGTTGAAATCACTTGAAATGACATATAGAAGGATAACTCATGGACATGTGAATGTTGAATAGTGGATTGAATTTGGTAGTCCAATACTTAGAGCGTCGCCTCCCTATGGGTAGTATTGTGGAAGTTTGTAAGTGCGGTGTTGACCGTCACTTGTTTTGGGTTGTGTTGAGATGAGGTATGGATGGATGGTTGGGCTGTGTCCTCGTGCTTAATTCCGAGGCCCCTTCCATGTTGTGTTGATGTGGTATTTGCATGTGGTGTGAGTCGGCACGCGGTGTCGTAATCCTGGGTTAAGGATAGTGTGGCAGGTCTACGGGCTCGCCATTCGTCACACCGACGGGAGTTGACAGTTAGACTTTGGGCGGTTGGGCTTGGTCCTCGGTGTTCACGTCCCGGGGCTCCTTCCGTGCCAGGTGAACGGTTGGGCTTGGTCCTCGTGCTCACTCCGAGGCTCCTTCCGGGTCACACAAGGTCAGTTCGGGGCTTGGTCCTCGGTGCACATCTACCCGAGGCTCCCGTTGGGCCATAGTACGCTTGGGCTCCGCTGTTGTGTTCTTAGCGTTGAGGCATACGGAGGCCTAGGTGAAGTAGTGTGGATACCCGCCTAGTAGTAGAGACGCCCGCTCTACTGTCACCGCCTGGCCACAGCGGCTGTTGCCTGAGAGGTTAGCTAACTGCTCGAAAAGTGGGAACTAAAGGTCTATGTCGACATAGCAGTTGCATGGGTGTGCATGGGTGAGTCATTGCATAGCATACATGACATATCATAACATTGCACAACAAGACCCTCATCGTATAAGTTTGTATGGGCACTCTTATACGATGAGTTACTTTATGCAAATCGACCCTTAACTTATAAGCTTGTATGAGCATCCTTATAAGTTAAGTTACTCACCTGCTGTAGTTTTCTTGCACTTGATGTTTTACTAGATCTTGTAGAATTGTTAGATTATTCATTGATAGCTCTTATAGAACTGCTAGTTTATACATTGACACTCGTGTACCTTGCCACCTGCTTGCACCTCTTTTACTTATTATATATATATATATATATATATATACTCTTGTTCCCTTTCTCCGCCCGGTGCCGAGGAGTCGCCGGGGGAGTGGATGTGAAACCACTTAGTCGTTTCGACTAACGGTTGCTACTTCTTCCTTTTTAGGAGGTCACGCCGCAGGTAGAGCAGCCGCAGACTACGCATCAAGATAGCCAGGCCAGGACGATAAGGTATGAAGTGACGGTGCTGTCGATACCGTCGGTTACTATCGTTAGTATTTGATACTCTGATGTAGCCCGTTTGGGCAATGTTTAGTTGTACTCCGATATATTGTGGAAGCATGTTTTAGCTTCTCCTTTATTAATGTTTTTGGACATTATGCTTAGTGTGGATTTTGACTTCTCTTGCTTATTATTTGGTTGTGTTGGCTTTATATATTGATATTGTTGTAGCCGGCGGAATAGGCGTCTTGTGGTACAGGTTAGCCCGTGTGCTAATGCTACCGCAAGGCGGCTGTTCCGGGCATAAGATTCTCCCTTCGTGCCGTGTTTTGGGATCCGGGAGGGAGGGGTCTTACAAATGGTATCAGATTGCAGCGATCCTCAACTAATAAGTCATTCAACAATGGTGCCACCCCCGTTTGGTTAGTCGGTTTGGGGACAAACTGACTTAGAGGAAGCAGTGGTGTGCCCATATGCAATTCACATTAAGTTTGTCCAATTTTGACCTTAAGTGTAGCCAACCTGACCACAAATTTGTCGTGTATGTGTAGGTTCCACTGCATGTTGAGCCGATGGGGGGTACTCCTACCCCTCCCATACCCACTCAGTTCCAACAGTCTGAGTTGGGGCAGACGCTCACCGCCATTCTTGATGTTTTTAAGGCACATCAGGCTCCGGTGCAATAACAGGCCCCGAGCTCCAACTGGCTGAGCACCTTCCGGGCTCTCTCCCATCCCGTCTACCTTGGGACGGAGTCAGCCGTACATACAGAGGAATGGCTAGACACGGTACAGGAGTTGTTGGCTGGTATCCGTTGCCCGGCCAACATGGCAGTGACGTTAGCAGTGTCCTTCTGGGACTTACATGCGAAGAGGTGGTGGAAGTCCCTCATGGGCTCTACCTTCCAAGGCCGGATCTACACAGAGATAAGTTGGAGTGAATTCTCGGGTGTTTTCTTGGAGCACTTTATCCCTACATCAGCCCGAGATGAGCTTGAGCAGAGGTTTCTTCTACTAAGCAGGGATCAAAGTCGGTTACGGAATACCTGCGGGAATTCCAGCATCTCGCAAGGTTTGCGGATTATTACGAGTTGGAAGATAAAGGTTATGTCAAGCGCTTCTACAAAGGGCTGCGAGATCCCCTAAGGCAATCCCTTTTGTTTATAGCGGATGGTAGCTTGGCGGAGATCATTGATATGGCGAAAAGATTGGAGGCGGACCACATGGGATGTAGTAAGAGGCATGCGGAGGACGTGATGGAAGCCGGCCCAAGCAATAGAAGGAGGCGTGACTTCAGAGGAGGAAGAGGACATCAAAGAGGTGGAGGGCGTGTCCACCGAAACTATAGGGTGGAGCATCCGGTTCCGCAGCCGCCTGCGTTGCCTCACCACCACAGCGGCAGCAATTCCGGCAACCTGAGGAGCGTCGTGGGTTGGTGTGTTTCGAATGCAATCACCCGGGCCATATCCTACGTTACTACCCGCAGTTATTTGGGAACGTCCCTCCTGCTCTCCCTCCTGCTTTCCCTCCCGCTCTTCCTCCAGCAGCTCCTCGAGAGCGGGGTCACGTGCGTGGTCGAGGACGAGGACCGCCAAGAGGTAACCCCAACCCTACTAGGGATCAGGTATATGCGCTTGACATGGCGCAGGAACGGAACCCACAAGATGTGATTGCATGTATGATTTAATTAATTAACATATTTTCATGGTCTAACTTGAATTGATTAAGACTTACTAGACACCTAGCAATAAGTTTTGGTTGTTGGTACTTAGGCACCGTGATTATTGGCGGGAAGACGGCCTATGCGTTGTTCGATACCGGTGCCTCACACTCCTTTGTGTCCGAGGATTTCATAAAAGACGTGGAGGGTGTACAGTACTTTACTGGCATAGCCCGACGTGTACGCCTTTCGGACGGCTCGTAGATGATCGCAACCGCCAAGTGCGAGTTGGAGCTATTTATTAATGGGAAGGCCTTTGATACGCCGGCCATGGTTCTGAGAATGCCGGAGTTCGACATCATTTTGGGAATGGCATGGCTGAACTGGCACTTCGCGAGGATCGACTGCGCGGAGAAGCAGATCTATTTGCGACATGGAGACTCCGACGTCATCTTCCAAGGTATTTTCTTCGCGCCTCGCATGATGTTATCTTCCATCCAGGATGTAAAAGCCCATATGAAGGGGGACGAGGTCTTCATGATCTGGTTCGAGTTGAAGGAAGAAGCATTGGAATTAAAGGATGTACGGGTAGTGCGGGATTTTCCCGAGGTATTTCCTGAGAAGCTGTCAGGATTGCCCCCGCATAGAGACGTTGATTTCCAGATTAATCTAGTACCAGGTGCCAAGCCTGTATCCAAGGCTCCGTACAGAATGGCTCCGAAAGAACTTGCGGAATTTAGAGTTCAACTACAGGAACTAGTGGATTCAGGGTTCGTTCGCCCCAGTTCATCACCATGGGGAGCCCCTGTGCTGTTCGTAAAGAAGAAGGATGGAACTCTGCGATTGTACATAGATTATCGGGAACTCAATCGGTTGACGGTGCAGAACACTTATCCACTACCTCGGATCGACGAGTTGTTCGATCAACTAGTGGGAGCACATTGGTTTTCTAAATTGGATTTGCGCTCCGGATACTATCAGTTGAGGATACAAGAAGGGGACATCGAGAAAATGGCCTTCAGTTCGAGATATGGTTTGTATGAGTTCACAGTAATGCCGTTTGGGCTCACAAATGCCCCTTCGGCCTTCATGAGCCTGATGAACAAGGTGTTCGAACCATATTTGGACTTCTTCGTCATTGTTTTTATTGACGACATCTTGGTCTACACAAAGATGGAGGAGGAGCATGTCGTGCATCTAACCTTGGTGTTGAAGAAATTGAAGGAGCACGCCTTGTACGCCAAGTTTAGCAAGTGTGAATTTTGGCTTAAGGAGGTTGCTTTCTTGGGGCATGTGATCAGTGGGGCAGGATTAGCAGTGGATCCAGCAAAGGTACGAGCCGTGAAGGAGTGGTCGCCCTTGAAGTCGGCGGCCGATATACGAAGCTTCCTTGGACTTGCCGGCTACTACCGCAAGTTCGTGAAAGGATTTTCCAAGATTGCCCTTCCTCTTACCTCCTTGACGAAGAAGGGTGTGCCATTTGAGTGGACACCCCAATGTGAAGCGGCATTTCAAGAGCTGAAGGATAGGCTTACCTCCGCCCCCATCCTTAAACTCCCGTCTGGGAAGGAAGGATTTCAGGTTTACACGGACGCGTCATATCAAGGGAGGGGAGCGGTATTTATGCAGCACAGGCACGTAATCGCTTATGCTTCAAGGGAGTTAAAGAAACATGAAATCAACTACCCGGTTCATGATTTGGAGTTGGGAGAAGTGGTGTTCGCTTTGAAGGTCTAGAGGCATAACCTATATGGCATCCATTGCGAGATATTTTCCGATCACAAGAACTTGAAGTATGTCCACACACAGAAGGAGTTGAACCTGAGACAACGACGGTGGTTGGAATTTCTATGCGACTATGAGTTCACCATGAACTACCACCCCGGGAAAGCAAACTCAGTAGCCGATGCATTGAGCAGAAAAGTGTCAGGCTCTAGCCCAGAGTCTCGGTTGATGAGTATGGAGTTGGCTCGAATGATCGAGGAGATGGAAATTACTCTAGTATTCAAGGCTTCTTCGGCAGAGTATGCGGAGTATTTGGCCAGCATGAGCATAGTTTGTGATATCCGGGATCGGATTCGGGTAGAGCAAGGAATGGATGCGGCCTTGGCCCCGACAATCAAGGCAATTGAAGATGGGACCACTGATGAGTACACACTAAATGATGACCTCGTTTATTTTCGTGGCCGGCTCTACATTCCCAAGGGCGGAAAAATCCGGGAGGATATCTTTAGAGAGGCACATTCCTCTCAATATTCTGTGCACCCGGGTATTGCCAAGATGTACGCCGGCTTACGGAAGACCATGTGCTGGCCAGGAATGAAGAAGGATGTTTGCTACTATGTTACACATTACGAAGCTTGCCAAAGAGTGAAGGCTGAATGTAGGAGTCCCGGTGGTTTGTTGCAGTCGTTACCCATCCCCGAATGGAAGTTCGAGGACATCTCCTTGGACTTTGTCCATGGGCTACCATGTTCCCGCTCCGGGAATGATTCAGTGTGGGTTATTGTTGATCGACTAACGAAGGTGGCCCGGTTCATTCCAATTAAGAAGGAAGCACACGTGGATGTTTTGGTATGCTTATCTGTGGAGCAGTTCGTACGGTTTCATGACGTGCCCAAGACAATTATTTCGGATCGGGATGGTCGTTTTACTTCCAAGGAGTGGAAGGCAGTGCAGGAGTATTTGGGCTCGCGCCTAACCTTTAGTACTGCATTCCACCCTCAGACGGACGGGTAGTCTGAAAGGACCATCAGGACACTGGAAGATTTATTGAGGTTATGTGTGCTGGACAGAGGAGAGCCATGGGAAAGGCTCCTGCCACTAGTGGAATTCTCCTATAATAATATCCATCACGCGAGCATCGGCATGGCGCCCCATGAAGACCTTTATGGAAGAAGGTGCAGGACTCCCTTGTCTTGGGTGCAAGATGAAGATCCAAAGGCATTGGGAAACGAATATATATATGATACTGATGTGGCGGTCAGATTGATACAGGATCGCATGTTGGAGGCTCAAAGTCGACAAGCGAAATATTACAATAAAAAGCACCGGATGGTGGAGTTCCAAGTGGGCGAAAAAGTGTTTCTCAAGATTCGGCCGATGCATGGTGTGTCGCGGGTACGTGGGGTGAAAAAGCTCAGCCCAAGGTATGTTGGGCCTTATACTATACTAGAAAGGATCGGCCCGTTGGCCTATCGGTTGGAGTTACCACCAGAACTAGAAAATCTCCACGACGTGTTCCATGTGTCATCGCTTCGAAAAGCACTGTTGCGGCCCGACCAATATATTCCCACTACTGAAGGTGCATTGGCGTCAGATAGGTTTATGCGACTAGAGCCGGTGCGGATTGTAGACAGCGAGACAAGAACTTTGCGTCGTAAAAGTGCTCCCTTGGTGAAGGTGCTATGGTCTAATCATGGGAAGGAGGAGTACACATGGGAGCCATTAGATTTGATGCAGCAACGCCACCCGGAGTTGTTTGCTCAAGGTAATCTTATTTAAAAGCATTTGTTAAATTTCCTGTTATGCTTTTCTCCCCACGGCCTAAGCCTGATTTCGGGGACGAAATCTTTTATTTTGTTTATAGGATTTGTAACGTCCCGAATCGCTCCAGGCCCCTCGTTTGTGTTTTTGAGTCAGAAGGGTTGACTCGAGTCCTGAGAAGTGCAGGGAATTGGACTGCACTTGTGGAGAAGTGGAGAAATCAGTGCAGAGAGACACGGGTAGTGACACGGGTAGAGACACGGGTAGAGACGCGGGTAGTGACACGGGTAGCAACACGGGTAGCGACACGGGCGTGTCCCTACCCGTATGCGTCGAGTTGAGCTCGACGAGTCATGTCTAGATCGGCGAGCTGTGTCGACATCATGTGACACGGGTAGCGACACGGGCGTGTCCATACCCGTGTGTGTCGAGTTACACTCGACATGCCGTGCTGAGACTGACGAGCTATGTCGACATCAGGTGACACGGGTGTGTCCCTACCCGTGTGTGTCGAGTTACACTCGACGAGAGGTGTCGAGATCGACGAACTGTGCGTCGACTTCGACGAATGAACATGACACGGGTAGAGACACGGGCGTGTCCCTACCCGTGTGCTCCAGTCGACGATTTTGATCGATCGTCGAGATACAAGCCGAGAAGGACACGGCCAAGGACACGGCCAGGAACACGGCCGTGTCATGTGGACACGGGTCGGGACACGGGCGTGTCCCTACCCGTGTCAAGTATTGAACCGACACCGAAACCGTAATCGTCGTGAAGGAGAAGATGCTGCCAAGGAGAACTACGAGATCCATGGCCGGAAATGGTGGTACCGCAAGAACCGATGTGAGTTTCCTACCCTCTCCCTTGGTTCTAGATCTATAGTTATTTTCCTATGAGATACATCGACTCAAGAGAGTCTTGATGGAGAGAAGAAGTCTTCTAGGATTGGCCATGCTAGGACTTGTGTTCTAGGCTTTAGATCTCTTCAACCACTCTCTTCTTCTATGTGATGATGGAGGATGGTTTCGTGAAAAGTATTGGCCTTTTGAGGTTGAATAAGGGTGGAGGAAATTCTGGAATGATTTGGGAAGATCACCTTGAGTAGGAAGATGAACCGATGCCGTTCATTCCGCCTTAGGATGCGTGCAGAATTTGTATTTTGTGCGCAGTGAACTTCATGGCCATTTTTAGGTGTGATATGTCCAGATCTGGGCTTTCGGCTAAACAAGAAAGTCGAAGCCCTTGAAAATACCTTTCCAATGAATGGTTGCATGATGTCAGGCGAAGTCTGTAGCCACAGGAAAGTCTAAACGCAAATGGTGTTCAATAAATCCTGCATGCAGAAATTGTGTTCTGTACGCAGCGGACTTCATGTCCGATTTCAAATAGGATAATTTAAAACTGGGTTGAGGTCTGAATACGAACGTTGTGGACCACAGAAAGACCTTTTGATCGTGTGGTTACACGTCTTCACCGGATTCCTATAGCTTCGGGAATCTCCGATCGAAGTTGCTATCCAGATTATTCCTCACTTAAAATCTGGGTTTATAACATTTGGATTTGGATTCGGTGAAACTAATATCGCAGGTAATCATGAGGCTTGGATAAACTCTTATGAATAATTAATTCAGTTGCATAAATGATGAAGATTATTAATCGGATTCCATGTGATCGAATTGTAAGATAGTATACTTGAATGATTTGACTTGTTAGATGTTAGTAGATTTTTATACATGTGCATCTTGATATATTATGTTGAAATCACTTGAAATGACATATAGAAGGATAACCCATGGCCATGTGAATGTTGAATAGTGGATTGAATTTGGTAGTCCAATACTTAGAGCGTCACCTCCCTATGGGCAGTATTGTGGAAGTTTGTAAGTGCGGGGTTGACCGTCACTTGTTTTGGGTTGTGTTGAGATGAGGTATGGATGGATGGTTGGGCTGTGTCCTCATGCTTACTTCCTAGGCCCCTTCCATGTTGTGTTGATGTGGTATTTGCATGTGGTGTGAGTCAACACGCGGTGTCGTAATCCTGGGTTAAGGATAGTGTGGCAGGTCTATGGGCTCGCCAGTCGTCACACCGACGGAAGTCGACATTTAGACTTTGGGTGGTTGGGCTTGGTCCTCGGTGTTCACGTACTGGGGCTCCTTCCGTGCCAGGTGAACGGTTGGGCTTGGTCCTCGTGCTCACTCCGAGGCTCCTTCCGGGTCACATAAGGTCAGTTCGGGGCTTGGTCCTCGGTGAACATCTACCCGAGGCTCCCGCTGGGCCATAGTACGCATGGGCTCCGCTGTTGTGTTCATAGCGTTGAAGCGTACAGAGGCCTAGGTGAAGTAGTGTGGATACCTGCCTAGTAGTAGAGACTCCCGCTCTACTGTCACCGCCTGGCCATGGCGGCTGATTCCTGAGAGGTTAGCTACCTGCTCGAAAAGTGGGAAATAAAGGTCTATGTCGACATAGTGGTTGCATGGGTGTGCATGGGTGAGTCATTGCATAGCATACATGGCATATCATAACATTGCACAACAAGATCCTCACCGTATAAGTTTGTATGGGCACTCTTATACGATGAGTTACTTTATGCAAACCGGTCCTTAACTTATAAGCTTGTATGGGCATCCTTATAAGTTAAGTTACTTTCCTGGTGTAGATACTTACACTTGGTGTCTTCTAGTACTTGTAGAATTGTTAGTTTATATATTGATAGCTTTTGTAGAACTGCCAGTTATACATTGATACCATGTACCTTGTCACCTGTTCGTACTTTTATTCTTATTATAAATAAAAAGTACTCTTGTTCTCTTTCTCCACCCGGTGTCGAGGAGTCGCCGGGGGAGCGGATGTGAAACCACATAGTCGTGTCGACTAAAGGTTGCTACTTCTTCCTTTTTAGGAGGTCACGCCGACGGTAAAGCAGCCGCGGACTACGCAGCAGGACAGCCAGGCTAGGATGACAAGGCCTGAAGTGACGGTGCCATCGATACCGTCGGTTACCGATGTTAGTTTCGATTACTCTGATGTAGCCCGTTTGGGCAATGATTAGATATACTCTGATATATTGTAGAAGCATGTTTTAGCTTCTCCTTTATTGATGTTTCTGGACATTATATACTTAGTGTGGATTTTGACTTCTCTTACTTATTTTATTTGGTTGGGTTGGCATGATATATAGATATTGTTGTAGCCGGCGGAATATGCATCTTGTGGTACAGGTTAGCCCGTGTGTTAATGCTACCGCAAGGCGGCTGTTCCGGGCATAAGACTCCGCCTTCGTGCCGTGTTTTGGGATCCGGGAGGGGGGGTCTTACAACCTATATAAGGCCATGTAATGTTAAGAATTATTCAAGTTGGATGAAATAAAATTGGAACCCTAAATTTTCCCTCTTGAGATCTCCCTCCTTTTTCCCCCTCCTCTACAAAATTCGGCCAAGCCTCTCCCTATTCTTCCTAGCCGCCAACCTCACCACCCTCCCCCTCTCTCCCTCTCGGCCAAAGACCTCCCATCTCCAAGAAAACCGCCACCTTTTTCTACCTCATTTCCCCACCGATCCCCATCTTCACCACCCTAATACTGTCGGCCACCCAAACCCCAAACCCGACCAGCCCTTCAATCACACAAACTCGACCAGCCATCTTCAAGGAGAAATCCAACCACCCCTCTCTCTTGGTGGTTAGGCCAAGGTGTTTGCAATAAGTTTTCATGGATCTCGGCCAAGGCGTGAAAGCGATGAAGGCGTACGAATTTCCTCTCCATCCGGCGTAACTCTGACGGAGCCGTTGAAGAGCGATTCAAGTTAGATAATCGGAATCATCCATTCCGATTTGGTTAACGAAAAATTTCTACCTTCGTGTGATTCGCTATTTTTCCTAGATATTCTTGTGGTGAAAATTCTTGGCGTTAAATTTTGATAACATTAAATCATCGTGGTTTTCTTCTATCTGTTTGTGTTTATCTTGATTGATTTATTTTCAAAAGGATTGGAAAACCTCCTAACTTTTTGTTGGGAGAGATCTATCATTTTCCGAATCATAATTTTTGGTAGATCTCTTTTGGTACAACCTTCGCTCGATCGGACCGGGTGGGTACTTTTAGCCGGAAAGAATATTGGCCTGTCGCGTCTATTCGATCCTAATCGGTTTGGCTACCCATACGTAAGCATTAAAGTGATATAATTGATGGGTGTGTACACTGCGTGAAAATTTGTGCGAGTGTAGAATTTGAATCGTAGAGAGACGATCGTGCTTACTCTGTAGATTTCTCGTTAATCAACGTGAGGGTCAGCATCAATTTGGTATCAGAGGGAGGTTCATGTCAATTTCCTAATTGACACTCTCCCCCTTTTATTTGCACGTCGGCACACACTTTTCTTGCACGCTTATTTGCCAAAATTAAAAAAAAAAACAAATTCCTGGTCTGCCAATAGCGGTCTAAATTTCTCATTTTCCAACAAAAAAAAATTTAATAGTCTCTTATTTATTTTCAATAAGAAAATAAAAAAAAATTTACACTAGATATTAAGTGGGAACAATTCCTTCTGTTGTTTCATTTTCTTAGGACAGAACTACTTTTTCTTTGCATGCGCACTATATTAGGTACGGAGTATTCCCCGTATTCTTCCAATATGGCGAATGAACGGGATGAGGGTCATGGTCTCACAACGCTTGAGGAACTCTGCCAGGATTTCACTTAACAAATGATGGCTATTAGGGAGACGCTTCACGAACTAAGATTAAACCTCGCGGCTCCCCATAATCAACCCACAAACCAACGTGGGGAAGGCAATAATAACCTTAACATTAATAATAATAATGAACGAGCACCATACTAGTTTGATATTACTAGGGCCGTCTGAGTCAAACCCCCATCATACGATGGATTTTGAGAACCCCAAGTTTTCCTAGGCTGGGTTATGGAAATAGAGTGTTACTATGAGTGGTACAACCTGACTGACGCGAATAAGGTGTGAGTGGCGAGAATGAAGTTGTTAGGTAGAGCTATTATATTTTGGTTGAATGAGGAGCTACGTCTGAGAGTCGAGAATGGTGAATTACCCATTGGTTGGGCAGACATGAAGGACTTGCTGACAGAGCAGTACGTCCCCACGTACAATAGAACACAGATGTTTGATGATTTGGCAACCCATAAGCAAGGGAATGGGTCGGTCTCTGAGTATATGAGTCTTCTTAAGGATATGATGGTTAGGTGTGGCGTGAAGGAGATGCCATATATCACGCTCTCTCGGTTTCATAAGGGGTTAAACCATGACATCCAAGGAAAGTTACTGCGTTATGGTCACACCGACCTAAACGTCACTTTTAATGTTGCATTAGACATTGAGAAGCACAACGTTCAAAAAAATAAGTCTTGCTCATTTCAGAAGGGAAAGTCCATCTTAGGACCTCCTCCCACCTCTTCCTATAAGGATAAGCCCAAGTTTCGGTCCACTGACTCGAACTCCATAGTAGTGACTGTCAGGAATATTAGAAACCCAACGGGTGAGAGAGTCCCTATAGGAAGGGTAAACAAAACGAATGCTACTTGTTTTGCTTGCGAGATTCAAGGTCACTATGCTATTGAGTGTCCTACTAAGCACAAGCCCTTAGCCCTGTTACATTCCACATGTGAGTCCGACGACCTTATATATGAGGCTGGAGAGGATAGCGAATCGGAAGGAGTGCCTAGTGATATGGAGGATGAATCTCATATGATGGTCATGCGGTGTATTCTGGCGACTCCACGAGCGTTAGATGACTGGAATAGGATGAATATTTTTTCGTTGAATTTTAAGAGTGGAGAGAAATGGTGTAAGTTGATCATAAACAGTGGTAACAGTATGAATGTCATTTCTGAAAATGCAATGACCCGAATGTCTTTAGTTACTGAGCCGCACCCTCACCCTTATAAGGTGGCATGGGTAAATAAGACATCCCTCCCAGTGTCGAAGTGTTGTTTAGTACCCCTTACCATCAAATCTTATTCTGAAAATATTTGGTATGAGCTCATCCCCATGGATGCTTGTCACGTATTATTAGGTCATCCATAGCTTTATGACCATGATGTAACTCATTTTGGGAGAGCCAACTCATATGAATTTAAATTTAATGGTAAGATCATTATACTTAAACCAACTCCACCTAAAGATCCTTCGGTTTCTTCCAAAGACACTATTGTGTCAGTAGAGAAGAAAACTTTAAGCTTGATATGTAAGAAGGAGTTGGAGCGCGAGTCTTTTATTAATGGAGTCATGTATGCGCTAGTATGTTTGCTAGTCAAGGAAGATAGCTCCTCATTTGATAATCTACCTGCAGTGTTGAAAAACCTGTTAGAGGATTTAGGGATGTCTACCCAGATGACCTACCACCTGAGTTACCCCCCCCCCCCCATGCGTGAAATTGAACACAAGATTGATTTCATTACGGGTTCTTCGTTGCATAACGTTCCCCATTATTGGTTAACCCCTCCGCGCATCTAGAATTGCAAAAATTAATTTCAGATTTGCTAAGTAAGGGGTTCATCCGTCATAGTAAAAGTCCTTGTGCCGTACCGGCATTCTTGGTTCCTAAGAAAGACAGATATTGGTGCATGTGCATGGATTATAGGGCCATTAATAAAATATCTGTTAAATACAGGTTTCCCATCCCTCGTTTGGAGGACTTATTGGATATGTTAGCTGGAGCCACGATTTTTTCTAAGTTAGATCTTAAGAGTGGCTACCATCAAATCAGGATTAGGGAGGGAGATGAATGGAAAATAGCTTTTAAATCAAAAGATGGACTTTATGAGTGGTTAGTGCTCGGGGAAGGGCTCACTAACGGCTTGAGTACTTTTTCAAGATTGATGACTTTAGTATTCATGCCTTATCTAGGAAAATTCATAGTTGTTTACTTTGATGATATCCTAGTTTTTAGCTCCTCACCGAATGATCATGAGTCTCACTTGAGGACAGTACTCTCCATACTGCGATCAGAGAAATTAATTGTTAATTTAAAAAAATGTACGTATAATGGTCCATCTGTGGAGTTCTTAGGTTATATTGTAAGTTCTGATGGTATCCATGTTGACCCTAAGAAGGTCCAAGCTATCAAGGATTGGCCGGAACCAACCATTATACGGGATGTTCGGAGTTTTCACGGATTAGCGACTTTTTACCGCTGATTTATCAAGGATTTTAGTAGTATCATGGAACCAATCATGGAGTGCATGAAGAAGGGAGATTTTTTCTAGATAAAATCGGCTGCCAAAGCGTTTGACATAATTAAATCCCGAATGTCAGAAGCTCCTCTTTTACGATTACCAGATTTTAATAAAGTTTTTGAATTGTCTTGTGACGTTTCTAGAATCGTTATTGGTGGTGTCTTAAGTCAAGAGGGTCATCCTGTTGGGTACTTTAGTGAGAAACTCTCGGGACCGAAATTAAATTATTCTAACTATGATCGAGAGTTTTATGCGGTTATCCGGTGTCTACAACATTGGCGATAATATTTGATTTCTAAGGAATTTGTTATTTTATCCGACCACGAGGCATTGAGGTTTATTAATTCCAAAAATAAAGTTAGCCCAAGGCATGCTAAGTGGGTCTCCTATCTTCAGGAGTATACCTTCATAATTAAATATGTAAAGGGAACTTTAAATCGTATGGCGGATGCTCATAGTCACGTCTCCGTATTGTTGTCCATGCTAGAGGTCAAAGTGATTGGATTTGATAGGATAAAGGATGAGTACGTTAATTGCCCGGATTTTAAGGACATTTATTATTCCACTCAAGACAACTGTCTCACTACCATTTCAGCATATTATATTCGAGACGGGTATTTATTTAAGCATTCAAAGCTTTGTATTCCTCGTTCTTCCCTTAGACATTTTATTGTATGGAGTTGCATAGTAGTGGTCTAGGTGGACATTTCGGGCGTGATAAGACAATTACGTTAGTCGAAGATAAGTTCTACTGGAGAGGCCTAAAATCTGTAGTTAATAAAATTGTGGGTATTTGTCGTGCGTGTCAACTAGCTAAAGGTAATAAACTGAACGTGAAACTTTATACCCTCTGTCGATTCCATCCATTCCCTGGTAAGATGTTAGTATGGACTTTATCTTAGGCCTACCAGTCACGATTCGTCGTCATGATTCCATTCTAGTGGTAGTAGATCGATTTTCTAAAATGGCCTATTTTATTATGTGTGGTAAGACTGATGATGTGTCAAATGTAGCGAAATTATTTTTTAAGGAAGTTGTTGGTCATAGGGGCGTTCCATAATTGATAGTGACTGATAGAGATGTGAAATTTACTAGTTATTTTTGGAAGACCTTGTGGAGAATTATGGGCACCAAACTATTGTTTTCTTTGGCCTATCATCCACAGACGGATGGGAAAACGAAAGTGGTAAACAGAAGTTTGGGTAGTTTGCTACGTTGCCTTGTGGGTAACCATAAGGGTACATGTGACCTTATCCTTTCTCATGCTCAGTTAGCATATAATAATTCGAAAAATAGGTCCAATGATTTGTCACCGAATGAGATTGTGCACGGATATAAAGCGCCAATGCCACTTGACTAGATTCCATTACCTCCATCCTATAAGTCAAGTCAATTTGTACAGGATTTTGCCTCTCATATTCATAATTTGCATAAGCACATAAATGAAATGCTAACCATATAATACGCATCTTATCAAGTTTATGCTAACGTGCATAAATGAGAGTCTCACTTTAAGGTTGGCAATTTAGTCATGGTGTGTCTCGTCCCTGAATGGATGCTTCGGGCACTATTAAAAAGTTGGCGAACCGGCATGCTGGACCTTTTCGGATCTTAAAGAAAATAGGAGAAAATGCATATCTTTTGGAGTTACCCACCGATTGGGGTATTTCCCCAATTTTTAACGTTTCTGATTTTACGCCATATGTTTCTCTGCTATTGGAATTATCTGACTGTCCGTTTAGCTCCACTAAAAGTTCTAATGGGTTGGGGGGTGAGTGTGTTTCTGGATCGCTCTCTCCATCGGTCTCCAATGGAGGTACGTGGAATGTTGATGAAGAAATTTTTCCTCCTTTATTGTCTAATGCTTTTCCCAGGTTTCCCAGGAGCATTTTTTTGCCCGCCAAGATCATCAAGGACGAGGTGTTTTCCTCTCCAAGTGGTGATGTTCACCGCTACTTGATTCGATGGCGTGATCGTTCGGCCTCCGATGACTCTTGGCTTCTAGAATCGGAGGTGGCTCTCTTGAATGATGCTCTTCTGTGCTGGTACCTGCAGGACAACTCATCGGTGATGAGTCCTTTTGAGCGGGGGAGGATTGATGGAGATGATGGCCCTCAACAAGATGAAGAAGGCAACAACATGCTTACGGAAGATTTGTCTCTGTCTCCAGTCAAGGACTTGCGGCAATGTGGTGATCTTGTGAAGCGATGCTACAATCTCCGCCCTCGTCGATAGCCAAACTTTTAATATTTTATTTGTTTTATTTGAAGCATGTTTATTTCATTTATTTTACCGTTAAACATTTGGAGTGTTATTTTAATTATGTGGGCTGCATGTAGCTCGATCATGTGTTTTATTTTATTTTACTTGGGCATCAAATAGCTTAGTCATGAGGTGAGCCTATATAAGGCCATGTAATGTTAAGAATTATTCAAGTTGAATGAAATAAAATTTGAACACTAAATTTTCCCTCTTGAGATCTCCCTCCTTTTTCCTCCTCCTCTAGAAAATTCGGCCAAGCCTCTCCCTATTCTTCCTAGCCGTCGACCTCACCACCCTCCACCTCTCTGTCCCTCTCGGCCAAAGACCTCCCCTCTCCAAGAAAACAGCCACCTTTTGCTACCTCCTTTCCCCACCGAGCCCCCTCTTCACCACCCTAATCCGGCCGGCCACCCAAATCCCAAACCCGACCAGCCCTTCAACCCCACAAACCTGCTCGTGATCTGAAGGTCATGCCCATGACAGGGGCGTGTAAAAGTGATTTTTCAAGGAATTCTCTATTTGTTCTTCTGATTAGCCTGTCATGCTACAATTTGTTATCTACAGCCCAAATAGACCTGAAATAAGAAAACAAAGGAATTAATACAAAAATTAATAAAAATTAAATAGAAACCTAACTATTTATTAAATAAAAATTATATAAAAACTAGTATAAATAATTACTTATCTACTTAACTTTTGCTATTCCAGAACAAAATTATGAGAAATACTTATAAGAAATTAATATAATTTTTTAATTAAACTAAAAATTTATTAAATCAAAAGAAAGTTAAAAGTAAAATTTAGGGATTCAAATTTTTAAGTCATAAAATATGAAAGTAAAATGTGAAGAGCTAAATATTTAGCAACGTTTTCTCTAATAAAATAATTAGAACTCAAAATTAAGTATTTAGCAAACAAATTTATATTAAAAATTATAAACACTTGTTTCACTAAAAGAAACTTCAAGTAAAATTCAAACCACTACTTTTGCTCTCTTACAATTTTAATTTAAATCTAAAGCAATTATATTGGCTATTGGGTTTGGAAAAAGGAAATTGAAGAGATCTTAGATTGGAGGTAATGAATTTTATCCTCTCACCCCACACAATGTTTTTTCTTGTTGATGTTTTTTTTTCTCTTCAAACAAAATTGCTCAAGAGTAATGAATTTTATCCTCTTACTCCTTTTTTTGCATTGCATATGTGTACCAAGGAATACTTGACTCCCATGACATATGATGTAACCAAAAAAAAATTTGCATATGTGTACTAGGGGATAATGAATTTTATCCTCCTGTTCCCTTGACAAATGATCTAACAAGAAAGTTAAAAATAAGAGAAAGGCTTAACAAAATTTAGATTAAATTAAAAACCTGAGAGAGCAACTATAATGAATTAAGTTTTCCTAAGAATCTTAAAGCATAAAGTGAAGATAATTAAAATCTAAACATTGTTAATCTAAGTACTATAAAATTGAAACTAATTAGAATAAAAGAGAAAAAGGGCTAAATAGTTTACTCTAAACAATTTTAATTCATAAAATATTTCTTAAAATTAAATCACCTAAAAATTAAATTCAACTAACTATGATAAAATAAAATATTAGAAAATCAAAAATTATATAAATTCTTATAAATTAACTCAAAATAAATTTTTAAAAAGTCCCAAAAATTTAAGCAGGGCTTTATTATTTTTTTGTATTTTCTTTTTTTTCTATTTTTTGAACTTTTTGATAATAAAAAAAACATTTTTTTTAGTTTTTAAAGATTTTTAATTTTTAAAATTTTTAAATTTTTAATTTTAAAATATTTTTTTATTTTTTGTTTTTCATTTTTTTGAATTTTTAAATAAAAACAATAAATAAGAATCCACCCGCATACTTAAAAATAAACTTTGTCCCAAATATTTATAAGTGAAATAGGAGGGGGGAAAGAAAAATAATGTGTGAAAATTTTAAAAAAAATCATAAAAATTAAAAGATAAGCAAGGGGTGTCTCCCAAGAGCGCTTTTTTTCCTGTCTTTAAGCTTGACAGTTTTTGTTAAGAAAATGGAAATTATAAATGTAATTGAATGGGCAACTCCCTTAATTCGTGCTTGGGTGAATACGCCAAAGATGCTCGCCCAGCTACTCCTCCGCTTGCTTCTTGATTTTTCTTCTTTAAATGGTTGACTTGAGAATGTAGATTCAAATCACTTATCCATACCTGAGGTGATTTGAATCTTTCTAGATGAGCGGCAAATGGATATGGGACAACATTTGATTGCAACGGCTCATCTTCTTCCTGAAATTGGTTTGTTAAAGAGAAATCAAAACGAAGCATGTCAGAAAAATCTTCGGAAGGAGGAGGTTATTGCGAAGTAATATGATTAGGTATAGGTTGTTTATTTTGTAAAATAAAATTGTTATCTAAGAATTCATTAAAAAAAATTACTGGGCACAATATTTTCATGAATTTCAATTTCTAAATATTCATAAGTGGAGTTAAAAATTCATGAGGAGAATGAAAATCAGGAGAAATAGGAGAATAAACATATTTTTCTTCGATTTCGCTCGTTGTGCCTATAACTTTAATAAATTCTTGATATAATAATTCTTTCTCCTCTTCCAAATAAGACACCAAGGGAGGACATGAAGATTCATGTTCCGTACCATGTGAACTATTTGAAGAGGGTGAGAAATCAGTAGAAAAAAAATAATTTCTTCTAAATATTGGGGAGGATCACCTAGAAATTGTGTAAAGTCCCCAAAATTAGAAGAAGACGTGTGCTCTGTGATAAAGGAAAAATAAAAAATCGGATATAAATATTTGTTCTCATAACTTGAAAAGTTTTTCGGTTAATCTTGCGAACAAGAAAATCAAAATCCGAGGTGGAAGAAGAATTATTTAAATAAAAATAGTTATTCGCATTTCAAAAATTACTTTCATGAAAAATAGATGAATTGGAAAAACAAGTTTCATGAAAATTAGAAAAAGAATTAGCATCAAAGTAAGAATAATTATTAATTGCAAAATTATTTTCATAACAAAATTTTTGATAATAGTAATAATAATAATTATCACTTTGATGAGAAGCACCATAATAATAACAAAACCTTTGGCGCTTTTTTGCGACTTCCAAAATATCTAGTTGATTTTGAAGCTTGACAATTTTGGTGGCCAATTGGGATAACATTTTTTCAATTAAAAAAAATAAACACAACTCTTACCTAATAGAAATGAATTTGAAAAAGAAAATGAAAAAGAGAATTGGGGATAGAGAAAGAGAGTGATAAAAGTAATACAATTTTCACTTTCAAAATATCAAAAAAAATGTTCCCCAGCAACGGCGCCAAAAACTTGATGAAGAATTTTATAACTTTTAAAAATAAATCCAAACTAAAATCACAAAATAGGCAAGCGTATCTATCGAAATATAGTATAGGAAATTGTCGTATTTGACTCTGGGCCTGTTGAGTACTTCTACTCACGCAAATTCATATTATTTTATCAGAAAATAAAAAGAGTGAATTTAAACTATAACTAGAAAATAAAATAAAAGAAAACACCTGATCTACACTCACTTTAAAATAAACCTTTCATAAAAGATAACTTCTAAATTACCTACTTCGACCATGGAGGTTCCTAAGGTACAAAAGCGTCTCTCTCGAGCTCATGCTTTTGACTAAACTTAGGTTGATCGATTAAGACCTCTCGGCCAGTCGAAACCCCTAAGCTTGCCTTACGCGGTGAACCCCGCTATTGAATTTGACTCCAATCTGGAAGATCTGTGTCATCCTCTCTCGAGGAGTGCATGCGGTTCCTTCTACCTTTGACTCATCTACTCATATCCACAACCTCTCGGTAAATCCAGGATAAGGATCTAAAATCGAAATCGAAGCAAATAAATCAAAGATAGATCGAATCAGAAATAATAGAGTTTTTGTTAAGAAAGGACTTTATTTTATTAAAAAGCTGTCAAGATCAAGTGGTACTAAAAATCGGGATATATGTAAAGATAAATAAATATAAGTTTGAAATAAAAGTGCTACAAATAAAAGTTAACTAACTATGAAAAAGTACGTAACGGACAATGCATGAAAACAGTAAAATAAGGTACTAAAAATGGCTAATAACTACTCGTAGATGCCTCCCTAGATCCCCGTCAACTCCTGGCTTTGTCTGGATTTTATAGTAAAATTTCTAGAAGGTCACGCCCGTGACCTAGGGCGTCTAAGGCTCGGAAACTGCTATCTTGAAAGCCCAGAAACGTTGGAGAAAAACCACCAAAAGTCGATGTTCTTCGGGTCACGCCCCTAGGTCATGCCCGTGACCTAGGGCATGTCAAGTCTGTTACTGGAATTGGTGGGAAGGAGAAATGGTGGGAAATAAATTCTGGCTGTTGCGGAAAGCCATGCTCCTAGGTCACGCCCGTGACCTAGGGCATGTAAATCGAAAACTGTCTGGATCCGAAACTGCCTTCATAATACACGGCATGCCTTGATGTCACGCCTGGTAGACATGCCTGTGACCTAAAGGTCATGCCCATGACTTGGGCGTGCAGCTTGAAAACTGCCTGGAATCGGAACTATCGCATGTTTGCTGGTCACGCATGATGGTCACGCCCGTGACCAATAGGTCACACCCGTGACCGGGGCATGTAACATTTATCTAACGTGGAGTGTACTCTAGAGCTCCTTTATGGGTCACGGCCACATGTCACACCCGTGACATAAAGGTCATGCCCGTGACAGGGGCGTATAAAAATGATTTTTCAAGGAATTCTTTGTTTGTTCTTCTGATTAGTTTAGCATGCTCCAATATGTTATCTGCAGCCCAAATAGACCTGAAATAAGAAAACATAGGAATTAATACAAAAATTAATAAAACTATATAGAAACCTAACTATTTATTAAATAAAAAATGTATAAAACTACTATAAATAATTACTTATCAATGCTCTTGAAGCACTGGGCCAGTTACAGTTGGCGGGTGGGGGGGGGGGAATAACTGTCATTTGTGGCACCTATTTGTGAATTCTGCAGAGTCATGGCCAAGGGTAGGACAGAAGTATCCTTGTCTGACAATCCTCCCTTCCAGGGTCCGGCTCCTGGAGTGGCACCCACACTCCCCGAAGTGGACTTCTTCCAAGATCCTCAGCACTTCCCTCTCGGCCACGCAACGGGCCACCATCCCTCAGAGAATCTTCCGATACAACTGCCCATCCCGGAGGAGATAGTATGCCGACTTGTACCTGAACTTCTTCTTGTCCATCCCCTCTAGATACTCCCCTATGGAGAGGAAAGTCGTGAACGGGTCCATCCACGATGGGTGTTGATCTTGTTGGGTACATTGGAAACTGTGTACCTGATTTTGAGAAGCCTCACTTATCTCAATGATATTCATCAATGTGTATTTGATGGTATTTTGTGTTTTAATATGCAGGTTAAGGAAATGAAAAAAAAACTTTCTAAGTACAAGTGTCGACACTTGAGAGGGAGATGTGTCGACACCAGGAGCTAGATTGGGTCGACACACAGGACTTGTGTCGATACACAGAAATACTGTCAACAGCAATTGTGTCAAAACACAGGACTTGTGTCGACACACACCAGGATTCTATCAACACCAACTATGTCGAGACTAGGAGCTATTGCGTCGACACACAGCACTTGTTTCGACACATTCCACAGAAGCTGTGTCGAGTAGATAAAGAAGGGTTGTGTAGACATTCTGTGAGCTGTGTCGACATCATCAAGAATTGTGTCGACACATGGTCTATTTGTGCTGACACATTTGAAGTGTTGTCTCGACAATTTTCTGCTGTTGAGATAGTGTACAATGAGGTATCGGGTGTCAAGACTGAAGACTTGACAGCTGTCATAAATAACAAAGTTGTTGCATCTGTCAGAGCTGCCGTAAGGCCATTCCGGTATCAGGCATCAAGACTGAAGACTTGACCGCTGTCATAACTAACAAAGTTATTGTATCTGTCAGAGCTATCAGAAGGCCGTTATGAACCGTAATAAGCGGTAACCTCAGATGGGTCTATAAAAAGACCTGTTCTATCATCAAACAGAAGAGATCGAAGAAGAAAGGACTTGACATTTTACTAACAGTTGAAATCTACAAGTCATCAAGAGAAGGCAGATTCTGAACAAATCTGCAAGAAGATTTCATATCAAATTCTGAATAGAAGAAGGAAGCTGGATTGAGGATCATCTCCAACTTCACAAGAAGATTAACCTTACTTTGTTCAGATTCAAGAATCTTTGAAGTAGCTTAGACAGGTTGGATCTTAAGTAGTCAGATCGATCATGAACTGATCAAGAAGCCTTCACCCCTTTCTCTCTCCACCTGGGTGAAGGATTTATCTCTTTTATAATCAATTTTTCTGTAAGATCCTTTATAGATCGGTGTGTAAGAGAGTTATCTCTCTGAGTTGAAATCTTATATCTATAAAGACTAATGTAGGGCTATTAGACTGAGGTAGGAGATTGATTTCTCTGAGTTGTAAGCCTGGTGGAAGAGGCTGAGGTATGGCTTGATTGCTTGAGTGGTAGGAGTGTGGACTCACTCTGAGGTAGGATTCTCTGATAGAATCTGAGGTGTAGGACTTTCTAAAGTCTGAGCTGTAGGAACCATTCTAAGTTCTGAGTTGTAAGATCTGAGGATCTGAGAAGGAAAAAGGAAGTTATGCCGAATCTAGTATGCTGCTAGATAGGCGAAGAGGGAAAGTGGATGTACCCATCTCTTGGGGAACCACTATAAATCTGTGTGTATGCTGTGATTGGCTGTGTTTTCTATTAATCTTTGTTATGATAGTTGTTTCATAGGTTGTCTACTGGTGCTACATATTATCTGCCTTAATATAAATAATTGAACCTATTCACCCCCCCCCCCACATCTCTAGGTGTTTAGGATATCTTGAAACCAATTCTTTCAAGTGGTATCAGAGCCAGGTTGCTCAAGAATAGACTCAATAGTCTGAGTTGATCTTCAAGGCTGTTTTAAGTTAGACAAAATGAGTTCAGGTGAAAATCACAAGGAACTTGGATCCATGAAACTACATATATTTAGAAAGGAAATCTTTGGCCTATGGAAAGAGAGAGTCAGATTATTCATGGAAGCTTCTGACCCAAGAATCTATATCACAGTTAAATAAGGGTCAGAAATGACAAAGGATGAGATTATCTTAGCGACTATGGATAAGAGGGCACAGAACATAATAGTTAGTGCTATAGATGACTCAACTTTCCAAAACTTGGTTCACTGCAAAACATCCAAGGAGATGTGGGATACTTTGATTGTCTACTTGGAGGGATCAAAAGAAGTAAGAGCGGACGAAAAGTCTATGCTAAATCAAGAATATGAAAGTTTTAGACAAACCAAAACAGACGGCATAACTGAGTGCTACAAGAAGTTTTTCAGAATAGTTAATGAACTAATGTCATATGGAAGAGTTTTTAGCACATATGATCTCAATGATAAGTTTCTTAGATCACTAACCAAGGACTGGGATACCAAGATATGTGTCATAAGGGAAGTGGCCAGACTTGCAGACACCTCTCCTCCAACCCTATTTAGAAAACTGTTATCATATGAGATGCAGCTTATGGCCAGAAAGGAGGAGGAGAAAAGCCATAGGTCTGAGTACAAAGAGAAATTTGTGGCCTTCAAGGTTGAAGACCCAAAGAAGGCCAGGAGGATGTCTCCATCTCCTCCTAAGAAAGCTGCTGAAGTTATCTCAGATAATTCTGACAACAACGCATCAGACAGCCCTATTTCTGATGAAGACTTTGTTACCTTCACAAGGAAATTCCAAAGATTCATGAAGAAAAAATAGTGGAGAACCAAGCCATCCTCCTCACAGTACAAGGATGACTATTGCCAGAAAAATAAATCTTCTAAGAAAGACAGGTATGACACTAAACCTAGCAAAATAACTTCTTCTAAGATTGTTTGTTATTCTTGCAACAGGTTTGGACATGTTGTAGCTGACTGCCCTATAAAATAAATGAATCTAATGACAAGAAGAAGAATCAAAATAAGGGCAAGAAGGAGAGATCCTTTGTTACAAAGAAGTAGAAAAGTTGGACTGACTCCTCATCATCAGGTTCAGGAGAAGAGGCTAAAGCTAAAGCCTATATTGGATTGTTCACTACTGAAGAGGATTCAGTAGAATTTGAATTCTTGCAATTGTTGGACTCTATAAATAGGATTGAAGATCATCATTGTAGAGGGCTGATGGCTTTGTTTGAGGAAGATCAGTGCCAGGATCAGCCTGGTCCTAGTAAGGTAAACAACCTATCTTCAATTTCTGATTATTATACTGGATCAGAATCAGAAGCATCTGCATCAAGAGATGAGGATGGTTCTGAATCTGAAGGGGATGTTCATCAACTAATTGATGAGTATGGTGATCTGTTGTAAGCTCTTAAGAGAAGCAAAATTCCTATCAAAAAACAGGGTAAGGAAATTGCATCTCTTAAATTGGCTACATCGGATTCATCAAAAATGTTGGATTTGAAGTTGAATGAAGTTGCCAAACTGAAAAACATAACTGTTATTCAGATGGGTACAATTACCTTCAAAAATGATCACATCAAGAGTCTGGAAGTCAGACTTCAAAGAGAGAACGATCTTGTGGCTAAATTCTCAAAGCCAAAGTCAGTCTTACCCTTAATCGATAACTTCATCCTCCAAAAGGGTAAGACAGGATTAGGCTTCAAGGGAAGAACAAGGGCATCTAATTCAAAAAGAAAAGGCAAAGCCCCAGTTCAGCCACTAGCCTCCAAACCCCCTATTTCTTTTAGGAGAGTGATGCAGCCTACTAACATGTATGACAATGACATCACACATGGTCACTGTAAGCATGGTGATCAGAATGACAAGGGTGCAAATGCCAATAGGGCAGCCCATGAACAAACACACCATGTTCTTCAGGAATCATCAATGTTTGATGCACCAACCCCAATACTCAATAAAAGGACCACTGTACCTATACAATTAAGGACTGGTGAAAGCTATGCTATTAAGACTGTACTTAAAAGAAGATACAACAAATATGAGTGTTGGTGTTGTGGCAAAGTGTGTCATTATGCCATTGATTGATGGCACAACATTAGTGTTAGGAAAAATGTCAGCTTACCTGTTAGAAAGGCTGCAGGAAAGTATGTGAAATTTCAAGCTAACCTGAACCTAGGCCCCAATCACAATTGGGGTTCTAAGGATTGGTAATTTTATTTGATGCAGGTGAGTCCAAGTGGCCATACCCCAATATGGTACTTGGACAGTGGATGTTCCAGGAACATGACTGGAACAAGAAGGATGCTAAAGGATTACTCTCCCATAGAAAATGGATCCAATGTGATCTTTGGTGGATCTGAAAAGTGAGTCATCAAAGGGTTTGGTAACATTTCCAATAGCTCAATCACTATCACCCAAGTGGCTTATGTGAAAAGTCTGAAACGTAACCTAATAAGCATAAGCCAACTAAGTGATCTTGGTTACGACACTTCTTTTATTAAGAATGGGTGTCAGATTAGAAGGACAAGTGATCAAGAGGTCATCTTGTCAGGTTATAGAAACGGAAATGTCAATTGTCTAAATTTTATGGGTGAGAATAAAGATTCTCCTATTTGCCTAGTTGTAGATGAGAAAGCTTTCCATTGTGTCAAATGTCACAAGAGGCTAGCTCACCTTAACTAAACACTATAGGTCAACTCTTTAGTAAAGAGTTAGTGGGAAATGGTCCTCAGGTCGAGTGCATCAAGGAGGGTATATGTTCAGCTTGTCAAAAAGGCAAACATACCAAGACCTCCTTCCACAGTCTTGATACCAAAGATTCAGTGAGGTGTTAGTATCTCCTGCATATTGACCGATTTGGTCCTATGCCAGTTCATAGTCTAGGTAGGAAAGTCTATACCTTTATGGTTGTTGATGACTTTTCCAAATTTGCCTGGGTATTCTTTCTGAGTAAGAAATCTTAAACTCCAACTGTCTTCCAAACATTTGTTAAGCAAATACAAAATGAATTCAATAATTCTGTGGTTAAGATTAGAAGTGACCATGGGACTGAGTTTCAGTCTGAATGCATGACAAAATTCTGTGAAGAACTTGGAATTTCTCAAGAATACTCATCACCTAGAACTCCCCAGCAAAATGGAATTGCTGAAAGTAAAAATAAAACACTTATTGAGGCTGTTAGAACACTACTAAGTGGCACATCTCTCCCAGAATATCTCTGGCCTGAGGCAGTAAACACTGTTTGTCATGTTCTCAATAGAGCTTCCATCAATAAAAGCCACAAGAAGACTCCCTATGAGATTTTGAAGGGCAAAAAAATCAAATATATCCTATTTTAGGATCTTTGTAACAAGTGTTATGTACTTAACAATGGCAAGTTTTATTTAACTAAGTTTGTTGTCAAGTTTCAAGAAGGGATATTTGTTGGGTACAGTAGAAATAGTAAGGCATACAGGATCTACAACTTGACTACTCAAGCTGTAGAAGAATCTGTCCATGTAGTCTTTGATGAATCTAAGCTAATCAACTATGAGCTGTCTAGCACTTCTTGTAGCACTACAGGTTTGAAGGAAAAGATGGACAAACTAACCATTAGTGAATACTAACCTGCAAGACAGGATGAGGACAAGGATGGATGCTGTCCAGGGGGAGTACAAGACCCATAAGCTGATGATGAAGACAATGAAGTACAGCTTGGTGGGGAGATTGGAGAAAATCAAGTTGTGGATAGATTGCCTCCAATAATAAGACATCTAAGGGATCATCCAGCACACCAAATTATTGGTGATCTAAGACATGGTGTTCTGACCAAAAGCAAGAGCTTGAACACAGTTCTATGCTCAAGTTTCCTATCCTAGATGGAACCCAATAAATTTGAAGAGGCCATACAAGACCCAAATTGGATTGATACCATGTATGAAGAGCTGAATCAATTCAGAAGATGTAAAGTCTATAAATTAGTTCCTAAACCAAAGAATCACAATGTCATAGGGACTAAGTGGATCTACAGAAACAAGTTAGATGAGAATGGCATTATAGCCAAGAACAAAGCAAGACTGGTAGCAAAAGTCTACAGGCAGGAAGAAGGAATAGACTTTCACCAGACATTTGCCCCAGTGGCAAGGTTCAAAGAAATAAGGTTGTTCCTTGCCTATGCAGCTTACCAAGGGTTCAAGGTATTCCAGATGGATGTAAAGTCGGCATTTTTGAATGGTGACTTAAAAGAGGAAGTTTATCTTGAATAACCCTCAGGTTTTGTAGATCCACTTTATTCTAATTATGTTTATAGGCTTAAGAAAGCTCTATATGGATTGAAACAAGCCCCTAGGGCTTGGTATGAAACACTATCTACCTTCCTCATTGAGAACAAATTCTCAAGGAGGAAAATAGACAAAATTCTATTCCTAAGGAAATCTAAAGGGAAGATCATCCTAGTCCAGATATATGTTGATGACATTATCTTTGGATCAACTGAAAATAACCTTTATAGAAAGTTTGCAAAACTTATGCAAGGGAAGTTTGAGATGAGCAGCATGAGTGAGCTGAAATTCTTCTTGGGACTCCAAGTTAGACAGACTGATGATGGCTTGTCCATATCCCAGTCTAAGTTCACTAAGGAGTTAATTAAGAAATATGGCATGGAGTCATCCTCTACCATTAGAACTCCAATGGGATCAAGTATGAAAGTGAGGGATAGATACAATTTACTCTAGAGGGGGGTGAATAGAGTATAAAAAAATTGTTTAGATATATTGCGGAATTAAAATATAGGTACTTATATGAAAAAGGTAAAAGCAAGAAACTATCACAGCACAATGCATAAAGAAAACACAACGTAATCCAGATGATACAAGAAATTTTATAGTGGCTCCCCAAATCTGGGTACATCCACTCTTCTACCACCCTGGTAGGAATCCACTTAGGTTTTTGATCAAGTGCCCTATCACCACAAGATCTGCTTCTGGTAGATCTAGAAACCCTTCAGGCTTTTGATCAGGTGCCTAAAAACCAATAGGTTTTTGATCAGGTGCCCTATCACCAAGGAGTTTACTTTTGAAGGGAGTAAGAACCCTGTACATGAGAGGTTAAAGAAAAATAGATGACAGTCTTCTCTTTCTCAAACACAATGAGAAGACTATGTGGATTTGATGATGCCAAAGCTCCCCCTGAGATATTGAGTAGTTTCAGGAAGAATGAAGCTTTGTCCAGGGTGTAGGTCTTCAGTTTGATGTTGATTCGAGCTCTCTATAGATTGTTGAAGCCTGATGAAGGAAGAAGACTAGAGAGAACTGTGTGTTCAGCAAGTTCTTTTTCTTCCTTATTTTTGGCAAAGTAAGAAACCTTGAGAGAAAAAAAGATTGAATTTCTGACTGACTGTGATTCTTGTTGTCTCTGTCTTTTTAAGTTCTCTGTATATTTTTGGAATGACTAACGGCCTGAATTTGAATTCCCAGATAGTACTTAATTCTCTGCAAGAATTTAGGAGCCCAAACGGGTAGAATGGATGGCAATCATAAATGCACTTCCATAACTGTCTTGACAAAATATTCTGTGAATACCATAATTAATGCTTTATGAGATATGCCTATCAGCCTTGAGAATGTCAGCATTAATTATCAGAAGATATTTGCCTTCAAATGATTTTTCATAACCAAAATAGATACTTCTGACCGAACTGAAGGAACTGATAACTGAAGGCAGACAAAAATCACAGAGCGTGGCTCAGAGATCGTCGAACTGGGTTAAGAGATCGTTGACCTGTGAGCAACTATCGTAGATCTGAGAAAACTGCTGAGAAGCACAAGATCGTCGACCTGAGCTTGTAGATCGTCGAGCTAAGTTCAGAGTAGAAGACTCTGAGATCGTCGATGAGAGATCCACGATCGTCGAGCTGAGAATGGAATTCGTCGAGCTGAGAATTTGACTTATCCTTCTGAAACAGCTTCTGTGAACTATGTTGACAGATGGTTCTGGGTGTCGACACAAGTCCTTCTGGTGTCGACTGATACTGTCGACTAATAATCTGTGAACTGTATCGACACAAATCCTTCTTGTGTCGACTGAGCTAGTGTCGACTAATATTATCTGTATCGACTGATAGTCTGTGTGTCGACACAAATCTTCTGGGTGTCTACACAGCCTTTCTGTGTGTCGACACCAATTCTGCTACTCGTGTCGGCACAGCTTATTCAAAGTGTCGACATAATTTTGCTGAGTGTCGACTGATGTAGTCTATGTCGACACAACTGCTTGAGTCTCTGACAAGCTGTTGTAGGCTGATCCATATGTTGTTGACTCTTGGCCTAGACTATACAAATAAACCTATGACCCTGACTATACATTTTGGGTCAGTCTAAGAAAACCTAATAGTGATCCTTACCCAAATCAGAACTAGGGTTCCAACAATCTCCCCCTATTTTGGTGAGGACACTATTTACATAAAGCAAAGAAAATACAAAGTAGTAAAAATCTGGATCATTTGCTTCTATTGTTGCTGTTGTTCATGTTGTTGTTGATCCTTGCCTAAATTTGTATCATTACAATCTGTATCATCTGCTTCTGCTATTGCTGGAATTGCTGCTACTGCTAGAACAGCTACAGCTTCAATGGACATCTATATCTGCACAAAATTTCTGAAACACTTCTTCTTCCTGTACTGCTGGAGGAGACTGAGCTTGAAGGTCTTTTGAGGCTGAACCTATTGCATCTTCATTGGACACCTCCCCCTGCCTGGTTTCAATGAAAACTGGAAGCAGGCCCCTAGATGAAGAAGTGACAGAGGAAGCAAAAAAGGAAGCAGAAAGGGAGTAGTCATTTGTTGAGGAAGAGTAAACCCATTCTTTGATCTCAGCAACAGATAGTTTGATCTGTGTAGACATGAACTTCTTCATACCCTGATCATCACATAGCTGTAACATTTCGTGAAAATAAGATCACAGTGACTGATACCAATTGAAAGATAGGATCACAGTGACTGATCTATTCGAAGTTGACGTGGAAACTAGTGTCGAACTTCATCTTTGAAAGAGCCGCCGTAGAAATCACCATGGAAGATCTGTAGACTCAAGAGAGAAGAGATCAAGGGCTAAGGGAAAATAGAATATGAAAACGCGGGACAAAGATCGAAGAGAAACCTACATATCAGTTTTTGGAATAGAAAAGACGATCTCTGTTCGACGATAAAAACAAAAACATCGATCTTAGGTCAAAGATTAATTTTTAAACAAATAATATTTTTGGTCTCTGATCTCAGTCAGAAATTGATAGTCCAGCATAGCTTGATGATCAATTAACGGAAGAAAAGTCGTCGATCTCTGGTCGATGATTTTTGTCTTCACACAGAGCTGTCATCAAACATAGTTCGACGATTTAGCTCAAGAGCTGTTCGAAGATCGTCGATCTTCGTTTGACGATTTAGGAACAGATCCAAAAACATAAGACAAAAATTAAATTAATCCTTCCCATTGATCATTCCAAGCTGATTCAGGAAGAACAGGTGCTTCTTTTCATCAAGGGATTTGGTGAAAATATCTGCTCTTTGAAAATCAGTGGAGATAAAGTCTAGATTAATTTTTTTTGTCTACATTATCTCTAATGAAATGATGTCTTATATCTATATGCTTTGTTTTAGAATGATGCACTGGATTATGTGATATAGATATAGAACCAGTATTATCACAGAAGATGGTTGAATTATTTAGATTGAAACCATAATCTAAGAGTTGGTTTTGTATCCACAAAATCTGTGAACAGCAACTGCCAGCAGCCATATATTCAGCTTCAGCAGTAGATGTTGATACAGAGGTTTGCTTCTTGCAAAACCAGGACACAAGTCTATCACCTAAGAACTGGCAAGTTCCTGAAGTGCTCTTTCTGTCCACTCTGCATCCAGCATAGTCAGTATCTGAAAATCTACTCAACTCAAATGCTGACTCTGTGGGATACCAGAGTCCTAGATTAGGACAACCCTTTATATATCTTAAAATCTTTTTTATGAAAATATGATGAGATTCTTTAGGGTTCACTTGGAACCTAGCACATAAACATGTAGCAAACATGATATCTGGTCTGCTTGCTGTTAGATATAGTAGGGATCCAATAATGGCCCTATACCTGGTCTGATCAATAGGTTTTCCATGTTCATCAGTGTCTAATACAGCATTGGCAGCCATGGGAGTCTTCATAGGAGATGCATTAGCCATCCCAAACTTCTTAATAAGCTCATTAGCATATTTAGATTGGGAAATGAAGATACCATCAGGAGATTGTTTCACTTGGAGACTAAGGAAATAAGATAACTCTCCCATGCTGCTCATCTCAAATTTAGAATGCACTATATTAGAAAATCTCTTGCACAATTTGGGATCAGTAGAACCAAATATAATATCATCTACATATATTTGTACTAATAAGATTTTATCATGATGCAATTTTGTAAAAAGGGTTTTATCTACCATGCCTCTAGAAAAACCATGCCCTAAAGGAAAGCTGGCTAAGGTCTCATACCAAGCTCTTGGAGCTTGCTTTAAACCATAGAGAGCCTTATGCAGTTTAAAAACATGAGAGGGGGAAGTTGGAAAAACAAAACCTGAAGGTTGTTCTACATAAACCTCTTCTTATAGTACTCCATTTAGGAAAGCACTCTCGACATCCATCTGATAAACTGTGAACTTTTTGAAAGCAGCATAGGCCAGTAAAATCCTTATAGCTTTTAGCCTGGCAACTGGAGCAAAGGTCTAATCATAGTCAATTACTTCCTCTTACCTATATCCTTGAGCAACAAGCATAGCCTTATTCCTCACAATCACACCTTGGGCATCGAGCATATTCCTGAAAACCCATTTAGTTCCAATTACTGGATAGCGTTTAGGCCTTGGAACCAAGTCCCAAACTCTACATCTTTCAAATTGATTTAGTTCCTCTTGCATTGCAATGATCCAATGGGGATCTTGCTCAGCATTAGTTATGGATTGAGGCTCAATTTGAGAGACAAAACAGGCATGCATCACATCATGGTTGAGTTGATGCCTTGTCTGTACACCTGCTGATATGTCTCCAATTACTTGGGACCTAGGGTGATCCCTAAGTGTGACAAAATCAGATGGTGGAGCTGGTTTAACAACAGCAATTGGAGTGAATTCCTCTTGTGGAATTACTTCTGCTGTTGGAGGAAGTTCAGTTTCTTCCATGGAGTCTTCTTCACTGTCTTCATTTGCTTGTGGTGAGGGATGAGATATCACCTTCTGGGTGAGATTTAAGTCATCCAGCTTTTTACATAGACTTGGTACCTGCAGATGATCACTGGTAGAAGCTTCCTTCTCCTTGTAAAACATATTAGCTTCATCAAATGTAACATGTATAGACTCTTCAATTTTCAAGGATGATTTATTGAGAACCCTATATGTCTTGCTAACTTGGGAATATCCTAGAAAGATTCCCATTGTAGCTTTGGCTTCAAACTTTCTAAGATAATCTTTGTTGTTATTATATATATAACTAATACAACCAAAAATTCTAAAGTAGTCTATTTTTGGTTTCTTCCCTTTGAGTAATTCATAGGGAGTCTTGCCTTTAAGTTTGTGTATCAAACTTCTACTCAGGACATATTTTGCTGTGCTTACAGCTTCTGCCCGGTAGGATAGAGGCATGTGAGCATCAGCAAGCAATGTACCTGCAGTTTCAATGAGTGTTCTGTTTTTCCTTTCAACTACCCCATTTTGTTGAGGAGTTCTGGGAGCAGAGAAGTAGTGCCTGATACCTTCCTTCTCACAGAATTCTTGCATAGGAAGAGATTCAAACTCAGTGCCATGATCACTTCTGATCAATGCGACTGGAGTAGAGTACTCAATCTTTATGCATTTTAGAAAGTCTGTAAGAACTTTGAAATTATCAGACTTGTTTCTCAAGAAAAAAACCCAAGAGAACCTAGAGAAGTCATCTACAATAACTAAAGTATAGGACTTCCCTCCCAGGCTTTGTACAGCAATTTGTCCAAAAAGTTCCAAATGAAGCAGATACAAAATCCTAGGTGAATCACTCTTATTAACTGATTTAAAACTATTTTTAGTTTGCTTGCCCTCTTGACAAACCTTGCAAAGGCTTTCCTTCTTGTAGGGGCAAGAGGGCAATCCTCTAACAAGGTTGTCCCTAGATAACCTAGCAATGTTTCTTAGATTTACATGCCCTAGACTTTTATGCCATAAAGTATTATTACTGCTAACCTGGTTAAACAAACTGATTTCTGAACAAACAGAATTAAAATCAACTAAATAGATATTGCTTAACCTAATACCTGATAACACGGTAATGTTGTTGAGAGAAATATTGCATTTAGATTCAGAAAAACATACCTCATAATCTGCATCACATAGCTATCCTATGGATATCAAGTTATGTTTCAGCCCACTAATATATGCCACTTTCCTGAAAGTTACAGCTCCAAGTGTAAATTCTCCATAGCCTTCTGTCTGACCAAAGCTTGAGTCTCCAAATATAACCTTTGGACCTAGCTTTGCCTTATAGTTACTTAGATTGGCCTTGTTTTCTGTCATGTTCTTGGAACATCCACTATCCAAATACCACTTATCCTGTATGGTAGGATAGGTCTTTATGTCCAAGAAAAAAAATAGCTAATTATTTTTGACCCAGGTAATCTTGGGTCCTTGTTGATTTACATAACTGTAATTGGAAATGTAAGAATATTCATGTTCATTCTTGTAACCTTTCGGATGATATCTTCTTGGTGGTATTATCCATTGATTAAAGGGATTGAAAGATTTAGAGTTAGAATTCTTATTGAAATTTCTGTTGAAATTATAGTTTTGATAGAACTGTTTTGAGTTCAACGATTTTAGTTGAGATCGTCCATCTGCAGTCAACGACCAGTATTGATATCGTCGATCTTGATTCTCAGAATAACAGTGGCTATTATCTGGGTTCCACGATCGTCAATCTCTGTTCGACGATATATAATGATATCGTCGATCCCCGTTTGCAGAGTGTTTAGGATCAAGCTCTGGGTTCTGAGATCGTCGATTGTCGTTCGACGCATCATGCTGAGATCGTCGATCTTGGTTCGACGATTTTTGTTCAGACTTAGCTTTTTGTTTTTCTTTATTTATCTCAACTTATTTTAAAACTTTGTTAACTATTTTAATTTGTTCTGTATTCTTCTTACCTTTATCTAAAATAAACTTTATAGGTTGTGAAAGGTGATTTTTCTGAATGATTGGTGGTTTACTGGATGATGCACCTAATCCTAACTTACTTCTATTAAGTCTAACATTAAGTGTACTGGTAATTTCTACTAGCTGTTTGCTTCTTCCATTCAGTGATTCCTCTAGTTGTTTTACTTTACTTAATTCAACTTTCAGAAAAGTGATTTGTTCACTATACATGTCTATTTCATTTTTCAATTTAATGTTTTCTGATACTAAGCTATCATAATTAAATTGTTTATCTCTGAGAAGTTTGATTTCCTTCTCAGATCTAATCAGATCACTACACATAGATTTAAAGTCATTTTTAAAATCTTCAGAGGTAAAGTCTAATTCTTCCAATATCTGATCACAATCTGAACATTCTTCAGATTCTTCTTCTTCTGAGACATGCCTTGAAGCATTGATGGCCATTAAGCAGATTTCGTTGGCCTTTGCTTCCTCTTCATCTTCACTAGAGCTGGAGGAAGATGATTCTTCAGTGTCACTCCATGTTTCTGCAACAAACCCTCTCTCCTTCTTCTTGTGCTTGTAGGAGGATGGTTTGCTGGAGTGCTTCTTGGAGTCTTTCTCCTTTCTCCTTTCCTTATGCTTGTTTTCTGGACATTCTGGAAGAATATGTCCTGGTTTCCTGCAACCAAAACAGATAATCTCTTTAGAAGGGGTTTTGTCATACCTTGGTTTATCATTACTCCTTAATGATTTCCTTCTGAATTCTTTTCTCCCCATCTTGTAGAATCTCTTTGCAAAGAGACTCATCAATTCTTCATTTGATGAAGAAGTTTCTGATTCTTCTGAAGCTTTGAAATATATATTCTGCTCCTTCCTAGTTGGTGTAGCAGTCTTTTGTTGCTCAGCTTCTCTTATTTTCAGTAGCTGTTCATAGGATTTCAGCTTTCCTAGGACTGATTCTGTAGTCATCTCATGTGTATTCCTGGTCTCTCTGATAGACCAGATTCTAGAGTCCCATCAGCTGGGGAAGCATATGAGAATCTTGTCATTTATTTCTGTGACTGAGATGTCTTTATCAAGAGTTTTCAGCTCATTAACAATGAGACTGAGTCTATTATACATCTCAGAAACTTGCTCAGTTTCTTCCTTTTTAAAATTCTCATACTGGGAGATGAGATGAGCTTTCTTCTCCTTCCTTTCATCTGCTGATCTTGTAACCATCTGGTTTAAGGAATCCCAGATGGCCTTGCCTGATTCACATTCAGCTACTTTTTGAAATATGTCATCAGACATTGTTTGTGCCAGTATGTTCATGGCTCTTGCATCAGCAATCTTTGCTTTCTTGAAAGCATCATTGTAGTCTGGAGGAGGTACTACAGTAATGTTTGGGGAAGTACTTGCAGGGGCAACTGGTGGTGGAGGTACTCCTATTAAGATAGAAGCAAAAATGTCTTCATTAATAGAATTCATATAAAGCCTGATTCTTGCCTTCGAGATTCCAAACTTTTGCAAGTTGCAAACTGGAGGTCTGGTGCTTGCAAATTCCTTGTACTGTGCCATGGTATAACAAAGAATAGAGTAAACAGATATCTATCAGAGATCTTAGGTTCAGGTGTTAGCCTGCACAACCTTAAAAACACACCCTCTGATACCAATTGAAAGTGAGGGATAGATACAGTTTACTCTAGAGGGGGGTGAATAGAGTATAAAAAATATTGTTTAGATATATTGTGGAATTAAAATATAGGTACTTATATGAAAACGGTAAATGCAAGAAACTATCATAGCACAGTGCACAAAGAAAACACAAGGCAATCCAGATGACACAAGAAATTTTATAGTGGTTCCCCAAATCTGGGTACATCCACTCTTTTACCATCCTGGTAGGAATCCACTTAGGTTTTTGATCATGTGCCCTATCACCACAAGATCTGCTTCAGGTAGATCTAGAAACCCTTCAGGCTTTTGATCAGGTGCCTAAAAACTAATAGGTTTTTGATCAGGTGCCCTATCACCAAGGAGTTTACTTTTGAAGGGAGTAAGAACGCTGTACATGAGAGGTTAAAGAAAAATAGATGACAGTCTACTTTTTCTCAAACTCAATGAGAAGACTATGTGGATTTGATGATGTCAAAGCTCCCACTGAGATATTGAGTAGTTTCAGGAAGAAGGAAGCTTTGTCCAGGGTGTAGGTCTTCATATTGATGTTGATTCGAGCTCTCTGTAGATTGTTGAAGCCTGATGAAGGAAGAAGACTAGAGAGAATTGTGTGTTCAGCAAGTTCTTCTTCCTTGTTTTTGGCAAAGCAAGAAACCTTGAGAGCAAAAAAGATTGAATTTCTGACTGACTGTGATTCTTGTTGTCTCTGTCTTTTTAAGTTCTCTGTATATTTTTGGAATGACTAACAGCCTGAATTTGAAGTCCCAGACAATACTTAATTCTCTGTAAGAATTTAGGAGCCCAAACGGGTAGAATGGCTGGCAATCATAAATGCACTTCCATAACTGTCTTGACAAAATATTCTGTGAAGACCATAATTAATGCTTTATGAGATACGGCTATCAGCCTTGAAAATGTCAGCATTAATTATCAGAACATATTTGCCTTAAAATGATTTTTCATAACCAAAATAGATACTTCGTCGAGCTTGGCTCAGAGATCGTCGAATTGGGCTAAGAGATCGTCGACCTATGAGCAACTATCGTAGATCTGAGATAACTGCTGAGAAGCACAAGATCGTCGACCTGAGCTCGTAGATCGTCGAGCTCAGTTCAGAGTAGAAGACTCTAAGATTGTCAATGGGAGATCCACGATCGTCGAGCTGAGAATGGAATTCGTCGAGCTGAGAATTTGACTTATCCTTCTAAAACAGCTTCTGTGAACTGTGTCGACAGATGGTTCTGGGTGTCGACACATGTCTTTCTGGTGTCGACTGATACTGTCGACTAATAATTTGTGAACTGTGTCAACACAAATCCTTCTTGTGTCGACTGAGCTAGTGTCGACTAATATTATCTGTGTCGACTGATAGTCTGTCTATCGACACAAATCTTCTGGGTGTCGACACAGCCTTTTTGTGGGTCGACACCAATTCTGCTACTGGTGTCGACACAGCTTATTCAAAGTGTCGACATAATTTTGCTGAGTGTCGACTGATGTAGTCTGTGTCGACACAACTGCTTGAGTCTCTGACAAGCTGCTGTAGGCTGATCCATGTGATGTTGACTCTTGGCCTAGACTATAGAAATAAACCTATTACCCTGACTATATATTTTAGGTCAGTCTAAGCAAACCTAATAGTGATCTTTACCCAAATCAGAACTAGGGTTCCAACAAAGTATGCCTATAGGCAAAGTTGATGCAGGAAAACTTGTAGATGAGTCTTTGTACAGAGGGATAATTGGCTCCCTTCTTTACTTAACTGCTAGTAGACCAGACATCATGTATGTTACATGTGTCTGTGCTAGGTATCAAGCTTGCCCAAAAGAATCTCATTATACTGTTGTTAAAAGAATTTTGAGATATCTTAAGGGAACAACAAATCTTGGCCTTTGGTACCCTAAGAGTAGAGATTTTCTACTAACAGGTTATTCAGATGCAGACTTTACAGGATGCAAAGAAGATAGGAAAAGAACCACTGACACATGTCAGTTCCTCGGTAGAAGATTGGTGTCATGGAGCAGCAAAAAGCAGAGAAGTGTGGCTATATCCACTGCTGAGTCAGAATATGTAGCTGCAGGTAGTTGTTGTGCTCAGCTATTATGGAAACATCATCAACATGAAGACTATGACATCAAGGTAATAAGAACTCCATTATATTGTGATTCTACAAGTGCCATATCGATTGCTAGAAATCCTATTTCACATAGCAGAACTAAGCACATAGATATCAGGTTTCATTTCATTAGATATGATGTTGAAAAAGAAGACATAAGTTTAGAATTTGTCAACACTAATTATCAAATTGCTGACATGTTCACCAAACCACTGGATGAAACTAAATTCAATTACTTTAAAATTGAATTAGGCATGCTGAACTTAGAATAGAATGATAAATATGACTAAGTAAATCTGGGTCGACACATAAAGAAATCTGTATCGACACTTAGTAGTTGGTGTCGACACATAAGGAAAATTTTGTAGACACATCAAGAATATTGTGTCGACACTCAGAATTTGGTGTCAACACATAGTGCTCCTGACACTTAAATATTGGTGTCGACACATATAGTCGTCTATGTCGACATGCAGAAATTAGTGATTGACTCTTACAGTCATCTGTGTCGACACATCGCAATTGGTGTCGACACATAGTATTGTAATATCTTTAAATTCTCTGTCGAGACTTTAGTAGTCTGTGTCGACACCATCCCAATAGTGTCGACACACTAAGCTTATTTCTGCCTACCTTTTGGCCTTCTTTGTTTAGAAACATATAAATAGGTGGAAGCAAGACCTTGTAGACTACGCTCTCAGACTTCTCAAGACCAAACCATTTGTGTCGACAAGACCTTCATCTTCCTTCTCTTCCTTCTCTCTCTCTCTCTCTCATACCTAATGGCGCCAAAAATGGAAGAGAACATCAATGAGGGATATGAACTAGTTCGCAATGCATTTTAGACATCCATGCAAGAAATCCAAGTTGTGATTACCCTAATCACCGATAATGGATTGGAGTGCTTAGTATCAGAACCTACCAGGATATGGAAGAAGGAGGTTCTTGAATTCTACTCGTCGGCATCAATGGATTCGAAGGGCATGAAAATTAAATCGTCTGTCCAAGGAACTAAGGAAAAACTCACACAGAAGAGTTTAAGTAAGACACTTCAGCTTCCCGGGATTAAGGAAGAATATGACATAGCATCTTCCATGACAAAAGATGCTCTCCAATGGTGTGGACTGGATCCCATAACCAAGATTGGATCTTCAATGTATAGGAAGGGAATGAATTCCCAGGGCAAATTCCTGTCTGAGATTATCGGCAAGGTTATTCTGTGCAAATCAGGAGGACATGATAGGTTTTCAGCCTTTTTGTTCAATCTCATGATCAGAGTTATATTCAAGGTGAAAAATAACTGGTCAGCTATTATCTTTGAAAAGATCAAAGAAAGTATCAAGAAACCTAATTTTGGCAGAATACTAAGCTTGTAGCTGGCTTTGAATATTGCAGAGGTGATGAATCAAACTATAGGTTCTAAGATTAATCATATAAGGAGAACGGACTTAAGAATACTATCCAGATGGGATAGGGTGTTGACCAAGGATGTTTCTACTCCTCAGAAACACATAAAACAGATTCAGAAAAAGAAGAAAACTGCACACAAGACCACTGAATCTTCCAGTGATTCAGAGGAAGAAGTAATTTTTAGCTCAGATAACGATGGATCAAAAAGGACTAGAAAATCACCGGCTCTAGAAACTGTAACTGATGGTCAGGTGCAGGGGGAGAAGATTCCTGCAAGCAACATCCCATTAGATCAGGTCCAGGAAGAGCCTCTTCATGGGGGAGCTCATGAGCTTTTTCTAGTTCCATCTCAACAAGTGCCATCACCTTCAGGGGGAGTTAATGTGCAAGAGCCAAATGTCCAAACACCTGCATTAGATGGTGAAGTAGCCACTCAATCTATACTTGAGGTAGTATAGGATATAAATCAAGCTGCTATAGGCACTGAGAATGATGCACTAGACGTGCTCATGACTGATGTTGATAAAAATAACCAAGACAATGTCCCTATACATGTAATTACCATGGAAGAAACTTTTGAATTTGAAGGAGGTCCATCTGTTGAGAAAGAGAAAGTTATTCCACCAGTTCAAATGCAACAAGAGGTCACATTAGAAGAATTATTTTCTGATTTACTATGAGCAAGAACTGAGGGGGAGCTGCCAAGAACTGAGAGGGAGTTATCCGTCATTGCCTCTAGTCCAAAAGACACGCTGGATATAGTTAGTTCATCTGATTCCTTTGAAGGTGAAAAAGCCTCCATGGCAAAGAAAAAGAAACTTTGTGGAGCTCAGGAAGAGGAGCTCAGGCTATAAGAAAACCTTGTAAACTTCCCCACAAATACAAGGTCCTGCAGTTGACTTCAGTTCACTTTTAGGGTCACTGCAATTGAAATTGGATGAGCAAAGAGTTGCTCTTGAAACATATGTGGATGAGAGTCATAAAGATCTGTAATTTACCTTGTCCCGGGATATAAAATCCATTAGGCTTGAAGTTAATTTGCACAAAATAGAAATGACTTAATGCTTCCAAAAGGTGGGTCATGCTGTAGTCTTCTTGGCCAAACAACAGCAGGAGGCCAAGACACAGATAGATGACATTGTAGTAAAACAAGGTTATGTTTTGGAAAATCAAATTAGAATGAATGACAATCTCACAGAATCCCGTAATGTTATTGTAACAGAACTCAAGAATCAAGCAACTGTTGTTACTGAACACATGGTTAAAGTAATGTGGAGTTTGATAAACAACTCAAAGAAGATTTAGCTACTGTCCACACCGCTATCCAGGCCTCTCAAAAGGCAATTTTTGATCAAATGCAAAAATTCAAATCCTATTATAAAGAAGGCACAAATTATGTAGCTGATCAGATAAGATTTCAGAAGGATGATCTAAGAGCCCATATCGAAAGAGAAGTCATAAAGGGAGAGAGAATATTAGTCAAAGCAAGCTCAGATCATGATAAATGGATAACTAATTCTATCAGACAAACTCTTGGTTATCCACCCCTTTGTGATGCTGACAACACTGCTGAATCAGGAATTCAACATGCTTACATTGAAGGGGTTCAGTAGGAAGTAGCCCAAATCATTTATCCACCTTCAGATTTTGCTGAAACTCAGCATGCAGTACAACACATGTATAGTCCTCCAAAGGAGGCACAGAATGTTATTATTGAAAAGGTTGAAATGTCTGAAGCTGCATTACAAAGAGAGCACGAAGCACAAAGAGCTAGGGATGCTCAGAAAGAAGCTCAACTATCTAAGAAAAAGTTCAGAGAACAGGCAGAATTAAAGCCTGATTTTGAACAATGGAGTCCAACTTCCAGAAACATTATTCTCACTGCTTGCCAAGTTGTTAAAGAAAATAAGCATGATAGAGGCAAGTGGTATTCTGAACAGGAATGGAGCAAATATAAGAAGCTGCAAGATACCATATACCAGTTCAGAACAGACCTCAAAGCTGGGAAAATACCTGCTAACTCTGTGAAGCCTAGCAAATATTTTCCAGAGCCTTATCATTACTTTGAAAGGCAAAAGGTCAAGGCTGAAGAGATCAAGAAGAAGGATCTGAAAGGAAAGAAGCCGGCTTATGACACAGAAGCTAATATACAAGCTAGGATTCAGTCTGGCAAATGGATTCTCATCAAGGAGCCTGATTAGTACTAGGATAGATTGACTAGGTTTAGAACTATGTAATCTTTTGTTCTAAGATCCTTGTAGTGTAACAAAAAACTGATTCTTGTTCACTGTATTTCATCAAATTTTGTGATAATATTACATGCTGTTTTTGATTATGAGTTACCATGTCTGAGTAATGCTTTTATACATCATAATTTTTATTTTATTATAAGTGATGTATATCATTGACTAAGGGTTATGACTTCTCCAAATAGGGAGAGATTGTTGGGTACATTGAAAATTGTGTACCTGATTTGGAGAAGCCTCACTTAACCCAATGATATTCATCAATGGGTATTTGATGGGATGTTGAGTTTTAATGTGCAGGTTAAGGAAATGAAAAAAAAACTTTCTAAGTACAAGTGTCGACACTTGAGAAGGAGATGTGTCGACACCAGGAGCCAGATTGTGTCAACACACAGGACTTGTACCGACACAGAGAAATTCTGTCAACAGTAATTGTGTCGACACATAGGACTTGTGTCGACACACACCAGGATTCTATCAACACCAACTATGTCGAGACTAGAAGCTATTGCGTCGACATACAGTACTTATGTCGATACATTCCACAGAAGCTGTGTCGAGTAGATAAAGAAGGGTTGTGTCGACATTGTGTGAGATGTGTCGACATCATCAAGAATTGTGTCGACACATGGTCTATTTGTGCTGACAAATTTGAAGTATTGTCTTGACGCTTTTCTACTGTTGAGATAGTGTACAATGAGGTATCAGGTGTCAAGACTGAAGACTTGACAACTGTCATAACTAACAAAGTTGTTGCATCTGTCAGAGATGTCAGAAGGCCGTTCTGGTTTTAGGTGTCAAGACTGAAGACTTGACAGCTGTCATAACTAAAAAAGCTATTGCATCTATCAGAGCTGTCAGAAGGCCGTTATGAACCGGAACAACCGGTAACCTCAGATGGGTCTATATAAAGACATGTTCTATCATCAAATAGAAGAGATCGAAGAATAAAGGACTTAACATTTTACTAACAGTTGAAATCTACATGTCATCAAGAGAAGGCAGATTCTGAACAAATCTGTAAGAAGATTTCAGATCAAATTCTGAATAGAAGAAGGAAGTTGGATTGAGGATCATCTCCAACTTCACAAGAAGATCAACCTTACTTTGTTCAGATTTAAGAAGCTTTGAAAAAGCTAAAATAGGGGTTGATCTTAAGCAGTCAGATCAATCAAGAACTGATCAAGAAGCCTTCACCCCTTTCTCTCTCTACCTGGGTGAAGGATTTATCTCTTTTATAATCAATTTTTCTGTAAGATCTTTTATAGATTTATGTATAAGAGAGTTATCTCTCTGAGTTGTAAGCCTATATCTATAAAGGCTAAGGTAGGGCTGTTAGCCTGAGGTAGGAGATTGATTTCTAAGAGTTGTAAGCCTGGTGGAAGATGCTAAGGTAGGGCTTGATTGCCTGAGTGGTAGGAGTATGGACTCACTCTGAGGTAGGATTCTCTGATAGAATATGAGTTGTAGGACTTTCTAAAGTCTGAGCTGTAGGAACTATTCTAGGTTCTGAGTTGTAAGATCTGAGGATCTAAGAAGGAAGAAGGAAGTTAGGCCGAATCTAGTATACTACTAGATAGGCTAAGGGGGAAAGTGGATGTACCCATCTCTTGGGGAACCACTATAAATCTGTGTGTATGCTGTGATTGGCTGTGTTTTCTGTTAATCTGTGCTGTGATAGTTGTTTCATAGGTTGTTTAATGGTGTTGTATATTATCTGCCTTAATAAAAAGAATTGAACCTATTCACCCCTCCCCCCTCTAGGTGTTTAGGATATCTTGAAACCAATTCTTTTAGATCCACTTCCATCAGTTCCCCCTCTTCGATGGTAGGATGGAATAGATCAGTGTTGGTACCCCCACCCGGGGACCGTGCTTTATCAGCTGATCGACCTGCTCGTTCTCCTCTCTGGCACGGGTCAGATGAGAATGTTTGAAATGTGTTGATGCCCCCTTTCACTTTTGCTAAGTATAGCCGGAGGGTAGGCTCTCTCGCCTCAAACTCCCCATTGATTTGGGAAGCTACCACCATGGAGTCAGTGAGGACCTCTACGTAGAGCACCCCTAGCTCCCCGGCCAGGCGCAACACTGCTATTATGGCCTCGTACACATCCTGGTTGTTAGTGATGGGAAAGTGCACCACCACCATTTGCTCAATTCTAGTCCCTTGTGGGATTTCCAAGATTACTCCCACCCCCAAGGAATGTCTCCCCGAAGTACCGTCTACCTTCACCTTCCATGAAGTAGGCAGAGTGAGGTTCTCCTCTGATACCTCGACCACGTTGTCAGCCAAAAAGTCGGCCATTGCTTGGGCCTTGATCGACAGGCGCAGGACGAAGGAGATGTTGAACTCACTCAGTTCCATCGACCAATTAGCTAGCCGACCCAAATGCTCCACCCCCTCGAAGATGTTGCAGTGGGGATCGTCAGTCACCACTCTGATAGAGTTTGCCTGGAAGTAGGGTCGGATCCTCCGGGCTGAGATGACCAGAGAAAAGGACACGTTTTTTCAAGATGGGGTATCGAAGCTCGGCCTTCCTCAGAACCCGAATCACATAGTATATGGGGAGCTGTCTCTTCCACTCTTCACGAACCAGGACAGAGCTCAAGGCCTCCACTCCGACCTCGAGATATAGATACAGGTCTTCCCCTTCCTTCGGCCCTTGGAGCAGCAGATCTTGGGTCAACTGCCTCTTCAGGGCCTAGAATGCCTCCTCACACTCCTTTGTCCACTCAAACTTCTAAACCCCCTCAACATCTTGAAGAAGGAGGAGCATTTATCCCCGGCCCGGCAGAGGAACCTGCTCAATCCTGTTAGCTTTCCTGTCAACCACTACACCTCTTTAGCATTCCGCGGCGATCCCAGCTACATGATGGCTTTAAACTTATCAGGATTTGGCTCGACTCCTGCGAGGGTGAGGAGATGCCCCAAGAACTTCCCCCTGCTGGCCCCAAAAACGCACTTTAGGAGATTCAGCCGCATCTTAAATTTGCGCAGGGTGGTGAAGCTTTCCTTTCGGTCCTAAAGGTGATAGTCCACATCTTGACTCTTGATCATGAGGTCATCTACGTACACCTCCAAGTTCCTCCCCTGCTATTCTCGGAAGACCTTATCCATCATCTTTTGGTAAGTCTCCCCTGCATTCTTTAGCCTAATGGCATCATTTTGTACCAGTAGCACCCATCCCCCATGATGAACGTGACATCTTTGATATCCGGGGGTGCATCCTAATCTGGTTATAACCTGAAAATAAATCTAAGAAGCTCATTACAGGAAAATCGACGGCTGAGTCAACCAGTACATCGATTCGGTGTAAGGGATAACAGTCCTTATGGCATGATTTATTAAGCAAAGAAAATTAAACAAACATATGCCACCAGCAGTCTCATTTTCTAACCATTACAACATTGGAGACCCAGTCGGGGTATTGTATTCCGGATACAAAGCCGACCTTGAGGATTTTGGCCACCTCCTCCTTGATGGGCTCGGCTAGCTTGGCCACTGTAGACCTCTTCTTCTACTTGATGGGGAGAGCTCTCGGGTCCAGGTTGAGACAATGACAGGCCACGTCAACGTCAATCCCCGGCATCTCCGCTGCGCTCCATGCGAACATGTCCATATTCTTCTGGATGCATGCCAACATCCTGCCCTGAGCCTCCGTGGTCAGCCCCCTCGCAGATGCGAATCGTCTCCACCCTGCCTCCAAGGGTGAGAACCTCCATATATACCACCTCTTCCACAGCCTCCAGCCTAGAATGCTCCTCCCATTCTCCGATGTCCCTCTCCTCCGGGACAAGAACTTATTTAGCTGCCGCTTCTTCCTCTATGGACATCACCTCGGCCAACTCCTCCTGGTCTACTCCTGCCACCTCTACCTCAGTGCAGCTCTCCACCTCCATCTACTCTCCTCCTGCCTCGTGTTCTGCCTCCTCCATTCTCCGCTCCATCTCCTCGGCCCCTTCCTACAAGGAGATAGAGTTCACAGCGATGACTTAGCACTCCCTCGCCACTTTAGGGTCACCTGGAACCCAGACTTGGATCCCCTCGGCATTGAACTTCAGGAATTGGTGGAAGGATGAGGGGACGCAGTGGAAGGCACTGATGAGGGGCCACCTAAAGATGGCGTTGTAGCTATTGGGGGCATCCACGATGACAAACTTGTAGTTCCGGGACTACCCCCAGCACCCTCTTCGCCTCCAACTTCATCGTATTGAATGCCTTTTTGAAGATAACGTTGACGAAGCTCCCATTGTCAATGAGGATCCTAGAGACGATGAATTCTCGATGTCCATTTGGATGACCAGCGTATCGCAGAAGGGATCCTCATGATCTGGCATATCCTTCCTTGAGAAGGTAATCTTCTCCTCTAAGGGTGGGGTCTAGGATGTGGAGCCAACACTCCGGTGATACATGCTGTGGAGGCTTGCCTTCCGGGAGGACTCAAATCCAACCACGCACCCCCCCCCCCCCCCCCCCCCCCCCGTGGATCACTCTGATCCCTCCCCGGGTCCCGATGCCTGCCCGATCTTCACATCGATCCTCCTCCGCCGGAGGCAGGACCTCCTCAATCCTCACCTCTTGGTGGCCCTGCTGCTGATACTGCTCCTTATTTCCTCTCATCTTGAGGAACTCCGGGCACGTGGCCGTGGTGTGACCTTCCTCTTGGTGGAAGTCACCATAAGGCAACTACACCCTGACTTCTCTCCTCCTCCTTTATGCCGCTCTCCTCCTCTCCCCCATGGCCATGGCCATAGCTTGATTTTGATCGGGGAGGGGAGGTCATTGCACTTGCCTCCAACCTGGGGGGTGGAACTGATCTTGGCCCCCCTGGTGGTGGTCCCTTCCCTAGTAACCTCTCTATGGCCCCTAGTCCTGCCACTCGGGCCTCCAGCCCAACCGACGGTCCGGCTCCTGATGCCCCCATATGGGCTGTCACTGCTCCTGAAGCTGTTGTTGTTCCCTCTGCAATGGTTCGGCTCTCCTTTCCGCCTGCCCTATGTAGCATCTTAGCTCCTTCTCCTCCTCTGTGGCCCACCTGGCCAGCTTCCGGGCAAACTACGGATTCGACGCCTCCCCGTCGACCTCCCTTGCCGCCCTCTCCATCAACTCTTCGTAGGAGAGGGATAGTATTCTCTTCAGCTTTCTAAAGAATCCCTGTTGCAGCCCTATGGTGAAAGCCATCATCAGGCTATGGCCTGGCATCTCCTGGACTTAGGTGACCTCTTCCTGAAACTGATCAACATAACTCCCCAAAGTCTCATTCACCCCTTGCTTGATGTGGAACAGGGACTCTGACTCCTTCTTCCTCCTCTTGGAGGTGGTGAATCTCAACATGAACCACCGGTGCATGTCTTCAAAGTAGTAAATGGACCTGGCCGGTAGTAGGAAGAACCACTCCCTCGCCTTCTCTTTAAAGTTGATGGCGAAGAGCCGGCACTTGAAGTCATCTGACATCTGTCGAATTGAAACCACATCCTCGAACCACTAGATATGCTGAACCAGGTCTCCCTTCCCGGTGTAGTAAGACATTTCGGGTTCCCTGAACCCTTCCAAAACTAGGGCGGAGGAAACCAGCTCGCTGAATGGGCTTCCTCCCCCTGCTGGGCGAGCTGAAGGATCTCGCGCACCCATCTCGCCAAACCAGCCTTCGTTTTCCGAGTTGGGGAAGAGCACACTCCCGGGGAGCTCGCATCCCCTTCCTTCTTAGGCGGCCTCCTTCCCAGCTCGCCTGCCGGGAGTGTCCTCGCCCAGAGATGGGGCAGTAACGATTGAGACAGCTGGAGTCGAGCACTCGGCCCGCATGCTGAGTGTGCACTTGACGAGGCTGAGTACCTCCTGCCTAAAGTCTTTGAACATCCCCACCATAGCCAGAGGTGGCGAGGGCGGCAAGTCGGACCTGACCAAGCCTTATCCTTCTCCTCTTGCCATCTATCCTGTTGAAGATTTTCTATGCTGACCACTTTCCATGCTCACCGCACTAGAATGTTGAAACTGAGAATTCGGTCTCTTGTGGAGTTCACCCTAGGGGAAGGGGTGATCGCGCACCTACTTCTCTGCTGCAATCCAAATAGCAAAAAGAAATGGAAACTGAACCAAGGGCTTGGTGTGGAGGTCCCACCACACACCCGGAAGAGCTTAGAGTGCATCCCCTCCTTAGCCAATGGCCGAGCTTAGGCTACCTCAGAAAGCGCAAGAAGATCTGAATACTGATAAGCGTGCCTTTTGAGGTGCCCGTTGGGTCTTATTTATATATTTTTAAAAATTACCTGCCAATAGTCAACCTTCGCTGTTTTGAATAATTATGTGCAGCCCAACTAGGCCTGCTAACAGCGTAACTCCGTCGTTTTATTAAGTTATTCGCACCTCTGGCAAGAGTAAAATGGTAAAGAAAAACACCTCATAGGAGACTGGGCGAGTGGAGCATCATCACTCAATACAAAAGCCAGAAGGGCATCGAGAGAGTTGAGTGGAACAACATCACTCAATGTCAAAGCCAGAAGGGTGCCGAGAGCATTGAGTGGAGCAACTTCACTCAATGCCAAAGCCAGGAGAGCGTCGAAAGCATTGAGTGGGGCAACATCAATCAACGCCAAAGCCAGGAGGGTGTCGAGAGCATTGAGTGGAGCAACATCACTCAACGCCAAAGTCAGAAGGGAACCGAGAGCGTTGAGTGGACAACATCACTCAACACCAAAGCCAGAAGGGCACCGAGAGCGTTGAGTGGAGCAACATCACTCAACGCCAAATCCAGGAGGGCGTCGAGAGTGTTGAGTGGAGCAACGTCACTCAACGCGAAAGCCAGAATGGCGTCGAGAGCATTGAGTTGAGCAACATCACTCAACGCCAAAGCCAGAAGGGAACCAGCGGGGGTAAAGTCTGGATGAAGTCTCCCAAAATAGCTGGGCGAGTAGCCCTCTGATACCTTCACTCACCCAGGGCGGTCCAGAATTATTAGTACTATAGAAGGAATTCTAGAATACTTGAGTTCGTCGTGCTTTGTTAGACGAATCTAGGATTCTAACTCGCGATGCCAGCTCGAAGAACACCAAGCCCCACTCGACGAACGACGAGCTCTATTCGATGAGAGCTAAGCTCTATTTGACGAGCGCCAAGCCATGCCCGACGAACGGCGAGCTCCATTCGACAAAAACCCAATTCGGTTCGACGAACCTCGGGCGGACGCGGGCCGGTTGGGCCGGCTCGCGTAGCTCGCTTGCCTAGCTTTGGCAGGAGCGAGCTGGCTGTTCTGAACCCGCCCGCATGCTATTCTGGTGCGGACAGGTGACCTTGATCCGCTCGTCTTGCCTGGTGGACCCACTCGGCGAACACGAGTTTGTACAACTGCCATGTTGCACCAACACGCAACCCAACCCACATCTTGATGCGTCACTGAAAATCTGAAATCCTTCAGTCCCTTTAGGCAGACTTAGGATTGGAGCTGTCATCAGTCTTTCCTTCAGGGCATCAAACGCCTGATTGCACTCGTGTGTCCACACAAACTTCTGATCCTTATGAGTTAGAGAAGTGAGGGGTAGAGTTATCCGCGAAATGTTTTCCACAAACCTTCTATAGTACCTGGCTAGTCCAAGGAAACTTCGGACTTCCTCTACGGTTCTCAAAACGGGCCAATCTCTATTGGCCTCGACTTTTGCAGGATCCACTGCCACCCCATCACCACTAATCACATGGCCCAGAAATGCCACATTCTCCAACCAGAACTCGCACTTTGAGAACTTTGCATAAAGCTGGTTCTCTCTCAACACTTGCAATATTAATCTCAAATAAGTCTAATGCTCCGCCTCCGATTTGGAGTATACCAAAATATTTTCGATAAAGAAGACAACGAAAGAGTCCAAGTATTGACAAAATACTTGATTCATCAGATCCATGAATACTGATGGTGCTTTCATCAGCCCGAACGGCATCACCGAGAACTCAAAATGACCATACCTTGTTCCAAAAACTATCTTGGGTATGTCCTCATCTCGAATCTGCAACTGAAAGTATCCTGAATTCAAGTCCAACTTAGAATACACCACTGAGCCAACCAACTGGTCGAACACGTCATCTATCCGAGGAATCAGATACTTATTCTTGACAGTAAGTTTTTTCAACTCTCGGTAGTCTATGCACAACTGCATACTACCGTCTTTCTTATTCACAAACAACTCTAGCACGCTCCAAGGTGAAGAACTGGGTCTAATATAGCCCTGTTCTAACAATTCCTGCAACTGTACTTTGAGTTCGGACAACTCTTTTGGTGCCATCCTAAAATGAGGACGTGACACAGGCCTAGCCTCTAGCACTAACTCAATGAAGAAATCGATCTCTAGTCATGGAGGTGCTCCAGGAAGCTCCTCGGTAAACACATCCTCGAACTCTGCCACTACCAGCACATCTACAAGTGATAGCCTGTAAAGGCGAACCTCCAATAATGCTACAAGAGCTACTCCTCCCTGGTTAACTGCCGGCACCAACTGCATGAGCGAAATCAGGGAGCATGCCACCCCACTAAGGCCCTCGAACTTAACTTCCGCATTTCCTTCACTTCTCAGGGTCACCACCTTAGATTAGCAGTCAATATTGCCATGCTGCTCGGCAAGCCAGTCCATTGCCAATATTAAATTGAACTCAACCAACGGTAGAACTGCCGCTACCAACGTGAAGTCAACTCCGTCCAGACTCCAACAAATGCGCCACTTCGCCCCGGTAATCATGGATGACCCGTTGGGCATGTGCACCTTCAGCTTTGCGTCCGCCGAGAATGGCTCAACTCCAATCCTCCGGATAAAACTTTCAGCAAGGAAGGAGTGTGACGATCCCGTATCAAACAATACCCTATCGGGGTATCCAGAAACTAACACAAGGCCTAAAACATAGGCAACATATATAAACAATCTTGAAAGTCTAAAGTAAAATATTAACTCAAACTTCCATACATGTCACCACATCGGGTTGGTGTATCGCATCCTGCTGCCAAATGTTGTATGCCCTTTGTTGCACGGGTTGGAAACGAGAAGCTCTAGACTCCACCATCTTTCCTTTCTCCGCTACGCTGGGCCTGGAGCGCACCGACTGTTCTTGCTGCGGATCCTGCTCCACGCCACCCTCAGTACAGAAACGAGCTATGTCGCCCGGTTTGCCACACTTGTAGCACGATCGTGGTCCCTTAAAGCGAGACCCCCCCCCCCCCCCCCGACGTTGAACTATCCTTCTCCCAATTCTTGTAGCGATGGGACTTCTTATTTCACTTACTCCTGTCAGTTTTTCCTTGATATTGAGAAAACTTTCCTTTTCCCTGCTCGGCTGCAAAACACTTGCGACATTGGGTTGACTCCAAATAGCTCTCCAACGTTCTGCCATCCTAAACCAGCTCATTGAAACCAGCATTCTTCATAAATATGAGGGGTTTCCTCAGATTCTCCCACAGTCTGTGGTAGAAGAATTTGTCCCTCTCCACATCGTCAGTCATGGTCATTCCAGCATAACAACCCAACCGAGTAAACTCCTGAACATACTCGTCCATCGTTTTGTCCCGCAGCACCAAGTGTAGAAATTGCCTTTGAAGGGCTAGCCTTATAGACATAAGAATGTACTTTTTTAAGAAAGCATTCTAGAATTCTTCAATGGACGGGGTGCGTCCAGGAAACTGACGACCAATATGGCTCACCCACCATAACTTAGCGTCTCCTTCCAACATGAAGGTCACAAACTCAGATTTCTTTTCCTCTGGCATCTCTGCCACCCTCAGACGTTCTTGAACTCTTGCCCACAAATCCTCCGCATTAATCGGCATGCTGACTCCCTTAAACATTGGAGTATGGAAGCTTAAGATATACTTCATTTGCCGGTCTCCGTTCCAGACAACCACTCGTTCAGCTAACGGCTCTGCTTGCCTATCTCCTACGCCTGGCACAACTATTGCCACATCCGGGATAGCAGGGGTTTCTACCTGTGCAATAAGGGTCACAACTTGGGCTGTTGAGGAAGATTGGGCTGCAACCAATGCTTCTGCGAGCATGCGATAGAAATCGACCGGGGTTACCCCCATGCCCAACGGACCTGGAGCAGTAGCACTGCTCGCCGAAGGCTCTTCTCGAATTCTCGACGTCCCCGCCTCGTCGCTTGCACCCTAAGAAGAAGTAAGGTAAAATAAGAATCAGCCTCTTTTCGCAAGACTTAGACACTAGGACACTCACAGTGCCGCGATACTCCTATGTGGATAACTTCTTAACGCAATTCATTTAGGACATTCGTCCACAAAGACATACCTTGGACACTAACCTCCCTCTGATACCAAATTGTAACACCTCCCCTGTAATGACCGTATAATATGTCCGGTCAGGGCCCCAAAACATACACACTCCACAGCTTCAGCATTAAAAGATGATATGTAAACTACCCAAACTCAAAACGCAGACATCAACAGTGGAAACATAAAATCAAGACTAGAAGTTATCCAGCAAACCAAGAATATCAAAATGTCATTAGGGCCTTACACATAATAAGTCCAAGACTTAAGCATCATTAAACAATAGAAACGTGCAACTGCACTCCTAAGCTACCTCAGCATGTAAGACGGATTACAATTTATGGCGTATAACATTCAATCAGAATACATGAAAATAATAGAAAGATCACTTCATGCAGCTTAGGCCTTTTTGGTCGGCGAGCTTGCTCCTACTTGCGATCCTTGCCCTGTAAAAAATTGGTTGTAACGTGGGTCAGCAAAGGCTGACCTCAACTGTGTAACCAACACATCTCCTTCCGACCATCCCTAACGGACCCCAGGGAACTCCATCCCCATGCAGGTCAGTACTTTGTATGCAACAAAACAAATACATTTAAAGCTGTAAAACAGGTTTGGATGTCTTATACAGCAAACACGTTTCTATGTTGATCATATAATAAAAGGGGCCTATAATGCAGCATGAATGCAAACCTGGGTTTCACCCAAGGCACCCTAAAGCATATACTTCTAACACATCATCACATCGGGTACTCTAAATTCCCCATCGGCGTTCAAGCAGCAAACGCAAGTGTACTCTAAATTCCCCCCAAACAGCATACAAACCGCAAAATAAGGGTACTCTAAATTCCCCCAAATGGTATACAGGCCTCCACACAAACAAACCAATAAGAAACCTTGCTAGACCTCACCCGTCGCGACGACCCAGTCCCAGCTCCAATATCGGGTTCAAGTACGCCGAAGGAGACCCAGCGGGACCCAACTGGAATCGTCTGGTCTTGCCCAAAGCTTGGCATTCTCATCAGTTCCATAGAAGGGGGACTTATCTTGTTGGGACACTCTCCATACATGACTTTGCAACGTCACGGGCTAGCCGACAACCGTAGAGACAAATCACACCTTAGCACATCACAATCCCATGCCCTTCAAGCCCAAATACAGCATTTGTACCGTAGCGTCCCCATGCCCCAAGGAAACCATCTACCGTCATAACAAAGCTAACCTTGTCCGGTTCCAATGAACATTACCGTGCCCCAAGGAAATTATCTACCTTCACAATGGAGCTAACCTTGTCCGGTTCCGCATATGTGCACTCACGTGAAATGAGGGGGGAACATATAACATCACCAACGACAACTTGCCACTATGCATCATCACTGAGTCAGACTAACGGTCATGACTGTTGCTTCACCCACAATGCCTAATCCACTAACGGAGTGGATTTCTAATGCAATATCATGTCGAGGATGGACACAATCGACCCGGTCGCTCCTCTTGAACCATAGCAACCCAAATTCCTCTCATTTGAGAGATCTGGTGCCTATATACTTGAAATAAAATCAAGAAAAGGAAAAGATGCCATGCACGCATCCTATAACCGAGAGGAGAAGTGTCATTACCTTATAACTCCTCTTCTTAGCCATGAAACCCTTGTCTTGCACGGATGAAAACGAGAGACTTCACGTCCTCTTCACGGATCTGGCCTCGGAACGACAATCAGAGGTCTGAAGCTCCGTTAAGGCGGAAGAAAGCTCGCTTCTTCCTCCTCCCTCCTTTCTTCTCAAAACCCTAACTCTTCCTTCCCTAATGAGAAAGATGAGGAAAAATAATGGCTCATCCCTATATAAGCGCTCTGGAGGAGAGTCTTGGGCCTTAGGTTCAAATCCTAAAACAAATCGAACGACTATAAAGCCAAACGACGGAACTGCTTCTATCCGCTACTGCCGGGTGGTAGCTACCTACCATCGAGATGTAGGTTCCCGAGCGCTCGACCAGAAAATAATGCCGCGCTAATGCCGGCGATGAGGCTAATGCCGCGCGGTAGCATTTTTCTCGAGACCTCGGCGTTTTCTTGAAAACTCAGCGTTCGAAGTGTAACGCCCCGAAACTTAAAAGAGCGACGAGAGGCATTTTGAGCCAAGTTTGGAATTTGGCAGGGGGCACATGCCTGGGATACGGGAGTGTCCTAGGGCGTGTCATGTTTGGGTCGACGATCTGGATGAGAGGTCGATGAATTTTGAGTCAACGATCGTCGAGCAGCGAACACGGACGGAGACACGGGCGTGTCCTAGGGCGTGTCGAGCTCATGTCGACAATTTGTCCGAGAGGTCGACGAATTTTGAGTCGACGATCGTCGAGCAGAGAACACGGCCTGGGACACGGGCATGTCACAGGTCGTGTCCTTCTCGGGTTAAAATCGGGCTGTTTCTTTGGAGACACACGGTTTTGGAACACGGGCCTTATCGGATAGACACGGGTGTGTCAAATGGGACAAAGGCATGTCCAAGACCTGTGTGTGTCTCAGGTTGGTGTTGGTCCTTTGTTGATGGAGGAACACGTCTGGAAATACGGGCATGTACTGGATGACACGGGCGTGTCAGGTCTAATACGGGCATGTCAGGTGCCCGTGTGAATTTCGGGATGCGTCGGTTTCAAAGGCGAATGGGGAACACGGCCTTGGACACGGGAGTGTCACAGGCCGTGTTCGGCCCAGATTTTGCATTTCAGCTCCGGATCGTGGCCGTTTGTTTAATTATTTTGAGATCTGACGGCTGCGGGTTGTTCCTGCTAGGATATACCCGGGAATAGGGTTTCAAATCCCTCATTTCTTTCACTTAGTCTCTTTCTAAAGTCTAGACAGAGGGGAGAGCAAGGAAGAAGAAAGGAGGCTAGATCTGGTTACCAGCAGAGTTTCAGAGCTCCAAATCGCGAGCCGACTTCGGATCTACGGAGGCAAGGAGATTTTGATGCTTTCCACCTGCATACATTTCCATTGTTCCAAGGAAAATTTTAGGGTAACGATTCTCGTCCTAGGACATGTGAAGTCCTCTTTTCCTTTGCATAGGAAGCCCGTTCTCACGATTTCGCGGTGAGTTGAGGCATTCCTTCGGGTAGATATGAATTGTCCCCATTGTGTACATATAGAGTCCGTAATCGAGAACGGATATATGCATGATGTGTGAAGCCTACCTGGACAAGTTGGTCTCGATCGGTGATGTTGCATTGCATGTATGGCCGGAGAAGACTCCGTGCAAATGGTTGTTTTTCGGGTTTTCTACGCGGTAGATTGCAATAGGTATCCTTGGGGATTAACTCCAAGGTGCACCCGGAAAACTGGGTAGATGCGTGATTCTGCAAACATGGTGGCCTGGGAGCAAACTTGTACATAACTGGGTTATGTAAAGTGTGAAATCAGATTGGGACTCGGGGAAGTTTGACCCGCGCCTATGTCTTAAAGTGATAGGGCGGTGTGAGCAACGGGTTACGCGGAACTGTACCGCGCTATGTCGTTCGAAAAAGAGACCTAAAGTTACTTGGCAACTTACTATTGGCGTAGATGGTGGGTCTTAGGCAGTGGCCAGAAAGACCAAATGCTCATGAGTTATTGCCGTCCAGGGGGAGGTGGTGAGACCGTGGTAGTGGACGTGTTCACCGAGAGTGTGCCCTTAGAGCACGGGGTGTGTGGTCGTGCGTGCCTATGCCTGTGATGTAGTGTTATTACTCTATAATGCTTGGTTATGTTAATAAAGTGCAGGAAGGAGCATCGCCGCCCCGAGTTTAGGGGCGAGATCGTTATAATTTGGTCAGCATAGCTGACCGTTGCCTTTGTTTGCCACCGTTGCTGTGGGTTGTTGCTTGCAGGTGCTGCAGGACCAAGCGGTAAATAGTGGGCTAAAGCCCAAGTTGCTGAGCCGGTCCTCGAAGTCCTAAATATTGAGTGTTTACTTGCTTTATTCATGTGTGACCGGCCTACGTGCTGAGGTTTGCAAATCATGTAATTTGAGTAAACAAATGTAAGGCCTTAAGGCCATTATACTTGTGTATTGTACCTCATTCCTGTTGGTTTGAGTAGTGGACATTCATGCTCTTGTTGGGTTCTTTTTATTGCAACTTTAAATTGCTTCCACTAGAATGACTCTGTGTAGGACATTGGATATTAGTTGGATTGTTTCCATTGAGTAACCACCCGGTCTGTCTGTGGTATATGGCGTCGTGCCCCGGTCGGACCAACTTTTATATGCTATGCGACAGATACGGGGTGTTACACGACAAACTAGGCACTTCATTCGACAAAACAGGTCTATCGCCTGGCGATAGCTACTATCGTTGGGTGGTAATCCTCCACTGCTCGACGAACAGATCTTTCGATCGACGCTCGACGAAATAGGGCAATCGCCGAGCGATACCTAGCTAGCGTCGCGCCCTAACACTCAATGCTCTCAATTCCTGGCCACTCAACGCTCTCAGTGCCTGGCCACTCAACGCTACGCTACCACCAGGTGATAACTACTATCGCATGGTGATAGCTTCCAGTGACCCGTTCTGAAAATTGGGGGTGTTAAAGGCGGAGAGTATGATTTGTGGAGCATATGTCATCAACCAGATTCCCTTGAGTCTGAACAATATGAAGTCTCTGCATGAGTTGATGTTCAAGCAGAAACCTAGTATGGGACATCGCCGGGTGTTCGGTTCTATCAGCTACATGAATATCTCAGATGCTCTCAGGAAGAAGTTGGATATATGCTAAGGCAAAGAAGTGTGTCTTCATCGACTATGATGAGCGAAAGAAGGGATGAAAATTAATGGTTCCTGAGACCAAGAAGTTTTACATCTCTAGGGATGTTGTATTCAACGAGATGATAACGTACCTGGGTAGTTCTACTTTTGATCTACAAGAGAGTAGAGTAGAAAGCAAGGGTAACGAAGCTGTTAAAGATCTTCTAGTAGAGTTGTCTGTATCTCCAAGAGCTCTAGTTACATTAGACTCGGGGTCAAGTTCTTCAGGGTTTGGAAGTAGGGGTAGCGATGCTCCTGGTATGTCTGATAGGAGAGATGATGCAGAAGAAGCAACAAAAGCGGTGGAAAGTGGTCTGGCCTTATAGAGGTCAAAACGGGCCATCATACCACTAGCTCGGTACAGAGATGGTCACATGGTGAGCTTGGTCTCATGTTTCTTTGCTAGATCTCTGGACGAGTAGGAGACATTGTACTTTGAAAATGTCAATGTAGAAGAGGAGTGGAAAGATGTCATGACAGAGGAGATGGCCGCCCTCAGGAAGAATGAAACTTAGAATCTGGTGACCAATATTGAAGGCATAACTATAGTTACTTGCAAATGGGTTTATAAGTTGAAGAATAAAGCAGATGGTAATATTGAGCAGTACAAGGCTCTCCTTATAGCTCGAGGGTTCTTATAGTAGTATAGAGAATACTACGTGGAGACATTTAGTCCTGTAGCTAAGATGACTTCAATTCAGATGGTGATTGCCATAGCGGCTTGCTAATGATGAAATATTTCGCAGCTCGATATGAAGAATGTGTTTCTTTATGGGGAGATTGACAAAGATATCTTCATGGTGCAACCACCTGATTATATTGTTGAAGTTCATCTAGGACATGTCTGGAAGCTCAAGAAGGCCCTTTATGGCTTGAAGCAGACACCTCGGGTTTGATATGAGAATATTGCAAAGTATCTATAGTTCTGCAGGTATTCTGTAGTTTATCAAGAATAGGGAGAGCTTTGAGTCATGGTGTCGTTGTACATCGACGACATGATTGTGACAGGGAACTTGGACAAAAAGGTAGCGAAGCTGAGAGCAAAACTATCTATTCTGTTTGAGATGAAGGATCTTGGTGAGGTTCACCATTTCCTTGGTCTCAAAGTGTAAAGAAAGAAGAGTGTTGTGCTTGTTTGCCAGAAAGATATACAGAGTGGATCGTGAAGCGGTTCAACACGAGGGAGGTAAATAGTAGCTTTACTCCACTTGAAGTCGGACTAAAACTTAGACGAAATGAAGGAAGGGTTCTTCTAGATCCCTTAGTTTTTTGGTCTCTAGTCGAGAGCTTGATATACTTGACAATTACAGGACCAGATATTTAGTATATTGTTGGTCGAGTAAGTCGGTATATATAGGAGCCCAGGAATCCTCATCTAGTGACGGTAAAGAGTATTCTGAATTATATGATGTCCACCTCAGACATGAGGCTCTTTTATGAGAAGAACATGAGCTTCAACTTACAAGGGTTCACGGATGTTGATTATGGTGGAGATATAGATGATCGGAAGTCGATGTTTGGGTATGTCTTCATGTGCAGATCAACGATAGTTTCATGATGTAGTAAGAAGCAGAATTTAGTGTCTATCTCCACCATTAACGCTGAGTACAAGGCATTGTCCATGGCAGGCCAGGAGGCCATTTGGCTACGTATGTTGGTGGACATCCATGAGGAGGTACGAGATTCTATTCTACTTTACGGTGACGAGAGTGCTCTGAAACTAATTACAAATCCAATATGTCATGCGCGGACAAAGCACACCAAGATTGAGCATCACTTCGTTCATTAGAAGTTGTTATAGGGATCTCTGATGGTGGAGTATGTGTAGAGTAAGGACAATGTCGCGTACATCTTCATGAAGCCACTATCAAAAGAGTCATTTTAACGGTTATGGGGTTTGCTTGAGGTGGTTTAGACTCTCACTTTAAGTGGGTGTTGGGTATTGTGTCCACAATAACTCTTATTTTAAGAGGTGTCCCTTGAACTAAGATGAATTGAGTTTGTAGTTGATGTTATTTTTTAGTTATGTGCTTGTAGGATGATATTGCCAAGTAAAACCCAATGTCAGATTACAGTGGGTCTTGAAACACAAGAGTACACAATGTAATCCCTAATTTTGTAGGCCACCATGTTGACTCATATGTAATCTCTCCATTGGGGTGTACTTCTATTTCAAGTGCATTACAAGAATCCAAGAAGATCAAGTTGCGGCCTTCACAAGAGAAGATTTTCTCTAAGTAAAATTTTTCAAGTATAGTAAAGGATACTCATCAATACTCGTTGAATTCGTCGTTTAGGCTTACTAGCACTCGTCGAGTTAGTTGTATTTACTTAGAGAATAATCTCAGAATTCCTAGAAATCAGTTAAGTAAAAGTCGTCGAATATGCATATCGATACACAATGAATTCATCGAGTCATCTCGACTTTACTTCTCTGGATTTCTGTAAGTGATATTCATCGAATATTACTTAGTTTGGCATCGAATTTGTCGAGTCAGCTAGCCGATACCCGTCGAATTTGTTGAGTATACTTGCTGATACTCGTCGAATTCGTCGAGTATACTAGCTGATACTCGTCGAATTCGTCGAGTATCTCTCCTACCAAGCGTTGAGTTATATGATCGATCTGGGTGGATTTGTCCAAGTAAAATTCATCGAGTTTCCTAGTGGTTCAATGAGTATACCCATACATAGTCGACGATATTCGACGAATTATACTTAGAGTTATTTTCTTCTGTTTTCAAATTCACAGCTCGGGTTCGTCCAAAATGCCATGTACTGTAATTTTGGATCTCTCGATATGGTAGGAAATTTCTAGTCGTTACAGAAGGAGGTTCTTTATCTCTATATATAGGGTGGATTTCAATCAACCCTAATCATGCTTAATTGGAAAAATCAAGAAATCTCAAGAAGACAAAACATTCCCATCGGCGCACGATCGTTCTTCTCTACTCCGCTCTGCCGACAAATCTTTGCATCACAATTCATTCTTCTTCAAGCTAATAGACTAGATCGTTGATCTCTGACAGTTTTGATTCTCTCAGATATAGTTGATCTGTGCATCCAGATCTAAATTTTTAAGACTTCAATTTTTCTGTTCTTCAAGTCATTCACGATCAAATTTTTAAAGGAACGGGGGATCGAAGATTTCAGATTTATTGAAGATTTTTGTTAATCTTGTATTGTGTAAAACTTTATATTATTGCTAGAGGTTTCTCCCTCCGAGTTGTAGATCCTTATTTGAGGATCAAGTTGTAGATCCATGTTTGTGGATCTAGTTGTAGGAGAGGTTGTCCTCCGAGTTGTAGGAGAAGTTGTTCTCCGAGTAGTAGGAGCGTTGTCTCCGAGCTGTAGGAGTTGAGGCTCCGAGGTGTAAGATTGTTTGCAATCTGAGATAATTATGAAGTAGCTGAATCTAGCCCTTCATGGTAGATAGGCGAGATGGGACAGTGGACGTACCCATCTTAGGGAACCACTATAAATCTCTATGTTTTTTGTGTTCTTATTTTTCAGCAATTTTTATTGCGTAAAAGATGCAGAACACACCTATTCACCCCCCTCCCCCTCTAGTGATTTAGGTTGGAACTAGATACTTTCAATTGGTATCAGATGTAGGTTGTTCGATATTAGGCTAACACCTTGAATAAGATCTCCTATCTAGTTGTCAAAAGATACTGCTCAGTTGCTATGGATAGAAGCAAGGACATGTCTTTGCTGAAGTTGTCGGTGTGCACTAAGGATAACTTCCCCATGTGGGAGGAAAAGTCAGATTCTACCTGGAAGTTGCTAATCCTCACATATTTCAGATTGTGGAAGAAGGACCTCACATTCCTACACAGTCCTCTGCTCCGAATCCCACGATAATGATTCCAAAGAAAATGATGGATTTAATCAAGGATGAAATTGCTCTAATCTCCTTGGACAAAAAAGCAAAGAATATCATAGTCAGTACAGTGGATGACTCAATGCTACAAAATATATTCTACTGCAAATATGTCAAGGAGATGTGATACTACCTCACAGTTCTCATGGAAGGGACTAAAGAAGTTAGAGACGATCATAAATCTCTGTTGAATCTAGAATATGTGGCCTTCAAGCAAGGTGTTAACGATACTATTGCTAACAGCTTCGAAAATTTTTCAAGATCATTAACGGCCTCAGAAACTACGGTCGCACCTTCACTAATGGTGATCTAAATGACAATTTCCTCAGATCCCTGACAAATGACTGGGAAAGAAAAGTGGGTGCCATTAGGGAGTTTGGAAAGCTGCCCGAGGTTGATCCTCAAAATCTGTTCGGAAAACTCCTCTCATACGAACTACAAATGAATACTCTAAAGAAAGAGGAGCAAAGCAGCAGGACTTCAAGCAGAGAGAAGTGAGTAGCTCTGAAAGCCGAAGGGACAAGAAAAGCTAAAGTTATTTCACTAGTAAGGACACGAGGTCCAGATACCCCAGAAGACTCGGAGCCAAGCATGTAAGGATCTGAGTTGTCTGATGAAGAGTTTTCGCTAATCTACAAGCAATTCAAGAGATTGGTTGGCAAGAGGAGGAAAATGAAGAATCAGTCCTCTTCCTCGGACTTCAGAAGATCATATCGTGATGGTGATCGGTCTAAGAAAAGATACAACTGAGAGAACAGGTATAAATCTAAACCGAACAAACACTCTTCCTATGACATAGTTTGTTATTATTGAACAAGCTAAGACACATGATTGTGAAGTGTCCATACAAGAAGAAGGAAGGATCCAAGGAGGAAGACAAGAGATCCTTCATGGGTAAGAAGAAGGAAGAGAAGAGATTCATTGCAAAGAATTCAAAGACTTTTAGCGACAGTGACTCAAGTGAGTCAAGCTCGAAAGATGAAGAAGCTTACTTCGAGCTCATGGCTCAATTAGATGAGGAAGTAGGAGACTCCCAATTCCATTGGAAGGTAAACTCTCACACGATATTATCTGAATCTGAAGCCTCAACTAATGGTCATGAAGACTATTATTCTAAGGAAGATGAAGTTGACTTGATGGCTCAACATCAAGAACTTTTGAAAGCCTTTAACAATTGTCGCAAGGTAGTAAAAAATAATCAAAAGAGATTGCTTCTCACAAGGCATTGGAATCAAGCCTAAAGGAGGAAATTATTGAATTAACTCCTCTCAAAAATGAAGTTCACTTCGTGAAAGAGAAACTAAAATGCTCTGGTGAACTGTTATGTCAAAAGCAGAAGAATTTAGATGAGTTAGAAGAAAAGCTCTTGGTGGAGAGGAAACTTGTTGAAACTTACTCTAAACCAAAGACCGTTCTTCCTCTCATTGGTGAATTCTCTGCTCCGAAGAAGGGTAGTGGTCTTGGCCATATAGCTGAGAAAGGTAAGGCTGCTAAGAAAGCCAGTACCAAAGGCAAGGGAAAGGAACCTCAAAGTCAACCCTCATTTAAGAAGGTTATCTTTCATACGAACAAATACGACTTTGAGATATCCTATGGACACTTGGCCAGGCAAACCTATGTGTAGCCTAAAAAGCGCTACCTAGGATGGACCCGTCCCCGAGACTTTGGTGCCTGTGTTTTCAAATCATCTTATGAATAAATTGCACTCTAAAGTTATGGTCCTTACATTTATGGACCAAGTGGCAAGAAGGCTCCAAAAGCCAACATTGTTGTTCCCAAGACTAAGTAAACAGTGAAGCCTTGTGTGTGCTACAATTACGAGGCTTCCACTTCCATGTCAGTGACCCCTGCTAGACCTCCCATTAAAACGATAAAGCAGGAGTACAAGAGAAGGTACAACAAGTTTGATTATTGGTGTTGCGGCAAGATTGGTCAATTTGTCGTAGATTGCTGGCTTCATCCAGTAAAGCTTGAAACTCCACAAGTTAATAGTGTGAGACTGACAACTCGCAATGTTAATGTTCCAAGTGGTGTTAAACTCACAAGGAACCAAAGACCCAATTTTTTTGGGTCCCTAAGGTAAAATGATTTATCATTGCAGGTATGTCCAAAGGCCAACAAAACGCCAATCTAGTTTTTGGACAGTGTATGTCACGACATATGACCGGGACTAGAAGCCTACTGCTAGAATTTACCCCAGTTGAAGATGGACCAAAATTTATCTTTGGAGGGTCTGACAGGGGAATCACTAAAGGCTACGAGATGATTTCCAATGGCATGGTCTCTTTTACAGATGTGGCTTATGTTGAAGGATTACAGCATAATCTGATAAGCATAAGTCAATTATGTGATAAAGTCTATATCGTTGAGTTCTACAAGGACAGGTGTCTGATAATATTGTCTGTTAATTTGGAGACAATCTTAATAGGCACTCAGAGTAGAAATATATTCTGTTTAAATTTTTTGTGTTTAGATAATTCTACACCAGTGTTCTTTTTGCCAAAAGACAAGGTCTCTCTCTATGACCAATGACACAATAGATTAACACATATTGTTGGTTCCATTGATCCCAATGTCCTAGATTTGAAAGAATTCAAACAGGTCAATGGTATACACATAGCTGTATTTGATGTATGTTTAAGTTCATGCATACAGTTGTTCTTTGTCCCAATGATTGGACATATAGTTCAAGAGACAATGACAGGTGGACTCAAAGTGATAGGCTGGAAATTCAGGAAAATGCCTAAATACAGAGGCATTGAGTGAGGCAAGCTCACTCAATGCCATACAGCTAATCGCGCTGAGAGAAGGCTAGCAGTCAAAGCTTATAGTATTGAAAAGGTAGAAATGTGGCTAAGTACACAGGCATTGAATGAGCTCAACTCACTCAACGCCATATGGCCAGAATCGTTGAGTCAAGGATATCATGTCAAAGCCTAAGCAGTTGAAGCAAGAAAATCGAGTAAGTCTAGAAGCGTTGAGTGAAGCTTCATCACTCAATGTCATGCTAAATCTGTCAATGCCAAACTTCGGCAAGAATGCAAGATTGCAGAAAATCAGGCTAAATATAAAAGCATTGAATGAAGCTTATACACTCAACGCTCTCAACACCATTAGGCAGAAAGATGAAGAATATGTCTAAGACAAAAAGCGTTGAGTGAGGCATATACACTCAACGCTCTCAACACTTTTTAGCAAAAAGGGCAAAAGAATGTGGCCAAGGCAAAAACCTTTGAGTGAGGCATATACACTCAACCCTCTCAACGTCTAGCAGAGCTGAAATATTTTTAAGCCCAGATTTGTTGAGTATGGCCTATTCACTCAACGCCACTCAACAGATCTGCCGAAAATTCTTAGTCCAGAATCTTCGAAGTATTGCTTATCCATTTTCCGTCGAGCTGAGCTTTGATTTCGTTGAACTGAGTTCAGATTTCTTCGAACTTAGCTTTCACCTGTTCGTCGATCTGAGGATTTCTGGAATGAGGCTTGATTTCGTCGAGCTGATCCCTGGGTTTGTTGAACTGAGTTTTGAGTTCACTGAACTGAAGATTTCTGAAATGATGCTTGATTTCATCGTGTTGAGCTCTGGGTTCGTCGTGCTAAACTCTAGGTTCGTCGAACTGAGTTTTGAGTTCGTTGAACTGAGGATTTCTGAAATATTTCTTGATTTTGCTAAGTCCAGAACGATGCTGACGTAAGCAAAGTCAACAAGTCAATGATTTTCTGAATCATTATTTAAATGTCTCAAATCGACATTAACGTCACCGTCAGTCTACAATGAATCTCAATTTGATTAAGCTGAGGTTTTAACAACCGTTAAAACTGGTACATGTGTCAATCGTCCCACAAATCGGAGGGATTATAAATAACAGCTGAGATCAAGAACAAGTAAGCTTTTTCTTATTAACATTCTGAAAACAAGAAGTGGGAGTTTGTCGTCTTCATCCGCCATTGTTACAGAACCAAGAACTTCAATTGAAAAATCTGAAGGGTTTCTGAGTTCGCAGGTGCAATCAACATCTGCTACATCAAGGACAAAGAATCTCTCTAAGGAAGACGAATCAGTCTAGGCAAGCCCTAGTTGAAGTTGATTCATGATCCAAGCCGAGCCAAATCTGAAGATTTTACTCTGGATCATTGAAGAAGAAGAAGATATCTATACAGAGTTTTCTCTGGATAGAAGGAGAGGCAGAGCAATTCATTTCCTGCCAATAAAGGTTACCTAATTGAAGAATTTCATTCTTAATCTTCCCCTTCATCAGCAAGAACAGGATCATGGTCCTGAGGAATTTCCAACACAAGCCACAGATATTCAAAGATTGTCATTCTTGTTACTGGGAAGCAGATAGGGTTGATATTTACTTAGCCTAGGAAGAAATTGACTCAGAGAATAATTTCTCTTGAATCATATCAATAACCCTTTCAAAATCAGTGGATTTATGAAAGATCTGTGTTTAGGCCTTGATTAGGATGTGTGAGAGATCTGTGAGATCTTATTGTAAAGACTAAATTATAATGGCTGTGAGAAAAATCTGTGAGATCTGTGTTAGGGTCATGGGCCTGTGATTGGATTCTTGTGTGGATCAGTGTGGGGTTGTTTCTACCTTCCTATATAAAGGGCATTTGTGCCTGTGTGTGGTTGTCGGGTGATTAATGTGTGGAGGGTTGTGAGCCAATGTTGTAAGTCTCAGTGGAGACTAACTGATCCGATGGGATCGTGCGGTAATCTCTGAGGAGCTATAGTATTAGAACCCTAGTTCTGATTTGGGCAAGGATCACTATTAGGTTTGTTTAGTCTGACCCAACATGTATAGCTAGGGTCATGGTTGTGTCCTAGAGTATAGGCCAAGTCAGTCTGAAAGAATTAGTGTCTAACCACCTAGAGGGAGGTGAATAGGTGTAAATTTTCTTTTACTTTAAAGGCAGACAATCTATTGTGTAATTTAAGCAGCAATTGCAAATTCTACAGCTATCAGCACAGCAATGAAAGAAACAATCATACACAGAGTGCACACAGTGTTTATAGTGGTTCCCCAAGGTCTGAGTACATCCACTTTCCCCCTTCGCCTATCTAGCAGTGTACTAGATTCGGCCTAACTTCTGCATTTCTCCTCAGATCCTCAGATCTTACAGCTCAGAACCCCAAATAGGTTCCTACAACTCAGAGTGTCCCCACTCCTACAACTCAAGCAAACTGCCCTACCTCAGCCTTCACCAAGGCCTACACTCAGAGAACACAGTCTCCTACAACTCAGGCACAATGCCCTACCACTCAGTCTTCAACAAGACCTACACTCAGAGATCTAAATCTCTTACACTCAGCCTTTATAAAATAGGCTTACAGCTCAGATCCCTTAGGATCCTACAAAAAGATAATAAAAGGGTGTTAGGTTACCACTCTGTTTGAGAGAATGAAGAGGGCAACCTTCTTAATCAGTTCTTGATAGATCTGATTTCTGAGATCAACTTTGTCTTTGCTTTCTTCAAGGCTTCTTGAGTCTGAACTCAGTAAAAGTTGATCTTCTTGAAGTAGACCGGCTAGCAACTTCCTTCTTAAGATGGATAATTAAATCTGGATTCTTCTTTGCAGTCTGGTTTAGAACATGCTTCTTAAGAGATTTGATTAAACAAGTCTCTTTCTTGATTTCAATTACTGGAGTTCTCTTTCTCCAAGTAAATCTGAAGTTTCTTCAAAATACTGATTTACAGTTTTCTCTGGATCTGTATTCTACAATGATTGATCTTCTGATCTCTCTTTAATTGTAATTGATTCCCTTCTGTTGAAGGAGAAAGACCTTTATATAGTCTTCCTCCAAGGTAACCGGCTGATCCAGTTTCTAGCAAACTTCTGACAGCTCTGATAGTTGCAGTAGACCGGCTAAAATGGCAGCTGTCAAGTCATCCAGTCACTTCTTGAAAATACTGTCTCTGTCTGAAAGTGTCGAGACTGATCTTCATTATGTGTTGACACAAATAAACTAAGTGTCGACACAAGTGGACTAAGTGTCGACACATACCTTGTTGGTGTCGACACAACTCCTTCTGTTGTTGTAACAGCTTCTCGACACTGTTTCTGTTGAATGTGTCGACACTGATTGAGTGTATCGATACAAGTACTTCTTCTTTAAAACTTAGTTGAATTCTGCTGTGTGTTGACATATCTCCTTTGTGTCGACACAAGTACTTCTTCTTTAAAACTTAATTGAATTCTGATGTGTGTTGACACATCTCCTTTGTGTCGACACAAGTACTTCTTCACTTTAACACTTAGTTGAATTCTGCTGAGTGTCGACACATCTCCTTTGTGTCGACACAAGTACTTCATCTTTAACACTGTGTTGAAACTTGCTATGTGTCGACACAAGTCCTGTGTGTCGACACAGTTGATGTCGACAATGCCTTCAGTGTGTTGACACAACATCCTGGTGTAGACACATTTGATGTCGACTATTCTTCACAGTGTGTCGACACTGCCTGTATGTGTCGACACATTTCTTCTGGTGTTGACTCTTCCTATCCTGGTGTCGACACAATTTACTCCAAGTATCGACACAGCTTTTCTCCAGTGTCGACACAAGCCTTCATAAGTGTCGACACTACTTCTCTGGGTGTCGACACATGGACTTAGAATTTTTCCTACAAACCTGCAGTTACTTAACCTGCACATATAAACTCAAAACACATCAAATACACCTTGATGCATATCATTGAGTAGGATGACGCTTCTTCAAATCCGGTACACATTTTCCAGTGTACCCAACAATCTCCCCCTATTTGGAGAAGTCATAACCCTTAGTCAATGATATACACCATTCATAACAAATACACAATATGATGTATAATAGCATTATATGACAGGGTAATTACTGAAACAAAGCATATAAAATATTTCATCACAAAATTATAATGCTAACACAATGAGCATTCATAAAAGATTTGTTTCAACTATCAAAAGTTTCTTTAATCAAAAGTTTACATGGATTTCAACAGAAATGATTACAAGGTTGTAAACTTAAGAAAATTCTATTCTATGGCTGCTCTAGCTCTTTGATGACAATGCACTTGCCTGATTGAATCTTGGATTGAACTGGAGCATCTGTTTCATCAACTGGCTTCTTGCCTTTTAGATCTGTCTTCTTTAGCTCTTCAGCCCTTATCTTTTGCCTTTCAAAATAATGATAAGGCTTAGGGAAATACTTGCTAGGCTCCTATGCATTAGGAGGTAGCTTCCCAAGTTTTGTCTTTCTTCTATACTGGACAATAGCCTCTTGCCTGGCTTCATGTTTCCTCCATTCTTGTTCAGAATACCATTTACCCCTTTCTAGGGTATTGTCCTTTGCAGCTTTGCAAGCAGTTAGAATGATATTTCTATAAGTAGGGCTCCACTGCTCAAAATCTGGCTTTAACTCAGCATGTTTTCTAAATCTCTTCTTAGACAGTTGAGCTTCTTGCTCTTTAGTCAATACTTCCTCAGGTACAGGCTTATCTACTTTCTCTATGACCACATTTTGAGCACCTTCTGGAGGGCTATACATAGATTGTATCTCCTAATGTATCATCTCAAAATCTGCAGGAGGGTAAATTTCTTGAGCCACTTCAGCTTGCTCACCTCCAAAAACAGCAGGGTTGATACCAGATTCAGCAACATTGTCATCATCACACAAGGGTGAATATCCAAGGGTGGCTCTGATGCTGTTGGAAATCCATTTAGCATGGTCAGAGCCTGCTTTGACTAATACCCTCTCCCCCTTTATGACTTCTCTTTCTATATGATCCCTAAGATCATCCTTCTGAAATCTAATCTGAGCATTCAGATAGTTAACACCATCTTTATAAAAAGGTTTTAACTTCTGGAGCTGTGCGGTAATTGCCTTTTGAGAATCTTCAATGGCAGTTTGAACAGTAGTTAGGCTTTCTTGTAATTGTTTATCAAATTCTGCTTTGGCTGTAGCCCTTGCTGTAGACTATGCAGTAGCAAGATTTTGCATTTCAACGACAATCACAGTATGTGATTCAGTCAAGTTTTCATTCATTTTTATTTGATTTTCTAAGATATATCCTTGCTTAACTGCTATATCATCCACTTGTGTTTTGATCTTTTCTTGGTGAGTGGCTAGGTAAACCACTACATTACCCCCTTTTGTGGAAACAGTCAGTAATTTCCTTCTTATTTTGATTAACCTCAAATCTTATGGACTTGATGTCTTGAGCCAAGGAAAATTGTAACTCCTTATGATGCTCATCCATATAAGTTTCCATAGCTTTTCTTTGCTCATCCAATTTTATTTGCAAAGCCACCAACAAAGAACTATAATCAATTGTTGGGGCAGGCTGTGGATCAACTGTTTGCAGTGCCTTCTTGTAACTCTGGCGTCTTCTTTTGAAGACCATGAGCTTCCTTTTCTTGGCTTGAGTAACTTCTTCATCCTCAAAAGTAGAGGTACTGGCAATGTCTACCCTTTCCTTAAGACTAGGAGGCAATTCCTTCTCAGTCCTTGGTAGCTCCTCCTGTGTCCTTTATTCCTCATTCTCATTTCTAATTTGCTCCTCTTCATTTCTTGTAGTCTCCTCCTGAGACCTAACATGCTCCCTCTCAAGATCTACCTGCCCCCCTCAAAAACTGCTTTCTTTCCCTCAAACTCAGTCTGTACCAAATCAGGGAACAACTCTTCTAGAGTAAACTCCTGTTGAGCAGGGATTGGAGATTTTCTTATCTCAGGAGCATTATCAGAAACGGATGTGTCTTCTATGGCAACATCTTGTGGTTGACTATTTAACTGAGTTTGGTGATCAACATCAATTAAATACTCAGTTAATACTTCATCCTCAATATGGAAAATTGATTGATTAACTGTATGTATTACCTCAAGGATTGTCTGAGTTGCCATTTCACTGTCTAGGTGAGTTGGCTCATCCACATGTTGTGTCTCCCTTGGAGTGGATCCAGGTGAATGGGGCTAGCAGATGGTAGCTCCCCCTGCCTCTATGCATCTTCAATTCTTACTGGTGACCTTCTAGTATTATCAGCTTCTTCCTTATCAGCTTCCTCCTCAGTAGAACTGAAAACTACATGCTCCTCTGAGCTACTGGAAGTTTCAGGAGCTATTATGGCTTTCTTCTTCTTCTTCTGTTGAGGAACTTCCTTTTCTGGAGTAGGCATGTCCTTTGTTAACACTTTATCCCACCTTGAGATAATCCTAACATCCATTCTCCTCATGTGATTTATCTTAGAACCTGCAGCTTGGTTCATTACTTCTGGAATAGTTCCAGCTAAGTACAAACTCATAATCCTACCCAGATTGGGCTTCTTCAGACTTTCCTTAATCTTCTCAAACATCACTGCTGACCAATCAATTTTTAGTTTGAAAATGATCCTTGTCATTAAACTGAACATGTGAGCTGATATCCAATCATGCCCACCTGGCTTGCACAGAATCACCTTTCCTACTACTTCAGAGAAGAACTTGCATTGCATGTTCATGCCTTTCCTATTAAAAACTGAACCAATCTTCATGTTTGAAGCTAGTACACACCATTGCAGTGCCTCCCTTGTCTTAGATGTAGATACATCTTCTTCCTCTTTAGTTCTTGGTAGATGTAGAACCTTTCTTAGACTTTTCTGGGTGACTTTCACCTTGAGTCTATGGACTTTGGATTTAATCTCGAGATCAGTTTCATCAAGGGTAGCTGCACCAAAGAATTCGAGTACTTCCTTCTTCCAAATCTTGATTAGCTCTGAAATTAGATACTCCAACCCAGTCTCAGCAACTAGGGTTATAACATCTTGAATTTCTGGTTCCGCGCCATCAAATGCATTCCGTACGAGTTCGTAACCTTCATTTTTGTTCTCTTCAAGCTTGGGCGCCATTAGGGTTTTGAGAAAACTTGAATTTAGATGAGAGAGAGGCCGACACAAAGTTTTGGTCTCGGAACTATTGAAAGCGTGTCGACAAACAATGTTGAAGACCTATTTATACCTTTCTAAAAACGATGGTGAAAAGGCGCGTCGAAATACTCTAAATGTGTCGACACTATTGAAAAGTGTCGACACTTACTTCTAATGTCTCGACATCGATGTTGACTACTATATGTCGAAACCAATTATGATGTGTCGACACTTATACATCTGCGTTTGACGATTAGTCGATACTTCACTCGACGAAATCAGTGTTAAACCTAAGTGTCGACACCACCCTGGATGTGTCGACACCTACTCTGGATGTGTCGACACCATTTCTCTGAAGTGTCGACACAGACTTCCTAGATGTGTCGACACTATTTCTCTAGAATGTCGACACCACTTCTATGTATCGACACAGACAACTCCTTGTGTTGACACCATTTTACTTAGCCAATTTTTATCAAGCTATTCTAAGTTCAACATTCCTAATTCAATTTTAAACTTATTGAATTTGGTTTCATCTAGGGGCTTAGTAAACATATCAACAATTTGAAAATCTGTTTTGACATATTCTAGTGAAATGTCCTCCTTCTTTATATGTTCTCTAAGAAAATGGTATCTAATTTCTATGTGCTTAGTCCTACTATGTGAGCCAGGATTATTTGCAATAGAAATGGCACTTGTAGAATCACAAAACAAAGGTGTTCTACTTACCTGAATACCATAGTCTTTTAGCTGGTGTTGAATCCATAATAGTTGTGCACAACAACTTCCTGCTGCCACACACTCTGACTCAGCTATGGAGATTGCCACACTAGTCTGCTTCTTACTGCTCCATGACACCAGCCTCCCTCCAAGAAATTGACAGGTTCCTGTAGTACTTTTTCTGTCTTCCTTACAACCTGCAAAATCTGAGGGATGCTCTACATAGACTTCTTCCTTTAAATTTCCATTCAGGAATGCTGATTTTACATCCATTTGGAATACCTTGAAACCTTGATATGTTGCATAAGCAAGGAACATCCTGATTGCCTCCAGTCTTGCTACTGGATCAAAGGTTTGATAAAAATCAATACCTTCTTCCTGCCTATATCCCTTTGTAACAAGTCTAGCTTTATTCTTTATGATGATTCCATTCTCATCCAATTTGTTCCTAAAGATCCACTTTGTTCTAATGATATTGTGGTCTTTGGGTTTAGGAACAAGCTTCCAGACCTTGCACCTCCTGAACTGATTCAGCTCCTCTTGCATGGCATCAATCCAATGAGGGTCTAAAACTGCTTCTTCAAATTTCTTTGGTTCCAGTTGGTATAGGAAGCTGGAGAAAAGAATAGTGCTCAGATTCCTGCTTCGTGTGTGCACTCCTTGTCTAGGATCACCAATTATCTGATTGGCTGGATGATCCTTTGAGTGTTTATTAGCTGGAGGTAGTCTTTCTTTAGGTTGAACCCCTCCAGTCTCTTCAACATGCTGCACCTCTTGGTTTTCTTCTGCATCTAGAGAGTCTTGTACTCCCCCTGGACAACAGCCACCATTTTCTACTTCCTGACTTGGAGTAGAATCTTCTACAATGGTAAGCTTGTCCATTCTCTCAGTTATACCTGTAGAACTGCAAACACTACTTGGCAATTCACTGTTAATGAGCCTTGTTTCATCAAAGACTACATGTACAGAGTCTTCTACAACTTGAGTAACCAAGTTGTAGACCCTATAAGCCTTACTATTGTTTTTGTACTCAACTAATATCCCCTCTTGGGATTTGGCAGCAAACTTGGTTAGATAAGACTTGCCATTGTTAAGTATATAGCACTTGAAACCAAAGATCCTGAAATAGGATAAATTTGGTTTTCTGCCTTTCATAATCTCATAGGGAGTCTTTTTGTGGCACTTGGTAATAGTAGCCCTATTGATCACATGACATGTAGTATTTACTGCCTCAGCCCAGAAATACTCTGGGAGAGAAGTGTCACTCAATAGAGTTCTACCAGCCTCTATCAATGTTCTATTTTTCCTTTCAGCAACACCAATTTGCTGAGGTGTTCTAGGTGAGGAAAATTCCTGAAAAATCACAAAATCTTCACATAGTCTTGTCATACTTTCAGACTGAAATTCAGTGCCATGGTCACTTCTGATTTTGACCACTGTACTGTTCAACTGATTCTGAATTTGTTTAACAAAACTATATAAGACAGTTGGGGTTTCAGACTTTTGTCTTAGAAAGAACACCCAGGAATATCTAGAATAGTCATCTACCACTACAAATGTGTAGACCTTCCTACCTAGACTATGAACTGGCATAGGACCAAAAAGATCCATATGTAAGAGGTATAGACAACTCACAGAATCCTTGTTTTCAAGGCTATGAAAGGTGGATTTGGTCTGCTTGCCTTTTTGACAAGCTGAGCATATCCCATCCTTTATACACTTAACTTGAGGATCATTCCTCACTAACTCTTTGCTAAAGAGTTGGCCAATAGTCTTGTAATTTAGATGGGCTAGCCTCTTATGCCATTTGACACAATTAGAGACTCTCTCATTAGCTACAAGACAAATGGAGAAACATTGTTCTCATACACAAAGTCAAGACAGTAAACATTCCTTTTTCTATAACCTGTCAAAATGATCTTTTGATCACTTGACCTTTTGATATGACAACCATTCTTGACAAATGAGATGTCATATCCTAAATCACTTAGCTGACTTATGCTAATGAGGTTGTGTTTCAAACCCTTCACATAGGCCACTTGAGTGATAGTAATCTGATTACTAGAAATGTTACTAAATCCCTTGATGATTCCTTTTTCTGAACCAGCAAAGGTTACTTTAGGGCCATCCATGATAGGTGTGTAGTCCTTCAGCAACCCCCTTGTTCAAGTCATGTGCCTGGAACATCCACTGTCCAAGTATCATATAGGGGCATGGCCACTTGGACTCACCTGCAAAACAGATTACTTAACCTTAGAAGCCAAATAACTCTTGGGTCCTTGGTGCAAGTTAGTCTAACCTTTAACAAAACTACATGTAGCTCTTCTAGCAGGCAGTTTGCTACTCTCCTTGACACTAGAATTGTGCCAACAATCTAAGGCAAAGTGGCCTATCTTGCGACAACACCAGCACTCAAACCTGTTGTACCTTTGTTTAGGTACTACCCTGGCTGAATTATCTACAGCAGGCTTCTTGTTTTGGGCTGGGGCTTTGCATTTAGATTTGGACCTAGCAGTCCAGGCAGTTTTCTTAAACCCTAATCCAGCCTTACCCTTTTGAGGTACACACTCATCTATCAAGGGTAAAACAGATTTAGTTTAGAAAAACTAGCTACTATCACTTTCTCTTTCTGAAGTCTAACCTCCAGATTTCTAATCTGATCATTCTTGAATATAATAGTACCCATCTGAATAATAGTAATGTTTTTCAGTCTAGCTATCTCATTCAGTTTCTGATCTAACAACTTTTCTGAATCAGAAGCAGCCAATTTAAGACTAGCAATCTCTTTTGCCTGAGTTTTGGCCAAGGATTTGCTTTTCTTCAAGGCCTGCAACAAATCCCTATATTCATCAATTAACTGATGAATATCTCCTTCAGATTCAGACCCACCCACATCACTTGATGCAGATGTATCTGACTCTGACTCAGTACTATAAATTAAACTAGAAGAATAACTTTGTAGCTCACTTGGTCCAGGTTGGTCTTGGTTCTTGTCTCCTACAGATATAGCCATCAGTCCCTTGCACTGATGGTCTTCATGCTCATAAATTGAGTTCATTAGCTGCATGAACTCATCTTCTTCCTCTTCAGCAAATAATCCAATATAGGCTTCAGCTTCTGATTCTGTTTCTGAAGATAACTGGTCTGTCAAACTCTTGTCTTTCTTAGCAACAAAGGACTTTTCCTTTTTGCTCTTAACCTGAGTCTTCTTTTTTTCAGCTGACTCCTTCCTCTTTTCAGGACAGTCAGCCACTACATGTCCCTGTCTATTGCAGCAATAGCACACAATCTTTAAAGATGTAGCTTTGTTTGGCTTGGACCTGCTTCTATCATTCCTGGATGACTTTCTCTTCTAATAGTAGTCATCTTTTGGCTGAGAAGTGGAAGGCTTAGACCTCCATTGCCTCTTCTTTAGAAATCTTTGAAAGTGCCTAGTAAAAGCAGCAAAGTCTTCATCACTTTCACTGCTATCAGAATTCTTGCTATCTGAATTATCTGTGACAGCCTCAGCAATTATTTTAGGTGGAGATGGAGACTTGCTTCTATACTTCTTAGTGGCTTCAGTTTTGAAGGCCACAAACTTTTCCTCGTGCTCCACTCTAGTATTCTTCTCTTCCTCCTTTCTAGCCATTAACTGCATCTCATAAGATAGCAGTTTTTCAAACAAAGTTGGAGGAGGTATATCAGCAAGTTTTGCCACTTCCCTAATGGCACATATCTTGGTGTCCCGGTCCTTAGTCAGGGATCTTAAGAACTTGTCATTCAACTCATAGTTGCTGAAGCCTCTTCCATAGGACATCAACTCATTAACTATCCTATAGAACTTCTTGTAACATTCTGTAATGCTATCAGACTTTCCTTGTCTGAAGCTTTCATATTCCTGATTTAACATTGACTTCCTATCTTGTCTTACTAACTCTGATCCCTCCATATAGACTATTAATGTGTCCCACATTTCTTTAGAGGTTTTACAATGAATTAAGTTCTGAAATGTTGAATCATCAATGGCACTAACAATTATATTCTGGGCTTTCTTGTCCATAGTGGCCAGGATGATTTCATCTTTAGTCATTTCAGAAAAGTCCTTGGGAGTTTTCTGATTTGCATCCAGAATGGATATCTTCATTGGCACATATGGGCCTTATTTGACTGTAATATATATCCTTGGGTCAGAAGCTTCCATAAAGAGTCTGACCCTCTTTTTCTATATGTCAAATATCTCTTTTCTATATATTGGCAATTTCATTGACCCCAGCTATTTGTGATTCTCACTAGAACCCATTTTCTTGATTCTTGTTTGTTTTGAATCTGCCTACAGGATCTTACTCAGACTGTTAAGTCCTTTTTGAGTAACCTGGCTCTGATACCACTTTAAAGAATTAGTGTCTAACCACCTAGAGGGGGGTGAATAGGTGTAAATTTTCTTTTACTTTAAAGGCAGACAATCTATTCTGTAATTTAAGCAGCAATTGCAAATTCTATATCTATTAGCACAGCAATCACAGAAACAATCATACAAAGAGTGCACACAGTGTTTATAGTGGTTCCCCAAGGTCTGGGTACATACACTTTCCCCCTTCGCCTATCTAGCAGTGTACTAGATTCGGCCTAACTTCTACACTTCTCCTCAGATCCTCAGATCTTACAGCTCAGAACCCCAAACAGGTTCCTACAACTCAGAGTGTCCCCACTCCTACAACTCAGGCAAACTGACCTACCTCAGCCTTCACCAAGGCCTACACTCAGAGAACACAGTCTCCTACAACTCAGGCACAATGCCCTACCACTCAGTCTTCAACAAGACCTACTCTCAGAGATCTAAATCTCTTACACTCAGCCTTTATAAAATAGGCTTACAGCTCAGATCCCTTAGGATCCTAAAAAACGATAATAAAAGGGTGTTAGGTTACCACTCTGTTTGAGAGAATGAAGAGGGCAACCTTCTTGATCAGTTCTTGATAGATCTGATTTCTGAGATCAACTTTGTCTTTGCTTTCTTCAAGGCTTCTTGAGTCTGAACTCTGTAAAAGTTGATCTTCTTGAAGTAGACTGGCTGGCAACTTCCTTCTTAAGATGGAGAATTAAATCTGGATTCTTCTTTGCAGTCTGGTTCAAAACCTACTTCTTAAGAGATTTGATTAAACAAGTCTCTTTTTTTATTTCAATTACTGGAGTTCTCTCTCTTCAAGTAAATCTGAAGTTTCTTCAAAATACTGATTTACAGTTTTCTCTGGATCTATATTCTACAATGATTGATCTTCTGATCTCTCTTTAATTGTAATTGATTCCCTTCTGTTGAAGGAGAAAGGCCTTTATATAGTCTTCCTCCAAGGTAACCGGCTGAGCCGGTTTCTAACGAACTTCTGACAGCTCTGACAGTTGCAGTAGACTGGCTGAAATGGCAGCTGTCAAGTCATCCAGTCACTTCTTCAAAATACTGTCTCTGTCTGAAAGTGTCGAGACTGATCTTCATTATGTGTCGACACAAATAGACTAAGTGTCGACATAAGTGGACTAAGTGTCGACACATGCCTTGGTGGTGTCGACACAACTCCTTCTATTATTGTAACAGCTTCTCGACACTGCGTCTGTTGAATGTGTCGACACTGATTGAGTGTGTCGACACAAGTACTTCTTATTTAAAACTTAGTTGAATTCTGTTGTGTGTCGACACATATCCTTTGTGTCGACACAAGTACTTCTTCTTTAAAACTTAGTTGAATTTTACTGTGTGTCGACACATCTTCTTTGTGTCGACACAAGTACTTCTTCACTTTAACACTTAGTTGAATTCTGCTGAGTGTCGACACATCTCCTTTGTGTCGACACAAGTACTTCATCTTTAACACTGTGTTGAAACTTGCTATTTGTCGACACAAGTCCTGTGTGTCGACACAGTTGATGTCGACAATGCCTTCTGTGTGTTGACACAGCATCTTGGTGTCGACACATTTGATGTCAACTATTCTTCACAGTGTGTCGACACTGCCTGTATGTGTCGACACATTTCTTCTAGTGTCGACTCTGCCTGTCCTGGTGTCGACACAATTTACTCCAAGTGTCGACACAGCTTTTCTCCAGTGTCGACACAAGCCTTCATAAGTGTCGACACTGCTTCTCTAGGTGTCGACACATGGACTTAGAATTTTTCCTGCAAACCTGCAGTTACTTAACCTGCACATATAAACTCAAAACACATCAAATACACCTTGATGCATATCATTGAGTAGGGTGAGGCTTCTTCAAATCTGGTACACATTTTCCAGTGTACCCAACACAGTCAACATCACATGGACCAGCCTTCAATAGTTTGCCAAAGATTCAGCCAGATTGTGTCGACACCAGAAGAAAGTCTGTGTCGACACCAGACAACAATTGTGTCGACACTTAGGAAAGGCTGTGTCGACAACAGACAGATTATGTCGACACTTGGGAAAGGTTGTGCCGATACCAGACAGGCTGTGTCGACACCAGACAGATTGTGTCGATACTTAAGCAAGATTATGTCGACACCAGATAGCAAGAATGTGTCAACATCAGATAGCCAGGTTGTGTCGACACCAGAAGAAATTTTGTCGACGCATAGATCATCTGTCGACACCAACTGTGTCGACACCAGAAGCAACTCTGTCGACACCAATTATGTCGACATCAAATGTGTCGACACCAACAACAATTGTGTCGACATTAACTGTGTCGACACCAACAGTAATTATGTCGACATCAACTGTGTCGACACCAGCAGCAATTGTGTCGACACACCGGACTTGTGTCGACACATTCCATAGAAGCTGTGTTGACACTAGAAGCTAAAGATGAACTGCTGACTCAGCTCGACGAAGTAAAAACTGAGCTCGAATAATTCTGTACAGTTGTCATTATTAATTACAGTCAATATTCAGACGGAAATATTTACATCTGGCAGAATTAATTAAGGTTTAATTAAAAGAGATTACATCTAGCAGATTTAATGCTATATATTCTTATGAATATAGCCGTTTGGAGGCCGCATTAATTATGGAATAAATCAGGATTTAATGCTAAATCATTCCCAAAGCAATAACCATTCTCTGGAATGATTTAGCCATTGCAGACAATGAAAATTCAAATGCTTGAATTATGTTCAGATATATATAGAGACATTTATGCAGATATAACAGATAGATAGAAAGTGATTTACACACAGATGTAGAGAAAGAAAGAAATATACAGGAGATGATGATGCAGTGACAGATAAGAGATATACAGTGAACAATAACAGTGAAGGTTTTTCAGTCTTTAAGCCTTGACCAGAAAGGATCTTCAGGAACTTCTTGACAGATGGAATTGATGTTCTCCTTTGAAGTGTCCTGGAGAGTTGAAGAATGAAGACTCTTGATTTTTGATTGATTGTTCTTCTTTTTCAGATAGTATATGATCTTCTGGTCTAGGGATTCTTTTCTTTATCAGAGTTCTGTCTTGAGAGTGAGCAAAGAAATCCTTGATTCAGACTGATTGTATTGCTGACTGTCTGTCTATCTGTGTCTCTGTCACTTTCAATCATGTATATCTTGTTGTCCAGGAAAGGAGAGGAAATTTCTTTTATATTTCCTGTCAAGAAATTCTCTTTCGAAATTTGAAATCCTCTGCAATCAATGCTGACGGCTTTGAGAATAAACTGCATTGATTTATTTCCCCAACTATCCCATGGAAAATGGCAAGCAATAATCCTGGAGAAGACCATAATTAATGCTCCGTCTAACACTCATATTCAGAGAATATGTTAGAATTAATTACTCAGGAATTATTGCAATAGAATAAGGACAGAAGGATGAAAATAACCAAGTCGTGAATTGTCGAACAGAAAACAAAATTCATCGAGCTGAGTAGTTAAGTTCGTCGATCTGAAAATCTGAGAACTGAGTTCATCGAGCTGATAATCTGATAACTGAGTTCGTCGAGCTGAGAATCTGAATATAGATGTTCGTCGAGCTGAGAACTGATTGCACAGAATTCATCGACCTGAGCTTGGAGTTCATCGAGCTGAGAACTGTCTTGACACAACTTCTGGGGAATGTGTCGACACAAGTCTGGGGTGTCGACACAATTGCTTCTTGTCTCAACATAGCTGTTGAGTTGACAGAAATCTGAAGTGTGTCGACATAAGTCTTGTGTGTCGACACAATTGCTGTTGGTATCGACACAGTTGATGTTGACAGAATTTTTGTTGACAGATGTTATGTGTGTCAACACTGTCTAACTCCTGGTATCGACACAGACTATCCAAAGTGTCGACACAATTGCTGTCTTCTGGTGTCGACATAAGTATTTCCAAAGTGTCGACATAATCTTCTGGTGTCGACACAGCCTATCCCAAGTGTTGACATAATCTTTCTCAAGTATCGACACAACCTTTACCAAGTGTCGACACAATTCCTTCAGGTGTCGACACAGCCTTGCTGAAGTGTCGACACAGTCTTGCTGAGTCTCTGGCAGTCTATTGAAGGCTGGTCCATGTGATGTTGACTTTAAGGACTTGGCCTAGACTCTAGGACACAACCATGAACCTGGATATACATGATGGGTCATATGATCCTAACTTAGTGAACCTAGCCTAAATACAACTAGGGATCCAACAATCTCCCCCTATTTGGGTGAGGTCACTATTTACAGACTCAGACAAAACTGAAAATGGACAAAGCAGGGAAAACATATGTCTGGCAGAGAAAAATGAGTATATGTAGCAGATATATATATACAGATAAGCTTTGTTCAGAAATAAGGAAACGGTTATAAACATAATAGAAATTAAACAGTTCAAAACTCATTTCTTTAGCTTCTTTTCTTTTGGCTTTTCTTCTTTGCTCTTGTCTCCTGGCTTAGTAAAAATAATTTCTCTGTTTGGATCAGCAGCTTGCACTTTGGTCATGGTCATATCAGCAGCCCCTATAATCTTCAAAGATGTGGCTCTGGGGACTACTGCATCTGGGTGCAATTTCATATAATCATCAACATTGAAAAACTTGTTAGCTTTCTCACACCTCTTAAGCTCTTCTTTCATGTACTTTGACATTGTTGTATATTCTGAGTGATCCTTTCCTTCAGCTCTGGCTTTATTAATCATAGAAAGGCCAACAAATTCTTGGAACCTGGCCATCCTAGCAGTTGTTGCTGTTTCTGGATCTTCAAAGGATACAGGAGGAGAAGGAGGTTTGTTGGAACTTTCAGCTTATTGATCTTCAGAGAATTATTGCTGCTTTTGTTGAGGCTGGTGCTGCTTGCCAGAAGGATATTGTCTTTGCTGGCTGCTTCTAGAAAATGAGGACCTACCCTGATGTCTTTGATAAGTTTGAAATTGGGTAGTCCTTTGAGAAGATGTGCCTGAAGCACCAGTAGCTGGAGGAGGAGGTGGAGGAGGGTCCTTTCTGTATTTCTGAGTTGGAGGAGGGGAGTATCTTCTGCTTCTTTTCATTTCTTTCTGTTCATTTTTGGATAACCATATCCAAGATAGCATCCCTTTTATATGGAGTTATCTTCTGAAGGATATAGTAGGGATTGTCATTGGTTGGATTTGTCTTAGGAGCAGGAGGAGGAGGTGTTTTCCTCTTCTTAGATACTTTCTTCTTCTTTGGATTCTCATCAGAATCCTCATCCTCATCTTCATCATCAGATCCCTGAGGATTATAATATAGATCATTTTAAGCTTGCAGGGCCTCAGCAGAAATAATAGGTGTCTCAGTCTGTGATGGAGCTGGAGGAGAAACTTCAACAGTAACTGGAGAACTAACTCTGACAGTGCTTTCAGAAGCTGCCTTATTCTCTGCTTCAATGCTAGCCAAGATCAAGGCATCAAGAACTGGCATTGTAGGGTCATCCATAACAAAACTGGGAGCAGAAATAATTTCTGGAGGGGATGGGATGACTACAGGTTCTGGAATAACAAAACTGTCTCTTAGTTGCTTAGCAACTTTAGGACTGATAGGGGAAGAATATGGAATAATAGCCAAGGATGGCTTAGTATAATCTGCTGGAGGGAAGTTCAAAAATGCAGTATCAAAAATTTTCAACAAATATTCTAAATCTACTGTGGGATTAATGATGAAATCACCAACAATGATTAACTCTTCTTGTAACGCCCCAAAAATTGTGTGCGAGTCGGTCGCAAAAAAGGGTTTTTGGTGCCTGTATAGGAGTACACGGCCTAGGACACGGGCGTGTCCAAGGCCGTGTCTGGCTGGTGATTTGTTTTGGCCGTTTTCAACCCGAGAAGGACACGGCCAGGAACACGGCCGGATGACACGGGCGTGTCCTCCGACACGGGCGTGTGCCAACCCGTGTCCCTACCCATGTGCAGTAGGGTCGTGTCCGTTGCCGTGGCAGTTATGCGTGACACGCCCACGAACACGGGTGCGTGGAGGAACCCGACACGCGCATGTCAGGTGAGACACGGGCGTGTCTTAGCCCGTGTGTCGTTTCTTAGTTCGACGATCGTGCCTGGATCGAGGCACACGGCCTGGGACACGGCCGTGTGCCAAGCCGTGTTCGGCCCAGGTCTGGAGAATTTTGTACAGATCTGAGCCGTTCGTTTTCTTTAATGAAGATCTGACGGCCCAGATGAGATCCTGCTCTATTAAGGCCGGGAATAGGGGGTTAATTCCTCATTTTCTCTCCAAAGCTTTCTCCTTCCAAAGTGAGAGAGAAGAGGAAGAAGAAGGAGGTTTCTGGCCGCCGGCGGAGCTTCGGAGCACCGTTTCGAAATCGGAGAGCGGATCCGTGGAGGGAAGGTCGTTGCGAAGAGTTCTATCCGCGTAGTTTTTCCATGGCGCCAAAACGGACTACAAGGGTAACGATTCTCAACTTAAGCGTTTGAATCTCTTTCTTTTGCATAGGGAACCCCGCTCCCGCGAGTGTGCGGTGAGTGCGTGGTGTTCCTTGGGGTTGATGTGAATAGTCCCCCTTGTGTTGCATATAGAGCCCGGAATCGTAAGTACGGACATAGGCATTGTGTGTGAAGCCTACCCGGACGTGTTTTGTCTGGATCGGTGATGTTGCATTTGATATGATTTGCCGGAGAAGACTCCGTGCTTTGGGTTTTTCGCGTTTCTACGCGGTAGATTGCAGCAGGGATCCTTGGAGGTTAGCTTCAAGGCGCACCCGAAAAATTGAGCGGAAACGTGTTCTGCTAACTTGGCGGTCTGGGAACCGGCCTTGATCATAACTGGGTTATGAGATTGTTTTGGAAAATTTTGGATCCAAGAGAAGCTTGGCCCGCGCGTAGGACTTAAATTGTATATGCGCCGTGAGCAACGGGCAAGTGGAATTGGACCTAGGCTATGTGGTACGGTGCGAGAAATCCGAAGACGGGCACTGGCCGTAGGCATAGTCGGAGCCTTAGACGGTGGTCAGATTGGCTAAATGCTCACTTGGTTGCCATCTTTGGGATGGTGGTGAAGCCATGGTATTGACCGGATTCACTGTTAATGTACCCTGAGTGCACGGGGTGTTTGGCCGTGCGAGCCTACACATGTGGCGAAATATAATTATGCTATATTATTTCATTGGACTAATACTACGCAGGGAAAGAGCACCGTCGTCCCGAGTAATGGGCGGGGTCGTTACAATTTGGTCAGCTTTTAGCTGACCGTTGCCTTGTTTGCCACCGTGCGGTGGTATGTGCTTGCAGGTGCTGCGGAGCCGAGTGCCAAATAGCGGGCTGGAGCCCATGTTGCTGTGCTGGCCCTAGAAGGTCGTAGAATAGTTGTTTTTTTTTACATTTATCATGTGTGGCTGGCCTGCGATCCGATGTATGTAATACATGTTATATTAAGCGAACATTTGTAAGGCCATAAGGCCATGTACCTGTTTCAGTGTATTTGGGGTTTCATTCTTGTTGTTGTAGCTGTGGACATTCATATTTGATGGATTTAAGCTTGGGTTCTTTCAACTTTAAAAACTTCCGCTAGAATGCTCTTTGTAGGACGAGTAGTATTAATTGGATGGTTTGATTATTCATTTGGTAATCCTTCCGACTGTCTGTGGTATATGGCGTCGGGTTCCAGCTGGACCTTCTGTTATATGCCATGCAACAGATGGGGGTGTTACAATTTGGTATCAGACTTCTGGTTACGGTCAGGCTTAAATGAATTCGTGGGCGAATTCTTTTAAGGGGTGGTGAGCACATGTGTGCGTCATCATTATAATATCAAAAGAACCCATGACTGTCCACTTAGGAATGGAAAATACACTTGTTTTGGTGGAATTTGAATGTTCCAATGATTGCTTTTAGCAATTTGTTTGTCGTCTAATCGTGTGTCTTTGCTACTATAGGCAGCTAGGAGCGGTGCTGGTCAGTTAGAGCATCTGCAATCAGCGGAAAGTAGTGCACCAAGGGACGTGCCTGCTACACCCCCTTCAGCGGAAACCATCAGGATGGTCGCTGAGGCAGTGTTCATAATGATAAATGCCCAACCTGCAGGGCAAATGCATCGCGCACCTCCTGTGAATGAGCAAGAACCAGTTAGGGTGGCAGAGCCGAGAGTGGTGGAACGCGCGGCAGTGGAGTTGGTAGAGCCGAGAAGAACTACGGAGAGGCAGCTAAAGCATCTGATGGGCTTTAATCCTCCGAGGTTTAATGGGGTTGGAACGCGAACTCAAGCTGAGGACTGGCTCTCTTCCATAAAGAGGGTCTTGACGGCCACAATAACTGAGGAGTGGCAGAAGACCACCATAACAACTTTTCATTTGGAAGGTGAAGCGAGGCTGTGGTGGGACGAGATGGAGTTTCATCTTCTGGTGGGAAGGCAACTTGCGGATGTGCCGATGGAGGAATTTTCAAGATTATTCCTAGCCAGATTTGTACCCTCTGCTCAGAAGTTGGAGATGGAGAATCAGTTTCTCGGGTTGATTCAGGGATCCAGAAGCGTGGACAAATATCTGCATGAGTTCACACGGTTGGGTCGTTATGCTGGTGTTATGTTTACAGAAGAAGAGAGGAAGACCGACCGATTCTATGAGGGTCTTCGCGGTGATTTACATTTACTCCTTGTTGGGCCTAAGGCGCAGGGCTTCCTAGCCTTGGTCAATTCTGCCCGATCGTTGGAAAAGGTTGCGAAGAAAGTTCAAGAGAAGAAGGACCCAGGAGAAAGGAAGACCGAGTTCAAGGTGCCAAATAATAATTCAAGTTTCCGTAGGTGGAACAAGAAGCGGAGGACTTCGAACTCAGCCCCTTCGGCTGATGTGTCGGGGGCAACTACAAGTCGAGTCCCCGGAGCTTGCTACAACTGCGGGAAGACGGGGCATTTTACTCGGGAGTGTTGGAGTGGACGTTCAAAGTCCGAGAGGAGACCTGGAGCGACTTATGAGGAGAAAGGGAAGGCGGTGGAGTCAACCGCATCCCATCATGCTCCAGCCCAGCCTAGAGTCTACAACTTTGGTCTGCAGGAGGCCATAAAGCAAGCGGACGTGGTGACAGGTATGAGTTAAATTACAGTGGTTTAACTTTTATAGTTGTTACCTTTGTATTTGTTAGCTTACGTTTGTTAGTGCTAGGCTTTGTGTTAATCTTTGGGTTTCCGGCGAGAGCCCTTTTTGATACGGGAGCATCACATTCCTTCTTGTCAGAAAAATTCATATCGTGCATCGGAGTTCCATTCTCGATTGCAGAAAACAAGTTGGATGTGTTGTTGCATAATGGGTGCTCAATCCATGCAGATAGGATTTGCGTTGTGAATATTTGGATTGGAGACCGGGAGTTTGATTTGCGGGCGTTGATTCTACCATTAGTGGAGTTCGACGTAATCTTCGGTATGGATTGGCTCTCGGAGCAAAGTGCATGCATTGATTGCAACCGTAAAGAATTCAAGTTGGGTCTGGACACTGATCGGGAGACTACTTTTGCAGGCATAAAGGGGTCAGGGAAAGTTCTGATGTCGGCCCTTCAGGTGTTCAAGGCAGTTCAGTCTGGGGCAGAACTCTATGGCACTCTAGTGCAGACTTTGACGCCTAAGCCTAGTTTGGACAGCATCCCAGTTGTGTCTGAGTATCCTGATGTATTTCCAGATGATCTCCCAGGAGCCCCGCCTCAGCGGGAGATAGACTTTACTATAGAGCTGGTACCGGGTACCAAACCGGTGTCACGCTCCCCCTATCGGATAGCCCCAAGAGAAATGGCAGAGTTGAAGCTGCAACTGCAAGAGTTGCTAGAGCAAGGTTATGTGCGTCTGAGTTCGTCGCCTTGGAGCGCACCAGTTCTGTTTGTTAAGAAGAAAGATGGGAGCTTGCGGCTTTATATCGACTACCGGGAATTGAACAAGCTTACGGAGAAGAATAAGTATCCTATTCCCAGGATTGACGATCTGTTTGATCAGCTGGTTGGGTCAACAGTATATTCAAAGTTAGATTTGAAGTCTGGTTACTATCAGTTGAGGATAAGGGAGAGTGACATCCCAAAGATAGCATTCAGTACGCGGTTTGGGCATTACGAGTTCACGGTCATGCCGTTTGGGTTGACGAATGCGCCATCCGTGTTTATGGATCTGATGAATAGGACGTTCAGAGAATACCTGGATCATTTCGTGATAGTATTTATCGATGATATCCTGGTGTATTCGCGGTGCGAGGAGGATCACTACAAGCATTTACACATGGTGTTGGAGACATTGAGGAAAAGTCAGTTGTATGCAAAGTTCTCCAAGTGTGAATTCTGGTTATCCTTGATAGCGTTCCTTGGTCATGTTGTCAGTGGAGAAGGAATAGCTGTGGATCCGGCGAAGATAGTGGCGATACGGGAGTGGCCTACTTTGACTACGAAGGCAGAGGTACGGAGTTTTCTGGGGCTTGCTGGCTACTACAGGCGCTTCGTAGAGAACTTCTCGCAGATAGCACTACCACTCACGATGTTGACAAGAAAGGATCAGAAGTTTGTGTGGTCTCTGGAGTGCGAACAGGCTTTTGAAGAGTTGAAGAGGCGGTTAACCACGGTGCCTATTTTATGTTCGCCAAGTGGAACCGAAGGGTTCGAGATTTATAGTGATGCTTCGGGCAGTAGTTTGGGCTGTGTTTTGCTACAACATGGGAGAGTGATAGCTTATGGTTCACGACAACTGAAGGTTCACGAGAGGAATTATCCGGTCCACGACTTAGAGTTAGCGGCCGTGATATTTGCTCTAAAGCTTTGGAGGCACTATCTATACGGTGTGAAGGTCGATATTTACACCGATCATAAGAGTTTGAAGTACCTGTTGGACCAAAAGGATCTGAACATGAGGCAGCGGAGGTGGATAGAGTTCTTAGGGGACTACACCTTCAAGATACATTATGTGCCTGGGAATGGAAATGCAGTGGCGGATGCATTGAGTTGTAAGATTCCCGCACAAGCCAACTAGTTATCGGTACATGATGAGAGATTGGTCCAAGAGTTGGAGGCATTGGAGATATCTTGTGTCAATAAGCAGTCTAGTGTCGAGGCGAAACTGTTTTGGACAGAGGTGTAGTGTGACCTAGCGGATAGAGTTCGGCGGGCTTTGGTTCTGGATAGCAGCATGAAGCAGATCTTGGATGAAGCTTTGGATGGGTCAATTTCCCAGTTTGTGGTTGAAGATGGGTTGCTAAGGAAGGACGGTCGTCTATGCGTTCCTAGTGCGGATAATATTCGGGAGGAGTTGATGTATGAGGCTCATCATACCAAGTACTCAATCCACCCGGGAAGCACGAAAATGTATAGAGACATGAAGAAATTATTCTGGTGGCCGGGTTTGAAGAAGGATGTGGCACTTTATGTGGCCAAGTGTCGTACTTGTGCATTGGTGAAAGCGGAATGCCAGAAACCCGGAGGTTTCTTGAAATCCCTTCCTATCCCAGAATGGAAGTTTGACGACATATCTATGGATTTTGTGCATGGTTTGCCGAAGTCGCAGAAGGGAAACGACGCCATTTGGGTGGTCGTAGATAGGTTGACAAAGGTGTCGCACTTTATCCGAGTCAGAAAGGAAGATCTGGTGGAAAAGTTAGTCAAACTCTACGTGGATAATATTGTACGATTACATGGTGTGCCTCGCAGTATTGTTAGTGATCGTGATGGATGCTTCACGTCGAATGACTGGAGGTTGGTGCATGGTCTGTTGCGTACTAAGCTAAAGTTCAGTACAGCCTTTCACCCGCAGACAGATGGCCAAACCGAGAGAGTCAACAGGACTATGGAGGACATGCTTCGCATGTGAGTCCTAGATTTCGGGAAGAATTGGTAGGATCACTTGTACATGGTAGAGTTTGCATACAACAACAGCTTTCAGGCAAGTATTGGAATGGCGCCTTTCGAAGCCTTGTACGGGAGGAAGTGTCGTACGCCGTTGTCTTGGTTGGAGGCAGGCGAGTCGAAGTTGTATAAACGTCAAGCGGTGGAAGACGCCACTTCAATGATACGGACAATTCAGGAAAGGCTGAAGATTGCTCAGGATAGACAGTCGAAGTATTACAACGCCAAACATAGAAATGTGGAGTTCAACGTTGGAGACATGGTATATCTAAAAATCAAGCCGTTCAAGGGTGTATCGCGGGTTCGACTCTTGAAGAAGCTGAGTCCGAGATAGCTTGGACCATTTGAAATCCTGGAGCGTGTTGGCGAGGCGGCATATAGGTTGAAGTTGTCGACGGAGTTAAGTGGGCTGCACGACGTGTTCCACGTATCGGTGTTGCGTAAGGCAGTGCAAGAGCCTTCGCAGATCGTTACAGACAATCAGGTATCGGTTGATTATGTGTTGACAACAAGGTTCAAGCCAGTACGAATTGAAGATGTTGCAGTCAAACGACTCCGCAACAAGGAGGTCCGAATGGTTAAAGTCTGTTGGGATAATTGCGGACGTGAGGAGCTTTCTTGGGAGCGAGAGCAAGCTATGTTGGAGGAATACCCCGAGTTGTTCCACTCAGGTATCTGTTAGTTTTTGTATACCTTTGTTTAATTTCGGGACGAAATTCCTTAAGTGGGGGAGATTTGTAACGCCCCAAAAATTGTGTGTGAGTCGGTCTCAAAAAAGGGTTTTTGGTGCCTGTATAGGAGTACACGGACTAGGACACGGGCATGTCCAAGGCCGTGTCTGGCTGGTGATTTTTTTGGTCGTTTTCAACCCGAGAAGGACACGGCCGGGAACACGGCCGAATGACACGGGCGTGTCCTCCGACACGGGCGTGTGCCAACCTGTGTCCCTACCCGTGTGCAGTAGGGGTGTGTCCGTTGCCGTGGCGGTTATGCGTTACATGCCCACGAACACGGGCGTGTCGAGGAACCCGACACGGGCGTGTCAGGTGAGACACGGGCGTGTCTTATCCCGTGTGTCGTTTCTCAGTTCGACGATCATGCCTGGATCGAGGCACACGGCCTGGGACACGGCCGTGTGCCAAGCCGTGTTCGGCCCAGGTCTGGAGAATTTTGTGCAAATCTGAGTCGTTCGTTTTCTTTAATTAAGATCCGACGGCCCAGATGAGATCCTGCTCTGTTAAGGCCGGGAATAGGGGGTTAATTCCTCATTTTCTCTTCAAAGCTTTCTCCTTCCAAAGTGAGAGAGAAGAGGAAGAAGATGGAGGTTTCCGGCCGCCGGCGGAGCTTCGGAGCACCGTTTCGAAATCGGAGAGCGGATCCGTGGAGGGAAGGTCGTTGCGAAGAGTTCTATCCGCATAGTTTTTCCATGGCGCCAAAATGGACTACAAGGGTAACGATTCTCAACTTGAGCGTTTGAAGCTCTTTCTTTTGCATAGGGAACCTCGCTCCCGCGAGTGTGCGGTGAGTGCGTGGTGTTCCTTGGGGTTGATGTGAATAGTCCCCCTTGTGTTGCATATAGAGCCCGAAATCGTAAGTACGGGCATAGGCAATGTGTGTGAAGCCTACCCGGACGTGTTTTGTCTGAATCGGTGATGTTGCATTTGATATGATTTGCCGGAGAAGACTCCGTGCTTTGGGTTTTTCGGGTTTCTACGCGGTAGATTGCAGCAGGGATCCTTGGAGGTTAGCTTCAAGGCGCACCCGGAAAATTGAGCGGAAACGTGTTCTGCTAACTTGGCAGTCTGGGAACCGGCCTTGATCATAACAGGGTTATGAGATTGTTTTGGAAAATTTTGGATCCGAGAGAAGCTTGGCCCGCGCGTAGGACTTAAATTGTATATGCGTCGTGAGCAACGGGCAAGTGGAATTGGACCTAGGCTATGTGGTACGGTGCGAGAAATCCAAAGACGGGCACTAGCCATAGTCATAGTCAGAGCCTTAGACGGTGGTCAGATAGGCTAAATTCTCACTTGGTTGCCATCTTTGGGATGGTGGTGAAGCCACGGTATTGACCGGATTCACTGTTAATGTGCCCTGAGTGCACGGGGTGTTTGGTCGTGCGAGCCTACACCTGTGGCGAAATATAATTGCGCTATATTATTTCATTGCACTAATGCTATGCAGGGAAAGAGCACCGCCGTCCCGAGTAAGGGGCGGGGTCGTTACAATTTGGTCGGCTTTTAGCTAACCGTTGCCTTGTTTGCCACCGTGCGGTGGTATGTGCTTGCAAGTGTTGCGGAGCCGAGCGCCAAATAGCGGGCTGGAGCCCATGTTGCTGTGCTGGCCCTAGAAGGCCGTAGAATAGTTGTTTTTTTACATTTATCATGTGTGGTCGGCCTGCGAGCCGATGTATGTAAGACATGTTATATTAAGCGAACATTTGTAAGGCCATAAGGCCATGTACCTGTTTCAGTGTATTTAAGGTTTCATTCCTGTTGTTGTAGCTGTGGACATTCATATTTGATGGATTTAAGCTTGGGTTCTTTCAACTTTAAAAACTTCCGCTAGAATGCTCTGTGTAGGACGAGTAGTATTAATTGGATGGTTTGATTATTCATTTGGTAATCCTTCCGACTGTCTGTGGTATATGGTGTCGGGTTCCACCTAGACCTTCTGTTATATGTCATGCGACAGATGGGGGTGTTACACTTCTGGAGCTGACTCTTCTATATCCATGTCAGTCTCAATAAAATTAATAAAATTAATAAACTCTATATCATCTGATGTTGCTACTACCACTGCAACTGCTGGAGCTGGAGCTACTGAAACAGTTGCTACTGCTGGAGCTACTATAACTTCTTCATCAAGCATCTCCCTCTGCCTGGTTTCAGTAATAACTGGAGCCAGGCCTCTAAATAATGAGGGAGCAGCAGAAAGGGCAGAGATCTAGACAGAGAGAGAGGAAATGGAATTAGCAAGAGGTGTAATGGCCTATGTTATTATTGTTTTGAGGAGGGGTGTGATGAGGGCAATGACAGATGAGATGGTGGAGGGATCCAGTGGTAGAGTTGCAGTTGGTGTTTCAGATGGTGGTTGGGTGGAAACATTTGGAGGGATGGTAGATGATGGTGTGGATGGAGGAGGAGCATCTTGCATTTGGATATCCTGTGTTGATTGATGTAGAGGGGAAAAAGTAGTGGGAGGAGATGATATTAGATTGAAAGATGGGATGGAGGACAAATGTGGTGGAAGAGGTGATGATGGTGGTGTTGGAGAAGGTGAAGCATGAGGAGATTGGCTGGTGTTCCATGTGGAGATGGAGGAGGAGTAGGAAGATGAGTATGTCTTGGAGAAATATGAGTGGGGGAAGATGGAGGTATGGAAGTTGGAATGATGGTGCGGGTTGTGGAAGGGATTTGGATGGCTGGAAGAGATGGTGGTAATGGAATGCTCTCTTCAGCAGGGTGGGGAGTGGCTCTAACAGCCCTTGTGCTCTCAGAAGCTGTGGTGGAAGAGGTTAAAGCCTTAGAGGGCTTGGAGATTGTCCTCTCCCACCTGCCAAACAAGGCACAGGTTAGCCTTTCGCTGTCATTTATGAATATGGTCTGGGAGACAAGTGATTCAGCAGCTTTTTCCTTTAAGAAGATCCCTAGGATCCTTCCAAAACAAACTTCCTTTTTATTGTTCTTTTTACTAATTAGATCAAAGATGATCTGAGCCCAAGCCACTTGCTTCTTATTAACCACTGTACACATAACCAGAAACTGATGCCTGGTTATATAATCATGTGCAGTGTGCTTACCTAGCAAGACTTTCCCAACAATATCTGCCAGAAACTTATATTCTGCAGATAAATGCTTCTTCAACAATTTATTAGGGTTATCTCCAGCATAACCCATCATGCTTAACATCAGATCATATTCCTCATTCTCAATGTCCAGTTCATCTTCTCCATTACTTAATCCAAATATTTCAGTCAAAACGGCGAGAGATAGAGAAATGGCGTTACTCGCAATTGTTCCGATCATGGTATTCTCCTCTGTAGTTAAAGATGTGTAGACTCATTCTCTAATCTCAGTTCCAGATATTTTAATCCTCGTTGTCATCAGATTCTTCAATTGTTGCTCTTCCAGCAGTTCCAGAATATTTAGAAATATCGGGTCCGAATGCTGAAAAGAATCAAAGTCGACATCGAAGTCGGTGTCGATCTTCATTGCAGCCAATGATCCTGCTAGAATCGCCATGAAATCACCTGCAAGAGAGAAAACGACGATCAAGTGTAAAGGGAACAGAAGGCGCGGGACGGAGGTCGAAGAAAACCTAAATATAGGGTTTTCCGGAATATGAATCAACAAACTTCGTTCCACGAAAATTAAAACATTCTTCAATCTGGGTTCGACGAAATAATTTATAGTTAAACAATTCGTCAAGCTCAGTTTGAAGATTTGAAGACATTTCGTCGAGCTCCGTTTGACGAAAGTTTTCTGAAGTGGGTTCGTCGATCTCCGTTCGACGAAAACAGCTTCACTCACAGAGAATTCGTCGACCTCCGTTCGACGAATATCTCCCAAACTTTCCCTAGTTCGTTGAGCTCCGTTCGACGAACTCTGGAAAATTCGTCGAGTGCAGACAGAAACTAAACTAAGTCTTCTCCATTAATCATTCCAAGCTGATTTATATGGAACAGATGGTTTATTTCATCCAGAGGTTTGGTGAAGATGTCAGCTCTCTGTAAATCAGTGTAGATATAGACAAGATTAATTTTGTTTTTTCTACACACTCTCTTATGAAATGATGTCTAATGTTTATATGCTTGGTCCTATGGGATCGTGCGGTAATCTCATAGGACAGAGAGATCTGTGTTAGGGTCGTGGGCCAGTGATTGGATTACTGTGTGGATCAGTATGGGGTTGTTTCTCCCTTCCTATGTAAAGGGCATTTATGCCTGTGTGTGGTTGTCGGGTGATTACTGTGTGGAGGGCTGTGAGCCAGTGTTGTAAGTCTCAGTGGAGACTGACTGATCTAATGGGATTGTGCGGTAATCTCTGAGGAGCCATAGTTTTTGGAGAAGTGCCTTGTCTAACATACTGTTCGAAAGGCTGGGAGGGATAGTGGATGTACACATACACTGGGGAACCACTATAAAAATCTGGTGTGTTATGTATTGTGTTTTGATGAGCTAAGAATTGTGTTCTTGAAAGCTGAATTAAGTATACACAATAGGACTTAAGTCATAGAAGATTTTAAAGAATCTTAAAAAGACTGCAATAACCTATTCACCCCCTCCCCCCTCCATGTGATTAGCTACCCTTGTAATCAAAGACTTTCAAGTGGTATCAAAGTCAGGTTGCTCAAGAAAAGACTTAATAGTTTGAGGAGATCTCCATTATAGCTGTCAGAAGGTTAAGATGGGTTCAGGAGAGAATCATAAAGAGCTTGGATTCATGAAACTTCATCTCTGTAGGAAGGAGAACTTTGGCATATGGAGAGAAAGTGTATGATTGTTCATGGAAGCATCTGATCCTAGGATTTATGTCACAGTTCAAGAAGTACCCTTCATCCCAATGAAGATATCTATCCTTGATGCAAATCTTTAGATTACAAAGAAGTACACTGAAATGACTAAGGATGAAGTTATCTTAGCAACAATGGATAAGAGGGCACAAAACATTATAGTTAGTGGCATAGATGACTCCAACTTTCAAAACCTGGTGCATTGCCAGACCTCAAAGGAAATGTGGGACACCTTGATAGTGTATATGGAAGGCACTGAGAAAGTGAGATATTATAGAAAGTCAATGTTAAATTAGGAGTATGTAGCTTTCAGATAGATCAGGGAGGAGACCATAACTAGCTGTTATGAAAGGTTTTTCAGGACAGTTAATGAGTTAAAGACCTATGGCATGGCCTTTATTAATTATGAGCTAGATGATAAGTTTCTTAGGTCTCTTACTAGAGACTGGAACACTAAGATATGTGCCATTAAAGCTGGCAGATACTCCGCCATCCAAACTATTTGGTAAGCTACTTTCATATGAGATACAGCTGGCAGTAAGGAAGGAGGAAGAGAATACTAGCAGAGGCCAGGCCAAAGAAATTACTGTGGCCTTTAAGGCAGATAGCTCCAAGTGGAGAAATGAGAAGAATCCTTCTCACCTAAGAAGGCCAGCTGAGTCAAAAGATTTAGATCAAGAGGAATCAGGCTGTAATATGTTTGATGAGGAGTTTGCTGCTTTCTCAAAGCAGCTTATGAGGCTGATGAAAAACAAGGGGTGGAGGAGCAAACCTACCACTACCTTCCATCACAAAGAGGACTGATATATAAATAAGAAGAAACCCTCTAAAAAGGGTAGGTATGATCCAAAACCTGGTAAATATTTTTATAAAAAGGTTATTTATTTCTGTTGTAGCAAGCCATGTCATGTTGTTGTTGATTGTCCTGAGAAGAAAGAAGCTGGTGAAAAGAATCATTACCACAAGAGAAGCATGAAGGAGAAAACCTTCATTGCTAAGAGGGAGAAAAGCTGGACTAAGACTTCCTCATCAGAATCAGAAGAGGATGATGAAGCCTACATTGGGCTGATGATAAAAATCACATGAGGAATCATGCTAGGGTCAGCCTGGACCATCTAAGGTACACTCTTCATCCAAATCTTCATCCAAGTCCAAGTATGTGACTGGTCCAGATTCAAGTACTTCTTCATCAAGAGATGAAGATGGCTCTGAATCTGAGGAAGATAGAAATCAAATGATTGAAAGATATGGTGAACTTCTAGAAACATTTAGAAGGAGTAAGCCGCTAATCAAACAACAGGCTCAGGAGATTGCATCTCAAAAGCTTGTTGCTTCCTAATATTCTGAAACAGCAACTTTTTTAGAGCAGAAAATTAGGGAAGTTAGCCAGCTGAATAACATTACTGTTATTCGGATGGGCACCATAACTTTTAAGAATGATCTTATTAGGAATCTACAAAGTAAACTCCAAAAGGAGAAGGAGCTAGTGGATAAGTTTTCAAAGCCAAGTACTGTGTTGCATTTGATAGATTCCTTCTCTTTCCAAAAGGATAAAAAAGGGAGAGGCTTCAAAAGGAACACTAGAGCTAGTAATTCCAAAAGGAAGAACAAAGCTGTTCACCACTATGGTGGTAGGAATGGTTAGGGTGCTAGTGGCCATAAAGCATCCCATAAGGAGGTTCAAATGGCCCATCCTAGACCATTTAGGTTTGGAGTACCAGCCCTGACACTCAAGAAAAAGTCTGTTGCTGTACCTGCTGGACTGAGAGCTACTGATAGCAATGTTGTTAAACCAGCCCTTAAAAGGATGTACAACATTTATGAGTGTTGGTGTTGTGGCAAAGTGGGCCACTATGTCATTGATTGCTGGCACAATAATAGTGTACAGAGAGCTAAAGCAAGCATACCTGTCAGAAGAGCTACAGGCAGGCATGTTCATTTTCAGCCTAATATGCACCTAGGACCCAATGAGAATTGGGGTCCTAAGGATAAGTGATTTATTTCTTGCAGGTGATTCCAAGTTGCCATACCCTATATGGTATTTGAACAGTAGTTGTTCCAGGCACATGACTGAAACAAAGTGGTTCCTGAAGGATTTCATTCCAGTAAAGGATGGACCTAAGGTGATATTTGGTGGATCAGATAAAGGGATCACCAAAAGTTATGCTAAGATCACTAATGGCTTAATAACTTTACAAAAGTGGCTTATGTGGAAGGGTTGCAACACAACCTTATAAGAATAAGCCAATTATGTGATCTTGGCTATGTCATTTTGTTGGAACACCCTGTTACTAATTTGGGTCAGGATCACTATGTCTCTAGGATTTTATGTTTTGACCTTCTGTATAGATTATAGGTCAATTAGAATTGAGTCTAAGGGATCAGGAGTCTAGGTTTGGAAGCTGCCCTGAAGACCCAAATTTTTCTGGAGACTAAGTCCAAATCGTCGAGCTCAGCACGACGTTTCGTCGAACTCCGGTCGACGATCGTCTAGCTCAACTATTGACAGATCGTCGAGCTCCATTCGACGATCGCTGAGCTCAACCATCATAATATCGTCGAGCTCCGGTCGACGATCGCTTAGCTCAACTTCTCAATATCGTCGAACTCCATTCGACGATCGCTGAGCTCAAGTCGACGATTTTGACTCTGCACTGGATCCTTATCTCATCCTTGTCCATTTTAGAGAGTGTGCTGCTGCTGCTCTCATTCCTGAAGTAGTATCTGTTGTAACTACTGCTGCTCCTGTATTTGTTGTAACATCTGCTGCTTCTGTATCTGTTACATCTGCTGTTTCTGTTGCCCCATCAGCTGCTGTTCAGTTAAAAGAAAATTTGATGAAGAAGATTGATGCTTTGTATGATGAACAAAGTTCTGAATCTGAGGATTATAATACTGCTTCTGATGACTCATCTGCCACAATTGCAAAGAAAAGAAAGGCAAGAAGTAAGGCCTTGAAGAGAGTTCCTCCTGCCAAAGTCAGAGATGACAATGATGTCCCCTATTATATCCTGCACAATTTCCCAATCTCTGAGCATTGGATGCAATTCTCTAAGAACCAGTTAAAGGCAATGAAAAAGAAGAGGAAGTTTGATAAAGATTCCACTCAGTTCAAGCACCCTCATCCTCCTCCACCACCTCCACCTGATGCAGGTGCAGGTGGCAGCTCTGCAAGATCAGGCCCTGCTAGAAGCCAGGCTCCCTACCAACCTCATGCAAGAACATATCAAAGGGAAAGCCAGTCTAGGGGGTCTTAATCTAGAAGGGGAGGATATAGGGGTAACCAAAGAGAAACTCAGGTTTACTCTAAAGGACACTCCAGGCAGCACCCTTACTCTAGGGGAGGACATGTTTCTGCTGATACATCTTCTGGTCCCTTCCCCTACAAGCTCAAAGATACTGTAACTGCCAGGACTCCTCAAGATACTACTTCCAACAGGTATGAGCCACCTGTTCCATTTGAGGACCCTGAGAAAAATCCTATGGCTTGGACTGCAAGAATGAAAGAGCTGGCTGCCTTAGATCAGATCAAGAAAGCAAAAGAACAAGGGCTAGACACTTCCAACATATCTACCATGTCAGAACAAAGACAGAAGGAATTAGAGAGATATGCCTCCAGCAAATTTTTTGATGCAGACAGGTACATGGAGTTGCATCCAGCTGCAGTGGTCCCCAGGGCTTCAAAGCAAATTTATTTGGGTGCAGCTGATGATACCAGATCCAAACAACAAGCTTTAGATCCCAACAGAGAAATTAAAATGGTAAAAGGCAAAGAAAAGGAGTAACTCTGTAAGGTGACAACTTTTGGTTCTTCTAACTGCTATCTGGATAACACATATATATATATCTCTGTGATGGTTCTGCTCTGTGTCTTGTTATTGTTGTTTTTATGTGTTTCTGACTGTATGATGTTGTTTGCTTTTTCAAAGTCTGTAAATAGTTTTCCTAACCCAAATAGGGGGAGATTGTTGGAACACCCTGTTACTAATTTGGGTCAGGATCACTATGTCTCTAGGATTTTATGTTTTGACCTTCTGTATAGATTATAGGTCAATTAGAATTGAGTCTAAGGGATCGGGAGTCTAGGTTTGGAAGCTGCCCTGAAGACCCAAATTTTTCTGGAGACTAAGTCCAAATCGTCGAGCTCAGCACGACGTTTCGTCGAACTCCGGTCGACGATCGTCTAGCTCAACTATTGACAGATCGTCGAGCTCCATTCGACGATCGCTGAGCTCAACCATCATAATATCGTCGAGCTCCGGTCGACGATCGCTGAGCTCAACTTCTCAATATCGTCGAACTCCATTCGACGATCGCTGAGCTCAGGTCGATGATTTTGACTCTGCACTGGATCCTTATCTCTGAGCTCAGTTCGACGATCTTTGAGCTCAGATCGACGATTTCTTTGCTGCTTGCTTTTTCCAGTTCGCTGAGCTCAGCTCGACGATAGCAGAGCTCAGTTCGACGATTTCAGTTATCTTTCTGAATTCAAATTCAAATCAGATAGAAGTTATTCTGCATTTAATTCAGAAGATCTGCCAGCCGTTTTCATTTACTTCTGGAGCAAGTTTCAAGGGACTTTTCAAGGAATAATTCAGTGGACTTTCCTTCAGAACATTTTATGCAATTAAGGCTGTAATTAATTCAGACCAACGGCTATCTTTGACAGAGAATTTTCTATTCAGACTCAGAGAATAAAAAGAAAGAATGTTTTTGAATCAGATAAGAAGATAGACAAGAACAAGAGAATAGAGATTGACAAGTAGAGGACACAACTCAATACACAGAGACTCTCTCAATCTTCTGTCAACAAGAATTCTGAAGAACACTCATCGAGAAGAGATCAAGCTTTCAAACATTCTTCAGATCTCTTCAGCTCTCAAGTGTTCAAGGCCAATATCATTTCAAGACTCCAGACACTCAACATTTCAGCTTGCTGAAATCATCTTTTGCTGGAGATCTATCTTTGAAGGCCTATCACCCTCAGCAAAGCTCATCTTCCTGAAGATTTCAAGGACTCAGGGGGAGCTTTGACAACATCACTGAATCCACTTAGTCTTCTCAGTTGCTTGAGAAAGAGAAGACTGCCATCACTCTCTCAACCCCATTCTGTAAAGGGTTTTTCAAACTCCCTTCAAAAGTTTGAATCTGGTTTTTGAGCACCTTGTCAAAAGCTCATTGGTGGCAAGACACCTGATCAAAAAATCTGATTTGGTTTTTGAGCACCTTATCAAAAGCTCATTGGTGCCCAGGACACCTGATCAACTCATCCTGCAGTGGATTCCTACCTAGGGTGGTAGAAGAGTGGATGTACCCAAGTTGGGGAACCACTATATTTCCTTGTGTCATCTGGTTCTGGATGTTTTCTTTTTGTTTCTGGCCTAGATTTTCTTGTGCTTAATTTCTGCATAGCTTAGTTTTATTTCTGCTTCCCTGCTTACACTTATTACAACAATTGTTGTAAAGCTTTGCAAAAAAGTTTTCTTTGTGTTTTTAAAAAGCACCATATACTCTATTCACCCCCCCCTTTAGAGTATATCAGATCTAGTTTCCCCTTTCACATTTCTTTCCACAAGGATAATTGCCATATAAGAAGATCAAGTGACCAATAGGTCACTTTGACTAGCACTAGGAGTGGGAATGTCTATTGTCTTAATTTTCTTTGTTTATCATCAGACTCTCTCATTTGTCTAGTTATAAATGAGAAAGCCTCATATTGTGTCAAATGGCACAAGAGGCTAGCTCATTTGAATTATAAGACTATAGGAAAGCTCTATAATCAATAGTTAGTTAAGAATGGTCCTAACATGAAATGCTCTAAGGAAGGTATTTGCTCTCCATGCCAAAAGGGTAAGCAGACAAAAGCTTCCTTAAAAAGCATTGAGACTAAAGATTCTGTGAGGTTTTTATACCTATTGCATATGGACTTGTTTAGTTCAATGCCAGTTCATAGTCTAGGTAGGAAGGTCTACACCTTAGTGGTGGTTGATGACTTTACAGATTTTTTTGGGTATTCTTTTTGAAGAAAAAGTCTAAAACCCCAAATATCTTCAATACATTTGTCATGCAAATGTTGTATGAGTTGAGCAGTACTGTGGTCAAAATCAAAAGTGACCATAGAACTGAGTTTCAGTCTGAATGCATGACAAAAATCTGTGAACATCATGGGATTCAGCAAGAGTTTTCCTCTCCAAGAACACCTCAGCAAAATGGTATAGCTGAGAGGAAGAATATAACTCTCATAAAGGCCGGTAGAACACTACTAAATGACACTTCACTCCTAGAATATTTCTGGGTTGAGGCTGTAAATTCAGCTTGTCATGTCCTTAACAGGGCTTCTATCACCAAGAGCCATAATAAGACTCCCTATGAGATTATGAAGTGTAGGAAACCAAACCTTGCATATCTCAGAATTTTTGGGAGCAAGTTCTTTGTACTCAATAATAGGAAATCTTATAAAAATAAGTTTGTTGTCAAAGCCTATGAGGGGATATTTATTGGGTACAATAATTATAGTAAGGCTTATAGGATCTATAACTTGACAAGTGAAGTTGTAGAGGAGTCGGTTAATGTAGTGTTTGATGAAATAAATATGATTTACAGTAAGCTGTCAAGATCTTCTTCTAGTTCTACAGGTACTGAACTAGTGTTGAAAAAGCTCACTCTCAAGAGAAATGAAGAAGTTGCTCCAATAATTCAAGTCCAAGAAGAGGGTGTGTGCATTCCAGAGGAATCACAATGATCACAGGAAGTGGTTGAAGATCAGCATCATAAAGAACATGATGTTGAAGCAATACAGCCTCCAATAGTAAGACATCTGAGGGATCATCCAGACCATCAGATTATTGGTGATGCAAGACAAGAAGTAATGAGAAGGAGCAGATGTCTCAGCACAGCAATGTACTCTTGCTTTCTATCACAAGTAGAACCTAAGAAATTTGAAAAGGCTAACCAAGACCCGTTTTGGATTGGAGCTATGCAAGAGGAATTGAACTAGTTTAAAAGATATAAGGTGTCGAAGCTGGTTCCCAGACCTCAAGGACATAATTTCATTGGAACTAAGTGGATCTACAGGAATAAACTTGATGGAAATGACATTATAGTTAAGAATAAAGCTAGACTGGTGACTCAGGGTACAGACAAGAGAAATGTGTTAACTTTGATCAAACCATTTCCCCTGTAGCAAGACTAGAAGCTATCAGGTTATTCCTTTCATATATTGCATTCCAAGGGTTCAGAGTTTACCAGATGTATATGAAATCAGCATTTCTGAATGGAGATTTGAAAGAAGACGTCTATGTGAAACAACCTCCAGGTTTTGTTGTTCCTTACCATACTGATTTTGTGTATAGACTAAGGAAATCTCTATATGGGCTAAAGCAAGCCCCTAGAGCTTGGTATGAAATATTGTCTAACTTTCTCATTGAAAATAAATTCTCAAGGGCGAAGATAGACACGACTCTATTCCTAGGGAATCTAAGAGCAAGATCATCCTAATCCAGATACATGTTGATAACATTATCTTTAGGTCTACTGATGATAACCTTTGCAGGAAGTTTGCCAAACTTATGCAAGGGAAGTTTGACATGAGTAGCATGGTGAACTTAAGTTCTTCTTGGGTCTCCAAGTAAGACAGACTGATAGTGGAATATCCATATCACAGTCTAGGTTTACCAGGGAGTAACTTAAGAAATTTGGGATGGAGAATGCTTCCTCCATGAAAACTCCCATGGGATCAAATATGTCTTTAGACAAATATGAGGCGGGGAAACTTGTTGATCAAACTTTATATATAGGGATAATTAGTTCTCTTTTATACCTCACTGCTAGTAGGTCAGACATCATTTATGCTACATGTGTCTGTGCTAGATATCAGGCATGCCATAAATAGACTCATTTCTCGGTTGTTAAGAGAATTTTGATATATCTAAAGGGTACACCAAATCTTGTCCTATGGTACCCTAGGAATAGGGATTTTGAGCTAATTGGCTATTCAAATATAGTCTTTACAGGTTGCAGAGAGGATAGAAAAAGTACATCATGTTTCTGTTAATTTTTGGGTAGAAGGTTATTGTCCTGGAGCAGCAAGAAGCGGACTAGTGTATTTATTTATATTACAGAATCAGAATACATAGCGGCAGGAAGCTGTTGTGCATTGATGTTGTGGATTCAGCATCAACTCTAAGATTATAACCTTCAGATAAGTAAAAGCTTTTTGTTTTGTGACTTTACAAGTGCAATCTCTATAGCTAGGAATCCTATATCACATAGCAGGACTAACCACATACAGATTTGATATCATTTTATAAGATAGCATGTGGAATGTGAGGATATTAGTCTTGAGTTTGTCCCAACAGACAAACAAGTGGCTGATATTTTAACCAAGCCACTAGATGAAGCAAAGTTCAGCACATTCGAATTTGAATTGGGTATGTTGAATTTGCTATAGCTTCAGTTGTTCTTATTGAGGGGGAGCAAGTTCTGCTCTAGTTGTAAATGTACTCTCAAATAGGGGGAGTAAATAGCATGCTGCTTCTAAGATATTTCACAGAAGTTAAAAAGGGGGAGAAGTAGTACAAGAACAAAGTAGCAAGGGGTAGTAGCAGCAACAAAGAAGCAGCTACAGGAATGGCTTCACAGGTGAAGCAGCTTGTAGTAGCAGGATGCAGCAAAGCAGGGAGAGCACAAGGGAAAATATGGTAACTCAATGTGGTACCTCTTGTTGCTATTAGATTAATAAAATATTAATATTTTTGCAGCTTATGTTAGTGTATATAATTGACAAAGAATTCTAAAGTTGTGTTTTGACTTCTTCAAATAGGGGGAGGTTGTTGGGTCCATTAATCCCAATGTCCTAAATTTGAAAGAAGTCAAACAGGTCAATGGTATACACATGGTTGTATTTGATTTATGTTTAAGTTCATGTATATAGGTTGGTCTTTGTCATAATGATTGAACATATAGTTCAAGAGACAATGACAGGTGGACTCAAAGTGATAGGCTAGAATTTCAAGAAAATGTCTAAGTCTAGAAGCGTTGAGTGAGTCAAGCTCACTCAACGCCATACGGCTAATAGCGCTGAGAGAAGTCTGGCAGACAAAGCTTACAATATTAAAAAGGGAGAAATGTAGCAAAGTCCACAGGCGTTGAATGAGCTCAACTCACTCAAAGCCATATGGCCAGAATCGTTGAGTCAAGGATATCATGTCAAAGCCTAAGCAATGGAAGCCAGAAAATTGACTAAGTGCAGAAGCGTTGAGTGAAGCTTCATCACTCAAAGCAATGTTGAGTTTGTCAACGCCAAACTTCAGCAAGAATGCAAGATTGCGGAAAATCAGGCTAACTATAAAAGCATTGAGTGAAGCTTATACACTCAACGCTCTCAATGCCATCAGGTAGAAAGCTGAAGAATATGGTTAAGGCAAAAAAGCGTTGAGTGACTCATATACACTTAGCGCTCTCAATACTTTGTAGCAGAAAGGGCAGAAGAATGTGGCCAAGGCAAAAAGCATTGAGTGAGGCATATACACTCAACGCTCTCAACGCCTAGCAGAGCTGAAATATTTCTAAGGCCAGATTCGTTGATCATGGCCTATTCACTCAACGCCACTCAATAGTGCTGAAGAAAATTCGAAGTCCAGAATCGTCGAAGTATTGCTTATCCATTTTTCATCGAGCTGAGCTTTGATTTCGTTGAACTGAGTTCAGATTTCATCGAACTCAGCTTTCACCTATTCGTCAATCTGAGGATTTTTGGAATGATGCTTGATTTCGTCGAGCTGAGCTCTGGGTTCGTCGAACTGAGTTTTGAGTTCGTTGAATTGAAGATTTTTGAAATGATGCTTGATTTCGTCGAGCTGAGCTCTGGGTTCGTCGAACTGAGTTTTGAGTTTGTCAAACTGAGGATTTTTGAAACATTGTTTGATTTTGCTAAGTTCAGAATGATGCTGACGCCTGTAAAGTTAACAAGTCAACGATTTTCTGAATCATTATTTAAATGTTGTAAATCGACATTAACATCGCCGTTAGTCTACAGAGAATCTCAATTTGATTAAGCTGAGGTTTTAACCACCGTTAAAACTGGGGTGCGTGTCAATCATACCATAAATCGACGGGACTATAAATAACAGTTGAGATCAAGATCAAATAAGCTTTTTCTGATTAACATTCTGAAAACGAGAAGCGGGAGTTCGTCGTCTAAATCTGCCATTTTTACAGAACCAAGAACTTCAATTGAAAAATTTGAAGGGTTTCTGAGTACTCTGGTGCAATAAACATCTGCTACAGCAAGGACATAGGATCTCTCTAAGGAAGATGAATCAGTCTAGGCAAGCCCTAGCTGAATTTGATTCACGACCCAAGCCTAGCCAAATCTGAAGATCTTTCTCTAGATCGTTGAAGAAGAAGAAGATATCTATACAGAGTTTTCTCTGGACAGAAGGAGAGGCAGAGCAATTCATTTCCTGCCAATAAAGGTTAGCTGATTGAAGACTTTCATTCTTAATCTTTTCCCTTCATCAGCAAGAACTGGATCAAGGACTTGAGGAATTTCCAGCACAAGCTGCAGATACTCGAAGATTGTCATTCTTGTTGCTGGGAAAAAAATAAGGTTGAGATTTACTTAGCCCTGGAAGAAATTGACTCTGAGAATAATTTCTCTTGAGTTAAATCAATAACTCTTTCAAAATCAGTAGATCTATGAAAGATCTGTGTTGAGGCCTAAATTGATTAGGATGTGTGAGTGATCTGTGTGATCTTGTTATAAAGCCTAAATTATAAAGGCTATGAGAAAAATCTGTGAGATCTGTGTTAGGGTCGTGGGCCTGTGATTGGATTCCTGTGTGGATCAGTGTGGGGTTGTTTCTCCCAGCCCATGTAAAGGGCATTTGTGCATGTGTGTTGTTGTCAGGTGATTACTGTGTGGAGGGCTATGAGCCAGTGTTGTAAGTCTCAGTGGAGACTGACTGATCCGGTGGGATTGTGCTGTAATCGATGAGGAGCCATAGTTTTTGGAGAAGTGCCTTGTATAACATAGTGTTAGAAAGGCGTGGAGGGACAGTGGATGTACCCATACACTGGGGAACCACTACAAAAATCTTTTGTGTTGTGTATTGTGTTTTGTTGTGCTGAGAATTGTATTCTTCAAAGCTAAATTAAGTATACATAGTAGGACTTAAGTGTAACACCTCCAGCTATTACATGACATATAATAGAAGATCTGGTCGGGGTCTCACACCATATGCCATAAACAGGAAGCGAAGTTACGGGTTAATATCAAAAACTATTCGCATCCAAACTCAGAGCATTCTAGCGGAAGCTTTTAAGTTATTTAAACTCAACTCATCTGAATGTTCACAATATATAAACAAGCGTTTATATATATACCATCACAAAGGAATGTTCTCCAAATATACAGCAAGTCTGGCTTTATGGCCTTACAGTTAAGCTTTATACATATGAGTTTCACACATCGGCACGCAGGCCAGCCACACATGACAATAACATCAAAGGCTTCAGCCCCCTATTTTCTGCTCGGCTCTCCTACACCTGCACGGGACATTCCACCGCAAGGGTGGCAAACAAGGTAATGGTCAGTGTTCAGCTGACCAATTTATAATGACTCTACTCCTTACCCGGGGCAATGGTATTCGTTCCCTGCAGGAATAGCATTTCACAAGCAGATATATCACACAATGTGCACTCACGCACAATTAATATATCACAAATGTCTCCCACATGGCCCGACGCTCCGTGCACTTAGGGCACATTCTTGGTGTACCGGAAATACCAGGGTCCCACCGCCATTCAAAGCCCTAAGCCCAACGGCAAACTTAAGCATTTCGCTTCACAATCTCAGGTTAGCTAGGATCCATCGCCAGTGAAACTCACTAGCGTCTGGCGTTAGCGACAGAACTCACTTTCCATCCCCAGCCCTAACCTTATCTGGATCAACCATCCAACAATCCCTGTAGCCATCTACAGTGCTAGAAATACTAGTCTTTCATAGCATACAGTACAAGCACTTTGCAGATATTTTCCTGGACTTTCACTCCAGTAATTCTTGCTACTATCCTTCACAGGCACAACCCACCGACTCCAAAAACATACACATTGATACACGGAGTCTTCTCCGGTATGCAAAATAAAACATCACCAATCCAGACCAACCTGTCCAGATGGGCTTCACACAATATGCCTATTACGTACTACACATTTCTGGATCTACATGCAAGACATCTTGGGGAAATCTAGAATTAGCCCAAGGGGAATCCCTCAACAAGCCACCTTTTGGTGGGGGAACCCATGCATATGCCAAATTAAGGACTTCGCATGTCTAATCGTTACCCTTGACGATCGCTTTGGAGCCATGGAAAACTAGCCGGATGAAAAGCACTGCAACGGCCTTGCTTCCACAAATCTGGACTCGGCACACGATTCTAGGCTCTAAAGCTCCACCGGCAGCCGGATTCCTCTTCCTTCTCCCTTGCCCTCCCCACTCTCTACCTCCTTAGAAAGAGAGAGAAGCCTTTGTTAATGAGAGAGTTATCCTCATCTCATGGACTTATAACAACAGGGAGATCTCAGGACCGTTGGATACTATTTGAAAGGAATGGACGGCCATGAAAAGCACTGAAAATCACTTTCCTAGGCTGAACACGGTCTGTGACACAATCTTGTCATAGGTCGTGTGTAACACCCCAAATCCCAATTTGGGTTCAGGATTAGGTGACACGGCCTGGGACACGGGCGTGTCCCAGGGTGTGTCCTGCTCGAGTTGAGCAGCCTCTCGAGTGCTCGACGAAATGCACTCGAGAAGTTCTCGAGAGGGAACATGCCCTGCGATACGTGCGTGTCAGAGGGCGTGTACTCCTCGGGGTCGTCGAACTCCACTCGACGAATACACGGCAGGGTGTGTCTACGACCGTGTAAGGGTACATGGCCTTGGACACGGGCGTGTCCCATGCCGTGTCCCGCTTGGGATGAGTTGGTGGTGTGCTGGCTGAGGAATGCGCCATGCCACACAGACGTGTACTGTGTGATACAAGCGTGTCAGCCATGTGATACGGGCGTGTCACATGGCCGTGTTCTGTTCTGGATAAGTCGGTTGTGTCCCACTTAAGGTACACGACCTGTGACACGGGCGTGTCACAGGGCGTGTCAGACCGTATTCAGCTTATTTTTGGGCAAATCAAGGCTGTTCGTTTCCTTCATCCTAGATCCAAGGGTCCAGGCCCTTCCCTGCTGATATAAGATTGAGATTGGAAGCCTAATCTTCCATTCATTTTCCCTTTCTCAAGATCTAGAGAGAGGGAGAAAGAGAGGAAGGAAAGGGAGAATGGAGACGGCTGTCGGAGAAGCTTCAGCGTGCTGATTCGTGAGTCAAGTGCGGATTCGTGGAGGCAAAGCCGTGGCGGTGATTTCCATCCTGCTACTTTATGGCTCCAAAGCGGTCGTCAAGGGTAACGATCTCCTTCTTGGATAATCGAAGTACTTTCTTTATGCATAGCATGGAATCCTCCACCAAGAGGTGGACAACGTAAGTGATTCCAAGTTGAGTCTGCATCTAGAGCCGAAAGTGTGTAGTACGGCATATGCATGTTGTGTGAAGCCCATCCGGATGGTTAGTCTGGATTGGTGATGATCATGTGTGAACCGGAGAAGACTTCGTGTATTGTATGGATGAGCTTGAGTTATTATTGTAAGTTCCATTTGTTGTGAGCTCTGCGTGAGCTGTGTGCTGATCTTGGATGCTTTGCGTAAGCTCCTTGTGGTGTGAGCGTGGTGAGCACTATTTGCTTTGAGAGAGCGAAACGCTGCAGCTAATCATGATGGAAAGCCGACCCACATCATGTGGTGCGCTACTGATGGTTTGAGCAACGGTAAAAGGCTGACCTACCCTGGTTATTTTGGGGGATCGATTGGTGGCAATGCTTGGGGGGACGCGAGGCAGACCAGGCCTACTGCACCATAATGGTGGGTCGATCTGAATTGGAAATGCTCAAGTTTGCCGTGAGGTTCTCAAATCTGAGTGGTTTGGGCGGAATATCGCCAGCATGCGTGTTGGTGGACTAGGACCGGCCAGTCAACAAGTTAAGAACCTCTGATCGATGGTGTTGCCATGGAGTCCGGTACACCGTAATGTGCCCTAATTGCACGGAACGTGGGGCGGAGGCCGGCATTTATGATGTGTGGTGCGTGAGAGCACCTGTTGTGATATATATGTGATGTGATTGCAATGCATATAGGGAAGGAACCACTGTCCAAGGTAAGGGGTAGGGTTGTTATAATTGGTCAACTAATTCTGACCGTTGCTGTGTTTACCATCCTTGGGATGGATGTCCAACTGCAGGTGCTGAACGGGTTGAATTGGAATGTGGAGATTGATGCCCTTGCTTCTTAACGTCCCTCGAAGGCCGAGCGAAGAATCCTTGGATTTCATTTGTGGCTGTCCTGCGTGCTGATGTATGAAACTGTAGATTTGTAAAGACTAACTTATAAGTCCTTACGGCCATAAACGTGGTGTGTTGTATACATTCCTGGTTTATGTGTAAATATGGAGTTTATATATTAGTGGACATTCGTTCTGTTGAGTTCATACAACCTAAAATGCTGCGCTAGAATGCTTTGAGTTAGGATACGAGTAGAATGAGATTTTGATATTCACACGTAATTCCGTCGTTTGACTGTGAAATATGGCGTGGGCCCCGGTCGGACCCACCGTTATATTCCATAGGACGAATAGAGTGTTACACCAAGTACCTTAAGCGGCAAGAAACTGACTTAACCGGACCAGGACATGGATGTGTGACACGCCTGAAAGAAAATAGTGCATAACCACCTAGAGGGGGGTGAATAGGTGAACTTTATATTCTTCAATTTAAGGCAGAAACACTGAACAATTAAACCTGTATTTGCAATTTTCTATAGCAATTCAGCACAGCTAGCTCAGCAATCACAGAAATAAACAAACACAGAGTGCACACAGATTTTTATAGTGGTTCCCCAAGGTCTGGGTACATCCACTTTCCCCCTTCGCCGATCTAGTAGTGTACTAGATTCGGCCTAACTTCTCCACTATTCCTCAGATCCTCAGATCCTACAGCTCAGAACCCCAAACACGTTCCTACAACTCAGAGTGTCCCCACTCCTACAACTCAGGAACAAAGCCCTACCACTCAGTCTTCAACAAGACCTACACTCAGGCTCAACAGCCCTACCTCAGCCTTCAACAAGGCCTATACTCAGAGATTTGATTCTCCTACACTTATACTCAAAAGCCCTACCTCAGCCTTTATAGATTCAGGCTTATAACTCAGATCCCTTAGGATCCTACAAAAAATAAAGTTTACAAAGTAAATAACCACAACTCTGACAGAGAGAGATGAGTTGACTGGCTTCTTGATGAGTTCTTGGAAGAACTTGGCAGAGATCAACCTCCCTTAGCTTTCTTCAAAGCTTCTTGAATTAGAACTCAGTAGGGTTGAATCTCCTATGAAGATGATCTTCAATCAACTTCTATCCTGAGATTCAGATCTCAATCTGAATCTTACTTAGCAGCCTGGTTTAGCAGCTGATCTTCTTAGAAGGAGCTCTCTCTCCAACTTCTTAGAACTTCTGTCGAAAGTCTTCTTCTTTTGTGTGTTAGATCTCTGTGTAGATCTACAATCTGTTATTGATCTTCAATGAATAATTTGTTGATCGATTAATAGATCCTATTTTGTTGAATGAGAAAGGCCTTTATATAGTCTTCCTCCAAGGTAACCGGCTGATCCGGTTTCTAATGAACTTCTGACATCTCTGACAGTTACAGTTGACAGGTAGAAATGGCAGCTGTCAAGTCATCCAGTCACTTCTTGAAATCACTGTCACTGCCTGAAAGTGTCGAGACAAATAGTCATTATGTGTCGACACAAATAGACCAAGTGTCGACACAAGTGAATTAAGTGTCGACACTAGCCTTGATGGTGTCGACACAACTCCTTGTGTTGTTGTAACAGCTTCTCGACACTGCTTCTTCAGAATGTGTCGACACTGATTCTGTGTATCGACACAAGCCTTTTGTTGAATGTGTCGACACTGATTGAGTGTGTCGACACAAGTACTTCTTCTGTAACACTTAGCTGAATTCTGCAGTATGTCGACACAACTCCTTTGTGTCGACACATGCCTTCTTGTGTTGAAACTTTGAGTGGCGACACATCTCCTTTGTGTCGACACATGCCTTCTTGTGTTGAAACTTGTTGAGTGTCGACACATCTCCTTTGTGTCGACACTTGCCTTCTTTTTCTTTAACTTTGGTGAAGCTTGCTGAGTTCAACACAGATTCTTGGTGTCGACACATTTGATGTCGACTAAGCTTCTCTGGATGTTGACACTGCCTCTAAGTCGACATAGCTCATGTTGATAATTCTTCACAGTGTGTCGACACTGCCTCTAAGTGTCGACACTTTTCTTCTCGTGTCGACTCTGCCTTTCCTGGTGTCGACACAATTACTCCTAGTGTCGACACAGCTTCTCTAGGTGTCAACACAAGCCATCTTAAGTGTCGACACTTTTCTTCTAGCTGTCGACACATGGACTTAGAAACTTTTCTGCATTTCTTGCAATTACTTAACCTGCACATATAAACTCAAAGCACATCAATTACACCTTGATGTATATCATTGAGTAGGGTGAGGCTTCTTCAAATCTGGTACACATTTTCCAGTGTACCCAACAATCTCTCCCTATTTGGAGAAGTCATAACCCTTAGTCAATGATATACACCATATATAACAAATACTCAATATGATGTATAACAGTATTATATGACAGGGTAAATACTAAACAAAACATGTATAAACAATCATTACAGAATAAAAATGTAACAGATTGAACATTAAAAATAGTTTTGTTATAACTTCCAATAGTTTCATTAATCAAAAGTTTACATAGATTTTAATGCAAAAGATTATAGAGTTGTAAACTTAAGAAAATTCTATTTTATGGCTGCTCTGGCTCCTTGATTACAATGCCCTTTCCAGCTTGAATCTTGGCTTGAACTGGAGCATCATTGTCATCAGCAGGCTTCTTTCCTTTAAGATCTCTCTTCTTCTGTTCTTCAGCCCTTATCTTCTGTCTCTCAAAGTAATGATAAGGCTTAGGGAAATACTTGCTAGGCTCCTGTACATTAGGAGGTAGCTTTACTAGTTTAGCCTTTCTTCTGTATTGAACTATGGCCTCTTGCCTAGCTTCATGTTTTCTCCACTCCTGCTCAGAATACCATTTGCCCCTTTCTAAGATATTATCCTTTGCAGCCTTCCAAGTAGTCAGAATAATATTTCTGGAAGTTGGGCTCCATTGGTCAAAATCTGGCCTTAATTCAGCCTGTTCTCTGAACCTCTTCTTAGATAATTGAGCTTCTTGCTCTTTTACTACTGCCTCTGGCACATGCTGAACTACTTTCTCAAAAATAATATTCTGATTACCCTCAGGAGGGCTATACATAGATTGCACCTCCTGATGTATCATCTCAAAATCACCTGGAGGGTAGATCACCTGAGCTACTTCAGCTTGTTCTCCTCCAAAATATGCAGGATTTATCCCAGATTCTGCTACATTATCATCATCACACAAAGGTGGATATCCAAGGGTAGCTCTGATGCTGTTTGAAATCCATTTGGCATGGTCAGAGCCTACTTTGACTAACACCCTCTCCCCCTTTATGACTTCTCGGTCTATATGATCCCTAAGATCATCCTTCTGAAATCTGATTTGAGCATTTAAATAGTTAACTCCATCTTTATAAAAAGGTTTTAACCTTTGGAGCTTTTCAGTAATAGCCTTTTGAGAATCTTCAATGGCAGTTTTAACAGCAGTTAGGCTCTCTTGTAAGTGCTGGTCAAACTCTTCCTTGGCAGTAGCACTTTCTGCAGTCTGTGCAGTAGCTAGATTTTTCATTTCAGTTACTATCACATTATGTGATTCAGTTAAATTTTCATTCATTATAATCTGATTCTCAAGAACATATCCTTGTTTTATTGCCATGTCATCAACCTGTGTCTTTATCTACTCTTAATGAGTAGCCAGATATACCACTACATTGCATCCTTTATGAAAGTAGTCAGTCATTTCCTTTTTATGTTGATTCACTTCAAATCTTTTGGACTTGATGTCTTGAGCTAAGGAAAATTGTAACTCCTTAAGGTGCTCATCCATATAAGTTTCCGTAGTCTTTCTTTGCTCATCCAGTTTTATTTGCAATGCCACCAACATAGAACTATAATCAATTGTTGGGGCAGGCTGTGGAGTAATTGTTTGCAGAGCCTTTTTGTAGCTTTGACTCCTTCTTTTGAAGACCTGTAGCTTCCTCTTCTTTCCTTGAACTTCAGCAGCATCTTCAGAATATGAAGTACTAGCTATGTCTACTCTAGCCTTAGGACTAGGATGCAAGTCCTTCTCAGTCCTTTGCAGTTCCTCAGCATTTCTTTGCTCCTCATTTTCATTTCTTATTGTCTCCTCCTGAGACCTAATATGCTCTCCCTCAAGATTAACCTTCTTTCCCTCAAAAGCTGGTTTCTCTCCGTCAAAATCAGTCTGTAATAGATCAGGGAACAACTCTTCTAGTGTAAACTCCTGTTGAGTATGTACTGGAGAATCTCTTATCTCAGGAGCATTTTCTACAACTGATGTGTCTTCCATGATCACATCATGTGGTTGACTATGTATCTGAGTTTGCTGATCAACATCAAGTAATGAGTCAGTCAACACTTCATCCTCAATATTGAAAATAGATTGATTAATTTCATTGATTACCTCAAGAATTGTTTGGGTAGCCAGTTCACTATCCAAGTGAGTTGGCTCATCCACAAGTAGAGGCTCCCCCTAGAGTGGATCCTGGTGAATGGGGCAAGCAGATGGTAGCTCCCCCTGCCTCTAGGCATCTTCATTTCTTGCTGGAGGTTGTCCATCATTTCCAGCTTCTCCATCATCAGAACTAAAAACTACTTGCTCCTCTGAGCTACTTGAGGATTCAGGAGCCACAAGGGCTTTCTTCTTCTTCTGAGGTGTTTCCTTCTCTGGTGTAGGCATTTCTTTAGTTAACACTCTATCCCATCTTGAGATAATTCTAACATCCATTCTCCTCATGTGGTTTATCTTAGAACCAGTAGCTTGGTTCATGACTTCAGGGATACTTCCAGCTAAGTATAAACTCATAATCCTACCCAGATTGGGGTTCTTCAGACTTTCCTTTATCTTATCAAACATTACTGCTGACCAATCAGTCTTGAGTTTGAAAATAATCCTTGTCATCAAACTGAACATGTGAGCTGATATTCTATCATGCCCACCTGGCTTGCTCAGAATTACCTTGCCTACTATTTCAGACAAGAACTTGCCCTGCATGTTCATGTCTTTCCTATTAAAGACTGATCCAATTTTCAAGCTTGAATCAAGTCCACACCATTGCAGTGCCTCCCTTGTCTTTGATGCAGGTACATCTTCTTCTTCTTTAGTTCTAGGTAGATGTAGAACTTTTCTTAGACCTTTCTGGGTGACTTTCACTTTTGCCCCATGGACTGTGGACTTAATCGTGAGTCTAGTTTCATCAAGTGTAGCTGCACTAAAGAATTTAAGGACCTCCTTCTTCCAAATCTTGATTGGTTCTGAAACAAGATACTCTAACCCAGTCTCTACAACTAGGGTTACAACACTTTGAATTTCTGGATCCGCATCGTCAAAGGCGTGTCGCACGAGCTCATAACCTTCATTGATGTTCTCTTCTAGCTTGGGCGCCATTAGGGTTTGAAGAAATTTTGAATTTAGAGAAGAGAGATGTCGACACACAAGTTTGGTCTCGAAATTATGGAGAGCGTGTCGACAAACAATGGTGAACACCTATTTATACCTTTCTAAAATCGAAGGTGAAAAGGCGCGTCAAAATACTTGAAATGTGTCGACACTGTAGAAAAGTGTCGACACTTACTTCTAATGTCTCGACAACTATGTGTCGATACAAATATAGTCGACAGAATATATATGTCGACACTTATACATCTCAGCTCGACGATTAGTCGAAACTCAACTCGACGAATTTTGTGTTAATCCTAAGTGTCGACACCACTCTGGATGTGTCGACACCTACTCTGGATGTGTCGACACTAATTCTCTGAATTGTCGACACAGACTGTCTAGATGTGTCGACACCATTTCACTGAAATGTCGACACCACTTCTATGTGTCGACACAGACAACTCTGTGTGTCGACACTATTTTACTTAGCCAATTTTTTAAACTATTCTAAGTTTAACATACCTAATTCAATTTTAAAATTATTGAATTTGGTTTCATCTAGGGGCTTAGTAAACATATCAGCTATCTGATTATCTGTTTTAACATATTCTAGGGAAATGTCTTCTTTTTCTACATGTTCTCTAAGAAAATGGTATCTAATTTCTATGTGCTTAGTCCTACTATGTGAGACAGGATTATTAGCTATAGAAATTGCACTTGTAGAATCACAAAACAAAGGTGTTCTACTTACTTGAATACCATAATCTTCTAGCTGATGTTGTATCCATAATTGTTGTGCACAGCAACTTCCTGCAGCAACATATTCTGACTCAGCTGTGGAGATGGCCACACTGGTCTGCTTCTTACTGATCCAGGACACCAGCCTTCCTCCTAGAAATTGACAGGTTCCTATAGTACTTTTCCTATCTTCCTTGCAGCCTGCAAAATCTGTATCTGAATAACCTGTCAGTACAAAATCTCCATTCCTAGGGTACCAAAGGCCTAGATAAGGTGTGCCCTTGAGATATCTCAAAATCCTTTTGACTGTAGTCAGATGAGATTCTTTAGGGCATACTTGGTACCTAACACAGACACATGTAGCATACATGATATCTGGTCTACTAGTAGTTAAATACAGTAGGGAGCCAACTATCCCTTTATACAAAGTTTCATCTACATGTTTCCCTGCATCATCTTTACTTAGAGACATGCTTGACCCCATAAGAGTTTTCATGGTAGTGGATGATTCCATACCATACTTCTTTATCAACTCTAGGGTGAACTTAGACTGGCATATGGACAGGCCATCTTCAGTCTGTCTAACTTGGAGACCCAAGAAGAACTTAAGTTCCCCCATACTGCTCATTTCAAATTTTCTTTGCATACATTTTGCAAACTTTTTGCAAAGACTACTTTCTGTAGACCCAAATATTATGTCATCTACATATATTTGGACTAAGATAATCTTGCCTTTAGATTCCCTAAGGAATAAAGTCTTATCTATTTTCCCCCTTGAGAATTTGTTCTCAATGAGGAAACTAGACAGGGTTTCATACCAAGCCCTTGGGGCTTCTTTTAACCCATACAAAGCCTTCCTAAGTCTATATACATAATCAGGTTTAAGAGAATCAACAAAACCTAATGGCTGCTCTACATAGACTTCTTTCTTCAGATTTCCATTCGGAAAAGCTGACTTAACATCCATTTGATATACCTTGAACCCTTGATATGTTGCATAGGCAAGGAACATCCTTATTACTTCCAGTCTTGCTACTGGAGCAAAGGTTTGATCAAAATCCATACCTTCTTCCTGCCTATATCCTTTTGCTACCAGCCTAGCTTTATTCTTTATAATGATTCCATTCTCATCCAATTTGTTCATAAAGATCCACTTAGTTCCAATAATGTTATGGTCCTTGGGTTTAGGAACCAGCTCCCAGACCTTGCACCTCTTGAATTGATTCAGCTCCTCTTGCATGGCATCAATCCAATGAGAGTCTAGAATTGCTTCTTCAAACTTCTTTGGTTCTACTTGGGATAGGAAGCTGGAGTAAAGAACTGTACTCAGATTCCTGCTTCTTATTTGCACTCCTTGTCTGGGATCTCCAATTATTTGATTGGCTGGATAATCCTTTAGGTTCCTATTAGCTGGAGGCAGCCTGTCTTCAGGTTGTACACATTCAGCTTCTTCAATATGCTGCACCTCTTGGTCTTCTTCAGCATCAGGAGTATCTTGTACTCCCCCTGGATAGCAGCCATCATCTTCCACTTGCTGACTTGCAGAAGAACCTTCTGTTATGGTAAGCTTGTCTGTCTTCTCAGTTATACCTGTAGAGCTGCAAACACTACTTGGCAATTCACAGTTAATGAGTCATGTTTCATCAAAAACTACATGTACAGACTCTTCTACAACTTGAGTAATCAAGTTGTAGACCCTATAAGCCTTACTGTTATTGTTGTACCGAAAAAAGATCCCCTCTTGGGATTTGGCAGCAATCTTGGTTAGATAATACTTTCCATTGTTAAGTATATAGCACTTGCACCCAAAGATCCTGAAATAGGATAAATTTGGTTTTCTGCCCTTCACAATCTCATAGGGGGTCTTCTTGTGGCTTTTGGTGATAGTAGCCCTATTGATTACATGACATGCAGTGTTTACTGCCTCAGCCCAGAAATATTCTGGGAGAGAAGTGTCACTTAATAGGGTTCTACCAGCCTCTATCAATGTTCTATTCTTCCTTTCAGCAATACCATTTTACTGAGGTGTTCTTGGTGAGGAAAATTCCTGAAAAATTCCAAATTCTTCACACAGTTTTGTCATACTTTTAGACTGAAATTCAGTGTCATGGTCACTTCTGATTTTTACCACTGTACTGTCCAATTCATTCTGAATTTGTTTAATAAAACTATATAAGATACTTGGGGTTTCAGATTTTTGTCTTAGGAAGAACACCCAGGAATATCTTGAATAGTCATCTACTACCACAAATGTGTAGACCTTCCTACCTAGGCTGTGAACTGGCATAGGACCAAAAAGATCCATATGCAAGAGGTATAGACACCTCATAGAATCCTTGTTCTCAAGGCTATGAAAGGTGTATTTGGTCTGCTTGCCTTTTTGACAAGCTGAGCATATCACATCCTTTATACACTTAACTTGAGGACCATTCCTCACTAACTCTTTGCTAAAGAGTTGGCCAATTATCTTATAGTTAAGATGAGCCAGCCTCTTATGCCATTTAACACAATGTGAGACTCTCTTATCAGCTACAAGACAAATAGGAGAAATATTGTTCTCACACACAAAGTCAAGACAATAGACACTTCTCTTCCTATATCCCGTCAAAATGATCTTTTGATCACTTGACCTTTTGATATGACAACCATTCTTGACAAATGAAATGTCATATCCTAAATCACTCAGCTGACTTATGCTAATGAGGTTATGTTTCAAACCCTTTATATAAGCCACTTGAGTAATTGTAACCAGGTTACTAGAAATGTTACCAAATCCTTTGATGATTCCTTTTTCTGAACCACCAAAGGTAACTTTAGGACCATCCTTGATAGGTGTATAGTCCTTTAGCAACCCCCTAGTTCCAGTCATGTGCCTGGAACATCCACTGTCCAAGTACCATATAGGGGCATGGCCACTTGGACTCACCTGCAAAACAGATTATTTAACTTTAGAACCCAAATAACTCTTGGGTCCTTGGTGCAAGTTAGTCTGACTTTTAATAAAACTACATGTAGCTCTTCTAGCAGGCAGTTTACTACTCTCCTTGACACTTGAATTGTGCCAACAATCTATGGCAAAGTGGCCTATCTTGCCACAACACCAGCACTCAAACCTGTTGTACCTTTATTTAGGTACAACCCTGGCTGTTTTATCTACAGCAGGCTTCATGTTTTGTACTGGGGCTTTGCCCTTAGATTTGGACTTAGCAGTCTAGGCAGTTTTCTTAAATCCTAACCCAGCCTTACCTTTTTGAGGTACAAACTCATCTATCAAGGGTAACACAGACTTAGGTTTTGAAAAACTTGCTACAATATCTTTCTCCTTCTAAATTCTAACCTCTAGATTTCTAATTTGATCATTCTTGAAATTGATTGTGCCCATTTGAATAATAGTTATGTTCTTCAATCTGGTAATCTCATTCAGTTTCTGATCAAACAACTTGTCTGAATCAACAGCAGCCAATTTAAGACTAACAATCTCCTTTGCCTGTATTTTTGCCAAGGTTTTACTTTTCTTCAAGGCCAGCAACAAGACCCCATATTCATCAATTAACTGATGAATATCTCCCTTAGATTCAGACACACCCACATCACCTGATGTAGATGTATCTAACTCTAATTCAGTACTATAATCTGAAAGACATTGTACCTTACTAGGACCAGGCCAATCCTGGTACTTGTCCTCTTCTGATACAGCCATCAGTCCCTTGATATGATGGTCTTCTTGTTCATATATAGGGTTCAGCACATGTAGGAACTCTTCTTCTTCATCTGCAGCAAATAGGCCAATGTAAGCCTCAGCTTCAGATTCTGACTCTGAAGATGACTGATCTGACAAGGTCTTCTCATTCTTTGCAACAAAGGATTTCTCCTTCTTTCTCTGATGTTGACTCTTCTTCTTATCTGCAGTCTCTTTTCTTTTAACTGGACATTTAGCTACTACATGTCCAGGCATATTACAACAGTAGCAAATAATCTTTGATGTTGTAGACTTGTTTAACTTAGACTTGCTCCTGTCTTTCCTGGATGACTTCCTCTTTTGATAGTAATCATCCTTAGTCTTAGATGTGGAAGGCTTAGACTTCCACTGCTTCTTCTTCAGAAATCTCTGAAACTGCCTTGAGAAGGCAGCAAAATCTTCATCTGAATCACTGCTGTCTGAATTCTGGTTATCTGAATTTTCTGAAGCAGTATCAATATCAATACTAAGAGGTGATGGGGAAATCCTCCTATTTTTCTTTGTGGCTTCAACCTTGAAGGCCACAGATCTTTCCTTATGCTCCACTCTAGTAGTCTTCTCTTCCTCCTTTCTAGCCATTAACTGCATCTCATAAGATAACAGTTTTCCAAACAAAGTTGGAGGAGGTATATCAGCTAGTTTGGCCACTTCCCTAATTGCACAAATCTTGGTGTCCCAGTCCTTAGTTAGGGATCTTCAAAACTTGTCATTCAGCTCATAGTTGCTGAATTCTCTTTCATAAGACATCAATTCATTTACTATCCTATAGAACTTCTTGTAGCATTCAGTAATGCTATCAGACTTTCCTTGTCTGAAGCTTTCATATTCCTAATTTAACAAGGACTTCCTGTCTTGTCTTACTTCTTCAGACCCTTCCATATAGACTATCAAAGTATCTCACATTTCCTTTGAATTCTTGCAGTGAATCAAATTTTGAAAGGTAGAATCATCAATGGCACTCACTATGATGTTCTGAGCCCTCTTATCCATAGTTGCCAAGATAATTTCATCCTTTGTCATTTCTGAATAATCCTTGGGAATTCTTTGGTTAGCATCCAGAATGGATATCTTCATTGGCACATATGGCCCTTCTTTAACTGTAATATATATCCTTGGGTCAGAAGCTTCCATAAAGAGTCTAACCCTCTCTTTCCAAATGCCAAATATCTCTTTTCTACATATTGGCAATTTCATGGACCCCAGCTCTTTGTGATTCTCACTAGAACCCATTTTCTTGATTCTTATTTATTCTAAATCTGCCTACAGGATCTTACTCAGACTGTTATGTCCTTTCTTTGAGTAACCTGGCTCTGATACCACTTGAAAGAAATAGTGCCTAACCACCTAGAGGGGGGGTGAATAGGTGAACTTTATCTTTTTCAATTTAAGGCAAAAACACTGAACAATTAAACCTGTATTTGCAATTGTCTATAGCAATTCAGCACAGCTAGCTCAGCAATCACAGAAATTAACAAACACAGAGTGCACAAAGATTTTTATAGTGGTTCCCCAAGGTCTGGGTACATCCACTTTCCCCCTTCACCTATCTAGTAGTGTACTAGATTCGGCATAACTTCTCCACTATTCCTCAGATCCTCAGATCCTACAGCTCAGAACCCCAAACAGGTTCTTACAACTCAGAGTTTCCCCACTCCTACAACTCAGGCACAAAGCCCTACCACTCAGTCTTCAACAAAGACCTACACTCAGGCTCAACAGCCCTACCTCAGCCTTCAACAAGGCCAACACTCAGAGATTTGATTCTCCTACACTTAGGCTCAAAATCCCTACCTCAGCCTTTATAGATTCGGCTTACAACTCAGATCCCTTACGATCCTACAAAAAATAAAGTTTACAAAGTAAATAACCACAACTCTGACAGAGAGAGATGAGTTGACTGGCTTCTTGATGAGTTCTTGGAAGAACTTGGCAGATATCAACCTCCCTTAGCTTTCTTCAAAGCTTCTTGAATTAGAACTCAGTAGGGTTGAATCTCCTGTGAAGATGATCTTCAATCAATTTCTGTCTTGAGATTCAGATCTCAATTTGAATCTTACTTAGCAGCCTGGTTCAGCAGCTGCTCTTCTTAGAAGGAGCTTTCTCTCTCCAACTTCTTAGATCTTCTGTCGAAGGTCTTCTTCTTTTGTGTGTTAGATCTCTATGTAGATCTATAATCTGTTATTAATCTTCAATGAATATTTTGTTGATCGATTAATAGATCCTATTCTGTTGAAGGAGAAAGGCCTTTATATAGTATTCCTCCAAGGTAACCGGCTGATCCGGTTTCTAACGAGCTTCTGACATCTCTGACAGTTACAGTTGACCGGTAGAAATGGCAGCTGTCAAGTCATCCATTCACTTCTTGAAATCACTGTCACTGTCTGAAAGTGTCGAGACAGATAGTCATTATGTGTCGACACAAATAGACCAAGTGTCGACACAAGTGAACTAAGTGTCGACACTAGCCTTGATGGTGTCGACACAACTCCTTATGTTGTTGTAACAGCTTCTCGACACTGCTTCTTTAGAATGTGTCGACACTGATTCTGTGTGTCGACACAAGCCTTTTGTTGAATGTGTCGACACTGATTGAGTGTGTCGACACAAGTACTTCATCTTTAACACTTAGCTGAATTATGTTGTGTGTCGACACAACTCCTTTGTGTCGACACATGCCTTCTTGTGTTGAAACTTGTTGAGTGGCGACACATCTCCTTTGTGTCGACACATGCCTTCTTGTGTTGAAACTTGCTGAGTGTCGACACATCTCCTTTGTGTCGATACTTGCCTTCTTTTTATTTAACTTTGGTGAAGCTTGCTGAGTGTCGACACAAATTCTTGGTGTCGACACATTTGATGTCGACTAAGCTTCTCTGGATGTCGACACTGCCTCTAAGTGTCGACATAGCTCATGTTGATAATTCTTCACAGTGTGTCGACACTGCCTCTAAGTGTCGACACTTTTCTTCTAGTGTCGACTCTACATTTCTTGGTGTCGACACAGTTACTCCTAGTTTCGACATAGCTTCTCTAGGTGTCGACACAAGCTTTCTTAAGTGTCGACACTTTTCTTCTAGGTGTCGACACATGGACTTAGAAACTTTTCTACATTTCCTGCAATTACTTAACCTGCACATATAAACTCAAAGTACATCAAATACACCTTGATGTATATCATTGAGTAGGGTGAGGCTTCTTCAAATCTGGTACATATTTTCCAGTGTACCCAACAACGCCCGTGTCACAGGCCGTGTGCCAGACACGGCTTCGGACACGCCCGTGTCCAGCCTGTGTTCATCATTCCTTGACACGCCCAAGCACAGAGAAGGACACGTCCCTTGACAAGCCTGTATTACAGGCCGTATACCCCACTCGAGGATGGTCGAGTGCATTTCGTCGAGCTCACTCGAGAGAACGTCGAGAGCATAGCAGGACATGGCCCTGGACACGCCCGTGTCATAGGCCGTGTACCTCACTCGAGGATCGTAGACTGTATTTCGTCGTGCTCACTCGAGACCACCCTGCCAGCACTCGAGTGCAGGACACAGCCATGGACACGCCCATGTCCCTGGTCGTATACCTCACACATAGTAGTACATAGCTTTGGGACATGCCTGTGTCCCAGGCCGTGTTACCCACCCTTCTCAGCCCAGTCACTACTGAGATTTGGGGAGTTACATTAAGTCATAAAAGATTTCAAAGAATCTTAAAAAGACTGCAATAACCTATTCACCCCCCCCCCTCTAGGAGATTAGCTACCCTTGTAATCAAAAACTTTCGCATATTAATTTCAAAACTATAAATATGTTATTTTCTCACAACTTATTATGTGATTCTCCCAGCATTAAGTTCCTTAAAGAGAGTCCATTCCACGCATATCAAATTGGTAAGCTGACAAGGTCTACCTTTAAGGGTATTTCTGAAAAAGATTCCACTAGAAGTTTGTATTTACTTCTTATGAACTTATTCGGTCCTATGACAATTCATAGTTTAGGAGGTAAAGTTTATACACTGGTCATTGTTGATGATTACTCCCGTTTTATTTGGGGGTTCTTTCTGAAACACAAATCAGACACCTTTGAGGATCTCACTAATTTTGTTATGAAAATTCAGAACGAATTGAACTGCTCGGTGGTCAAAATCAGAAGTGATCACAGATTAGAATTTGAGTCTGGTGTCATAACAAAATTCTGTGGAAGTCAAGGTATCTTTCATGAGTTTTCCTCTCTGCGCACTCCACAATGCAATGAACTTACTGAGAGAAGGAATAGAACCCTCATTGAAGCATGTACGACTATGTTGAATGATGTTTCACTGTCAGAGTACTTCTGCGCCGAAGCAATCAACAAAATATATCATAAAACTCCCTATTAACTGTTGAAGGGAAGAAAGCCGACTGTGTCCTACTTTAGGTTCTTTGGCAGTAAATGCTTCGTACTTAACAATGGGAAGTATTATCGCACGAAGTTTAGTGAAAAATATTTTGAAGGTTTTTTTGTAGGATATAGTAGTCATAGTAAGTCATATAGAATTTTTAACAAGAAAACTCTGGTGGTAGAAGAGTCAATCAAAGTTGTATTTGATGAGACAAGCATGCTTCATAATAGCTCGTCTAGTATTGTTGGTGTAGATGTAGGTACCAGGTTAAAGGATCCAAGCTTGGAAGAAGCAGTCAAGGAAGATGCTTCAAGCTCAGTCAATGTCGTCGATCCAAGTATAGTGGATCAAGAATGACTAGATGAAGAACTACCTCAACATACAGGAGATGCAATAGATATGGCATAACCTACTAGTGGGAAAGGAAGAAACCTAGAATTTAGACACATGAGAGATCACCTGAATAATCTGATCAATGGAGAGCCAGGCGACGGTGTTCGAACCAGAAGAGGTACTGCTAACAATGTTCTCTATCTTAGTTTTCTGTCTCAGGTTGAGTCAAAGAATTTTGAAGAAGCGAACAAGGATGCCTCTTGGATTATGGCTATATGTTGGGTATTGTATCCACAATAACATAGATTTGTGTGAAGTCACCCTTGAACTAAGATGAATTAAGTATTTATTTGATTTTTTCTCTAGTTTAGTGGTTGCGGGTTATTATTGCTAAGTGTAGACCAATGTCAGTTTACAATGAGTCACTTAACATAGGACCATGCAATGTAATCACTCATTATGTGATCCATGGTGTTGACTCATGTGTAACCTCTCTATTGGGATGCACTTTAATTTCAAGTACTAAAGCATGGAAGAATGGAAGGATTGTTGGTCTTTGAACAAAGAAGAAAAGAAATTTACTCTGAAAATTTGTTAAGTCTATTTTTCGAAAAGAAGATTGTTTTTTGAAAGGTCTAGACATATTTTTCGAGAAAGTAGAACTGTTCTCGAGAAACATAAAAACTTTTCTAAAAACTCTCATAAACTTCTATGATCACTTTTTCGAGAAATGCTCTCTAGATTTCGCGAAAAAGCCAAGTTCATTTTTCGAAAAAGAAATGTCATTTTCGAAAAATTAGACTCGTATTTCGAGAAAGAAAAATTGTTTTTGAAAAGTCAAATTCATTTTTCGAAAAATCAGTTCCACAGCTCAGAGAATTCTACGTGAAGCATTTTCTCGAGAAGGATATGCCATTTTTCGAAAAATCAAGTTCTTTTCGAAAAATCGTGATGCCTTTCATAGAATGCAGTTGTAGAAAATTCAAATTTCATAATTAGTTGAATGAGATTTCATTCATTCCTAATGCTTCATGATTGGTCCATGTGGATCATTCCTTAACGATTTTAGACCATTAGTAGATGTCCTATATAATGTCTTCTCAAGGATTCATTAACCCTAAGAAGAATATTACATAAATCTGAATCACCGCAAGTTCTAGATCGAGAAAAGCCGCACGCTACCATCATCATTCTTCTCTGTCGCTTCTTTCTTGATCCAGCGATTCAATAGAAGAAAATATTTGACTGATCACAGATTCAAGCTTCTTCAATCATTCTTTTGATTGTGTCGGATCCTAAGAATTTCAGATTGCATTCTCTCAAGTTTTCTTCCTCAACATCTTCTTCAAGCATTTCAGTTTTCAAGAGGGAAGAATTTTTAAGATTTCAGATCTGGAAGTACAATTTTTTTCTTGTAATTATAAAATTATTTCAACTCTTGTAGGAGCTTTGTCGTTGAGTTTGTAGGAAGATTATTCTTCTGAGTATAGATCTTATTTTAGGGGGGGTCGAGTTTGTAGGGGTATGTTAACTCTGAGTTGTAGGAGCGTTGCTCTGAGGTGTAGGATTGTTTCAATCTGAGATCTAGGGAAGTAGCTAAGGCTAGCCATAGTGCTAGATTGGTTAGGTGGAAAGTGGACATACCCAAGATTGGGGAACCACTATAATTCCTTGTGTCGTCTGGTTTGTGATTGATTACTTTTTGTCTTAATCTCTCTCAAATTTTTATTCCGCAAAAGGCGCAGATCTCACCTATTCACCCCCTCTAGGTGATTTAGGTAGACAACTAGATACTTTCAATTGGTATCGGAGGGAGGTTGTTCTCAAAAAGGTTCACACCTTGAATAGATCTACTTCTAGTTGTCGTAGATATTATCAAGCATGGTTAGATCCAAGGACACCACAAAGCTTCCGGTGTGCACAAAGGATAACTTTCCCATGTGGTGAGAAAGAGTCAAATTCTTCATGGAAGTTATTGATCCACACATATTCATGATAGTGGAAGAAGGCCTCTATGTTCCCATGACAGCCTCCACTATTTATCCAACCAGGAAGGTACCAAAGAAACTGATGGATCTCAATAAAGATGAGATTGTCATTGTCTCTCTAGACAAGAAAGCTAAAAATATCATCGCAAGTGCAGTCGATAACTCAATGTTGTAGAACATTATTCATTGTCAATCTGCCAAGGAAATATGGCAGTCTCTGATCATCCAGAGGGAAGGGATGAAGAAGTAAGGGATGACAGAAGATCCCTTCTGAACCAAAAATATGAGGCCTTCAAGCAAGTCCCCAGGGACAAAATTGCTGACACATATAAGAACTTCTTCAAAATCATCAACGGTTTGAAGAACTATGGCCGAGTGTTCACAAATGGAGAATTAAACGACAAGTTCCTAAGATCCTTAACTAAGGAATGAGACAATAAAATTTGTGCCATCAGGGAGTTCGGGATACTGGCTGAAACTGACCCCCAGAACCTCTTCGGAAACCTTATGTCCTATGAGCTTCAAATCAACACAAGAAAGCTGAAGAAGAGGGCAGCAGATTTTCATCAAAAGAGAAGTCTGTTGCACTTAAGGCAGACAACTCACGGAAGGCTAAAGCAGCATTTCATGCACCCACTCACAAAGAATGTGATTTAAAAGACTCAGAGACAAGCACCTCGGGCTCAGAACTATCTGATGGATAGTTCTCTATTCTCTTCAGGCAATTTAAGAAGTTTCTCAATAAGAAGCAACAGATGAGAGGCAATGGCACCTCTTATATAAGATCATGTCATGCTAGTGGTCATCAAAAGAAAGGTCATACAAATGAATGGTATAAATCTAAATAGAACAAACATTATTCCACTGACATTGTGTGCTACTATTGTAATAATCTAGGTCACGTGATCGTCGGCTGCCCTCACAAGAAAAAGGAGGGTGGAAGAAGAGAAGAACACAAATCCTCCCACGGCAAAAAGAAGGAGAAGAGCTTCATGGCAAAGAAGTAGAAGACCTTCAGTGACACTGACTCATCTGAGTCAAGTGAGGATGAAGAAGCCTACTTTAGGCTCATGACTCATTCCGACGAAGAAGAAGTGGTCCCCCAATTTCATGTGGAGGTAAATTCTCAAATTATTCTTTCAGAGTCTGATTCTCCTGACGATGATCATGAGGACTATTCCTCTGATGATGAATAAGAACTCATGGGTCAGTATAAAGAGCTGATCAAGGTCTATGAACTGTGTAGAAAAGTTGTTAGAACTCAGGCCAAGGAAATCAAATCCCTTAAGGCTGAGAAGTTCACTTTGAGTGAGGAAGTCGCAAAAATGTACTCACTTAGAAAGGAACTCGGCGCCGCGGTCAAAGAATACAACAATCCACTTAAGCACCCCAACCTAAAAGCAAAAATCATCGATAAGTTGGAAGAACGGCTTGTCACTGAAAAGAAACTTGTTGAAAGTTTTCCAAGCCCAAGACAGTCCTTCTAATTTCTATGAATTCTCTGCTCAGGCTAAAGGAACTGGCTTAGGTCATGAGGCTGCTCCTAGTAAATCCTCTAGGAGGAAGAAGGCTCAATGGAAAAATAAGGCTAGTAAGAAAGCTTTAGCCAAAGAGAAAGGGAAGTCCCCTCTAGATCAAACTACGTTTAAGAAGGTAATCTTCCCAACGAACAAGTTTTATTTGGAGTCATCCTATGGTCATTTTACCAGGCCTACTTATGTAGAGCCTAAGTCGAGGTACTGATAAGTTGTAATTATACGCATTTTTCTATGTTTTTATTATGATATTTTAGTTTAGTTTTGCCTTTTTTAGTTAGTTTTATTTAATAAATTGCTCCTTTTGTAAATATTGTTTCTAACATAGCTTAAATTTGATTTCTGAAATTTTTTGAAAATGGTCCAAATTGACCTGACACGCCCGTGTCAGCTAACCCGACACGCCCATGTCATTCCCTATCGACGATCAAGGCTTCCAGCTCGATGAAACGCTCTCGACATTCGTCGACACGACCTGACACGCCCGTGTCAGCCAACACGACACGCCCGTGTAACCGCGCTCGATATTCTGCGCTCGACTTTTTGCTCTCGACATTCGTCGACACGACCTGACATGCCCATGTCAGCCAACCCGACATGCCCGTGTAACCTCGCTCGACGATCTATGCTCGACGTTCTGCTCTCGACATTCGTCGATACGACCAGACACGCCCGTGTCAGCCAACCCGACACTCCCGTGTAACCGCGCTCAATGTTCCGTGCTCGACATTCTGCTCTCGACATTCGTCGACCCAACCCAACACGCCCGTGTCAAGATGCCACACGGGCGTGTACTCCTCCACCTGGCTGACAAGATCCGCGGAGTGACTTTTCGACCTGACCCATGCCCAGATCCACCTTCCCGACACGCCCACAGTTACGCCCGTGACCTGGGGCGTGACCTCCACATGACTGACACGTGTCTAGCCAGAAGTCAACTAAGTCGTCACCTCGCTGGATCGAATCGATGAATAGAGCTGACACGCCCTCTGACACGCCCGTGTCAGAGGGCGTGTCCCATGAAACTTTTCACTATAAATAAGCAGCTGCTGTTTGTAATCCTGTTCCACTTTTTGGATCCATTTTGTATAGGGGAAATGCTGCTTAGATGATTTCAAATGCGTTGTAAGGGAATTTCTCCCCCTCTCCTATATTTTGGTTTTAGCTTTGTAATCTTTGTTTTAGCTTAATAAAATTATAAAGTTTCTCCCTTTCGATGGATTTGGATTTCATCTTTGTGCCCTCTCTCTTATGCAATCTTATTTTTACTTTGTTTTACCTTTGTTTTTCGTCTTTAAAACGGGTGCGTGCGTGTATGAGTATAGGTTTATGTTTTTAAGATTTTGTTATTTTTACTTCACTTTGTTAAACTTAGGATTTTTATAGCTTTTATTTCATTTATATAGTCCCATATAAGCGTTTTTAAAGTGTTTTTTTGTTTTTCTTTAAGCTAGATTATCGTTTTTAGGTTGTAAAACTTTTTTCGTTCTTTTTCCTTTATTCGCACTTTTTTAGCATTTTTACGGAGTTATAGGAATGATGATATAGTTGTTTTAATTTTTCGAGCTTTTCGATTTTTCGTTTTAACTTTTGCCAGTTTAAATTTTTCGTCTTCTTTTTACTCATTTCTACCGCATTCTGGCGGTAGAAATGTATTCGTTTTAATTTTTTGAGCACTTAGCTTTTGCATTTATTTGCAAATCCATTTGCTCGTTTAATTTTTATTTCAGCTTTTTATGCATTTCTACCACATTCTAGCGGTAGAAATGCAGTAGTTTTAATTTTTCATTAATTTAGTTTTTATTCATTTCTGTACGTGTGCGCATTTATTTTTGCCTACTCGTTAAGAGTTAAATGCTGCAGTGTTTTATTTCCTTTCCAGTAGAGTGCGTGAGTTTTCCTTTTCAGTAGAGTGCGTGTGTTTCATTTCATGTTGAGTGTGTGCGTGAGTTTCATTTCATGTCGAGTGTGTGCGTGAGTTTTAATTCTGTAGAGTGCGTGCGTGGGTGCATTTATTTTTTCCTACTCGTTTGAGTAGGACTCGCTTTCATTTCTCCCGCCCACTCATTTGAGCTAGGACTCGCATTTTCTGCTTTCATTTCAGTACTACTCGTTTGAGTGGGACTTGTAATTTACAGCTTTCTTTTACTGTTTTATTTTACTACTTTCATTTCTTGCTTTATTTTCAGCTTTCATTTTATTGCTTTCACCGCCTGTCGTCCCCATTCTGATGAGTGACTAACAGCTCTTAGCCCTCAGTATCGAAGAGCATTGGGACAGATAAAATAGCTTTAAATAATTAAAGGTTCTTATTTTCTAATTAATTAAAATTACTTAAGGTTTGCCTAGGGTTTACGATGCGTAGAACCACATAATCGATGTGTGTGCTCTATTTCCATAGTTTATACGCTAGCTATCCTAGAGGCCATACGTATAGACCGATCACCCCTTGGTAAAGAGAGTTCCGCACTAACACTCGAGAGAGGAGGCGAGCCAACTCTACCTGATTGGGTTCCCCACCCAATAGCGGGGTTCTTAGTGTAATGCGGCTGTTAAGAGGAATCCTTCGTCGGACTAACGTTTGGTCAAATAGTCTTAGCGTTCAGGTGAGCAATAGTCCTAGAGATAAGTGAGCTCATTCTAGTGGAACTTCCACGGCAAAGTCTCCGCCTTAATTAATTTGAAATTTAGGATCTCTTTTTATTAAAAGTTTATTTTAGTTCTAATTTAATTCGATGCTGTCGCGCTAAGCTTTTCATCGGCTCCACCTTCTATGCTTTCATTTTCTATCATTTTTATTATATATAAAAAAATACCCGACAAGTAATTATCGGTAAAATAATAGTCCCCTCCAGGGAAGAGTAGAAATAATCGAACCGACCCTGAGAACAATACGACCTCGATATTCCACACCGGAATATCCTATACTACACCTGATAGGTGCACTTGCCTCCTTTCATTAAAACTCGATCTAAACCATTTTATATCCAAATAAATAAATTTGTGTGCCCCGTTTTCTTAAATAAAAACCAAATCCGTTTTTCTACTTAAATAAAACCGCTTGGGGCGCAGCGAGAATCCTCACCAATTTTTGGAGTTTTAACCGCATCACGTTTTTGGACCCGATGCTAAAATAACAATCAAGTTTTTGACGTCGTTGCCGGGGACATTTTCGAGTCGTTATTTTGAACTTTGAAGCTCTATTACTTTTACCTATATCTATATAAATAAAATTGGCCAATACAATACGAATAGTTATAATAATAATAATAGTAATAAACACTTAAAAACCAAACAAAAATTATTATCATATTTTTATAAAAAATTTATTATCATATTATTATTATAAAAAAAATTCTCTTATCATATTATTATCAAAAACTAAAAAAAACTAAAAACTAAAAAATCTTTAAAACTAAAAATCCAGAAAGATTAAAAATCCTAAAAACTCTAAAAATCTAAAAAAATCTACAAAACTTACAAAACAAACAAAAAAACCAAATACAAATACAAAAACTAAACACTCAAAAACCTAAAAATTAAAAAAAAAAATAACAAAAAAATCTATAAAACTAAACAAAAAAAACTTAAAAAAACAAACAAAACTTAAAAAACTAAAAAACTCAAAAACCTACAAAATAAAAAACCACAAATCCCATAAAAACAAAACCAACAACTGTATATATTTCACCTTATTTAAACTTATTTTGGTTCGCTTCGGCCCACGATTCACTATAGTGCATGCTAGGGGATCGTCTTTTTATCACGCTCTTGTAGCTAAGACTTTAGCTCCTTCCGAGTCACCTCAACTTGCCACCCCCTACCGCCCACAATCTTTAGGCCGAGTTTATATTTTTGTTTTCTTTTTTCTGTTATATTTTTGCTATTTCTTCTAAAATAATGCAGGGTTTCAACCTGAGCCTCCCTAACCACGTCTAAGGGAAGCTTCTACCCTCCCTTTTTCATTTTGTATATACTCTATTTTGTATATTATTCATTCCGCATACTTAGATTGCAACATTGGGGACAATATTGGGTTTAAGTATGAGGGTGTATTCTTAGTTTTCTATTTTGCATTTATATTTCTTGCAACCATCAAAAATAAAAAAAATTACAAAAAACAAAAATTTCAAAAAAAAAATTTGTTTTTATAATAATAAAAAAAACTCACAAAAATTCAAAAAACAAAAAAAACTCGTTTTTAGCAAGTCCGCGGAGTTCGACTCATTGAACCAACCAGCTAAATAAGAGTCTGTTCGCAGGCCATAAATAAAAATTCAAAAAACAATTTGTTTACTTTGTAAATCTTTGTAAAAAATCTCTCTCCCCCCCCCCCTCTTTTCTTTATAAATCACACTTCTTTCTCTCCCCTTTCTTATAAATAATTTGATAAAAAACAAAAAAATCAAAAAAATTTGAAAATCCAAAAACCCTAAAAAGATAAAAATAAAAAATCCTAAAAAGATGATAAACAAAAATTCAAAAAAAGATGATAATCAAAATACAAAAAAAAATGAAAACCCTAAAAATCCCCAAATAAATCTTTTATTATGAAACAAAATAAAATCGAATATAGCATATATTAACCCTTTTTGTTTTCCAAAAATCTTGTTTCAAGTTAATTTATATACGAATTTTACTTATTTTTTGCTTTCTATTCGTTTATTAATTAAAGTCTGATAGATTTAAGTGTTTGAGGTTAAGTTTTAAAGAATTTTTTATGTCTTTTCCTTATAATAGAGAACTTGTTTTTCACCACCACTTCTAATTTTTATAAATAGAAGCTCATCTTTTATGTTAGAAAATAACAGCCATGGATTTCCGTTATTTCTACTTCATGCTTTTAGAAACTTAGGAACGTTCATTTTAAAAAAGTTTGCTCTCAAAACTTTTTTATTAAAATCTAGTTTTTTTTTTGAAAAAATAAACCCACCTCTTTTTTTCATGTCATACTTGGCATGATTAGCCCTATTTTATCCCTTAAAAGATTCTATGTCAATGGGAATAAGATTTCGTTCCGTAAACATAGGCACACAATATTTAAAAAGATTATATGTTACGGAGTAAGAGGATAAAATTCATTACTCATATACATATACATTGGGTTATTTATTATTTATGAAGAAAGAAAAAAATTATATGTTAGAAAAATAAGATTTCATTTTCCTAATTATTCAAAAGAAAAAAATATATGGAGGTTCGAGGAAAAAATTACCTCGCCTCTAAATCCAAGCCCTCTTCATAAACCACCAAACCACTTATCATATATCAATGATTCTAAAATTAATTTAAAATTTTTTGAGAGCGTAATTTTTAAATTGCGTTATTTCCTTTAACTTTTTTAAACTAAAGTTTTCTATATAATTTCAATCCATCTTTGTTAAACTAACAAAAATAATTTTTTGCTTTCTATTTGTTTTATCTATAAGTCTTTTTGAAACTTTTCCTCTATTTATAACATTTTCATAATTTAGGATTTAACTCTAGTACCCCAGATGTTTATTTTGATCTTACTTTTAATTAATTAAGCGGTAGCTAAACTTAGAGTTTTTTTTAATTCCTTATAAGTTCACCTCAAACGCTTCCTCTGCAATAGGAAAAGCTTAAGTATGGGGGTATTTGATAAGTCGTAATTATACGCATTTTTCTATGTTTTTATTATGATATTTTAGTTTAGTTTTGCCTTTTTTTAGTTAATTTTATTTAATAAATTGCTTCTTTTTGTAAATATTGTTTTTAACATAGCTTAAATTTGATTTCTGAAATTTTTTAGAAAATGGTCAAAAATTGACCTAACACGCCCGTGTCAGCAAACCCGGCACGCCTGTGTCATTCCCGATCGACGATCAAGGCTTCCAGCTCAACGAAACGCTCTCAACAATCGTCGACACGACCTGACACGCCCATGTCAGCCAACCCGGCATGCCCGTGTAACCGCGCTCGACGTTCCGCGCTCGGCGTTCTGCTCTTGACATTCGTCGACACGACCTGACATGCCCGTGTCAGCCAACCTGACACGCCCGTGTAACCACGCTCGACGTTCCGCGCTCGACATTCTGCGCTCGACATTCGTCGACATGACCTGACACACCCGTGTCAGCCAACCTGACATGCTCTTGTAACCGCGCTCAATGTTCTCTGCTTGACGTTCTGCTCTTGACATTCGTCGACCCAACCCGACACATCCGTGTCAAGATGCCACACGGTCGTGTACTCCTCCACCTGGCCTATAAGACCCGCGCAGCGACTTTTCGACACGACTCACGCCCAGATCCACCTTGACGACACGCCCACATTCACGCCCGTGACCTGGGGCGTGACCTCCACATGACCGACACATGTCCAGCCAGAAGTCAAATAAGTCGTCACCTCGCCGGATCGAATCGATGAATAGTGCCGACACGCCCCCTGACACGCCCGTGTTAGAGGGCGTGTCCCATGAAAATTTTGTCTATAAATAAGTACCTGTTCTTTGTAATCCTGTTCCACTTTTTGGATCCATTTTGTATAGGGGAAATGCTGCATAGATGATTTCAAATACGTTGTAACTGAATTTCTCCCACTCTCCTTTATTTTGGTTTTAGCTTTGTAATCTTCATTTTAGCTTAATAAAATTATAGATTTTCTCTCTTTCTATGGATTTGAATTTCATCTTTGTGCCCTCTCTCTTATGCAATCTTATTTTTACTTTGCTTTACCTTTGTTCTTCGTCTTTAAAACGGGTGCGTGCGTGTATGAGTATAGATTTATGTTTTTAAGATTTCGTTATTTTTACTTCACTTTGTTAAACTTAGGATTTTTATAGCTTTTATTTCGTTCCTATAGACCTGTATAAGCGTTTTTAAAGTATTTATCGTTTTTCTTTAAGCTAGATTATCGTTTTTCGGTTGTAAAACTTTTTGGTTCTTTTTCCTTTATTCGCACTTTTTTAGCATTTTTACGGAGTTATTGGAATGATAATATAGTTGTTTTAATTTTTCAAGCATTTAGATTTTTCGTTTTAACTTTTGCCCGTTTAAATTTTTTGTCTTCTTTTTACGCATTTCTACCGCATTCTAGCGTTAGAAATGTATTCGTTTTAATTTTTCGAGCACTTAGCTTTTGTGTTTATTTGCAAATCCATTTGCTCGTTTAATTTTTATTTCGGCTTTTTATGCATTTCTACCACATTTTAGCGGTAGAAATGCAGTTGGTTTAATTTTTCATTAACTTAGTTTTTATTCATTTTTGTACGTGTGTGCATTTATTTCTGCCTACTCATTAAGAGTTAAATGGTGCAGTGTTTTATTTAATTTCCAGTAGAGTGTGTGAGTTTTCCTTTCCAGTAGAGTGTGTGTGTTCCATTTCATGTCGAGTGTGTGCGTGAGTTTCATTTCATGTCAAGTGTGTGCGTGAGTTTTAATTCTGTAGAGTGAGTGCGTGGGTGCATTTATTTTCTCCTACTCGTTTGAGTAGGACTCGCTTTCATTTCTCCCGCCCACTCATTTGAGTCAGGACTCGCATTTACTGCTTTCATTTCAATCCAACTTGTTTGAGTGGGACTTGCAATTTACAGCTTTCATTTACTGTTTTATTTTACTACTCTACTTTCATTTCCTGCTTTATTTTTAGCTTTCATTTTATTGCTTTCACCGTCTGTCGTCCCCATTCCAATGAGTGGCTAACCGCTCTTAGCCCTCATTTTCGAAGAGCATTGGGACAGATAAAATAGCTTTAAATAATTAAAGGTCCTTATTTTCTAATTAATTAAAATTACTTAAGGTTTGCCTAGGGTTTATGACACGTACGACCACATAATCGATATGTGGGATCTATTTCCGTTGTCCATACGCTAGCTAGCCGAGAGGCCGTACTTATGGAACGATCACCCCTTGGTAAAGAGAGTTCCGCACTAACCCTCGAGAGAGGAGGCGCTCCAACTCTACTGGATTGGGTTCCCCACCCAATAGCGGGGTTCTTAGCGTAATGCAGGCGTTAAAAGGAATCCTTCATCGTACTAACGTTCAGTCGAATAGTCTTAGCATTCAGGTGAGCGATAGTCCTAGAGATAAGTGAACTCATTCTAGTGGAACCTCCACGGCCAAGTCTCCGCCTTAATTAATTTGAAATTTAGGATCTCTTTTTATTAAAGTTTATCTTAGTTCTAATTTAATTCGATGCTGTTGCGCTAAGCTTTTCATCAGCTCCACCTTTTATGATTTCATTTTTTGTCATTTTTATTATATATAAAAAAATACCCGACAAGTAATTATCGGTAAAATAATAGTCCCCTCCAGGGAAGAGTACAAATAATTTAACCGATCCCGAGAATAATACGACCTCGATATTCCACACCGGAATATTCTGTACTACACGAGATAGGTGCACTTGCCTCCTTTCGTTAAAACTCGATATAAACCGTTTTATATCCAAATAAATAAATCTGTGCGCCCCGTTTTCTTAAATAAAAACCAAATCCGCTTTTCTACTTAAATAAAACTGCCCGGGGCTCTGCGGGAATCCTTACCAATTTTTGGAGTTTTAACCGCATCAAGATTTTTGACGCAATGCGAAAATATCAATCAGGTACCAAGGATGGACCCATCCCCGGAACTATGGTGAAAGTTTATTTAAGGCACCTTACGAAGAAATTCAAATGAGGAGTTATGGTCCATATGTTCATGGACAAAACAACAAGAAGGCACCTAAAGCTAAGCCCATTGTACATAAGGAAATGGACGTGCAGAAACCTTGTGAGCGCCATCATCATAAGGCCTCTACCTTTAATCCAGCCGCTCCTGCTAGATCACATGCTCAAAAGGTCAAGCAGCAGACTTGGAGAAGATACAACAGGTTTGACTACTGGTGCTGCAATAAAGTTGGTCACTTTGTTGTGGATTGCTGGTTTAATCCCAGAAATTTTGAAACTCCTCAAGTTAACCATACGAGGCAGACCACTCGTAGTGTTAACACTCCAAGGGGGAGCATGATAACTAGGAACCTCCCAAATCATATTGGGTTCCTAAGGCAAAATAATCTACTATCGCAGGTATGTCCAAAGCCCAACAAAACGCATATCTGATATTTGGACAGTGGATGCTCTCGGCATATGACCGGGACAAGAAGCCAACTTCAAAATTATACTCCAATCAAATAAGGACCAAAGATTATCTTTAGTGGATCTGACTGTGGAAATACAAAAGGCAACGATACAATTTCTAACGATATAGTTTCATTCACTGAAGTGTCTTATGTGAAAGGATTAGAACATAATTTGATCAGCATAAGTCAATTATGTGATTAAGGCTTTATTGTTACCTTTTTTAAGGATCAGTGCCCAATAAAGTCGGCCTCTACTATGGAGACCATATTAACAGGCACAAGGAGTAGAAATACATTTTGACTTAATTTTCTATTCTTAGACACTTCTACCCCAGTATGTTTTGTTACAAAAGATAGTGCGTCTCTTTGTGATCAATGACACAAGAGACTAGCACATATAAATTTCAAAATCATTAATATGCTATTTTCTCAAGACCTAATACGTGACACACTAACTATTAAGTGCATTAAAGAGAGTACATGTCACTCATGCCAGATGGGCAAGCAGACAAGGGCTACCTTTAAGGGCATTGCTGATAAAGATTCCTTAAGGTGTTCGTACTTACTGCACATGTACTTATTCGAACCAATGCAAGTTTGTAGCTTAAGAGGTAAGTCATATACGCTGGTAATTGTTGATGATCACTAACATTTTACTTGGGTGTTCTTTCTGAAATGAAAGTCAGATACCTTTAATGTGTTCAAGAATTTTGTCAGGCAAATCCACAACGAATTAAACTGCTCAGTGTTCAAAATCAGAAGTGACCACAGAACAGAATTTGAATCTGGTGCCATGACAGAATTCTATGGAATTCTGGGTATCTTTCATGAGTTTTCCTCCCTGCATACTCCAAAACAAAATGGAGTTGTAGAGAGAAGGAACATAACACTCATTGAAGCATGCTCTACAATGTTGACTGACTCCTCTCTACCAGAGTACTTTTGGGCTGAGCCCGTCAATACAGCTTGTCACGTGCAAAATCGAGCTTTGATTAACAAAAAGCATCGTAAGACTCCCTATGAGCTACTAAAAGGCAGGAGACTGACTTTGTCCTACTTCAGGATCTTTGGCTGAAATGCTATGTACTTAATAATGGGAAATATCATCATACAAAGTTTGGAGAAAAATATTTTGAAGGTATTTTTGTAGGTTATAGTTGTAACATCCCGACTTTTATTGGCCACCAGAACCCTGGTGGCCCCAATAAAAGTGACCTGAACCCCTACCCATGACCCGGTAGAAGGTAACCATAGGCGGGAAATAGAGCTAAAGAACTCTGATTTGTGTTCCGTCAGTTCCTGTGGCCTCGTATAGTCGATACAAGTGCATCGGAACTCGTTATGTTGGACCCCGTGGTCATGCAATGTATGTAACCATTCCTCGTAAAATGCCACGAGAGCCAGACTTTGGATATCGGTCTAAAGTACTCTGATTTGAGTTTCGCCAGTTATTGTGGTCTCGAATGACCCATACGAGCACATTGGAACTCGCTGCATAGCGATTCGAGATCTAATGACGGATATAGACATTTCGACCATTTTAGCGCGTCGTGACACGCAGATTTTGGACTTTTACCAAACGAATTCAGATCCGACCCCGATTAGTGGCGTTAGATTCAAATGGTTAATACAAAGTTAACGGAATTGGTCCCGGTCAGTTTCGATAATGGGTGGTCAAATCGTGGTCAAATCAAGCTCAGTCGTGCGCCGAAACGCGTGCGCACACCAATTGTGATATGACACCCCAACTTTGACCCAACCCATTCCCCAGGTCGGGTGGTGGCTGCAGGAAGGCTAGCCCCTCCCTGTGCCGGGGGTGGTGCTGGAGAAGGGTTGGCCCACCAGGATGACTTTTGCTTGTGGGGGGAAGTCGGGGTACTGCCGGAAAATTTCGCTCTGGCGGAACCCGAGAAGCAGAGCTTTTGTTTTGTTTTGCCTCCGGCAGCTACCGGTGGCGGATGGTCGACGGAGCACCTCTGGAGAGGAGCCCTACCCCCAGCAAGCTGGCTGGGGTCGTTTTGGGGTTGGGCTCAACGTCGGAGAGACGGGGTGGTGCGGTTGTGCGGTGGCGCTGGTAGCAAAATCACCACCACCCCGCTCTCATGTTGGCCAAATCAGGTGGTGGCCGGCGGCGGCAGGTCGTCGGGCCACCATACAGGGACTTATCAGCCCCCGGTGAATCGGTCGGGGGCAGCGCAAGCATCCAGCAGTGAATGGTCGGTGGTGGCAGAGGTTATCCCTGACTGCCCGCCAGCAAGGAGCAGCACCCATCCGATTTGTTGATGAAAATCGGACGGCCGGGATTTCAATAAATCTCGCACCCGCCTCCGCATCAGCGCCCCCCAAAACAGATCCGCGATCGATCCTCTGTGGGGTCAGAAAAAGGATAGTTGATGTCCGGCTAGATCTCAGCCACAGGATGCCTTTAATCTGTTATTAGCAGACCATATTAATGGTTAAACTTTGAGAAATTTCCTAGGCCATTTTTTGCCTCTGGGGTAAAGTGATCAGCATGAAAACTGTTCCCCATACTAAGGGCTTCCTCCACAAAACGTTTGAGAATTTTTGGAGTTGATTTGGTATTTTAAAAGCCCAAATGAATTTTTTTGGCCGAATTAAAGGCCCAAAACTTTTCAAAAAATTATGGAACTTTTTACAGACTCAATTTAGACCACCTTAAAGGTTTTATCAAAATTTGGGGACTTGGGGATCAAAATTGAATTTTCCTCAATCCCTTGGAGCCTAAGGTCGTGCTTGGAATTTATTTCACTCATTTTCCTCGAAAGTGAAAATTGGAACGCGCGATAACCCTTTCTAATTTGAATAATAAATTCAAATTGTCTTATCAACGTGAGTGGCCGAGGCAAGTGACCAAGCTCCGAGTGTTCCGAGATTTCGAGAAACCGTCGAGCGCCTCGACTCTTGGGTAATTTGGACACACTCAGAAGATGAGGATACGAGTAGTGAGTTGCAAAATTATCCTCAACAAATAATAAGGGTGTAACTCCTAATAAGCCCATAATCCGATTAAGCCGTGATTAAAAAGGCGTAACCAAATTACTATCTGATCTTACTTATCGGTGTAACCCAAGCAAGCTTTCTTAAAAACTGAAATAAAACAGAATGTGCTTCCTGAAAACGAAGATGGAACTGAATGTGCCTCCTAAGATAGGAGCTGGAACTGAGGCCTCCTGGGTGGAGCTATTGGACTACTAATCATTTTATTTATGATTATTCCAGTCTTGCACTGGTCCTGTTTTTTTATTCATTTCAGTTCAAAACTTTCAATTCAGTATTACTCCAGTATCGTACTGGTCAAGTTCATTTCAATTCAGTACTACTCCAATATCGTACTGGTCAAGTTCGTTTCAATTCAGTACTACTCTAGTCTCGTACCGGTCAAATTCATTTCAATTCAATATTACTGCAGTATTATACTAGTCAAGTTCATTTCAGTTCAGTACTTTCAATTCAGTACTACTCCAGTATTGTACTGGTCAAGTTTATTTCAGAACTTTCAGTACTACTCCAGTTCCGTACTGGTCACATTTCATTCAGCACTTAAATTATGCAGCATCTATTATCTGCAGCTTTAATTACCACATATTCATTACTGCAATTTACCATTATATTCACGGGTCATACTCTAACTAGCAGCTTTCTGTTAAGGTTAAGCCTTAGTTGGGGATAACCGGAGTTGAGATGTTCCTCCAGGTTACCCTCAAATAAAGTGCTCCCACGCTCCTTATCGAAAGTTGAGCAAAGTGTCGCCGACTAAAGTTTGAAGCATAGTAGGGCAGGCCGTCGTAGTCCTGGTAATTGTTAGCAATATAGATGGATTGATTGCTTGTAAATTGATTGCGGTGAATTAGTGGCAGGTCAATCCCTTCCGCAGACCATTCATACCGGTGAGGGAAGGTCGATGACTCAAGGCGACAGGGTGGTGGGTACAACATGTGACCGACCATTATATTTTTCCCGTCAGGTTCTCCTCTGCTGTTCGGCCAAATTATTGAATCACCAGATGTCACACACATCCAGGAGTACATAGAGTTATATGTTGGGGCCTGGGGATGTTCGGTAAGAACTCCCCAAGAAGTGGCAGGACTGGTCACTATCACCAACGGCCATATCTGTGAGGCCCGCGGGGCTCGCTACCCTGCTGGAACAGAAGCGGTCCATACTATGTCGACATAGGGTTTGTGTGCACGGCTGCGAATGTCTGCGATATGTGCGCGGTTTTGTATAACTATGATAGGGTATATGTTGTGAATACCTGATGTGTTAATGTGCTAGTAGTGCCTTAATTATAACTAATATACATTGTTGCTGCTATTCCAGTTATACTATGTTGAGTTTCTTTATAGTTTCTCCTAGCCTTTAGATATGAAATGTTGTACTAACTCTCCCTTGCTTCGACTATCTACTTTTGTTGGGTGGGTGTGTGCTCGTCCACAGGATATGGATCCGGGGAGGAGATTTATTTCTACTTAGCCCTGTGACTAACGGTTATTTAAATAATCATTCACAGGAGATCGAGCTCTATAGTGACCCGCCGCCACAGGAGATTGCGTCATCAGTTGGGACTACTCGAGCAGATGCACCCCCGACGTCTCCAAAGTTTCGAGACGTGAGTACGTACGAGCTGATTAGGGAGAGAGAGTGAGGAATTATATGTAGTACTAGTACAACCTGTAGGATTATATAAATACTTAGGATATGAGATTGTACTCATGTAAATATATATGATGTTATATTTATATTTATATATATATATATTTGATACTGGTTTCCTGTTAATGATTGCGCAAATCTCTGATATGTTGTAAATGTTGTGATTCTAGCCGAGCAAGGCGGTCACCTAGTGCTTAGATAGGGTGGGTCGTTACCCCTAAGGTGCACTGGGTGGACATCTTCGGCAGTAAGATTCCGTTCGGCCCGACCCGGGTAAAAGTTGGGGGAAGGGGTCTTATAATAGTAGCCATAGTAAGGCTTATAAAATTTTTAATAAGAAAACTCTGGTGGTAGAAGATTCGATTAATGTTATATTTGATGAGACGAGCTTGCTACATAGCAGCTCTTCCAGTATTTTTGTCGAAGATGCAAGTTCAATGCTGAAAGAGTTAAGCTTGGATGAGATAGTTGAAGAAAGTTCCCAAAAGTTCATCAAGATCACTCCTTCAACCTCAATTGGAGAAAAAGATCTCCAAAATGAAGAAGTTATCCAAGTGGAAAGAGTTACTCCAAAAATAGTGGAAGCTCCCGATGCAAGGACTCTAGAGCTCAGACACTTAAGGGATCACCCGGTTGATCAAATCATAAGAGATCCTCATGTTGGTGTAAGAACTCGAAGAGGTACTACTAATGGAAATTTGCATTTGATTTTCCTCTCGCAGGTTGAACCAAAGAAATTCAAAGAAGCAAACAAAGGTGCATCTTGGATAGTTGTAATGGAAGAAGAACTAAATTAGTTCAAACGCTGCCAAGTTTGGAAGCTTGTACCAAGACCCAAAGGCAAGAATGTAATTGGAACAAAGTGTGTCTACATAAACAAGATGGATGAAGATGGAATCATCATCAAAAACAAAGCCAGACTCATAGTTAAAGGATACAGACTGGAAGAAGTGATCGACTTTGATCAGACCAATACTCTAATGGTAAGATTCGAAGTTATTAGGTTATTCCTCGCATATGCTGCACTTATGGGCTTCATTGTCTATCAAATGGACGTGAAGTCAACTTTCCTCAATGGTAATATAAAGCATGAAGTGTATGTGGACCAACCCCCAGGTTTTGTTGATCCTAACCATCCTGACTATGTTTATTTGTTATTTAAAGCTTTATATGGTTTAAAACAAGCTCCACGAGCTTGGTATGAAACGTTGTCTAACTTTCTTCTTGAGAATAAGTTCACAAGGGGAAAGATAGATAAGACATTATTTCTTAGGAAAGTAAATGGCAAGATTTTGCAAGTGCAAATCTATGTCGACGACATTGTCTTTGGCTCTACTGACGACAACCTTTGCAAAATGTTTTCCAAAATTATGCAAGGGAAGTTTGAAATGATCAGTATGGGTGAGCTGAAGTATTTCTTCGGACTTCGGGTGACACAATATGAAGATGGAATTTTCATCTCTTAGACGAAGTTCACCAAGTATTTGATTAAGAAATTCGGAATGGAGAACGCAACCTCTATGAGGACTCCAATGGGTTCAGTTATGTCTCTAGACAAGGACGAGAATGGGGAACCTTTCGATGAAACCAAGTACATTAGCATAATTGGATCTTTGCTCTATATTACAGCTAGCAGGCCTGACATAATGTTTTCAACATGTGTGTATGCTAGATATCAGGTGAACTCTAAGGAATCCCACTACTCAGCTGCAAAGAGGATTTTTAGATACCTTAAGGGAATACCCAATCTTGGCTAATGGTACCCAAGAAATAATGATAGAGAGCTAATTGGATTTTCAGATGCAGACTTTGCAGGTAGCAAAGACGACAGAAAGAGCACTTCCGGGACTTGCCAATTCCTTAGAAGAAGGCTCATTTCTTGGAGTAGCAAGAAACAGAATTGTGTTACAATGTCAACAGCCGAGTCAGAATATATTTCTGCAGGCAGTTGTTGTGCACAACTTCTTTAACACCCCCTATCCGTCGCATAGCATATAGCAGTAGGTCCGGCCGGGGCCCGACGCCATATATCATAGACAGACCGGGTGGTTACTCATGGAAACCATCCAACCAATCATAACGTCCTACACAGAGCATTCTAGCGGAAGCAATTTAATAAGTTGCAATAAAGAACCCAGCACTAAAGCATGAATGTCCACTAAAACCAAATAGGAATGTTGTACATACACAAGTACAAGCCTTAAGGACTTACAAAATGGTTCACTTGATATTACATGATTTACAAACCACGGCACGCAGGCCGGTCATACATGAATAAAGCAGTAAACGCTCCAATTAGGCCTTCGAGGGCCGGCTTCGCAAATTGGGCTTTTAGCCCGCTATTGACTGCTTGGTCCAGCAGCACCTGCAAGCAACAAACCACCGCACGGTGGCAAAACAAGGCAACAGTCAGCAATGCTGACCAAATTATAACGATCCCGCCCCTAACTCGGGGCGGCGATGCTCCTTCCATGCATTTCATTAGCATAAGCGAGCAATATAGCAATATTCATTTCATCACAGACGTTGGCTCGCACGGCCACACGCCCCGTGCTCTCAGGGCACATTCTCGGTGAACCGGTCGATGTCACGTCAATTAAAGCCATAGACATTCTGGTCTCACGACCGCCACTTTGACGGCCAAACCTATGAACATTTTGTCTTACCGGCATGGGTAACGACAGTTTAAGCCATAGACCGCCGAAGACCCTCATCTATGCCAACGTGTTGGAACACCCTATTACTAATTTGGGTCAGGATCACTATGTCTCTAGGAAACCTATGCTTGACCTCCTGTATAGTCCTAAAGGTCAATTAGAATTGAGTCTAAGGGTTAGTTGTCTAAGTTTGGAAGCTGCCCTCAAAGCCAAGACTCTTTCAGTTTGAGACTAAGTCATATCGTCGAGCTCCGCACGACGATTCGTCGAACTCCGATCGACGATCATCTAGCTCAACTTCGACAGATCGTCGAACTCCATTCGACGATCGCTGAGCTCAACTTCATCATATCGTCGAACTGCATTCGACAATCGGTGAGCTCAGTTCGACGATCTTGACTCAGCTTTGGATCTCTATCTCTGAGTTCAGTTCGACGATCTTTGAGCTCAGATCGACGATATTTTGCTGCAGTATAAATCCATATCGCTGAGCTCAGTTCGACGATAGCAGAGCTTAGTTCGACGTTTTCAGATAACTTCAAGGATGCTTCTAGATTCAAATTCAAATCAGTTAAGGAGTTATTCTACAATTAATTCAGAAGATTTCCTAGCCATTTTCATTTATTTCTGGACCAAGTTTCAAGGGATTTTCAAGGAATATTTCTATGGACTTTCCTCCAGAAGACATTTTGGCAATTAAGGATGCAATTAGTGCAGGCCAACGGCTATTCTTGACAGAGAATGTTTTTTCATTCAGTATCAGAGAATAAAATAAAAGAATTTTTGAATCTCTAATACAGAAGACAGATACACAGACACACACAGACAGACATCAGAAATCTTCAGAACAAGAACAAAAATATTCTGTCTCAAAGAATTCTCAAGAACACACATCCAAGGAGATCAAACTTTCTGAAATCTTCAGATCTCTCTTGTCTCAAGTGTTCCAGGCAAACATATTCCAAGACTCCAGACATCTAACATTTCAGCTGTTGCTGAAATCATCTCTTGCTGGAGCTCAACTTCTGAAGGCCTATCACCCTACATCAAAGCTTCTTTACGTGAAGATCTCAAGAACTCAGGGGGAGCTTTGACACCATCAATCCACATAGTCTTTTCAACTGTTTGAGAAAGAGAATACTTCCATCACTCTCTCACCCCCATCTCTGTAAAGGGTTTCTCAAACTCCCTTCAAAAGTTTGAACTTGGTTTTTGAGTACCTTGTCAAATGCTCATTGGTGGCAAGACACCTGATCAAAAAATCTGATTTGGTTTTTGAGCACCTTATCAAAAGCTCATTGGTGCCCAGGACACCTGATCAACTCATCCTGCAGTGGATTCCTACCTAGGGTGGTAGAAGAGTGGATGTACCCAAGTTTAGGGGAACCACTATGTTTCCTTGTGTCATCTGGTTTTGCTTGTCTTTATTTTTGTTTCTGGCCTTGATTATTCTGTGATTAGCTTTTGATTAGTTTATTTCTGTGACTAGATTTATTACTGCTTCCCTGCTCACTCATATTACAACAATTGTTGTAAAAAGTTTTTAAGCACCATATACTCTATTCACCCCCCCCCCCTCTAGAGTATATCAGATCTAGCTGCACTTTCAATTGGTATCAGAGCGAGGTTGGTTAAACATACCACACCTTGGTGGTTGCACAGGCTAACACCTGAACCCAAAAGATCCCTAGCTTAGATCTGTTTTCTTTTGAATTTAGTATTAGATTTTGTTTTCACAAATCATGGCCCAAAACAAAGATTATGCTAGCACCAGACCTCCAGTGTGCAATCTATCCAAGTTTGCACTTTGGAAAGCAAGGATCAGACTATACATGAATTCTATTGACGAAGATATTTTTAACTCTGTTTTGACAGTATGTCCAAGACCTCCAGAGAACTCAGGTATAAATACTGTTCCACCTCCATCAGGAACAGATGCTGACATCAAGAAATGGAAGGTAGCTGATGCCAAGGCTATGAACATCTTAGCCCAAACAATGTCTGACGACATATTTTAAAAGGTAGCTGAATGCAATTCAGCAAAGGAAATTTGGGACAAACTCTCTGAAATAGTCTCAGGCTCAGCTGATGAGAGAAAGGATAGGAGATCCCACCTCATATCTCAATATGAGAATTTCAAGAAGGGAGAAACTGAGTCAGTGGGAGATATGTACAACAGGCTCAGTCTAATTGTCAGTGAACTCAGGACATTAGATAAAGAGATCTCACTAACTAAACTCAATGACAAATTTCTAATGTGCTTCCCTAGCACTTGGGATTCAAGAATCTGGCCAATTAAGGATGCCAGAAGTTTGAATGACATCACCACTGAAGCTCTATTGGGTAAGCTCAAATCTTATGAGCTACTCATTAAGAACAGAGAAGAAGAACAGAAGGCTGCCTCACCAGCCACAAGAAAAGAGAAGACCATAGCCTTCAAGGCAACTAAAGATCTGCCTGAAGATAAAGTCACAGGCAATGATGAACTGCTCAGTCTCTTGGCCAAAAGATTTTACAAAATGGCCAGAAAGGACTTCAGAAGGAGATCATACAAGGAGCATGATAAGCCAAGGTATGACAAGTCCATTAATAATAAAGAAATTATTTGCTTTGGTTGCAGGAAACCAGGGCACATAGTTCCTGACTGTCCAGAAAATAAAAATAAGGACAGAAGGGACAAGAAAGAAAGAAGAAAGGAGAAAGACTCCAAGAGGAATGGCAATGGCAAACCCTCATCAAGCAAAAACAAACATACAAGAAAGGGGTTTGTTGCTGAATCCTGGAGTGAGACTGAAGAAGAGTCAGAAGCCTCATCCAGCTCCAGTGATGATGAGGATGATGCAGAAGAGAAAGAGTTCTGCATGATGGCAATCAATGCCTCACAACATAATTCAGAAGAAGAGGAGTCAGAGTCAGACTCAAAGACTCAACCTGAAGAAGATCAGGTAATTAGTTCTTTTGATTTTAATTCAGAGGACTTTAAATCTGAATTTAAAGCACTATGTTTAGACCTGCTAAAATCTGAGAAAGAAATTATCTCTCTCAGAAATCATTTATCTGAACATAACACTTTAAAGTCAGAAAACCTCAAACTCTCTCAGGAGTTGGAGTGTTGTATGGAGCAGATAGCTTCACTGAAAAGTGAGCTGTCTGAGGCCAAGAAGCTTGAAGAATCCCTTAATGGGAGAAGCATCAAGCTGATGGACATCACAAGCACAGTGAACTCCAGATTCAATAGTACACTGGGCTTGGGTGCTTCATCCAGCCAACCCATAGTTCTAACAACTCCAATCAAATTCATTTATGACAAAGGAAAGGGAGTTGTAGAGGTAGCTAGGAAAAATTCTGATCTGCCCCAGAAAACTAAGTCCCAGCAGAAATCGTCGAACGGAGGTCGACGATCGCCAAACAGAGATCTACGATCGCCAAACGCAGATCGACGATCTTAGGCAAAATCCTCGAACGCAGGTCGACGATCTCAAGTACCTGAACTCAGCCATAGTCGACCGTCGAACGGAGCTCGACGATCTAACCCAAGATCGTCGAACGCAGCTCCAAGATCGTCGAACAGAGGTCAGAACTCTGGAAATTTTTTCAAGGGAAAATCAAAATCCAATCCTAAGGGTCCTACATCCCAAATCTTTAACCCTTATACTGAATGGATTATACCTCCAAGGAGATATCATCCTGAAGGTTATAAGAGTCAACCTCGGATGTCTTTCATTTCAGAATTTAAGGTTATCAACCTAGGCCCAAGGTAAACTGGGTCAAAAACAAATGAATTATTTCAAGTGTAGGTGAAGACCTATCCAACATCTAACCAGCAATGGTACTTGGATAGTCGGTGCTCTAAGCACATGACAGGGAACAAGGATAACCTCACTTCCTTTAGAGCCAAGATTGGACCCAAAGTTATCTTTAGTGATTCAAACTTTGGACAGACTAAAGGATATGGTGCAGTCCAGATTGGATCAGTAACTTTCAAGAAGGTAGCATATGTGGAAGGACTGAAGCAAAACTTAATAAGCATCAGTCAGCTGCGTGATGAAGGCTACCAGGTGACCTTCAGCAAAGTCTTATGCAAAATCAAGTCAGGGGACAACACAACTGTGTTGACAGGTAAAAAGAAAGGTAACATCTATCTAGTAGATTTTCTTTCAACTGATGTAGATATTTGCCTGTTTAATTCTGTCTATAGACCAAACATTTTATGGCATAAGAGACTAGGACATCTAAACCTTAGAACTATTGCTAGGCTATCCAAGGACAACCTTGTTAGAGGACTACCTTCTGGCCCTTACAAGAAGGAAGGACTCTGCAGGGCTTGTCAATTAGGCAAGCAAACTAAAAACACCTTAAGTCACTTAATAAGAGTGATTCACCTAAGATATTGTATTTGTTACACATGGATCTTTTTGGACCCATCACAGTAAAAAGCCTAGGAGGGAAATCTTACACTTTAGTAGTTGTAGATGACTCTCTAGATTCACTTGGGTGTTCTTTCTAAGGAAGAAGTCTGATAATTTTAAGTGTCTCACAGAGTTTCTCAAATGTATACAGATTGAGTTCAATACTCACATTGCCCTGATCAGAAGTGATCATGGGATAGAGTTTGATTCTCTTCTTATGCAAGAGTTCTGTCAGAGTGAAGGGATCAGGCATACTTTCTCAGCTCCTAGAACTCCTCAACAAAATGGGGTAGCTGAAAGGAAAAATGGAACCCTTATTGAATCTGCCACTATATTGTTGTCAGATGCTCATCTACCTCTATCCTTTTGGGCAGAGGCAGTGAACACCTCCAACTATGTGCTGAATAGAAGTTTGATACATAAACTAAAGGGAAAGACTCCCTATGAATTACTCAAAGGGAAGAAACCTAAAGTTGATTATTTTAGAGTTTTTGGTTGTATTTGCTACATACATAATAATGACAAGTAATATTTAGCAAAATTTCAAGCTAAAGATGATGAAGGAGTGTTTCTGGGATACTCTATGATCAGCAAGGCTTATAGGGTTTATAATAAATCATCTCTAAAAATTGAGGAATCTGTTCATATATCATTTGATGAATCTAACATGTCTTTCAAGGAGAAGATCCCTTCTACCATAGAACCTTTGCAGGAACATTCTCTAGTTGAAGACTTGAACAAGTTACAGGTTACTCAAGGGGATGAAAGCAGTGAAGATGAAGACAGTGCTCAACATATTGAAGAACAACTTGAAGAGCCAGTTGTTGTACCACAAGAGGAAACAACAACACAGGTTGGTGAACAATCAACACCCCCTGTTGATTTAGTAACATCAAGAGACCATCCAATTTCCCAAATAATTGGAGACATCTCAGCTGGTGTGCAAACAAGAAATCAGGTCAACCAAAACCTGTCGCACACCTGCTTCCTATCTCAAATTGAACCTCAGTCCATTCAAGATGCAGAGCAAGATCCACACTGGATCATTGCAATGCAAGAGGAGTTGCATCAATTTGAAAGGAACAAAGTATGGGAACTAGTGCCAAAGCCTAAGGATCACTCCATTGTTGGAACAAAGTGGGTGTTCAGAAACAAACTGGATGATCAAGGAGTAATTGTAAGGAACAAGGCAAGGCTAGTTGCTCAGGGATATTCTCAAGAAGAAGGAATAGACTACGACCAGACTTTTGCACCAGTTGCAAGATTGGAAGCCATCAGAATATTTTTATCTTATGCAGCACATAAAGGCTTCAAGGTATATCAGATGGATGTCAAAAGTGCATTCCTAAATGGAGACATCAAAGAGGAAGTATATGTCAGACAACCTCCAGGTTTTATCTCTCCAACTTATCCTGATTATGTTTTTAGATTGAACAAAGCATTATATGGTCTCAAGCAAGCTCCTAGAGCATGGTATGAGACCCTAGCATGCTTTCTCTTGGAAAATGGATTTATAAGGGGTAGAGTAGACCAAACTCTTTTCATTAGAACCCATAAGTCCCATACCTTATTAGTGCAGATTTATGTAGACGATATTATTTTTGGCTCTACTGACTCCAAATTGTGCAGAAGGTTTTCCAACCTAATGCATTCTAAATTTGAAATGAGTAGCATGGGTGAGCTATCCTTCTTCCTAGGATTGCAAGTCAAGCAACATGCTGAAGGCATCTTTATCTCTCAAACCAAGTATGCAAATGAATTGGTTAAGAAATTTGGCATGTCTGAAGCATCTTGTATGAAAACACCCATGCCTACTAATGCTATATTGGATGCTGATGAACATGGGAAACCTGTTGATCAGACAACATATAGGGCAATGATTGGCTCTTTACTGTACCTTACAGCTCGTAGACCAGATATAATATTTGCTACATGTATATGTGTTAGGTTCCAAGTGAGCCCTAGAGAGTCACACTTAACCTTAGTAAAAAGGATTCTTAAGTATGTGAAAAGTTGTCCAAATCTAGGTCTCTGGTATCCAAAAGATTCAGTATTTGATATAACTGGATTTTCTGATGCTGATTAAGCTGGATGCAGAATTGACAGGAAAAGCACCAGTGGAACTTGTCAGCTCCTTGGTGACAGACTTGTCTCCTAGTTTTGTAAGAAACAAACTTCTGTGTCAACTTCAACTGTTGAAGCTGAATATATGGCTGCAGGCAGTTGTTGTTCACAAATCTTGTGGATTCAAAACCAACTCCTAGACTATGGCTACAACTTAGAGAAGTCTAAAATCTTTTGTGATAACACCAGTGCTATTTCTATAGCTCAAAATCCAGTCCTCCATAGTAGGACAAAACACATAGAGATTAGGCATCATTTCTTAAGGGATAATGTTGAAAAGAATAAAATTGAACTACAATATATCCCAACTGATTTACAAAGGGGAGATATTTTCACCAAGCCCTTGGATGAAAAGAAACACACCTTCTTCCTAAATCAGTTAGGAATGTTAGATGGAGGAAGTCTTAAATAATCTCCAAGATCTTAAAAGCTTAAAAATTGACCAAGACTAGTCAAACATCTTGATTTTTCTTAGTGTCTAGAGTTTTTCTGATCTCTGAACTGCGCTCGACGATTTTCCCCAAGATCGTCGAACGGAGATCGACGATTTCTGAAATCGTCGACCTAAGTTCAGCGTTTCTCAGATAGTATGAACTATCTCTTCCGGTTAACGATCGTCGAACGGCGCTCGACGATCTTGTTCTCTGAACGATCGTCGAATAGAGCTCGACGCTCTCTAATATCGTCGAACGGAGATCGACGATATGGAAGTCTCTTCAGATTCCTTTAGAAGCCTCGATCGTCGAACTGGGTTCAACGATCTTTCCTTTTTTGCGTCAAACCCTAATATAAAATTCATTTTTCACCGTCGTTCTCCTTTGCGCTTTTGATTTCTCTGCAAGAACTTTCTTTCCCTCCAAACAATTCTGCACTTGGTCGTTTTGTTTGTTGAATCTTTGCAGGTAACTATGGCTGTGTCTGTTGCTATTCTCGCCGCCATGAAGTTTGATGCTGGCTTCGACATCGACATGGAATCCTTCAGCACAACAGACCAGGTTTTTTAGGACATCATCGAGTTATTCAAAGAGCAGAACCTTACAGCAATCATGACTACAAGGATAAAGCTTGCTTCTGATGAAATCAAAGAATGGGTCTACACTGCACACAATCAGGACAACTCCACCATTGTTGGGTCAATTTCTGGCACTCAGGTACCCTTGACCCAGCAATTTTAACAGAGGTTTTTGAGTTAAGAACTGGTGGAGATACTGCTGACTTGTCTAGAGATGAGTATACTGACTTGCTTGCCAGAATGGGTCATTCTGAGGCTAACCCTAGCAAGCTCTTGAAAAAGAACCTTTCTGTGGAATACAGATTCCTGGCTGATGTAGTTGGGAAAGTGCTACTGGCTAAGCACTCTGCTCATGATACAATCTCAAGGTATCAGCTCTGCCTAATGGGAGCCCTAGTAGACAGGAAGAATTTGAATTGGGGAGAGGTATTCTTTGACCTCATTAAGAAGAAGATAAACAAAAGTTTTGTAAACTTTGGAAAAATTATAGGGGTGTTTCTGCAGCATAGGTGCCCTGCATTGCTGGTCTCTTCTGGAATCCACATCAATGCATCCAAGAGACTGTCTTGTGCCCTGTTTGGTAAATGGGACAGACAAATCATCAAGCCCAGCAGGCCCTCCTCCAGCACTCCTTCAGGCACCAGGACTCTCAGAGTCACTTCTCCACAGGTCTCTGCCCCTGCAGATGACCTGCCTGCTGATGCCTCTCCTTCTCCTCCTCCAATTCCATCTCTTCCCATTCCATCTACCATTCCGACTCCATCCACCATCATCATCTCCAGCCCCTCTCCAACATCTACACCTTCTCCAGTCCCTACTCTTCCTACCACAAAAGACCAATTCCATCCATTATTCTCCTACCCTCAACCAGATATCATTTCATCACCCTCCATTCCCTCCTTCAACCTCATTAATGATTCCTTTATGGATGATTCACCATCCTCTCCTCCTGACCTACCCTCATCCTCCACATCCTATCAAGCTCTTCTGCAAGACATCATTGACCAACCCACCTTCACCCCATCTATCTCCATCCCACTGTCCTCCATATCCACTTTACCCACACCTCAACCATCCCTGCCCCACTACTCCAGCTCTCCACTACCCTCACCAATAGCTACTCCTCCATCCTCTACCTCTGCTCCAGTCACTACTCAGCAAGTAGACATTTCAGCCCTTGCTGACAGGCTGTATGAATTGCTAGCCCACAGGCTATCTCTTCTTTTGGAGACCTCCTTGGCTCCATTACTCCTGTCAGTGGTAGCCCTTCCTGCCAGGCTCTCCTCTCTCTTCCCTCAGGCAGCCCCTTCAGCAGTGTGCCTTGATCCAGCCTTGTCTGAATCTAGGCAGGGGGAGATGCCCTATGAAGTGAGCATGCTTGTTGCTGCTCCTGCTGTTTCAGTGAGCCTGTCTGCTGCTGCTGCTATTGTTGTTTCTTCAGCTCCTGTTACTGCTGCTCCTACTGCTGTGTCTCAAGATCAAATTCCTCCTGCTGCAGTCTTTGCACTAGACCTCAAGTCTTTGCTCTCAGCATTTGATCAGTTATATTTCAGATGTCTGCTAGAGATAATTGCTGTCCAGCCCCCAGAGGATCTGTCCAAGGCCCTTGTGCCATTCTCTTGCGGTGACCCCAGCATCATCACCTCATTTGTCCACTCAGTATATGCTGCTGCTTCTTCTGCTGAAAGAATTGCTATTGTTTCTGATGTTGATGTCCCTCCTGCTGCTGAAAGTTTTGATACTGCTGATGAGCCAATCTTTAAGGAGATCCTTATGACAGAGGCACATGAGTTTGAGCCTTCTGAATTTTCTGCTGATATTTCTGCTACTGATATTACTGTTAGTGAATCTGTTGCTGCTGCTGTTGTTACTTCTCCAGAACCTGTAGTATCTGTTGTTGTTGTTACTGTTTCTACTTCAACTGCAACAACTTCTGTATCTGCTGTTATCACTACTGTTACTGCTTCAACCTCTGCTGCTACACCCTCTGCTGCCTCATCTGCTTCTATACAGCTCAAGAAGGATTTGATGAAGAAAATTGATGCCCTGTATGATGATCAAAGTTCTGAAAGTGATGAGTACAGAACAGACTTTGATGATTCTTCTGCTACCATTGCTAGGAAAAGAAAGGCAAGGAGCAAAGCCATGAAGAGAGTACCTCCTGCCAAGGTCAAAGATAACAATGATATACCTTACTATATTCTTCATGATTGCCCCATCACTGAGCACTGGATGCAGTACTCTAAGAATCAACTAAAAGCAATGAAAAAGAAGAGGAAATATGAAAAGGGCTCTTCTCAAGTCCAACATTCTCATCCTCCTCCACCACCTCCTCCTGATGCAGGTGCAGGTGGAAGTTCTGCTGCTCAACCCCCTGCTAGAAGTCAAGCTCCCTATCAGCCACATGCTAGATCCTACCGTAGGGGAAGCCAATCCAGGGTTTCTCAATCCAGGAGAGGAGGATACAGAGGCAATCAAAGAGAAGTCCAGGTTTATTCCAAAGGATACTCAAGGCAACATCCATATTCCATGGAAGGACAAATTTCATCTGACACCACATCTGGTCCTTTTCCCTATAAGCTGAAGGAAACTGTTTCATCCAGGCCTCCTCAGGACAATCCTTCTAACAGATATGAGCCTCCAATACCTTTTGAAGACCCTGAGAATAATCCAGCTGCTTGGACTGCAAGGATGAAAGAACTTGCTGCACTGGATCAGATCAAGAAAGCTAAAGAGCAAGGAAGGGATTCCTCTAACATCTCTACAATGTCTGAACAGAGAAAGAAAGAGTTGGAAAGATATGCATCAAGCAAATTTTTTGATTCTGACAGATACATGGAACTGCATCCTGAAGCTGTAGTTCCCAGGCCCAAACAGCAAACCACTTTAGGTGCAGCAGATGATACTAGATCAAAGAAGGAAGCCCTCAACCCCAACAGAGAAATCAAACTTGTTAAGGGCAAGGAAAAGAAATGATTATGTAAGGTGACAATCTCTCTGACTTCTGGTTATTATCTGGGATGATATATATCTCTGTGGTTCTGCATGTCCAGCTTTTCTGTTTGTTGTTTTTCTGTATTGCTGCTTGTATGTCATTTAATTTTTCCAAATTCTGTAAATAGTAATCCTAACCCAAATAGGGGGAGATTGTTGGAACACCCTATTACTAATTTGGGTCAGGATCACTATGTCTCTAGGAAACCTATGTTTGACCTCCTGTATAGTCCTAAAGGTCAATTAGAATTGAGTCTAAGGGTTAGATGTCTAAGTTTGGAAGCTGCCCTCAAAGCCAAGACTCTTTCAGTTTGAGACTAAGTCATATCGTCGAGCTCCGCACGACGATTCGTCGAACTCCGATCGACGATCGTCTAGCTCAACTTCGACAGATCGTCGAACTCCATTCGACGATCGCCGAGCTCAACTTCATCATATCATCGAACTCCATTCGACGATCGGTGAGCTCAGTTCGACGATCTTGACTCAGCTTTGGATCTCTATCTCTGAGCTCAGTTCGACGATCTTTGAGCTCAGATCGATGATATTTTGCTGCAGTATAAATCCATATCGCTGAGCTCAGTTCGACGATAGCAGAGCTCAGTTCGACGTTTTCAGATAACTTCAACGATGCTTCTAGATTCAAATTCAAATCAGTTAAGGAGTTATTCTGCAATTAATTCAGAAGATTTCCTAGCCGTTTTCATTTATTTCTGGACCAAGTTTCAAGGGATTTTCAAGGAATATTTCTATGGACTTTCCTCTAGAAGAAATTTTGGCAATTAAGGATGCAATTAATGCAGGCCAACGGCTATTCTTGACAGAGAATGTTTTTTCATTCAGTATCAGAGAATAAAAGAGAAGAATTTTGAATCTCTAATACAGAAGACAGATACACAGACACACACAGACAGACATCAGAAATCTTCAGAACAAGAACAAAAATATTCTGTCTCAAAGAATTCTCAAGAACACACATCTAAGGAGATCAAACTTTCTGAAATCTTCAGATCTCTCTTGTCTCAAGTGTTCCAGGCAAACATATTCCAAGACTCCAGACATCTAACATTTCAGCTGTTGCTGAAATCATCTCTTGCTGGAGCTCAACTTCTGAAGGCCTATCACCCTACAGCAAAGCTTCTTTACCTAAAGATCTCAAAGACTCAGGGGGAGCTTTGACACCATCAATCCACATAGTCTTCTCAGCTGTTTGAGAAAGAGAAGACTTCCATCACTCTCTCACCCCCATCTCTGTAAAGGGTTTCTCAAACTCCCCTCAAAAGTTTGAATTTGGTTTTTGAGCACCTTGTCAAAAGCTCATTGGTGGCAAGACACCTGATCAAAAAATCTGATTTGGTTTTTGAGCACCTTATCAAAAGCTCATTGGTGCCCAGGACACCTGATCAACTCATCCTACAGTGGATTCCTACCTAGGGTGGTAGAAGAGTGGATGTACCCAAGTTTAGGGGAACCACTATATTTCCTTGTGTCATCTGGTTTTGCTTGTCTTTATTTTTGTTTCTGGCCTTGACTATTCTGTGATTAGCTTTTGATTAGTTTAGTTCTATGATTAGATTTATTACTGCTTCCCTGCTCACTCATATTACAACAATTGTTGTAAAAAGTTTTTAAGCACCATATACTCTATTCACCCCCCCCTCTAGAGTATATCAGATCTAGCTGCACTTTCACAACGGCAAGTGCCACGTCACCTTAGGTCTCTTTAACCGAACGACATAGAAATGGGTACGGTTCCATCTAACCCGTGCTCACGTCGCAATGACAGTTTAAGCCATATGCGCGGGTCAAACTTCTCCTGAGTCCCATTTTCATCACACATTTCACATAACCCGGTTATGTTCAAGTTGGCTCTCAGGCCTCCAATGCTGGCAAGATCACGCATCTGCCTAGTTTTCTGGGTGCACCTTTGGGTTAATCCCCAAGGCTCCCTGTTGCAATCTACCACGTAAAAAACCCGAAAAACAAACAATCGCACGGACTCTTCTCCGGCATTTATACAATGCAACATCACTGATCCAGACCAACATGTCCGGGTAGGCTTCACACATCATGCATATGTCCGTTCTCGCTTACGGACTCTACACAATGGGGACTTTACATATCTACCGAAGGAACGCCTCCAACTCACCGCAAACTCGTGAGAGCGGGCTTCCTATGCAAAGAAGGAGAGCTAAACATGCTCAAGAAGAGAATCATTACCCTACCGTTCTTCTTTGGTGCCATGGAAAAGTAAGCGGATGAAAAGCACCGCACTCTCTTCGCTTCTGTGGATCCGGAGTCGGCTCGCGATTTGGAGCTCTGAAGCTCCTCCAATGGTCGGATCTAGCTTCTTCTTCCTTCCTTGTCTCTCCTCTCTCTCTCTCTAAGCTTTAGAAAGATAACCACTCAAGTAAAAGTGAGGGTTTCTAAGGCCCAATCCCGGGTATATCCCATCAGGAAGAACCCCCAGCCGTTGGATCACCAATTAAAGAAACGAACGGCTTTGATTCGGGACTAAAATGTCCAATCTGGACCGAACACGGCCTGGCACACGCCCGTGTCCAGGGCCGTGTGCCTCATTCGCCGTCAAAATCTACGGACCTGGAACAACACACGGGCATCGAACATGCCCGTGTTCGACCTGACACGCCCGTGTTCCAACGGACACGGCTGTGTGCCCCCTTCTTTTTATTCTGAAAACAACCGGAGAACTACACGGGTTCTTGGACACGCCCGTGTCCTAACCCGTGTCCACTCAACACGCCTGGGCTCCAGGCTGTGTACACGGTCTCGACACTCGACACTTCGTCGAGCGAAGTTCATCGACCTCACGACACGGCCTTGGACACGCCCGTGTCCTAGGTCGTGTGCCTTGTCTCGACACATCGTCGAGCAAAATTCATCGACTCCCGGGACGAGTGTCGATACGGGTCGACACGCCCTGCGACACGCCCGTGTCACAGGCCGTGTGCCATGTCTCGACACTTCGTCGAGCGCAGAGTGTCGACTTCACAAGCTGAGTGTCTACACAGGTCGACACGCCATGCGACACGCCCGTGTCGCAGGCCGTGTGCCCTGTCTCTACACATCGTCGAGCCAAAATTCGTCGACCTCTCGACCAACTCGACGATACAAGCCTGACACGCCCTGGGACAGGCCCGTGTCCCAGGCCGTGTGCCTCCTGCCAGAACCCAAAACTGGCCCAAAACATCACTTGTTGGGTATTGTATTCACAATTACCTGGATTTGAGGAAGCCACCTGTCAAGCTAAGATGAATTCACAATGTATTTGATGAAATCTTTTAAGTTGTGCTTGCAGTTATTACACGCTAAGTACACAAAAATGTCAGGATGCAGTAGGTCAATATACACGGGTCTGCGCGACGTAATCCCTCGTTGAGCAGATCAGTGTGTTGGCCTACGTGTACTCTCTCTATTGGAGTGTACTTACTTTCAAGTACAGGGCTGTGATAATGCAAGAGCAGACAAGGAGCAAGGATGGGTCAAAGAGCAGCTCATGGGTGGAAAGACGAAAAATCGTCTAAGTGATAATCGACGAGAATCACCAAGTGATTCTCGCCGATTCGGCGAGAATCACTAGTGATTCTCGCCGAATCGTCGAGAATCACTGGCTGATTCTCGCCGACTCTATCCGGCTACATCTTAGCATGCAAATCTGCCGCTGAGTCGTAATCGTCGAGAATCATCAAGTTATTCGACTCGCCGAATCGTCGAGAATCACTAGCAGATTCTCGCCGACTCGTCAAGAATCATCTTCGAGTCTCGCCGATTTTGACTTGGACGATTTTCTGGATCCCGCTGGACCGGATCAAATGTTAAGACGCTGTTTTGAACCGCTTTTAGGGTTTCTTCTGGTGGGACCTATAACGGTCATAAAACGAGTATTCTACTGTATAAATACACGTGTATTTTTGAACAGAAGTTAGAGAAGATTTGAAAAAGACGAAGCCGAGCCGCCGACCTTGACCTAGATCGCGATACCTGCTCCGCCGCCGTCGCCGCTCGTGCTAGTTGTTCGCCGCTTTTAATCGTGGTTCTTCCAGATCTTCCGGCGACAGAAGCTTAGCCAAGCATAGCGTCTCACGCGTCTAACCAGAGATCCTTTGTCTCTTGATTCATTGATCGGGAAAACCTTCCTCTTCCGAATCGATCGAGACGATCGATCCTAGTGTGACCGTTGGTAGACCTTGCTAGCTTTGCTACGAAGATTGAATCTCCAAAGTACAGCAGCCGCACTCCGTTGTTGCCGTCGATCCCGAGAACCAAGCCGCCGCACTTCTTACCGCCGCCGGTTTCGGGGAGATTCTCTCCAAGAGAGATCTAGGGTTGTGGACTCTTCGTTGACTTCAAGAACACGTCATCGAACGAAGAGGGACGCCTTAGTCTCCAAAAGTTGTTTGTATTTCTTATACATTATAGTTTCATTTTTGTTGTAAAGGAACGTTGGTTCCTAGTTGTAAGGGTTGGGTGCAACCCGTGTTGTGGAGTGTTGTCTCCTACGTGAGGAAGGGTTCCTTCCGTTAGTGCAACGATTGGATTTCAATCCTGTTGGTGAAGTGACCGAGTCGTCCCTGATTGGGAGATAGGTCGAAGGGGGAAAGTGGATGTACCCTAATCGGGAAACCACTATAAATAGCTTGTGTCCTTTCTGTGCTGTGGTGTTTTATTTTCTTGTGCAGGTACAATTTTAATTCCGCCAAAAATACCGCAAGTCACCTATTCCCCCCCCATAGGTGAAGGTAGTTGACACTAGGTGGACTTTCAAGTGGTATCAGAGCCAGGTTCCTCATCAAATAGGTTAACACCTTGAGTAGAATCCTGCCACCAGTGTCAAAAGCATGGAGCTGGTGTACAACCCCGTGTCCGGCGAGCGGGTCCCGCCAGGGAAGTCGAGCAGACCTAGCCCCGCGACTCGCACCCAAGCGGCAAACAAATATATGGCAGGAAGGCTGGCCCGCTCCCGCCCATTTCAGGTGAGCGAGCCGGGCGAGGCGAGCGAGCGGGTCGCGCAGAGAACCGCTGGCCAAAGAGGATGGGTTTGGCGACCCGCGATTACCGAGCCGATCGGGGGGTCGCGGTGGCCGCTGGCCAGCCCCTACATGCGACCGGGCCGCCGGTCCGCCCCGGCAGAAGACGGCCAGGTCGCGGCGGTCCGGCTCGCGCTCGCCCAGGAAGAATAGGCGGGCCGCTGTAGCCAGGCCGTGCCCGCCTCCCGCAGAGGAGGATTGGAGTCGAGCTGACTCCCCAGGGGTGCGAATAGCCCCTCAGAACGGCAGAGCCATGCTATTGGCAGATCAGGTTGGACTGCGCGTAGCCACTCAGGACAGCGGAGTTTGGCTGTTGGCAGACCCAACCAGGGGCTCTTTGGTATTTTCAGGTCAGTTCTTTTGGTTATTGGCAGTTCGGGTTCCAGAAAACTATAAATAAGACCCAAGGGGTACCTTAGAGGACACGCCTTCAGTGCCTCCTTACTTTCGTTTTCAAGTGCTCTCTGAGGGTACCTTAGCTCGGCTTCTGGCTAAAGAGGGGAAGCGCTCAGAGATCTTCTGGGTTTGTGGTGGGACCTCCCTGCCGAGCCCTTGGGTCTGTTTCTTCTTGTCTTCTTCGTTGTTTTTCTTGCAGGAGCGAAGTAGGCGCGAGACCACCCCTTCCCCAAGGGTCGAACTCCACAAGAGGCCGGATTCCGGTTTCAACATTTTGGTGCGGTGAGCGTGGAGAGTGGTTAGTGCAGAAAAGCTTCGGCGAGCTCAATGGCGGGAGGACAAGGATCTGACAGGCAGGACTCGCCGCCCCCCCCCCCCCCCCACCCCACATCTCGCAACAGTAGGGATGTTGGAGGACTTCAGGAACGAGGTGCTAGGCCTCGTCAAGATCGCACTCGGCGCGCGGGCCGAGTACTCGACTCCGGCAGCCCAGATCGCGGCCGCCTCCTCTTTGGGCGAGGACGCCCCTGGCCGGCGGGCTGGGAAGGAAGTGGCCGAGGAAGGCCGAGGGTGCGAGCTCCCGGGGCGCGAGCTTTTCCCCGGCTCGGCAAGCCGAGGCAGGTTCGGCGAGTTGGGCTCGCGAGACTCGCCGGCTCGCCCAGTGGGGGGGGCAGTCCTTTCAGCAAGCTGGTCTCCTCAGCTCCAGTCCCAGATGGGTTCAGGGAACCCGAGATGTCTTACTACACTGGGAAGGGAGACCCGGTCCAGCATGTCCAATGGTTCGAGGATGTGGTCTCCATCCGACAGATGTCGGACGGATTCAAATGCCGGCTCTTCGCCATCACTCTCCAGGAGAAGGCAAGCGAGTGGTTCCACCAGCTGCCGGCCAGCTCCATCTACTGCTTCGAGGACCTGCGCCGAGGATTCATGCTGAGATTCACTACTTCGAAGAAGAGGAAGAAGGAGTCTGAGTCCTTGTTCCACATTAAGCAAGGAGTGAACGAGACGTTGGGGAGCTATGTGGATCGATTTTAGGAGGAAGTCACCCAGGTCCAAGAGATGCCGGGCCATAGCCTGATGATGGCCTTTACCCTGGGCCTGCAGCAGGGGTTCTTCCGAATGGATCTGAAGAGAGTTCCCCCTCTCTCCTACGAGGAGTTGATGGAGAGGGCGGCGAGAGAGGTCGACGGGGAGGCGTCGAATCCGGAGTTCGCAAGAAAGCTAGTCAGGTGGGCCACCGAGGAGGAGAAAGAGCCGAGAAGGGAAAAGGCACAGGAGGAGAGAAGGGGAGAACCTAGGCAGAGGGAGCAAAGGCAGCTCCAGTGGCAACAACATCCGAGGTGGGGGCACCAGGAGCCCGACCGCCGGCTGGGCTGGAGACCTGAGTGGCAGGGGCAAGGGCCACCGAGAGGATACTACGGAAGAGGTCACCATCAGGGGAGGCAAGATCAGTTCCACCCTCCGGGCTGGAGGCAGGGCCAGAGGCCCCGGCTCCCCGATCAGGAGGAGGCCATGTCCATAGCTTTGGGAGCAAGGAGGGGGACCATGAGGAGGAGGAGAAGGGAGGTCAGGGTGGAGCTGCCCTATTGCGACTTCCATTAGGAGGAGGGGCACGCAACAGCCACGTGCCCGGAATTCTTGGAGATGAGAGGGAATAGGGAGCGGCAGCAGGAGGCGCGGCAAGAAGTAAGGACCGAGGAAGTCCTGCCTCGGGCGGAGGAGGATCGTTGCGAGGACCGGGTGGATGTCGGGACCCGAGGAGGGATCGGAGTGATCCACGGGGGAGTGGGGATCGAGGCTTCCCGCAAGGCAAGCCTCCACACCATGTACCTGCGGAGCGTCGCCTCTACATCCCAGACCCCGCCGCCGGAGGAGAGGATCACCTTCTCCAGGAGTGATATGCCAGATCACGAGGATCCGTTCTGTGATGCGCTGGTCATCAAGGCCGCCATCGAAAATTTCACCGTCTCTCGGATCCTCGTGGACAATGGGAGCTCTGTCAACGTCGTCTTCAAAAAGGCGTTTGACGCGATGAAGGTGGAGGCTAAGAGGGTGCTGGCCTCGGACGGGCCCTTGTTCGGGTTCTCGGGAGAAAGGAAGGAAGTAGAGGGAGGAGTTGGCCTCCATGTCACCCTGGGGGGGGGGGCAGTCCCTAAACTGCAAGTTCGCCATTGTGGACGCCCCCAGCAGCTACAGCGCCATCTTCGGGAGGCCTCTCATCAGCGCTTTCCACTGCGTCCCCTCATCTTTCCATCAGTGTTTGAAGTTCAACGCTGAGGGGGTCCAGGTCAGGGTCAGGGGGGACCCAAAGGTGGCGCGGGAGTGTTATGTCACCGCGGTGAACACCATCTCCTGGCAGGAGGGAGCCGAGGAGATGGGACGGAGGATGGAGGAGGTCGAGCAGGAGGCAGGAGGGGAGGAGCCAGAAGTGAAGGACCACGCAGGAAAGGCGGCAGGAGGAGATCTGGAGGAGGTGGCCAAAGTGAGAGGCGCGGGAGAAGAGATGGAGGTAGAGGTCCCCATTCCAGAGGAAGGGGATGCCCAAGGATGGGGGGAGCGGTCCAGGCTGGAGGCGGCAGAGGAAGTGGTGGAGCTGTAGGTGCTCACCCGGGGGGTAGGATGGAGAAGGTTCGCGTCAGCGGAGGGCTGACCCCGGAGGACCAAGGCAGGATGCTGGAGTGCATCCAGAGGAACGTGGATATCTTCTCCTGGAACGTCGCGGAGATGTCGGGGGTTGACGCGGATGTGGCCTACCACCGCCTCAACCTGGACCCGGGAACACGCTCCGTTCAGCAGAAAAAGAGGTCCACGGCGGACAAGCTGGCGGAGCCCATCAGGGAGGAGGTGGCAAAGCTTCTCAAGGCTGGCTTCGTGTCCGAGATTCAGTACCCCGGCTGGATCTCCAACGCGGTGATGGTTAAAAAAGGAGATGGCCGTTGGCGATTGTGTATCGATTTTTCCTTACTTAATAAAGCTTGTCCTAAGGACTATTACCCTTTGCCTCGGATCGACGCGCTGGTTGACTCAGCCGTCGGCTTTTCTGTAATGAATTTTTTAGATGCCTTTTCAGGTTACCATCAGATCAGGATGCATCCCCCGGACATCAAGGATGTCTCGTTCATCACAGGGGACGGCTGCTACTGCTACAAGATGATGCCATTCGGGCTGAAGAACGCTGGGGCCACCTACCAAAAAATGATGGATAGGGTCTTCAAGAAGCAGAGGGGAAGGAACTTGGAGGTGTATGTGGACGACCTCATGATCAAAAGTCGGGATGTGGACTCCCACCTCCGGGACCTGGAGGATACCTTCGCCACCCTGCGCAGATACAAGATGCGATTGAATCCCATGAAATGTGTCTTCGGGGCCAGCAGAGGAAAGTTCTTGGGGCATCTCCTCACCCCCGCGGGGGTCGAGCTGAATCCAGACAAGGTCAAGGCTATCCTGGAGCTGGGATCCCCGCGGAATGCAAAGGAGGTCCAGCGACTGACGGGGAAGCTAGCAGGGCTGAGCCGCTTCCTTTCTCGGGAAGGGGAGAAGTGCTCCCCCTTCTTCAAAACGCTGAGGGGTGGTCAGAGGTTTGAATGGACCAAGGAATGCGAGGAGGCGTTCCAAGCCCTCAAGGCGCAGTTGACACAGGCTCCGCTGCTCCAAGGGCCGAAGGAGGGGGAGGATTTGTTCTTATATCTCGGGGTCGGGGCGGAGGCCCTGAGCTCCGTCTTGGTTCGAGAGGAGGGGAAGAGACAGCTCCCTGTCTATTACGTCAGCCGGGTCCTGAGGTAGGCCGAGCTCTGGTATCTGATCTTGGAGAAGCTTGCATTCGCACTAATCATCTCGGCTCGGCGGCTGAGGCCTTACTTCCAAGCACACTAAATCCGGGTGGTGACCGACCATCCCCTCCGCAACATCTTCGAGGGGGTGGACCATTCAGGCCGGCTGGCTAAATGGTCGGTGGAGCTGAGCGAGTTCGATGTCTCCTTCATCCCGCGGCTCTCGATCAAAGCTCAGGCAATGGCCGACTTTCTGGCTGACTACGTTGTGGAAGTAGCGGAGGAAGAACTCACCCACCCAACTCCTTGGAAAGTGAGAGTGGATGGAGCCTCAGGGAGGCATTCCCTTGGGGTGGGGGTGGTCCTAGAAAGCTCTCAAGGGACTCGAATTGAGCAGACGGTGGTAGTGCACTTTCCCATTACCAACAACCAGGCCGAGTACGAGACCGTGATAGCGGGGCTGCGCTTGGCCAGGGAGCTGGGGGTGCTAAATGTGGAGATCCTCACTGACTCCATGGTGGTGACTTCCCAGATCAACGGGGAGTTCGAAGCAAGGGAACCCACCCTGAAGTCATACTTGGCCAAAGTGAAGGGGGTCATAGGCACCTTCCAGACCTTCTCCATCTGACACGTGCCAAGGGGAGAGAATGAACAGGCCGATCAGCTAGCGAAGCATGGCCCTCGGGTGGGGGAACCATCACCGACCTGTTCCGCCCCTCCATCGAAGAAGGGGAGCTCATGGAGATCGACCAGCAAGCTTTGTGGATGGATCCAGTAGTAGTTTTCCTCTCCACGGGAGAATATCCGGAGGGGGTAGACAGGAAGAAGCTGAGGCACAAGTCAGCTTACTACCTCCATAAGGAAGGGCAGCTATACAGGAAGACCCTCTCCGGGATGCTGGCTCGCTACGTAGCCAAGGGAGAGGCACAGAGGATCTTGGAGGAAGTCCACTCCGGGGAGTGCGGGAGTCATTCCGGGAGTCGGACCCTGGAGGGAAGGATAGTCAGGCAAGGGTATTTCTGGCCCACCCTGGGCCGAGACGCCGCGGAGTTCACAAGAAGATGTCATAAGTGCCAGCTGTTTGCCCCCCTCCAGCTACAGCCGGCCCAACAACTCAAGAGTATCACGGCCCCCTGGTCCTTTGCAATCTGGGGAATGGATTTGGTTGGACCGTTTCCCCAGGCCAGCGGTCAGAGAAGGTTCCTCCTAGTGATGATCGACTACTTCTCTAAGTGGATGGAGGTGAAGGCGTTGGCCAAGGTGACCTCCCAAGTGATCAGGAACTTTGTTTGGGGAGAGATCATCTATCGCCATGGGCTGCCCCAGGCCATCATCACAGACAACGGGCCCCAGTTCGCCAGTGCCGAGTTCACCAGCTTCTGCGAGCCGGTTTCGGGGAGATTCTCTCCAAGAGAGATCTAGGGTTGTGGACTCTTCGTTGACTTCAAGAACACGTCATCGAACGAAGAGGGACACCTTAGTCTCCAAACGTTGTTTGTATTTCTTGTACATTCTTGTTTCATTTTTGTTGTAAAGGAACGTTGGTTCCTAGTTGTAAGGGTTGGGTGCAACCCGTGTTGTGGGAGTGTTGTCTCCTACGTGAGGAAGGGTTCCCTCCGTTAGTGCATGGATTGGATTTCAATCTTGTTGGTGAAGTGACCGAGTCATCCCTGATTGGGAGATAGGTCGAAGGGGGAAAGTGGATGTACCCTAATCGGGGAACCACTATAAATAGCTTATGTCCTTTCTGTGCTGTGGTGTTTTATTTTCTTGTGCAGGTACAATTTTAATTCCGCCAAAAATACCGCAAGTCACCTATTCCCCCCCCCCATAGGTGAAGGTAGTTGACACTAGGTGGACTTTCATCACCCGTCGCTCTTTTGAGTTTCGGGGCATTACAACTCTCCCCCTCTTAAAAGAATTAGGTCCACGAAATTATATAAGGAAAGACATGTACAAAATTAAATTGTACCTGAGCGGAACAACTCGGGATACTCGTCAAGCATAGTCTGCTCTAGTTCCCAAGAGAGCTCCTCACGACCGCAATTGTCCCATCGGACCTTGACCATCCTGATCTCTTTATTGCGTAGCCGCTTGACCTCCGAGTCCTCAATCCGCACGGGCTTGACCTTTGTCGTCATCCCACTATCCACCGGTACTTGATCAACCTCGATCACTTGCGAAGGCTCTTGCACCGCCTTTTGAAGCACCAAAATATGGAATACATCATGTAATCCACCAAGCTCTACTGAAAGCTTCAACCGATAGGCCGCTTCACCAATTCGCTCCAGAAGCTCAAACGGCCCAAGGTACCTCGGGCTTAGCTTTTTCAATCGTCATACCCGTGAGACACCCTTGAACGGTTTGATCTTTAAGTATAACCAATCGCCCACAGCGAACTCCACGTTCCTGTGCTTGGTATTATAGTACTTCGCTTGCCTGTCCTGAGCAATAAGCAACCTCTCCCGAATGGTTCTCACCAAAGAAGTAGCATCCTCCACTTCTGATCGCTTGTACAACTTTGACTCACCCATTTCTAGCCAAGACAACGACGTGCGACATTTTATACCATATAGGACCTCGAAGGGCGTCATTTGGATACTCGCTTAGTAGTTATTGTTGTATGCAAACTCCACCAAATAAAGATGGTCTTCCCATTGCTTTCCAAAATCCAAGACACACATGCGAAGCATGTCTTCCATGGTTCTATTGACCCTCTCGGTCTGCCCATCTGTTTGTGGATGGAAGACTGTGCTGAATTTCAGCTTTGTTCCCAACATTTGCTGCACAAGCCTCCAATCATTGGACGTGAACCGCCCATCTCGGTCGCTCACGATGCTGCGGGGCACACCATGAAGCCGTATAATATTATCCACATACAGTTTTGCCAACTTCTCCACCGGATCATCCTTCCTATGCGGGATGAAATGTGACACCTTCGTTAACCGATCCACGACCACCCAAATGGCGTCGTTCCCCTTTTGCGACCTTGGCAAACCGTGCACAAAGTCCATAGAGATGTCGTCGAATTTCCACTCCAGAGTAGGCAAGGACTTAAGAAATCCTTCCAGCTTTTGACATTCCTCCTTCACCAAGGCGCAAATTTGGCACTTCGCCACGCAGAGCGCCACATCTTTCTTCAAACTCGGCCACCAAAACAGTTTCTTCACATCGCGGTACATCTTCGTGCTCCCCGGGTGAATCGAGTACTTGGTATGGTGTCCCCGTACAACAATTCCACCCGCAAATTGCCCACACTTGGGACGCACAGACGACCGTCTTTCCAAGGCAATCCGTCCACCACAACGAATTGGGAATTTGACTCATCCAGAGCCTCTACGATGAACTGCTTCATATGGACATCCATATCCAAAGCCTATCGAATCCGATCAGCCAGGTCATATTGGACTTCAGTCCAATTCAGAACTGCTTCAGCACTTGATTGTTTATCCACACAAATAATCTCCAACGCCTCCAACTCCCGCACCAACCGCTCATCATGCACCGATATCCAATTGTCTTGAGCTGGGGCTCGGCGACTCAACGCATTCGCAACCGCATTCCCTTTACCAGGCATGTAGTGGATCTTGAATCTATAATCCCCCAGGAACTCCATCCATCTACGCTGCCGCATATTCAGATCCTTCTAATCAATCAGATACTTCAGGCTCTTATGATCGATGTAGATATCAATCTTCACACCGTACAAATAGTGTCTCCACAGCTTCAAGGCAAAAATCACGGCCGATAACTCCAAGTCATGGATTGGATAGTTCCTTTCATGCACTTTTAGCTGTCTCGAGCCATAAGCTATTACACTTCCGTGTTGCAGTAGCACGCAACCCAAATCGCTGCCCGAAGCATCGCTATAAATCTCATAGCCTTCGGTCCCATATGGCGAACTCAGCACAGGCGTCGTGGTCAACCGACACTTCAACTCCTCAAAAGCTCGCGCGCACTCCGGCGACCAAATGAACTTATGTTCCTTCCTCGTCAAAGTAGTGAGAGGTAACGCTATCCGCGAGAAGTTCTCTACGAAGCGCCTATAATAGCCGGCAAGCCCCAGAAAACTCCGGACTTCCGCTACAGTAGCAAGCTCGGGCCACTCCCGTATCGCAACAATCTTCGCCGGATCCACTGCAATACCCTCTCCACTCACTATATGACCGAGGAACGCCACTGAGGATAGCCAAAACTCGCACTTCGAGAACTTGGCATACAACTGATTCCTCCGCAGCGTCTCCAAAACCAAATGAAGATGCTTGAAGTGATCTTCCTCACTATGCGAGTACACCAAAATATCGTCGATGAAGACGATCACAAAATGGTATAAGTACTCTCTGAAAGTCCTGTTCATCAAATCCATGAACACTGACGGCGCATTAGTCAGCCCAAACGGCTTGACCGTAAACTCATAATGCCCGTATCTCGTACTGAACTTTGTCTTCGGGATATCACTCTCCCTTATTTGCAGCTGATAGTACCCAGACTTAAGATCCAACTTCGAGTACACCGTCGACCCGACCAACTGATCAAAAAGATCATCAATCCGGGGGATCGGGTACTTGTTCTTCTCCGTCAACTTGTTGAGCTCCCGATAATCAATACATAGCCTCAAGCTTCCATCCTTCTTCTTAACAAAGAGGACCGGCGCGCTCCAAGGCGAAGAGCTTGGGCGCACATACCCTTGCTCCAACAACTCTTGTAATTGAACTTTCAGCTCCGCCATTTCCTTAGGCACTAGCCGATAAGGAGATCGTGACACAGGCTTTGCACCTGGCACTAGCTCAATCGTGAAGTCTATCACCCGCTGAGGCGGGGCTCCAGGAAGATCTCTAGGGAACACATCAGGGTACTCCGATACCACTGAAATATTAACCAACACGGGCTTCGGCTTTGCAACCTCCACTAGTGTAAAAAACAGTTCTGAACCGGCACGAACCGCCTTCACCACCTGAAGAGCAGACATCAACGTCTTGCAGGAGAGAAGTAGGCGCGAGACCACCCCTTCCCCAAGGGTCGAACTCCACAAGAGGCCGGATTCCGGTTTCAACAGCTGGATCATGGGATCTCTCCACTAAGACTTCCCACGTGCACTAAGGAGTATTATCCCGTCTGGAATATGAGAGTGTCCTATCACCTGGAGGCTATCGATCCTCGAGAATCTCTCATCTTAGAAGAGGGTCCATTCATTCCTATGAAGACCTCTGGCTCTGGAGAGGATATCCAAATCCCCAAGTGTATTACTGAGATGTCGGAGACTGAACTCTCATTATTTAATCTGGATAAGATGATTCGTCAGATCATCATGGATGTCTGGTCTGGACCTTCTCGATCTAGATTGGAAAAGTGTGAGACGGCCAAATCTATGTGGGTAACCATCTCACATCTCATGTGGGAATCAAAGATAGCTGGGATCTGCTGTCAGCAAGAGGATGAAGCCTGTGTGGGGGTCCTCGCCTCTGAAGATGAAGGCAAGGATCAATCGGACAGCATCAGGGCTCTGGTGTCCTTGTCAGAGACTGAAGAAGAAATTGAGGAAAGCAGTTCTGATGAAGCTGACACAACGGTCTCTGGCGCTAGTGACAATAACTATGAAGAGCAGGTAACGTCTTCATCTTACCCCTTCTCTCTTGAAGTCCCTGAAGACAGGAATTGTCACCCTTCAGAAAATCCTGATTCCCTGAAGAGAGCCCTTCAGAACAGCAACCTACTTGTTGAGGAGCAAGCTCAGGAGATTGCTCGACTGAAGATCTTGTAGGTTCTCCAATTGGCATCCAACAAGGTCAAGGACTCTAAAATCTCAGATCTAGAGAGTAGTCTAGAGAATGAGAAAAGGATAGTATCCAACTTTTCCAAGGTTGATGCTTTAAAGAGAAAGGAAGAAAATGGGTGGATCTCCCGAATTATTAATTCATGGAGAAATGGGGAAACGGTATTCAGACCCCCCACTCCAGGCGGGAAGGGTACTCATCATGCCTTCAGGTATGATCACAGGAACAATCGTGGTCACTGCAAGGGTGATCTGTCCTCATGTGGTGACGCCTATAGTGCAAGGGCTGTCATGGCCACCCATGAGAGAATACCTAAGGCTCATTCTGAGCCCTTTGTATTCTCGGCCACTGCCCCAACTCGGCATGAATCTGCTGGTATCAGCTCTCAGAACGCTTCTCACCACCCTAGTACACAGGAAAGGGAGGTTAGAAGTCATGCAGTTAGTTCTCATGGGGCCTCTGGAAGGGTGCTGACTGAAAGGAAGGCACCACCTCCCAGGCCTCATGACGCTCGCTACATGCATTCCTTCCACCCTTCCAAGTGTCATGGTGGAAGAAGAAATTTTGTGAGCAGATCCGGCTCTATCCCATTTGGACCTAGGACCATGACTACCTCAGTCACTGGATCAGGTCAGAAACGGAGGTACAACATTCACACGTGTTGGTGCTGTGGCAAGGTGGGACACTTTGCCTTAGACTGTTGGCACAACCCCTCTGTGTCAAGGGCAAGGGCCTATCCACATCTTCTGGGCAGAGGTAGTCTTCCTGATAGGATTTCTGAGGGAAGGCATTCCAGTTTTTATGCTAACAAGAACCTAGAACCCAATACATATTGGGTTCCTAAGGTAAGGTAACCTTCTTTTGCAGGGAAGTCTAGGTTCCCGTAAATATGATGGGAACTAGACAGAAGATGTTTCAAGACTGAATTGGAACAAGTATCTGGAATAACAGAAGTACTATCTACAATGGTATACTCACATTGAACACCTGCTATGCCTTAACCAGAGGGGCTAAATGATAAATCTCATAATCCCAGGTACTTTTGATCAGCTCCAATACTTGAGTCATATTGTGTCGACATTTACATATATATATATATTTATATATATATATATACATATATGTGTGTACACCTAAGGAAAGGTTAACACTGTAAAAATAAACCTTAGACACATTAATAAAGATTTATCTGTAATTTCACTGGTAGATTCGAGAACAAACATCTACAGGCATAAATCAGTTCACTGAAAATTAAAGAAGATATGTCATTGGAAATCACTAAAACTTACAATTAACATCAAGAAATGTATGGAAAAACCCCGTTCAAACCCTAAATAGATTGGCATTAAGAAATATATATATTTAGAAGATTTTTAAATCGACTTGATATCAGAAGATTTCGCGAATCCGGCATGCCTCTTAACCCGTAGATTCCTATTGAAGAATCCCTTCGATTTCGACTTAGACAAACTCCCGCCGATCCCTTGTATTTCGCTTTTCGCACGAAAACCCAGTTAAAACCCGTCGACATCGCGCAGGAATCCCGCCGACCCTTCATATTCCTCATTTCCGTCGAAGTGGCTCAATTCCGTCGATATCCTGCAGGAATCCCGCCGCTCCTTCCGTCGACATCCCGCAGGAATCCAGCAGCCTCTTCCGTCGACATCCAGCAGGAATCCCGCAACTTCTTCCGTCGATATCCCGCAGGCAACTCGCCGATTCTTCCTTCCGTGGATCACTCCTCTCTCGTCCAGGGATTTCTCCGTAGTTTCGATCAAACAAAGTCGCGAGCGCCTCCCGGTTTTCCGTCGTCTCCGTCGATTCTCACCGTCTACGCTTTTGGGTAACCACATCCTCACCCTTACAGGGACTTTAATGTTAGTGTAGCTTCCCTCTTGATTTCTGATTAGGCGTAGAATTGGGATTCCCTCCTTAGGTTTGCAATGGCTCCAAGGACAACCGCCGGCCTGGTCACTGGATGTGAGTTGGTTCGAACAGGGTTCTCACATGCTTCGGATGAATTCAGAAACATCATCATCATGCTTGAAGAGGCTGGACTCTCTTTTATACTGGAGCACCCCTGCAAAATCTTGGACAAGGAAGTGATGGAGTTCTTCACAACCGCCAAACTCCGGAATGAAGACTCTCTCATCAAGAGTAAGGTTGCGGGTGCAAGGATCAAGATGTCTGCAAGCAAGCTGACCCAATACTTGCAGCTCACTAGTTCTGAGCACGAGGATTATCTGGAGGAACAGGATAAAACCAGGACATTATTATTCTGTGGACTAGCTCGAGGAATCAGATCGATAAAGCGAAAGGAAATGAATGAGGAGGGGAAACTTCTATCCGACATCATTGGGAAAGTACTGATATGCAAACCCGGCTCACATGACCACATCTCAGCTGACATGTTCAAGATCCTTGTGGCGATTGTCTGCAGAAAGAGATTCAACTGGGGGGCTTTGCTTTTTGAGAAGATTAAGGACACTCTCAGATCTCCAAGTTTTGGAAGAATCATCAGCCTATATCTCAATCAGTTAAACGGAGATAGGTTCGACATGAGTAAAGGAGTTCCATTGCATTATTTGAAGAAAATGGACTCCAGCGTATTTGACAGATGGGAGCGACGCATCGAGCAGGCTGCCATGGTAGAAGAACAAGAAGAATCTCCTGCCGAGGACAGAACTGTAGCTGATTCCTTGGCTATCCCCAGTGAAATTCCTGATGCACTGACTGCAGGAATTGAGGGGGTGCCTCTACCCGCTTCTGCTAATATCATATCTGGCATCTCTCTGATAGCTAGAGATGCAGTTGCGGATCTACAAGAAGAAAGTGAAGCTGTAACGTCCCGAATCGCTCTAGCCCCCTAGTGTGTGTGTTTTGAGTCAGGAGGGTTGACTTGAGTCCTGAGAGTGCAGGGAATTGGACTGCACTTGTGGAGAAGTGGAGAATCAGTGTAAAAAGGAAGTGACACGGGTAGGGACACGGCCGTGTGCCTACCCGTGTGCGTCGAGTTGAGCTCGACGACCCGTGTCGAGATCGTCGAGCTGTGTCGACACCTAGGGACACGGGTAGGGACACGGCCGTGTGCCTACCCGTGTGCGTCGAGTTGAGCTCGACGACCCGTGTCGAGATCGTCGAGCTGTGTCGACACCTAGGGACACGGGTAGGGACACGGCCGTGTGCCTACCCGTGTGCGTCGAGTTGAGCTCGACGACCCGTGTCGAGATCGTCGAGCTGTGTCGACACCAAGGGACACGGGTAGTGACACGGCCGTGTCCCTACCCGTGTGCATCGAGTTGAGCTCGACGAGAAGTGTCGAGATGCAACCCGAGAAGTACACGGCCAATGACACGGCCAGGCACACGGCCGTGTCATGTGAACACGGGTTGGGACACGGGCGTGTCCCTACCCGTGTCAAGCATTGAATCGACATGGAAACCGCCACGGCCGTTTCGCGGAAGCGGGACACGGGTACGGACACGGCCGTGTCCCTACCCGTGTCATATTTTATTTATATAAGGGACAGAAAACCCTAGCCGTTTTCATGCTCTTTTCATCCCCTATTTCCAGTGAGAACCCCTGTGAGAGGGAAAACTGCAGGAGCAAGTCCTACCGAAGGAGATCCGCCATCGCCGTGAAAGAGAAGATGCCGCCGAGGAGAACTACGCGATCCATGGCGAGAAATGGTGGTAACGCTGGAGCCAACGTGAGTTTCCTACCCTCTCCCTTGGTGCTAGATCTATAGTTATTTTCCTAGGCGAGACATCGACTCAAGAGAGTCTTGATGGTGAGGAGGAGTTTTCTAGGAAAGGTCATGCTAAGACTTGTGTCTTAGGTTTTAGATCTCTTCAACCACGCCCCTTTTTCAATGGATGATAAGGGATGGTTTCGTGAAGGGTTTTGGCCTCTTGAGGGTGAATAAGGGAGGAGGTTTTCTGGAATGATTTTTGGAAGATCGCCTTGAGGAGGAAGATGAACCGATGCCGTTCATTCCGCCTTAAGATGCGTGCAGAATCTGTATTCTGCGCGCAGCGAACTTCGTGACCATTTTTAAGTGTATTATGGTCAGATCTGGGCTTTTGACTAAACACGAAAGTTGAAGCCCTTGAAAATACCTTTCCAACGAGTGGTTGCACGACTTCTAGCGAAGTCTGTAGCCACGGGAAATCCAAACGAAAATGGTGTTTAATAAATCCTGCATGCAGAAACTGTGTTCTGTACGCAGCGGACTTCAAGTCCGATTTCAAATAGGATAATGTCAAATCTGGGTTGAGCTCTGAATATGAAAGATGTAGTCCATGGAAATACCTTTCCATCGAGGGGTTACACAACTTCACCGGATTCCTGTAGCCTCGGGAATCTCCGGTCGAAGTTGCTGACCAGATTCAACCTGCGCCTAAATTCTGGGCTTAATGGAAAAATGGATTTGTTTCGGTGAAATTATTAATGCAAGATACTTGTCTTGGATGAACCCTTATGATTAATCATTTGTTGTGTGATTGAAGTATCTTATTAATCATATTTCATATTACCAAATTGTGAAACAAACTTGTTTAAAAGAATCGAACTGGTAAGGATTGAAAGATTGAATATGGTGCACTTCATGTTTAAGTTATGATAGTACTAAAAAGGAAGATGTGATAGATCTTATATGCGCATTACGTTATTTTACATTGTCATCATTTGGGAAGTCATATAGATGAATAGATCATGGCCATGGATATGTTCGATTAATGAAATGAGTCTAGTGGACCAATACTTAGAGCGTTGTCTCCCTACGGGTAGTATTGTGAAGGGATGTAAGTGCGGGGTTGACCGCCACTTATTTTGGTTGTGTTGAGATAGGGTGCGGACGGATGGTTGGGCTGTGCCCTCGTGTTTACTTCCGAGGCCCCTTCCATGTTGTGTTGATATGGTGTTTGCATGTGGTGTGAGTCGACACGCGGTGTCGTAATCCCGGGTTAAGGATAGTGTGGCAGGTCTACGGGCTCGCCAGTCGTCACACCGACGGGAGTTGGCAGTTAGACTTGGTCGGTTTGGGCTGTGTCCTCGGTGTTCACTTCCCGAGGCCCCTCCGACCATGTGAGCGGTTGGGCTGTGTCCTCGTGCTTTCTTCCGAGGCCCCTTCCGGGTCACGCAAGGCCAGTTCGGGCTGTGTTCTTGGTGCACATCTACCCAAGACCCCGCTGGGCCATAGTACGCATGGGCTCCGCTGTTGTGTTCTTAGCGTTGAGGCGTACGGAGGCCTAGGTGAAGTAGTGTGATACCCGCCTAGTAGTAGAAGTGCCCGTTCTACTGTCACCGCCGGCCACGGCGGCTGATGCCTGAGAGGTTAGCTACCTGCTCGAAAAGTGGGAACTACAGTCTGTGTCGACATAGCAATTGCATGGGTGAGTCATTGCATAGCATTCATAGCATTTCATTGCACAACAAGATCCTCATCGTATAAGTTTGTATGGGCACTCTTATACGATGAGTTACTTTATGTAACCCGATCCTTAACTTATAAGTTTGTATGGGCATTCTTATAAGTTAAGTTACTTTCCTGCTGTAGCTTTCTTACACTTGTTATTATACCTTGATAGCTTTTGTAGAACTGCTAGTTATACATTGATACTCATGTACCTTGTCACCTGATTGTACTTTTATACTTACTGCTATATATTATACCCTTGTTTCTCTTTCTCCGCCCGGTGCCGAGGAGTCGCCGGGGGAGCGGATGTGAAACCACTTAGTCGTTTCGACTAACGGTTGCTACGTCTTCCTTTTTAGGAGGTCACGCCACAGGTAGAGCAGCCGCAGACTACGCAGCAGGACAGCCAGGCCAGGACGACAGGGCCTGATGTGACGGTGCCGTCGATACCGTCTGTTACTGATGTTAGTTTTGATTACTCTGATGTAGCCCGTTTGGGGCAATGTTTAGCTGTACTCTGATATATAGTAGAAGCATGTTTTAGCTTCTCTTTATTGATGTTTTTGGACTTTAATACTTAGTGTGGATTTTGACTTCTCTTGCTTACTTATTTGGTTGGGTTGGCATGTTATATTGATATGGTTGTAGCCGGCGGGATAGGCGTCTTGTGGTACAGGTTAGCCCGTGTGCTAATGCTACCGCAAGGCGGCTGTTCCGGGCATAAGACTCCCCCTTCGTGCCGTGTTTTGGGATCCGGGGAGGGGGGGTCTTACAAATGGTATCAGTTTGCCACGATCCTCAACTAAGAAGTCATTCAACAATGGTGCCACCCCCGTTTGGTTAGTCAGTTTGGGGACAAACTGACTTAGCGGAAGCAGTGGTGTGCCCATATGTAATTCACATTAAGTTTGTCCAACTTTGACCTTAAGTTTAGCCAACCTGACCACAAATTTGTCGTGTATGTGTAGGTTCCACTGCATGTTGAGCCGATGGGGGGTACTCCTACCCCTCCCATACCCACGCAGTTCCAACAGTCTGAGTTGGGGCAAACGCTTACCGCCATTCTTGATGCTTTTAAGGCACAGCAGGCTCCGGTGCAACAACAAGCTCCGAGCTCCAACTGGCTGAGCACCTTCCGGGCTCTCTCCCCTCCCGTCTACCTTGGGACGGAGTCAGCCATACGTACAGAGGAATGGCTAGACACGATAGAAGAGTTGCTGGCTGGTATCCGTTGCCCGGCCAACATGGCCGTGACATTGGCAGTGTCCGTCTTGGACTTACATGCGAAGAGGTGGTGGAAGTCCCTCATGGGCTCTACCTTCCAAGGCCGGATCTACACAGAGATAAGTTGGAGTGAATTCTCGGGTGTTTTCTTGGAGCACTTTATCCCTACATCGGCCCGAGATGAGCTTGAGCAGAGGTTCCTTCTATTAAAGCAGGGATCAAAGTCGGTTACAGAATACCAGCGGGAATTCCAGCATCTCGCAAGGTTTGCAGATTCTTATGAGTTGGATGACAGAGGTTATGCCAAGCGCTTCTATAAAGGGCTGCGAGATCCCCTAAGGCAGTCCCTTTTGTTTATAGCGGATGGTAGCTTGGCGGAGATCATTGATATGGCGAAAAGATTGGAGGCAGACCACATGGGATGTAGCAAGAGGCCTGCGGAGGACGTGATGGAAGCCGGCCCAAGTAATAGAAGGAGACGGGACTTCAGAGGAGGAAGAGGTTATCAAAGAGGTGGAGGGCGTGTCCACCGAAACTATAGGGTGGAGCATCCAGTTCCGCAGCCGCCTGCGTTGCCTCCACCCCCACAGCCTCAGCGATTCCAACAACCGGAAGGGCGGCGTGGTCTGGTGTGCTTCGAATGCAACCAGCCGGGCCACATCCGGCGTTTTTGCCCGCAACTATATGGGAACGCCCCTCCTGCTCTCCCTCCTGCTCTCCCTCCTGCTCTCCCTCCAGCAGCTCCACGAGGGCGAGGATATATGCGCGGTCGAGGACGAGGACCGCCAAGAGGAAACCCCGGACCAGCCCGGGATCAGGTGTACGCGCTTGACATGGCGCAGGAACGGAACCCACAAGATGTGATTGCAGGTATGATTTAATTTATTTACATATTTGCATGGTCCAACTTGAATTGATTAGAACTTACTAGCCACTAGCAATAAGTTTTGGTTGTTGGTACTTAGGCACCGTGATTATTGGCGGGAAGACAGCCTATGCGCTGTTCGATACCGGTGCCTCACACTCCTTTGTGTCCGAGGATTTCATAAAAGACATGGGGGATGTACAGTACTTCACTGGCATAGCCCGACGTGTACGCCTTCCGGACGGCTCGGAGATGATCGCAACCGCCAAGTGCGAGTTGGAGTTATTTATTGATGGGAAGGCCTTTGATACGCCGGCCACGGTTCTGAGGATGCCGGAGTTTGACATCATTTTGGGCATGGCATGGCTGGACTGGCACTTCGCGAGGATCGACTGCGCGGAGAAGCGGATCTATTTGAGGCATGGAGACTCTGACGTCATCTTCCAAGGTATTGGCTTCGCGCCACGTATGATATTATCTTCTATTCAGGCTGTAAAGGCTCACATGAAGGGGATGAGGTCTTCATGATCTGGTTCGAGTTGAAGGAAGCAGCGTTGGAATTAAAGGACGTACGGGTAGTGCGGGATTTTCCTGAGGTATTTCCCGAGAAGCTACCAGGATTACCCCCGCATAGAGAGGTCGACTTCCAGATCAATCTAGTACCAGGTGCCAAGCCTGTATCCAAGGCTCCGTACAGAATGGCTCCGAAAGAACTCGCGGAGTTTAGAGTTCAATTGCAAGAACTGGTGGATTCAGGGTTCGTTCGCCCCAGTTCATCACCATGGGGAGCCCCTGTGCTGTTCGTGAAGAAGAAGGATGGAACACTGCGATTGTGCATAGATTATCGGGAACTCAATCGGTTGACGGTGCGGAACACTTATCCACTACCGCGGATCGATGAGTTGTTCGATCAATTAGTGGGAGCACATTGGTTTTCTAAATTGGATTTGCGCTCCGGGTACTATCAGTTGAGGATACATGAGGGGGACATTCAGAAAACAGCATTCAGTTCGAGATATGGTTTGTATGAGTTCACAGTAATGCCGTTTGGGCTCACAAATGCCCCTTCGGCCTTCATGAGTTTGATGAACAAGGTGTTTGAACCGTATTTGGACATCTTCGTCATTGTTTTCATCGACGACATCTTGGTCTACTCAAAGACGGAGGAGGAACATGTCGAGCACCTGACCTTGGTTTTGAAGAAATTGAAGGAGCATGCCTTGTATGCCAAGTTTAGCAAGTGTGAATTCTGGCTTAAGGAGGTAGCCTTCTTGGGGCATGTGATCAGTGGAGCAGGATTAGCGGTGGATCCAGCGAAGGTGCGAGCCGTGAAGGAGTGGTCGCCCTTGAAGTCGGCGGCTGATGTACGAAGCTTTCTTGGACTTGCTGGCTACTACCGCAAGTTCGTGAAAGGATTCTCCAAGATTGCCCTTCCTCTTACCTCCTTGACGAAGAAGGGAGTGCCATTTGAGTGGACACCTAAATGTGAAGCAGCATTTCAAGAGTTGAAGGATAGGCTTACCTCCGCCCCCATCCTTGCACTTCCGTCGGGGAAGGAAGGATTTCAAGTTTACACGGACGCTTCATATCAAGGGATGGGAGCGGTATTGATGCAGCATGGGCACGTGATCGCATATGCTTCAAGGCAGTTAAAGAAACATGAAATTAATTACCCGGTTCATGATTTGGAGTTGGGAGCAGTGGTGTTCGCTTTGAAAGTCTGGAGGCATTATTTATATGGCGTGCACTGCGAGATCTTTTCCGATCACAAAAACTTGAAGTATGTTCACACTCAGAAGGAGTTGAACCTGAGGCAACGGCGGTGGTTGGAATTTCTATGCGACTACGAGTTCACCATGAACTACCACCCGGGAAAGCGAACTCGGTAGCCGATGCCTTAAGTAGAAAAGTGCCAGGCTCTAGCCCAGAGTCTCGGCTGATGAGCATGGAGTTGGCTCGGATGATCGAGGAGATGGAAATTACTCTAGTATTCAAGGATCCTTCGGCAGAGTATGCGGAGTATTTGGCCAACATGAGCATAGTTTGTGATATCCGAGACCGGATTCGGGTGGAGCAAGGAATGGATGCGGCCTTGGCCCCGGCAATCAAGGCAATTGAAGATGGGACCACCGATGAGTACATACTCAAAGACGGCCTCATTTATTTTCGTGGCCGACTCTATATTCCCAAGGGCGGCAAAATTCGGGAAGATATATTGAGAGAGGCGCATTCCTCTCAATATTCAGTGCATCCGGGTATTGCTAAGATGTACGCCGGACTGCGGAAGACCATGTGTTGGCCGGGAATGAAGAAGGATGTCCGCTACTATGTTACACATTGCGAAGCTTGCCAAAGAGTGAAGGCTGAATGCAGGAGTCCCGGTGGTTTGTTGCAGTCATTGCCCATCCCCGAATGGAAGTTCGAGGATATCTCCATGGACTTTGTTCATGGGTTACCTCGTTCCCGCTCCGGGAATGATTCAGTATGGGTTATTGTGGATCGACTGACAAAGGTGGCCCGGTTCATTCCAATGAAGAAGGAAGCACACGTGGATGCTTTGGTACGCCTTTTTGTGGAGCAATTTGTACGGTATCATGGCGTGCCCAAGACAATTGTTTCAGATCGGGATGGTCGGTTTACATCCAATGAGTGGAAGGCGGTACAGGCGTATTTGGGCTCACGCCTAACCTTTAGTACCGCATTTCATCCACAGACGGACGGGCAGTCAGAGCGGACCATCAGAACACTGGAGGATTTATTGAGGTTATGTGTGTTGGACAGAGGAGAGCCATGGGAAAGGCTCTTGCCACTAGTGGAATTCTCCTATAATAATAGCCATCAGGCGAGCATCGGCATGGCGCCCCATGAAGCCCTTTATGGAAGAAGGTGCAGGACTCCCTTGTCTTGGGTACAAGATGAAGATCCGAAGGCATTGGGAAACGAATACATAGATGATACTGATGCGGCGGTCAGATTGATACGGGATCGCATGTTGGAGGCTCAAAGTCGACAGGCGAAGTATTACAATAAAAAGCACCGGATGGTGGAGTTCCAAGTGGGCGAAAAAGTGTTCCTTAAGATTCGGCCGATGCATGGAGTTTCGCGGGTGCGTGGAGTGAAAAAGCTCAGCCCGAGGTATGTTGGGCCTTATACTATTTTGGAAAGGATTGGCCCGTTGGCCTATCGGTTGGAGTTACCACCGGAATTGGAAAATCTTCACGACGTGTTCCATGTATCGTCGCTTCGAAAAGCACTGTTGCGGCCCGACCAGTATATTCCCACTACTGATGGTGCGGTGGCATCAGATAGGACTGTGCGACTAGAGCCGGTACGAATTGTTGACAGCGAGACAAGAACATTACGCCGCAAAAGTGTTCCCTTAGTGAAGGTGCAATGGATGAATCATGGGAAGGAGGAGTACACTTGGGAGCCAATGGATTTAATGCGGCAACGCTACCCGGAGTTGTTTGCTCAAGGTAATTTTATTTAAAAGCATATGTTAAATTTCCTGTTATACACTTCTCCCCACAACCTAAGCCTGATTTCGGGGACGAAATCTTTTATTTTGTTTATAGGATTTGTAACGTCCCGAATCGCTCTAGCCCCCTAGTGTGTGTGTTTTGAGTCAGGAGGGTTGACTTGAGTCCTGAGAGTGCAGGGAATTGGACTGCACTTGTGGAGAAGTGGAGAATCAGTGTAAAAAGGAAGTGACACGGGTAGGGACACGGCCGTGTGCCTACCCGTGTGCGTCGAGTTGAGCTCGACGACCCGTGTCGAGATCGTCGAGCTGTGTCGACACCTAGGGACACGGGTAGGGACACGGCCGTGTGCCTACCCGTGTGCGTCGAGTTGAGCTCGACGACCCGTGTCGAGATCGTCGAGCTGTGTCGACACCTAGGGACACGGGTAGGGACACGGCCGTGTGCCTACCCGTGTGCGTCGAGTTGAGCTCGACGACCCGTGTCGAGATCGTCGAGCTGTGTCGACACCAAGGGACACGGGTAGTGACACGGCCGTGTCCCTACCCGTGTGCATCGAGTTGAGCTCGACGAGAAGTGTCGAGATGCAACCCGAGAAGTACACGGCCAATGACACGGCCAGGCACACGGCCGTGTCATGTGAACACGGGTTGGGACACGGGCGTGTCCCTACCCGTGTCAAGCATTGAATCGACATGGAAACCGCCACGGCCGTTTCGCGGAAGCGGGACACGGGTACGGACACGGCCGTGTCCCTACCCGTGTCATATTTTATTTATATAAGGGACAGAAAACCCTAGCCGTTTTCATGCTCTTTTCATCCCCTATTTCCAGTGAGAACCCCTGTGAGAGGGAAAACTGCAGGAGCAAGTCCTACCGAAGGAGATCCGCCATCGCCGTGAAAGAGAAGATGCCGCCGAGGAGAACTACGCGATCCATGGCGAGAAATGGTGGTAACGCTGGAGCCAACGTGAGTTTCCTACCCTCTCCCTTGGTGCTAGATCTATAGTTATTTTCCTAGGCGAGACATCGACTCAAGAGAGTCTTGATGGTGAGGAGGAGTTTTCTAGGAAAGGTCATGCTAAGACTTGTGTCTTAGGTTTTAGATCTCTTCAACCACGCCCCTTTTTCAATGGATGATAAGGGATGGTTTCGTGAAGGGTTTTGGCCTCTTGAGGGTGAATAAGGGAGGAGGTTTTCTGGAATGATTTTTGGAAGATCGCCTTGAGGAGGAAGATGAACCGATGCCGTTCATTCCGCCTTAAGATGCGTGCAGAATCTGTATTCTGCGCGCAGCGAACTTCGTGACCATTTTTAAGTGTATTATGGTCAGATCTGGGCTTTTGACTAAACACGAAAGTTGAAGCCCTTGAAAATACCTTTCCAACGAGTGGTTGCACGACTTCTAGCGAAGTCTGTAGCCACGGGAAAATCCAAACGAAAATGGTGTTTAATAAATCCTGCATGCAGAAACTGTGTTCTGTACGCAGCGGACTTCAAGTCCGATTTCAAATAGGATAATGTCAAATCTGGGTTGAGCTCTGAATATGAAAGATGTAGTCCATGGAAATACCTTTCCATCGAGGGGTTACACAACTTCACCGGATTCCTGTAGCCTCGGGAATCTCCGGTCGAAGTTGCTGACCAGATTCAACCTGCGCCTAAATTCTGGGCTTAATGGAAAAATGGATTTTGTTTCGGTGAAATTATTAATGCAAGATACTTGTCTTGGATGAACCCTTATGATTAATCATTTGTTGTGTGATTGAAGTATCTTATTAATCATATTTCATATTACCAAATTGTGAAACAAACTTGTTTAAAAGAATCGAACTGGTAAGGATTGAAAGATTGAATATGGTGCACTTCATGTTTAAGTTATGATAGTACTAAAAAGGAAGATGTGATAGATCTTATATGCGCATTACGTTATTTTACATTGTCATCATTTGGGAAGTCATATAGATGAATAGATCATGGCCATGGATATGTTCGATTAATGAAATGAGTCTAGTGGACCAATACTTAGAGCGTTGTCTCCCTACGGGTAGTATTGTGAAGGGATGTAAGTGCGGGGTTGACCGCCACTTATTTTGGTTGTGTTGAGATAGGGTGCGGACGGATGGTTGGGCTGTGCCCTCGTGTTTACTTCCGAGGCCCCTTCCATGTTGTGTTGATATGGTGTTTGCATGTGGTGTGAGTCGACACGCGGTGTCGTAATCCCGGGTTAAGGATAGTGTGGCAGGTCTACGGGCTCGCCAGTCGTCACACCGACGGGAGTTGGCAGTTAGACTTGGTCGGTTTGGGCTGTGTCCTCGGTGTTCACTTCCCGAGGCCCCTCCGACCATGTGAGCGGTTGGGCTGTGTCCTCGTGCTTTCTTCCGAGGCCCCTTCCGGGTCACGCAAGGCCAGTTCGGGCTGTGTTCTTGGTGCACATCTACCCAAGACCCCGCTGGGCCATAGTACGCATGGGCTCCGCTGTTGTGTTCTTAGCGTTGAGGCGTACGGAGGCCTAGGTGAAGTAGTGTGATACCCGCCTAGTAGTAGAAGTGCCCGTTCTACTGTCACCGCCCGGCCACGGCGGCTGATGCCTGAGAGGTTAGCTACCTGCTCGAAAAGTGGGAACTACAGTCTGTGTCGACATAGCAATTGCATGGGTGAGTCATTGCATAGCATTCATAGCATTTCATTGCACAACAAGATCCTCATCGTATAAGTTTGTATGGGCACTCTTATACGATGAGTTACTTTATGTAACCCGATCCTTAACTTATAAGTTTGTATGGGCATTCTTATAAGTTAAGTTACTTTCCTGCTGTAGCTTTCTTACACTTGTTATTATACCTTGATAGCTTTTGTAGAACTGCTAGTTATACATTGATACTCATGTACCTTGTCACCTGATTGTACTTTTATACTTACTGCTATATATTATACCCTTGTTTCTCTTTCTCCGCCCGGTGCCGAGGAGTCGCCGGGGGAGCGGATGTGAAACCACTTAGTCGTTTCGACTAACGGTTGCTACGTCTTCCTTTTTAGGAGGTCACGCCACAGGTAGAGCAGCCGCAGACTACGCAGCAGGACAGCCAGGCCAGGACGACAGGGCCTGATGTGACGGTGCCGTCGATACCGTCTGTTACTGATGTTAGTTTTGATTACTCTGATGTAGCCCGTTTGGGGCAATGTTTAGCTGTACTCTGATATATAGTAGAAGCATGTTTTAGCTTCTCTTTATTCATGTATTTGGACTGTAATACTTAGTGTGGATTTTGACTTCTCTTGCTTACTTATTTGGTTGGGTTGGCATGTTATATTGATATGGTTGTAGCCGGCGGGATAGGCGTCTTGTGGTACAGGTTAGCCCGTGTGCTAATGCTACCGCAAGGCGGCTGTTCCGGGCATAAGACTCCCCCTTCGCGCCGTGTTTTGGGATCCGGGGAGGGGGGGTCTTACAGAAGCTGTGATGGAAAATGTGGCGGCCCTGAACGTGAATGATCTAGGAGCCGGAGGTAATGTAGAGGAAAATGATGAGGGAGGTTTGGAAGATGATGCAACTGAGAATGATTTCATGGATGATGAGGATGAGGAAGAAGGAAATGCGAGACAGGAAGTAATGGAGCCTCAGGACAACACTGAAGTTTCATCTGAAAAGCAAGCTCCTGAGATAGTTCCTGAGAAAATTAGTGCAACAGTGGAGGGGGAGTCCTCTCATCAGAGGCTGCTAAGTACTTCCGAGAAATCTACTGAGGCTGCAAGTATTCCCCCTTTAGAGACTGTGCTAGTGTCCAGCTCTACAAGTGAACCTGCTGAAGAGCAAGGCCAAGGAATGCCTCAGGATCATCCACTACGCGTTGATCTAGCTAATCACACTGTGAATGTTATTCAAGGTATCGTGGATGAGCTCAAAGCATCTTTTGAGAAAGCTCAAAATAAAATGTTAAAAAGAATTAAGAAATCTGAGAATCTAATGCTCAAGAATGTTGTGGAAATCAATCACAAACTGGATTTGATGGAAAAGAAGTTTGAAGACAAGTATACAGCAGCCGGCCAAGCTGTAACTCTTCTTATGGACGGATTGAAAAAGAACACCGATACTCTCGCAGTATTAAATCAGAATGCTCATGTAGTAGCAAATAACATTCAAAAGTTTGATGCCAATATGGTGACTCTTAACAGCAATCAACAAGCCTTGATTACTGAGTTCTCTAAGACTACAAAGCACATTGATGAGTCACTGCATTCTTATGCAAACTTCATTGCCGTCGAAGCCAAAAATGGGGAGAAAGAATATACAGCTAAGATGGTCGAGCTTCAAGAAATCATAATCAAAAATTTTGAGCAGTCAAACATATATGTTTATGACAGTTGTTGGTGGATGCTCAAACAAGCGTTAGGCGTTAATATCCCTAAAAATCCTGAGGGTAATCCTGCTCCTGAAAATAATACTGTGGCTGATGAGGGAGCAAGTGCTGAAGAAGTTCCTTTAAGTGAAGCTGATGCTCATAGGGCTACTAGGGCCACCTCCAAGGCAAAACTGATGGCTATGTTTGACCAAGGAGCCCTAGCAAAAGCTAGGGACAAGAGAAAATCTCAAGAAGGGACATCTAAGGAAACGCAAGCTGAAAAGAGAATCAGATTGAAGGAGGATGAAGTAAGGAACGAAAGGTGGAGTCCGGTATCAAAGAGTATTATCTTAGACACATTCTGGCTACAAGAAAAAGGGGAAATCAATCGGAACGATGTATACAGGCAGCATGAGTGGGAGTTGCACAAGACATATGAAGCTAAACGGAACATCTTCTTCAGGACCAACACTGCGGCAAATAAAGCTCCTCCTCCCAGATACTATCCAAAGCCCAAGGAGTATGTTGAGAGGCAAAGAAAGAAGTTTCTGGCTCAAAAACACAAGGATGACCTAGCCAAAGAGCAATAGACAGAAATTTATAGCTTGTCATTTCCTCATGAACACATTTATCTCTTCTTATTATTATATGAACAATCTTGGGAATATATATATATATATATATATATATATATATATATATATATATATATATATATATATATATATATATATATATATATATATATATATATATATATATATATATATATATATATATATGAATTTATGATTGACTCAAGCTTTGATCTGTTTGCCTTTATTTCCTTATGCCGTATCTTTAAATTCTATATGCTGTATATATTATCTGTATGGTGGTATTGATCTTAGCTATTAGGATTTTGGCTTCGTCAAATAGGGGGAGATTGTTGGGTATTATATTCACAATTACCTGGATTTGAGGAAGCCACCTGTCAAGCTAAGATGAATTCACAATGTATTTGATGAAATCTTTTAAGTTGTGCTTGCACTTATTCCACGCTAAGTACACACCAATGTCAGGGTGCAGTAGGTCAATATACACGGGTCTGCGCGACGTAATCCCTCGTTGAGCAGATCAGTGTGTTGGCCTACGTGTACTCTCTCTATTGGAGTGTACTTACTTTCAAGTATAGGGCTGTGATAATGCAAGAGCAGACAAGGAGCAAGGATGGGTCAAAGAGCAGCTCATGGGTGGAAAGACGAACAATCGTCTAAGTGATAATCGACGAGAATCACTAGTGATTCTCGCCGAATCGTCGAGAATCACTGGCTGATTCTCGCCGACTCTATCCGGCTACATCTTAGCGTGCAAATCTGCCGCTGAGTCGTAATCGTCGAGAATCATCAAGTGATTCGGCGAGAATCACTAGTGATTCTCGCCGAATCGTCGAGAATCACTAGCGGATTCTCGCCGACTCGTCGAGAATCATCTTCGAGTCTCGCCGATTTTGACTTGGACGATTTTTTGGATCCCGCTGGACCGGATCAAATGTTAAGACGCTGTTTTGAACCGCTTTTAGGGTTTCTTCTGGTGGGACCCATAACGGTCCTAAAGGAGTATTCTACTGTATAAATACACGCATATTTTTGAACAGAAGTTAGAGAAGATTTGAAAAAGACGAAGTCGAGCCGCCGACCTTGACCTAGATCGCGATACCTGCTTCGCCGCTGTCGCCGCTCGTGCTAGTTGTTCGCCGCTTTTAATCGTGGTTCTTCCAGATCTTCCGGCGACAGAAGCTTAGCCAAGCATAGCATCTCACGCGTCTAACCAGAGATCCTTTGTCTCTTGATTCGTTGATCGGGAAAACCTTCCTCTTCTGAATCGATCGAGACGATCGATCCTAGTGTGACCGTTGGTAGACCTTGCTAGCTTTGCTACGAAGATTGAATCTCCAAAGTACAGCAGCCGCACTCCGTTGTTGTCGCCGATCCCGAGAACCAAGCCGCCGCCCTTCTTACCGCCGTCGGTTTCGGGGAGATTCTCTCCAAGAGAGATCTAGGGTTATGGACTCTTCGTTGACTTCAAGAACACGTCATCGAACGAAGAGGGACACCTTAGTCTCCATACGTTGTTTGTATTTCTTGTACATTCTTGTTTCATTTTTGTTGTAAAGGAACGTTGGTTCCTAGTTGTAAGGGTTGGGTGCAACCCGTGTTGTGGGAGTGTTGTCTCCTACGTGAGGAAGAGTTCCTTCAGTTAGTGCATGGATTGGATTTCAATCTTGTTGGTGAAGTGACCGAGTCATCCCTGATTGGGAGATAGGTCGAAGGGGGAAAGTGGATGTACCCTAATCGGGGAACCACTATAAATAGCTTGTGTCCTTTCTGTGCTGTGGTGTTTTATTTTTTTGTGCAGGTACAATTTTAATTCCGCCAAAAATACCGCAAGTCACCTATTCCCCCCCCCCCCATAGGTGAAGGTAGTTGACACTAGGTGGACTTTCATCACCCGTCGCTCTTTTGAGTTTCGGGGCATTACAACTCTCCCCCTCTTAAAAGAATTTCGTCCACGAAATTATATAAGGAAAGACATGTACAAAATTAAATTGTACCTGTGCGGAACAACTCGGGATACTCGTCAAGCATAGTCTGCTCTAGTTCCCAAAAGAGCTCCTCACGACCGCAATTGTCCCATCGGACCTTGACCATCCTGATCTCTTTATTGCGTAGCCGCTTGACCTCTGAGTCCTCAATCCGCATGGGCTTGACATTTGTCGTCATCCCACTATCCACCGGTACTTGATCAACCTCGATCACTTGCGAAGGCTCTTGCACCGCCTTTTGAAGCACCAAAATATGGAATACATCATGTAATCCACCAAGCTCTACTGAAAGCTTCAACCGATAGGCCGCTTCACCAATTCGCTCCAGAAGCTCAAACGGCCCAAGGTACCTCGGGCTTAGCTTTTTCAATCGTCATACCCGTGAGACACCCTTGAACGGTTTGATCTTTAAGTATACCTAATCGCCCACAGTGAACTCCACGTTCCTGTGCTTGGTATTATAGTACTTCGCTTGCCTGTCCTGAGCAATAAGCAACCTCTCCCGAATGGTTCTCACCAAAGAAGTAGCATCCTCCACTTCTGATCGCTTGTACAACTTTAACTCACCCATTTCTAGCCAAGACAACGACGTGCGACATTTTCTACCATATAGGACCTCGAAGGGCGTCATTTGGATACTCGCTTGGTAGCTATTGTTGTATGCAAACTCCACCAAATAAAGATGGTCTTCCCATTGCTTTCCAAAATCCAAGACACACATGCGAAGCATGTCTTCCATGGTTCTATTGACCCTCTCGGTCTGCCCATCTGTTTGTGGATGGAAGGCTGTGCTGAATTTCAGCTTTGTTCCCAACATTTGCTGCACAAGCCTCCAATCGTTGGACGTGAACCGCCCATCTCGGTCGCTCACGATGCTGCGGGGCACACCATGAAGCCGTATAATATTATCCACATACAGTTTTGCCAACTTCTCCACCGGATCATCCTTCCTATGCGGGATGAAATGTGACACCTTCTTTAACTGATCCACGACCACCCAAATGGCGTCGTTCCCCTTTTGCGACCTTGGCAAACCGTGCACAAAGTCCATAGAGATGTCGTCGAATTTCCACTCCAGAGTAGGCAAGGACTTAAGAAATCCTCCCGGCTTTTGACATTCCTCCTTCACCAAGGCGCAAATTTGGCACTTCGCCACGTAGAGCGCCACATCTTTCTTCAAACTCGGCCACCAAAACAGTTTCTTCACATCGCGTTACATCTTCGTGCTCCCCTGGTGAATCGAGTACTTGGTATGGTGTCCCTCGTACAACAATTCCACCCGCAAATTGCCCACACTTGGGACGCACAGACGACCGTCTTTCCAAAGCAATCCGTCCACCACAACGAATTGGGAATTTGACCCATCTAGAGCCTCTACCATGAACTGCTTCATATGGACATCCATATCCAAAGCCTACCGAATCCGATCAGCCAGGTCATATTGGACTTCAGTCCAATTCAGAACTGCATCAGCACTTGATTGTTTATCCACACAAATAATCTCCAACGCCTCCAACTCCCGCGCCAACCGCTCATCATGCACCGATAGCCAATTGGCTTGAGCTGGGGCTCGGCGACTCAACGCGTCCGCAACCGCATTCCCTTTACCAAGCACGTAGTGGATCTTGAATCTATAATCCCCCAGGAACTCCATCCATCTACGCTGCCGCATATTCAGATCCTTCTAATCAATCAGATACTTCAGGCTCTTATGATCGGTGTAGATATCAATCTTCACACCGTACAAATAGTGTCTCCACAGCTTCATCCGCATACATTTCCATGGCGCTAAGGAATAATGCTAGTGTAACGATTCTCTTCTTGAGCATGTGAAGCTCTCCTTCTTTGCACAGGAAGCCCGCTCTCGCGAGTTTGCGGTGAGTTGGAGGCGTTCCTTCGGGTAGATATGTAAAGTCCCCGTTGTGTAGAGTCCATAAACGAGAACGGACATAGGCATGATGTGTGAAGCCTACCCAGACATGTTGGTCTAGATCGGTGATGTTGCATTGCATAAATGCCGGAGAAGACTCCGTGCGATTGTTTGTTTTTCGAGTTTTCTACATGGTAGATTGCAACAGGGAGCCTTGGGGATTAACCCTAAGGTGCACCCGGAAAATTGGGCGGATGCGTGATCTTGCCAACTTGGAGGCCTGGGAGCCAACTTGAACATAACCGGGTTATGTGATTTTGTGATGGAAACGGGACTCGGGAGAAGTTTGACCTGCGCATATGTTTTTAATTAATGTTGCGATGTGAGCACAGGTTAGATGGAATTGTACCTGCTCTATGTCGTTCGGATTAGAGCCGTTGGCATAGATGAGGGTCTTCGGCGGTCTATGGTTTTAATTACCGTGATCCATGTCGGGAAGACAAATTGCTCATTGTTGGGCCGTCCTGGGGACGGTAGTGAGTTGGCAGGCTTTGACTGTGTTCACCGAGAATGTGTCGTGAGTGCACGGGGTGTATGGCCGTGTGAGCCTATGCCTGTGATGAAATGTATATTTATACATTGCTTGGTTATGCTAATAAGTGCGGGGAAGGAGCATCGCTGCCCCGAGTTGGGGGTGGGATCGTTATAATTTGGTCAGCATTGCTGACCGTTGCTTTTGCTTGCCACCGTGCAGTGGTTTGTTGCTTGCAGGTGCTGCTGCACCAAGCGGTCAATAGCGGGCTAAAGCCCAAATTGCGAAGCCGGCCCTTGAAGTCCTAATTGAAGTGTTTACTTGCTTTTGTTCATGTATGACCGGCATGTGTGTCGTGGTTTATAAAACATGTAATTTGAAGTAAACCATTTGTAAGTCCTTAAGGCCAGTACTTGTGTATGTACTACATTCCTATTTGGTGTTTAGTGGACATTCATGCTTGGTGCTGGGTTCTTTTAAATTGCAACTTATAAAACTGCTTCCGCTAGAATGCTCTATGTAGGACGTTATGATTGGTTGGATTGTTTCCATTGAGTAACCACCCGGTCTGTCTGTGGTATATGGCGTCGGGCCCCGGCCGGACCTACTGCTATATGCTATGCGACGGATAGGGGGCATTATAATTTGGTATCAGACTACTGGTTTTGGTCAGGCTTAAGATGAATTCGTGGACGAATTCTTTTTAAGGGGTGGTGAGCACATGTGTGTACGTCATCGTTATAACAGTAAAAGAACCCATGAATGTCCACTTAGGAATGAAAATACACGTGTTTGTGGAACCTCCGTGTTCCTATAATTGCTGTTTGCAATTTTATTTGGTCTCTTAACGGTGTTTTGTACCACTATAGGTGACCAGAAGTGGTGCTGGGTCGTCGGAACGTCGCATTTCTGAGGCTAGCAGTGCACCAAATGGTGCTCCTGCAACACCTCCATCGGCTGAGACCATACGTTTGGTGGTCGAAACAGTGTTGGCCCTGATTAATGTGCAACCTGCAAGGCAAATGCAGCAGCCCGCTCCTGCGATGGAGCAGATACCACTTCCAGAGGTTGCGCCGAGGAGAGTGGAACAGGTAGTAGAGAAACCGGTGGTGCCAAGGAGGGCAATCGAGAAACAACTCAAACATGTCATGAGCTTTAACCCTCCGGTATTCTCGGGGTTGGGAACCCCATCTCAAGCTGAAGACTGGCTCTCCAGGGTGAAGAGAGTCATTACAGCAATGGAGACGGAGGAGTGGCAAATGACCACCATTGCTACGTTCCATTTGGACGGTGAAGCGAGATTGTGGTGTGAAGGATTGGAGCTGCATCTTTTGAGAGGTAGACAACTTTTTGATGTCTCGATGGAGGAGTTCTCGAGATTGTTCTTGGCTAGATACCTCCCTTCGGCGCAGTGGATAGCGTTGGAGAACTAGTTCCTGAAGTTGGTTCAAGGAGACAGTACTGTGGATGAATATCTCCACGGGTTTACTCATTTGAGTCGATATGCTAGCTCCACCATTATGGATGAGGAGTGCAAGACGAATCGATTCTATGAAGGGTTGAGAGATGAGTTGAGGTTACTACTCTCGGGGCTGATGACGTAGGGTTTCTTGAATTTGGTCAACACGGCCCGGTCCTTGGAGAAGGTCATGAAGAATGTTCAAGCAAAGAAGAGCGTTGGTGATAAGAAGTCTGGGTTCAAAGTGCCGACTACTTCAAAGTCCGGCTATCAAAGATTCTTCAAGAAGCATAGGACTTCGGGTCCAGCTCCCTCTTCTGGTGCTTCTGGGGCGACTACGGGTCGGACCCCGAGTGCATGTTTTACTTGTGGAAAACCGGGGCACTTTGCCCGCGATTGCTGGAGCGAACGTCCCAAGTCCGAAAGAAAGTCAGGAGCAACTTATGAAGAGAAGGGCAAGGAGGTGGAGTCAACCGCATCCCATTATGCTCCGCCCCAACCAAGGGTGTATAATCTTGGCCAACAGGAGGCCATCAAACAGGCAGATGTGGTGACAGGTACGGTTTAAGTTATAGCAAGTTAATTTCTTTAAATACTTGTTATGCACATGTTACCATACCACTGCTTGTTTAGGATTTGTTTTGATTTGTGAAAATCCGGCGAGAGCACTCTTCGATACGGGAGATTCACACTCCTTCTTGTCCGAAGGATTTATATCACGCATCGGAGTAACTTCTTCGATGGAGAAGGATAAGTTAGATGTGTTGATGCCCAATGGGTGTTCGATGCACGCGGATAGAATCTGCGGTGTTAAGATTCGCATTGGGAATCAGGAGTTCGATCTGCAAGCGTCGTTACTTCCATTGGTGGAGTTCGACGTTATATTTGGCATGGACTGGCTCTCGGATCAGCAAGCCTATATTGATTGCGGTCGCAAGGAAGTCAAGTTGGGAGCAAGTCGTGAGACGACTTTTACGGGCTTGAAGTGGTCGAGCAAGACGTTGATGTCTGCTCTTCAGGTGGTGAAGGCAGTTCGTGCCGGTGCAGAACTGTTCTTTACACTAGTGGAGGTTGCAAAGCCAAAGCCCACGTTGGATAGTATTTCAGTGGTATCGGAGTACCCTGATGTGTTCCCTAGAGATCTTCCTGGAGCGCTGCCTCAATGGGAGAGATTGCTTATCGCTCAGGATCGGCAAGCGAAGTACTATACTGCCAAGCACAGGAACGTGGAGTTCGCTGTGGGCGACTGGGTGTACTTAAAGATCAAGCCGTTCAAGGGTGTCTCGCGGGTGCGGCGATTGAAAAAGCTAAGCCTGAGGTACCTTGGGCCGTTTGAGGTTCTTGAGCGAGTTGGTGCAGCCTATCGGTTGAAGATTTCAGTGGAGCTAAGTGGTTTACATGATGTATTCCATATTTCGGTGCTACGGAAGGCGGTGCAAGAGCCTTCGCAAGTGATCGCAGTTGATCAAGTGTCGGTGGATAGTGGGTTGACGACAAGAGTCAAGCCCATACGGATTGAGGACTCGGAGGTCAAGCGGCTATGCAATAAAGAGATCAGGATGTTCAATGTCCGATGGGACAATTGCGGTCGGGAGGAGCTCTCTTGGGAATGAGAGCAGACTATGCTTGACGAAAATCCGGAGTTGTTCCGCTGAGGTACAAATTTTGGTTTTGTACTTATCTTTCTTTATTTAATTTCGTGGAGGAAATTCTTTTAAGAGGGGGAAAGTTGTAACGCCCCGAAACTCTAAAGAGCGACGGGAGGCGTTTTGGGCCAAATCTGGTATTTGGCAGGAGGCACACGGCCTGGGACACGGGCGTGTCAGGTTCGTGTCGACGTTTTGGCCGCGAGGTCGACAAAATTTGGAGTCGACGATCGTCGAGCAGCGAACACGGCCGGAGACACGGGCGTGTCTCAGGGCGTGTCGAGCCCGTGTCGACGATCGGCCCGGGAGTCGACATTTTCGCTCGACGATGTGTCGAGACAAGGCACGTGGCCTAGGACACGGGTTTGTCCAAGGTCGTGTCGTATGGTCGACGAACTTCGCTCGACGAAGTGTCGAGACCGTGAACACGGCCTGGAGCCCAGGCATATTCGAGTGTGACACGGGCGTGTCGAATAGGACACGGGTGTGTCCAAGACCCGTGTGAGTCTCGGGTGGTTTTCGGGGCTGTGTCGATGGGGGTACACGGCCAACCACACGGCCGTGTCAGTTGGAACACGGGCGTGTCAGGTCGAACACGGGCATGTCGGATGCCCGTGTGTTTTTCAAGACGCGTCGATTTTGATAGCGAATGAGGGACATGACCCTGGATACGGGCATGTCACAGGCCGTGTTCGACACAGGTTTTACTTTTCAGCTACGAATCGTAGCCATTCGTTTCCTTATTTTGGGATCCGACGGTTGGGGGTTGTTCCTACTAGGATATACCCGGGATTGGGCCTTTGAAACCCTCATTTAAATTGAGTGGTTCTCTTTCTAAGTTAAGATAGAGGGGAGAGCAAAGGAGGAAGAAGAAGCCTAAGATCCGGTCACCGGCGGAGCTTCGGAGCTCCAAATCGCGAACCGACTTCGGATCTACAGAGGCAAAGAGAGCGCGGTGCTTTTCATCTGCTTACATTTCCATGGAGCCAAGGAAGAATGCTAGGGTAACGATTCTCTTCTTGAGCATTTGAAGCTCTCATTCTTTGCATAGGAAGCCCGCTCTCGCAAGTTTGCGGTGAGTTGGAGGCATTCCTTCGGGTAGATATGTAAAGTCCCCGTTGTGTAGAGTCCGTAAATGAGAACGGACATAGGCATGATGTGTGAAGCCTACCCGGACATGTTGGTCTGGATCGGTGATATTGCATTGCATAAATGCCGGAGAGGACTGCGTGCGATTGTTTGTTTTTCGGGTTTTCTACGTGGTAGATTGCAACAGGGAGCCTTGCGGATTAACCCTAAGGTGCACTCGAAAAACTGGGCAGATGCGTGATCTTGCCAACCTCGAGGACTGGGAGCCAACTTGAACATAACCGGGTTATGTGATTTTGTGATGGAAACGGGACTCGGGAGAAGTTTGACCTACGCATATGTTTTTAATTAATTAACGTTGCGATGTGAGCACGGGTTAGATGGAACCGTACCCACTCTATGTCGTTCGGATTAGAGCCGTTGGCATAGATGAGGGTCTTCGGTGGTCTATGGTTTTAATTACCGTGACCCATATTGGGAAGACAAATTGCTCATTGTTGGGCCGTCCTGGGGACGGTGGTGAGTCGGCAGGCTTTGACTGTGTTCACCGAGAATGTGCCCTGAGTGCACGGGGTGTATGGCCGTGTGAGCCTACGCCTGTGATGAAATATATATTTATACATTGATTGGTTATGCTAATAAGTACAGGGAAGGAGCATCGCCGCCCTGAGTTGGGGGCGGGATCGTTATAATTTGGTCAGCATTGCTGACCGTTGCCTTTGTTTGCCACCGTGCGGTGGTTTGTTGCTTGCAGGTGCTGCTGGACAAAGCGTTCAATAGCGGGCTAAAGCCCAAATTGCGAAGCCGGCCCTTGAAGGCCTAATTGAAGTGTTTACTTGCTTTTGTTCATGTATGACCGGCCTGTGTGTCGTGGTTTGTAAAACATGTAATTTGAAGTAAACCATTTGTAAGACCTTAAGGCCAGTAGTTGTGTATGTACCACATTCGTATTTGGTGTTTAGTGGACATTCATGCTTGGTGCTGGGTTCTTTTAAATTGCAACTTATAAAATTTCTTCCGCTAGAATGCTCTGTATAGGACGTTATGATTGGTTGCATGGTTTCCATTGAGTAACCACTTGGTCTGTCTGTGGTATATGGAGTCGGCCGGACCTACTGTTATATATTATGCGACGGATAGGGGGCGTTACATCTTTCACCGGGCTTACAGCTCAGAGAAATTAATCCCCTACCTCAGGCACTCAGCCCTACCTCAGCCTTTATAGATTTAGGCTTACAACTCAAAGAAATTAATCCCCTACCTCAGGCACTCAGCCCTACCTCAGCCTTTATAGATTTAGGCTTATAACTCAGAGATATAACTCTCCTACACTGAGATCTATATAAGATCCTACAGATAATATTGATTATAAAAAGAATAAATCCTTCACCCAGGTAGAGAGAAAATGGGGTGAAGGCTTCTTGATCAGTTCTTGATAGATCTGATTGCTTTAGATCCAACCTGTCTTAGCTTCTTCAAAGCTTCTTGAATTTGAACAAAGTATGGTTGATCTTCTTGTGAAGTTGGAGATGATCTTCAATCCAGCTTCCTTCTTCTATTCAGATGTGACTCTGAATTCTTCTTACAGACTTGTTTAGGATCTGCCAGAGACTTGTTGATTTCTGGATGAAGACTTCTCTTATTCTTCTTAGATTCGTTATCTATTTGATGATAGAATATGTCTTTATATAGACCCTATCCGAGGTTACTGACTGATCCGGTTCATAACAGCCTTCTGACAGCTCTGACAGATGCAAAAGCTTTGTTAGTTATGACAGCTGTCAAGTCTTTAGTCTTGACACATGATGCCTCAGTGTACTTTATCTCAGCAAAGAAAATTACGAGATAATACTTCAAATGTGTCGACATAAATAGACCATGTGTCGACATAATTCTTGATGATGTCGACACAGCTCTCATTATGTGGACATAGCCCGTCTTTATCTACTTGACACAACTTCTGTGGAATGTGTCGACACAAGTCCTGTGTGTCGACACAACTGCTTCTAGTCTCGATAAGGTTAGTGTTGACAGAATTCTTGTGTGTGTCGACACAAGTCCTGTGTGTCGACACAGATGTTATCGACTGAATATCTGTGCGTCGACACAAGTCCTGTGTATCGACACGATCTGCTTCTGGTCTCGACATAGTTGGTGTCTACAGAATTTCTGTGTATCGACACAAGTCTTGTATGTCGACACAATCTGGCTTCTGTTGTCGACATAGCCTTTACCAAGTGTTGACACAATTATTCTCAGGTGTCGACACTTGTACTTATAAAATTTTTTCTGCATTTCCTTAACCTGCACATCAAAACTCAACACACCATCAAATACACATTAATGAATTTCATTGAGTTAGGTGAGGCTTCTCCAAATCTGGTACATATTTTCCAATGTACCCAACATCGTGAATTCATGTACTCACTATTTTTCCATCTTAAAACTTTACATATATATATAGGTTCTCGGGGAAACCAACTTATTTATGCCGAATGAGAAGCCGAATCCCACCAAATTCCTCTTCCCAATGTTTCTGATTCTGCGACAAAGCAGCTTCAGTTCATCTTCTTCGATGATCCATCTTAGGCAGTGGATCTTCTTCTTTATCTCCTACAACAACAGTAGTTCCCTCGATGTTAAGGATTCGGGATTTCAATTTCGTTTCATACAACAAACTCAGTTACCGAGGATCGCCGCAAACCGAATATCTCAGTCTTCAGTGAAGTTCTACTACCGCTATCCATGGCTCTTAGAGAAACAACTGAATTGCTCGCAGGGGGAGAGCTTGTGCGAATAGGGTTTGCGTCGGCCACTGATGAATTCAGAAATGTGATTCTGATGTTGGAATCATACGGACTGTCTTTCATTCTTGGACACCCCTACAAAGTCCTAGACAAGGATGTGCTAGAGTGTTTCTCAAATGCTAAGCTCCGTAGAGAAGACACGGTCATCAAAAGCAAAGTTCGTCAAGTTAGGAGTAAGGTGAAAACATCCATCCTCACAAGGTACTTACGACTTCCTTAATGTGATGAAGCTGATCAGTTGGAAGAGGATGATTTCTCGAGGGCACTACTCTTCTGTGGCTTTCCATGAGGAACAAAAGTTGTCAAGCGTAAAGGGATGAATGAAGAAGGAAAGCTCTTATCAGACATCATCGAAAAAGTTTCGTTATGTAAGACTGGATCTCACGACTACCTCTCTTCAGAAATGTTCAAAATTCTGTTGGTCATTATCTGCAGAAAAAAATTGACTGGGGTAAAGTGTTATTTGCAAGAATCAAGGATAGTCTCCAAGCACCAAATTTTGGCAGGATTCTTAGTTTATATCTGAATCAGCTTGACCATGGCACCTTTGATATGACCAAAGATGTACTTATCCATCATCTGAAGAAAATCGATGCATCTATTTTCTCCAGGTGGGATAGGAGGATACAATGACCAAGAGGAATCAACTTGAAGCGTGATGTTGAGGAAGATGAGGAAGTTCCTGAGGAGAGACTTCCTACTCGTAACCCCCATGAGATTCCTGAAGGATCAAGTGCAAGAATGGAGGGGGAGTTTGTTAAACCCCAAGTGGCTGCTGAGCAAGTGCCCTTGGTGGTTGTTTCTTCTATAGTTCCAGATGTAATGGTTCATCCTGCAGAGTCAGTGATACAAGATTTAGTTGCAGAGACAGATGATCTTCATACAGTACTTGCTGAAATTGGTAGGGTTGCTACTGTTGAGATAGTATCAAAATAGAATGATAATGAGATTGTTGTTGATGTTTATGAGGAGATTGTTGTTGTTACTAAAGGTGGATATGTTGAGCTTATGGATGAGCCAGTTGATGGTACTGAGCTAGATGTGGCAGATTATGATATTGTTGATGAGGATGAGCTAACTGCTGATAATATAAATGATTCTTCCATGATTGTTGCCACAGAGACTCTGATTGTAAATCTCCTTGATGTTCTACCCGTAAGGTCTGAGGGGGGCAAAGTCATCCTTTAATCTCCATTCAAATGGAGTTGGATAGATATGTGCGTAAACTATAGAGAAAAATGGCTGCACTTCCTGGTGGACCTCTAGTAGAGGAGGTAGAAGTTGTTGATCTCTCTGATGAGGAAAGAGATACAGAGGTGCATCCTCCTGTCCTAGAGGCTTCTGCTACTGAATTGACATATAAAGCTCGTGTTACCTGTATGGAAGAGTCTTCTAGTGACTCAGAATAAAGTACCAATCTCCCCTCTACCCCCCAGAATTCCTGTTGTTGATGATCCAAGTACAATTACAGACATTCCTCTTCTAAAATCTATAGAAGCCTTGCTGGCAAAACAAAAGGCAAGTTTTGAACTCTCTTTGAAGAAAGTGCTGAAGAAAGTCAAGGAGACAGGGAAAGATATTAACAATGACCTTGTAGAGATCAAGGTTTGTTTTGACAAACTGGATGATAGGCTGGACTCTTGATCTGTGCAACGTGGCCAAGCAATTCTTCATACTATGGCAGGACTGAAAAGTAACATGAATGTCCTCCAGAACGTTAATGTAAATGCCAAAATGGTCATTACTGCCCAAAATGAGGGGATGAACTATTTTGATGACTAGATGGTATACTATAGCAATGTTATTGCAGCTGAGGTACTTGCAGAAGTCCAAAAGGAGGAGAAGAATTGCAAACTATGGTAGGTGCTATTGAAGCTCAGATGGTAGAATAGTTTAAGGCTATAAACACATACACTTATGATAACTTCAGCTAGCTTCATAATGAGATATTTGGTGGGCACGGTCATACTCATGATAGAATTCCTGAACCTGTAATGCCTGGTCTAGTACTTGATGATGTCCATCTTGCCCCTAATTATTCACAATATTGGACAGACACTCAGGACTTCTCTCAGTATGGAACATGATCTGTTGATGCTGCTGTTAAGCCAGAATTCCAGATGATTGAAGACATACCTCCTCCTGCTCATAATAAAATAAGATATGGTGAAGGCCCCCTGTTGTAAGGTCTGAGCCAACGAGATAAATGGTTGAAGTCTAGAGTCCTGTCTCCAAGAGCATTATCGTAGACACCTTCAAATTGGTAGACTTTGCAAATGAGAACAAATGGGATTATTATAGCAGGGAGGAGTGGAGGAAGCAAGAGGTTGTTAATGCCAAAAGAAGGTTACACTTCAGAAAGTACATATTTGATGATTCAGAAGCTCCTCCAACCCCGTTCAAGTACTATCTGAAAGTGAGGGTTGGACCTGATATACTCTAGAGGGGGGTGAATAGAGTATCATTAAAACATTTTGCTGTTAATAAAATCTTTAGAGTAGAGCAGCTATACAGATACCAAAATTTGTTGTAAGTAAAAGAGCAATCCTAAGATAAACTAATCTATCACAAGCACAGCAGAAATAAACTAACTAACACAGGCACAGCAAGAACAAAAAGGAAAGAGAGCAATCAGACAACACAAGAATTTTTATAGTGGTTCCCCAACCTGGGTACATCCACTCTTCTACCACCCTGGTAGGAATCCACTAACAGGTTTTGATCAGGTGACTGCCACCAATGAGCTTTTGATCAGGTGCTCAAAAACCAACCCAAGTCTTTTGATTAGGAGACTTGCAACCAAGGAATAACTTTTCAAGGGAGTTAAAGAACCCATTGTACAATGAGGGATTGAGAGAGTTATGTTGTCTTCTCTTTCTCAAATCAACTGAGAAGACTTGTGGATCTTTGATGTTATCAAAGTTCCCCCTGGATTATTGAGTTGTTCAGGAAGGTTGGAGCTTTGCTTCGTGGTGAGTAGGTCTTCTTTCTTTAGCCTTGACCAGGAGAGATCCAGGAACTTCTTGACTAATAAAGATTTGTTGTCCTTGAAGAAACCTGGAATTTAGAATGAAGAAGACTCTTGATTTTGATGGATGTTCTTCTTCTTCTTCAGCAGTGTCAAGATGAAAACCAGATTGTTTTCAATATAGAGAAGAATTAGAATTTTGTTGTTGTCAATCTTCTCTGTAAGACTGTATTCTCTTTCTGGCCTTGACTTTCTTGCTGCTTTTCTTCTGAAGTTGTATCGAGAAGAAAGAAGAAATCACTTTTATATGATTAATGGAATTTGTCCTTTGAATTTTTTTGAATTCCTTCCTGCATTGATTGCTGACGGCCTTGAGAATGTTTGCATTAATTGATTTCCACAACTGTCCCATTGAAAAATGGCAAGTAATAATCCTGATGAATGTCATAATCAATGCTGCTTCTAATGGTAATATTCAGAGAATATCAAGCATTGATTATTCAGGAATTACTATAATAAAATAAGGATAGAAGGAAGGAAAAATCCAAGTCTGGACCTGCACAGAAATCGTCGAGCAAAGAACAGATTTCATCGACCTGGGTCCAGAGTTCGTCGAGCTGAGCAATCATGTTCGTCGACCAGATAATTGTTGTTTGTCGACCTGAGATCCAAGATCGTCGACCTAAGAATAGCTAACTGCTTTCTTAAGAAACTTGCCAATTCTGTGCTTTAAGATTGTCGAGCTGATAACATAAATTCATCGACTGGAGTTCAGAGAAATGTTTTTGGACTTTGAATGTTAAAGTAGAACATCCAGAAATCGTCGAGCTGAGAACCAAGTTCGTTGAGCTCAACTCAGAGAATTGTCTCTGAGTTCGTCGAGTTAGCACGACTTTCGTCGAGGTGAGTTCGACGAACGTCGAACTCACTTTTCTGAACTTTTGAAATTTCTCTAAGTCTGAAGTCTTTTGCAGTCTGTTGTTCACTGGTCCATACAATGTTGTCTCTAAGGACATAGCCTGGACTCTAGGCCACAGACATGACCATGGATATACAAGGTGGGTCAATAATCCTAGTTTAGTGAACCTAGCCCAAATCCAACTAGGGATCCAACAATCTGCCCCTATTTTGGTGAGGTCACTAATTACAAACACAAAATATTTACAAAGTAAGAGAAACATATATATATATATATATATGGCAGAAAACTTTAAAATATGCAGTAGATATATATATACAATGAGCTTTGTATCATGAAATAAATAAGTAGTTTTAAGACATACAGAAGGACCAAATAGTTTAAAACTCATTTCTTATTCTTTGACTCCTTTTGCTTATCCTCCTTTGCTTTATCACCAGGCTGAGTGAATATGATTTCCCTATTTGGATTAGTTGCTTGACTCTTTGACATAGTCATATCAGCAGCTCCAATAATATTTAGAGAAGTATCCCTTGGCATAACAGCCTCTGAATGCAATTTCATATAATCATCAACATTAAAGAATTTATTAACATTTACAAACCTGATTAGTTCCTCCTTCCTGTATTTGGACATAGTTGAGTATTGAGAGGTATCCTTTCCTTAAGCTTTTGCCTTGTTGATCACAGATAGGCCAACCAATTCTTGGAACCTCGCCATCCTTGCAGTAGTAGCTGCTTCCGGGTACTCAAATGGAATAGGAGGAGATGCATGTCTTTTTGGACTGTCAGCCTTTTAAGATTCTAGTGCTTATTATAGATGTTGTTGTTGATGGTGTTACTGCTATTTATGTTGCTTGCCTGAGGAATACCTATGCTGGCTGCTTCCTGAGGAATAGGATCTACCCTACTGTCTCTGATAGGTTTGATATTTGGTAAACCTTTGAGAGGAAGAGCCTGAAGCACCAGCAGTAGGTGGAGGAGGAGGAGGAGGGTCTTTCCTGTATCTCTGTGGAGGAGGTGAATACTTCCTACTTTTCTTCCTGTCATTCTATTGATTCTTTGACAGCCACATCCAAGCTGGCATGCCCTTGTAGGGAGTAATATTCTGAAGAATATATTATGGAGTATCATGTGTTTGGTTTGGTTTTGGAGAAGCAGCTTGAGGGGCTTTCCTTTTCTTAGAAATTTTCTTTTTCTTATCAGAGGGACTATCATCTAAATCCTCTTCATCATCATCATCTGAAGAGTATTGTGGAGTATCATATAATGCATTAATTTCTTTCAATGCTTCTGCAGATATCAACAGTTTTTCTGCCTGGGGGGGGGGAGCTGGAGGAAGAGCTGGAGCTGGAGTTGGCGAACTATGTACATCAGTGCATTCAGCAACTGATTTACTCTCTTCTTCTATATCTTCCATGATCAACTCATCTAGATCAGGCATGGGGCTATCATCCATAATGAAGGTTGGAGCAAAGATGACTCTGGGAAGGGATGAAGTAATGAAGGAATCAGCTCTTGGTGGAGATGGAATAATAGGAGCCTCTATAATAGCAAAACTAGCCTTGAGTTGCATGGCAACCTTGGGGCTTATTAGGTAGGTATAGGGAACTATAGCTATGGATGGCTTTATGATGTATTCTGGAAGAGAGTTCAAGTGAACTGTATCAAAAATATTCAACAAATTCAAAATATCTACTATGGGATTTATAATGTAATCACCAACAGTTGTTATTTTCTCTGCGATTGTCTCATCCAAATCCATATCAGATTCAATAAAATTAATTAAATCAATCAAATCATCAGCTACTTCTGCATCTACTGCTGCTTCTGCTTCTACTGCTTCTGCTGCTGCTTCTATTGCTGCTGCTGCTACTGCTACTTCTTCACAGAGTATCTCCCCCTGCCTGGTTTTAGTGGGTACTGGATCCAGGACCCTGACTGAAGTAGGAGGGATAGAGAGAGCAGAAATTTGAGCAGCAAGAGAGGAGATGAAAGAAGCAAGAGGTGAAATAGCCTCTATTATAAGAGTCCTGAGTACAGGAGTGATGTGCTCCAGGATGGTAGACAGAAAAGGGGAAACTGAGTCCATAAACTCAATTGGAGTCTAAATGGAAACAGAGAGAGAAGTAGGAGTGACATGAGGGAGGATGTCAACCTGAGGAGATGATGGGGAATGAGATGGAGAATGACTAGAAATGTCATGTACTGGAGATATGGGCGTGGCTGGGAGAGAGGTGAGTAAATTAAATGTGGGGATGAGAAGAATGTTTCATTGTTGATGTCTTGGAGGTGGGACGGAAGAGGAGATTGAGGAGGAGTTGTATGAAGTGGAGAGTCATGAGGTGTATGAGAGTGAATATGAGTTTGTGGAGGTGATGTATGAGAGTGAATATGAGTTTGTGGAGGTGATGTGTGAGAGTGAATATGAGTTTGTGGAGATGGTGTACGAGAGTGAATATGAGTTTATGATGGAGGAACTGGAGATGATGGAGGTGTAGGAGTTTGGAATGTGGTGTTGACATGGGAAAGGAGATGAATTTGGGAAGCTGGAGGTGGAGGAAGAGAAGATGGAGCATCCTCAGCAGGGTGGGGAGTGGCTAGAGCAGCCCGTGTACTCTCAGAAGGCCTGGAGAAAGAGGAAGAAGCCTTGGAGGGCTTAGGGATATTCCTCTCCCACCTGCCAAAGAGGGCACAAGTGATGCTCTTGGAGGCATTAATGAATATGGTTGGTGTGACCAGGGATTTAGCAGCCTTTTATAGAAGGAAGATTCCCAAAATATTTCCAAAACACACCTCCTTCTTGGTGTTCTTTTTCCTAATCATCTCAAACACAATCTTAGCCCAATTCACAGGCTTCTTATTCACCACAGCACACATCACCAAGAATTGATGCCTAGTGATGTAGTCATGGGCTGTGTGTTTGCCCAGCAGTACTTTGCCCACAATATCTGCTAAAAACTTATATTCAGCAGATAAATGTTTCTTTAGCAGTTTGTTGGGTGTTGCTCCAGAATAATCCATTTTATTCAGCATTTCATCAAATTCATCACTGTCAATCTCCAGTTCTTCTTCAACATTTGCTAATCCAAAAATATCGGTCAGGACAACGGGGGTAAGAGATATTTCATTACCCGATATGGTTCCAGTCATGGTGTTCTCATTTGGGGAGGAGGAAGAGTAAAACCATTCTCTGATCTCTGTACCAGCTATCTTTATTCTGGTGGTCATCAAATTCATCAACTGCTGATGTTCAAGCAGTTTCAAAATGTCCAGAAAGATGGGATCAGAGTGTTGAAATGATTCGAAATCTATATCAAACCCTGTATCAAACTTCATTGCTCCAAGACTGCCTGCTGGAATTGCCATGAGTTCTCCTACAACAAAAACGAAAGAGATCAAGTGCAATGGAACTGAAAACGCGGGACGGAGGTCGAAGAATAACCTAGATATAAGATTTTTCAGAATATGAATCAACAATCTCTGTTTGGCGAAAAATAAAAGAATTCTTCGATCTGAGGTCGACAAAATATTTTATAGTTGAAAAATTCGTCGATCTTAGTCAGAAGATTTGAAAATATTTCGTCGAGCTCTGTTCGACTAAAATTTTCTGAAGTAGATTCGTCGATCTCAGTTCAATGAAAATAACTTCACTCACAGAGTGTTCGTTGAACTCCGTTCGACGAATTTCTCTAGAACTTTTCCCAATTTGTCGAACTCCGTTCGTCAGTTCGACGAACTTTGAAAAATTCATTGAGCATAGACAGAAATTAAGTTAAAGCTTCTCCATTTATCATTTCAAGCTGATTTATAAAGAACAAGTGATTTCTTTCATTCAGGGGATTGGTAAAAATATCTGCTCTTTGTAAATCAGTGTAGATATAGACAAGTTTAATTTTATTTTTGTCTACACACTCTTTATTGAAAAGATGTCTAATGTCTATATGTTTGGTCCTACTGTGATTGACAGGATTTTGTGTTATGGATATAGTACTTGTGCTGTCACATAAGAAAGTTGAATTATTTAAGTTGAACCCATAGTCCAGGAGTTAGTTTTGAATCAACAGCATCTGGGAACAGCAACTGTCAGCTGCAATATATTCTGCTTTAGTAGTTGATGTAGACACAGATGACTGTTTCTTGCAGAACCAAGAACTAATCTCATACCAAGGAACTGACATGTCCATGAGGTACTTTTTTGTCTACCCTGCATCCAGCAAAGTCAGCATGTGAGTATCCAGTTAACTCAAATTCTAACTCAGTAGGATACCAGAGTCCTAGACTAGGATAACTCTTTATATATCTCAAAATTCTTTTTAGGAAAACTAGATGAGATTCTTTAGGGTTCACTTGGAACCTAGCACAAAGACATGTAGCAAATATTATGTCAGGTCTGCTTGCTGTAAGGTATAGTAGGGACCCAACAATTCCCATATATAATTTATGATCAACAGGTTTCCCATGTTCATCAAAATCTATTTTAGCATTAGTGGTCATGGGTGCTTTCTTTGCTGAGGCATCAGCCATCCCAAACTTTTTAATAAGCTCTTTAGTATACTTAGCCTAGGATATGAAAATGCCATCAGATAGCTGCTTCACTTTGAGACCAAGGAAGTAGGAGAGCTCGGCCATGCTACTCATTTCAAACTTTGAATGCATGAGGTCAGAGAACCTCTTGCATAGTTTGGAATCTGTAGACTCAAATATAATGTCATCTACATAAATTTGTACCAACAAAATTTGATCCTTATGGTGCCTAGTGAATAATGTCCTATCTATAATGCCTCTAGTAAATTTATGCTCTATTAGGAAGCTAGCTAAGGTCTCATACCAAGCTCTTGGAGCTTGCTTTAAACCATAAATAGCTTTATACAATCTAAAGACATATAAAGGATAAGTTGGAGAGATTAAACCTGGAGGTTATTCAACATAAACCTCTTCTTTAAGTACTCCATTCAGAAAGGCACTCTTGACATCCATTTGAAAGACTTTAAACTTCTTGTAGGCAGCATAAGCAAGGAAGATCCCGATTGCTTCTAGCCTTGAACTAGTGCAAAAGTTTGGTCATAGCCTATTCCTTCTTCTTTCCTATAACCTTGAGCAACAAGCCTAGCCTTATTTCTCACAATTACACCTAGGGCATCTAGCTTGTTTCTATATACCCATTTAGTTCTAATGACATGGTAGTCTTTGGGTCTTGGAACTAAATCCTAAACTCTGTATCTCTCAAATTGATTGAGTTCCTCTTGCATTGCAATAATCCAGTGTGGATCTTGCTCAGCATCTTTTATGGATTGAGGCTCAGCTTGAGAGAGTAAATAGGCATGCATCACATCTTGGTTGAGTTGATGCCTTATCTGTACACCTACTGACATGTCCCCAATCACTTGAGATATAGGGTGATCCCTTAGTGTGACAAGATCAGTGGGTGGAGTTGGTTCAGCAATAGCATGTGGAGTTAATTCCTCTTGTGGAATAATGTCTGATGTTGAATAAAGTTCAACCTCTTCCAAAAGTTCTTCTTCACTGTCTTCGTCAGCTTGTGGAGGAGGAGGTGATATAACCTCTTGTGGAAGGTTTAACTCACCCAATTTCTCACACAAGTGAGGTACCTGCAAAATGCTATTGGTAGAAATTTCTTTCTCCTTATAAGACATGTTAGCCTCATCAAAAGTCACATGCATTGATTCCTCAATTTTTAAAGAAGATTTATTAAACACCGTATAAGCTTTGCTGACTTGGGAATATCCTAAAAAAATTCCCTCTCCAGTCTTAGCTTCAAACTTTCTAATATATTTCTTGTTATTATTATGAATATAACATATACAACCAAATACTTTAAAATATGTGATTTTAGGTTTCTTCCCTTTAAGCAATTCATAGGGATTCTTATTCTTAAGTTTATGTATTAAACTCCTGTTCAGTACATAGTTTGATGTGCTTACAGCCTCTGCCCAAAAGTATAGGGGCATGTCAGCATCTGCAAGTAATGTGACTACAGATTCAATTAAGGTTCTATTCTTCCTTTCAGCTACCCCATTTTGTTGAGGAGTTCTAGGAGCTGAGAAGCAATGTCTGATACCTTTCTTCTCACAGAACTCATGCATAAGAAGAGAGTCAATCTCAGTACCATGATCACTTCTGATCAATGCAACATGAGTAGAGTACTCAATCTGTATTGTCTTGAGAAAATCTGTAAGAACTTTGAATGTATCTGACATAGATCTCAGAAAGAACACCCAAATGAATCTTGAGAAGTCATCTACAACAACTAGAGTATAAGAATTCCCTCCTAGGCTTTGTACAACAATAGGTCCAAAAATGTCCATGTGTAGCAAGTACAAGATCCTAGGTGAATCACTCTTATTAACTGATTTAAAACTATATTTAGTTTACTTGCCTAGTTGACAAGCCCTGCAGAGGTCTTCCTTCTTATAGGGACTAGAAGGCAAACTTCTCACAAGGTTGTCTTTAGATAACCTAGCAATGTTTTTCATATTAACATGTCCTAGTCTTTTATGTCATAGATCATTTTGATTGCTAACAATATTAAGTAAACAGATATCTGAAGTTGCAGAATGAAAATCAACTATATATATGTTACCTTCTCTATTTCCAATTAAAATAGTTTGTTTTTCTTTATTAGAAATGATACAAGAACTTGAGTTAAAATGTACCTGATAACTTTTATCACATAGTTGACTTATGGAGATGAGGTTATGCTTGAGTCCACTTACATATGTCATCTTCTTGAAAGTAATTGCTCTAATATTTACTTCTCCAAAGCCTTCTGACTGGCCATAATTTGAATCACCTTTGGTCCCAGCTTGGACTTGTAGTTATTTAAGTTGTCCTTGCTGTCAGTCATATGCTTGGAGCATCCACTGTCCAGATATCATTGTTGATTAATAGCTGGACAGCTCTTTACCTGTAAAGAAAACAATTAGTTGTTCTTGACCCAGGTCACCTTGGGTCCTTTATATTGCTGATAAGAGAAGCTTGATATAACTGAAAATTCAGGATGGGATTTATAGCCTAAGGGATGATATCTTCTGGGAGGAATTACCCAATCAGCAAGTGGATTAAAAGGTTTTCTAGGTTGATTAGGGTTTCTATCAAAATTATGATTTTTGTTAAGTCTGACAAGGTTCGACGAAAAGTTATAGGTTCGTCGACCAGAGTTCGACAAAGTGGGATGAGATCGTTGATCTCTACTCAGAGAATGAACATATTCATTTTTATGCCCCAAGTTCATCGATCTCTACTTAACGAACCATACACAGTTCGTCGATCGCATTAAGACGAATTATTATAGCTAATATTGGCGTTCATAGATCGTCGATCAGAGTTCGACGAACTAGTCACATTTCATTGATCTGAGTTCGACGAAATCTGTTGAACTTTGTTTTTTACTTAGAGTTTTCTGGTTTCTGTTCTTTTGTTTTTTAGAGTTAGGTAATTCTTTTGTGGTTTGTTTGTTGTTTATTACCTTTTTTCCTTAGCTGAAACAAATCTAATAGGGGTTGATAATATGTTCTTCTTAAGTATGGGGGGTAAACTTGATGATGCACCCAAGCCCAGTTTGTCATTCAGTCTGGCATTAACTGTGCTTATGATGTCCATCAGCTTAAGGCTTCTCCCATTGAGAGATTCCTCAAGTTGCTTAGCCTCACATAGCTCTGTTTTTAAATAAATGATTTGTTCATTAGTTAGAGTTAGTTCATCTTTTAACTTAGTATTTTCAGAAATCAGATTTTCTTGATTGGTCAATCTTTCCCTAAGTATTTTAATTTCTTTTTCAGAGTTAATTAGTTCAATACACATGGTTTTAAATTCAATTTTGAAACTGTCAGAACTATAATCAAAAGATGAAAGTACCTGATCATCTTCTGATTCTGAAGCTCCTTCATTGTCAGATACTTCTTCATCATCTGATTGGCTGTTAGAGGCATTGATGGCGATGAGGCAAACTTCCTTTGCCCTTGCCTCTTCTTCCTCACTAGAGCTGGAAGATGGGATTCATCTTCAGTGTCACTCCATGTTTCAGCAACAAGGCCCTTCTCCTTCTTTTTGTATTTGTTGGAGGAAGGCCTGCTACTTTGTTGTCTTCTGGAGTCCTCTCTTCTTATTTCTTTCTTCTGATTCTCTGGACACTCTGAGATAAAGTATCCAGGTTTCCTGCAGCCAAAACATACTATTTCTTTAGTTGGAGTTTTATCATACCTGGGCTTATCATCCGACCTGGATGATTTTCTCCTGAAGTCTTTTCTTGCCATTTTGTAAAATCTCTTGGCAAAGAGGCTCATTAGTTCTTCATTTACTTTTGAATCTTCAGTCTCTTAGGCAGCCTTGAATGCTATGTTGTGCTCCTTTCTTATTGGTGGAGGAGTCCTTTGTTCTGCAGCCTCTCTATACTTTATCAGTTGCTCATAGGATTTGAGCTTTCCCAATAGAGATTCCGTGGAAATCTCATTTAAGCTCCTGGCCTCCTTGATTGGCCAGATCATGGAATCCCATGAGCTTGGGAAGCACATGAGGATTTTATCATTTACTTCAGTAAGGGTGATGTCCTTATCTAAAGTCTTCAGCTCATTGATTATTGAGCCCAATCTATTGTACATGTCAGCAACAAATTCTGACTCATCCTTCTTGAAGTTCTCATACTAGGATATGAGATTTGATCTTCTGTCTTTCCTTTCATTAGCAGAGCCAGCCATCATTTGTTTTAAAGAGTCCCAAATAGCCTTGGCTGATGTGCATTTAGCCACCTTCTGGAAGATTTCATCATACATAGTCTGAGCCAGAATATTCCTGGCCTTTGCATCAGCAATCTTGGACTTCTGTGCATATGTCCACTCAGGTGGTGGAACAGCATGTGTCCTTGATGTTGAAGTAGATGTAGATGGTTGAGGAGGACCTATCAAGATAGAATTGTAGATGTCCTCATCAATGAAATTCATATAAAGTTTTATTCTTACCTTTCCGATGGCAAGCTTATTTAAGTTACACACTGGAGGTCTGTTGCTTGCATAATCCTTGTTCTGTGTCATGCTGTGAAGATAATCCTAAGGGAAATAGAGAGTCAGATCTAACAAAGGATCTTTTGGTTCAAGGGTTAGCTTGTACAACCAAAGGAACACTGCTCTGATACCAATTGAAAGTGAGGGTTAGACCTGATATACTTTAGAGGGGGTGAATAGAGTATCTTTAAAACATTTTACTGTTAATAAAAACTTTAGAGTAGGGCAGTTATACAGATACAAAAATTTGCTATAAGTAAAAGAGCAATCTTAAGATAAATTATTCTATCACAGACATAGTAGAAATAAACTAACTAACATAGGCACGGCAAGAACAAAAAGAAAGAGGGAAACCAGACAATACAAGAATTTTTATAGTGGTTTTCCAACCAGGGTACATCCACTCTTCTACCACCCTGGTAGGAATCTACTAACAGATTTTGATCAGGTGACTGGCACGAATGAGCTTTTGATCTAGTGCTCAAAAACTAACCCAAGTCTTTTGATCAGGAGGCTTGCAACCAAGGAATAACTTTTGAAGGGAGTTAAAGAATCCTTTGTACAGTGAGGGGGTGAGAGAGTTATGGTGTCTTCTCTTTCTCAAATCAATTGAGAAGACTTGTGGATCTTTGATGTTATCAAAGCTCCCCCTGAGTTATTGAGTTGTTCAGGAAGGTTGGAGCTTTGCTTCAGGGTGAGTAGGTCTTCAATCTTTAGCCTTGACCAGGAGAGATCCAGGAACTTCTTGATTGATAAAGATTTGTTGTCCTTGAAGAATCCTGGAATGAAGAATGAAGAAGACTCTTGATTTTGATGGATGTTCTTCTTCTTCTTCAGTAGTATCAAGGTGAAAACCAGATTGTTTTCAATACAGAGTAGAATTAGAATTTTATTATTGTCAATCTTCTCTATAAGACTGTATTCACTTTCTGGTCTTGACTTTCTTGTTGCTTTTCTTCTGGAGTTGTATCGAGAAGAAAGAAGAAATCACTTTTATATGATTAATGGAATTTGTCCTTTGAATTTGTTTTTTGATTTCCTTCCTGCATTGATTGTTGGCGGCCTTGAGAATGTCTGCATTAATTGATTTCCCCAACTGTCCCATTGAAAAATGGCAAGTAATAATCCTGATGAATGTCATAATCAATACTGCTTCTAACGGTAATATTTAGAGAAGATCAAGCATTGATTATTTAGGAATTACTGCAATAAAACAAGGATAGAAGGAAGGAAAAATCCAAGTCTGGACCTGCACAGAAATCGTCGAGCAAAGAACAGATTTCGTCGACCTGGGTCCAGATTTCGTCGAGTTGAGAAATCATGTTCGTCGAACAGATAATTGTTTTTCGTCGATCTGAGATCCAAGATCGTCGACCTAAGAACAGTTAACTGCTTTCTTAAGAAACTTGTCAATTCTGTGCTTTAAGATCATCGAGCTGATAACATAAATTCGTCGACTAGTGTTCAGAGAAATGTTTCTGGACTTAGAATGTTGAAGTAGAACATCCAGAAATCGTCTAGCTGAGAACCAAGTTCGTCGAGCTCAACTCAGAGAATTGTCTCTGAGTTCGTCGAGCTGAGCACGACTTTCATCGAGCTGAGTTCGACGAATGTCGAACTCACTTTTTTGAACCTTTGAAATTTCTCTAAGTCTGGAGTCTTCTGCAGTCTATTATTGGCTGGTCCATACAATGTTGTCTCTAAGGACATAGCCTAGACTCTAGGACACAGACATGACTCTGGCTATACAAGGTGGGTCAATAATCCTAGTTTAGTGAACCTAGCCCAAATCCAACTAGGGATCCAACACTATCCAAAGCCAAAATCCTACTTTGACAGATATTATCAGAAAAACCAAGGAAAAAATGTTTAATTGTCTTTCAGTTGATGGTTGTGGATTTTGGTTTCCCCATATAGAACTTTTTATTATATATATAATTTATTCTTTTGGCTGTAATGTTTTATCTCTTATTCTTTTATATGTTCTTTTATGTTAATGTTTTATGATTATTGTGTGTACAATTAACCTTAGTTTGTAGGATTTTGACTTCATCAAATAGGGGGAGATTGTTGGATATTGTATCCACAATAACTCTGATTTGAAGAAGTGTCCCTTGAACTAAGATGAATTGAGTTTGCATTTGATGTTATTTTCTAGTTATGTGCTTGCAGAATGATATTGTCAAGTACAACCCAATGTCAGGTTACAGTTGGTCTTGAAACACAGGACAACACAATGTAATCCCTCATTGTGTAGGCCAATGTGTTGACTCACGTGTAATCTCTCTATTGGGGGTATACGTTTTATTTCAAGTGCATGAGAAAAATCCAAGAAGATCAAGTTGCGGCCTTCAGAAGAGAAGATTTCTCTAATTAAAATTCGTCAAGTATAGTAATGGTTATTCCTCGAATTCGTCGAGTATACTTATGAATTCTCATCGAATTCGCCGAGTGTACTCGTGAATACTTGATGAATTTGTCGTATATGCTTACTGTCACTCACGAGTTAGTCGTATTTACTTAGAGAATAATCTCTGAATTCCTGGAAATCAGTTAAGTAAAAGTCGTCGAGTATCATTGTGTATACATGTCAAATTCGTCGAGTATATCTGCTAATACTCGTCGAATTTGTCGAAAATACATGTCAATACACGGAGAATTCATCGTGTCATCTCGACGTTACTTCTCTAGATTTCTCTAAGTGATATTCGTAGAATATCACTTGGTTTGGCGTCGAATGCATCGAGTCAGCTAGCTGATACTCGTCGAATTCGTCGATTATACGAGCTGATACTCATCGAATTCGTCGAATATCTCTCCTGCCAAGCATTGAGTTATATGATCGATCTGGGTGGATTTGTCCAAGTAAAATTCGTCGAGTTTCCTAGTTGTTCGACAAGTATACCCATACATACTCGATGATATTCGACGAATTATACTTAGGGTTATTTTCTTCTCTTTTCAAAATTCACAACTCGGGTTCATCTAGAATGCTATATATAATAATTTCGGATCTCTCGATATGGTAGGAAATTTCTAGTCGTTACCGAAGGAGGTTCTCTATATATATATATATATGGTGGATTTCAATCAACCATAATCATGCTTAATTGGAAAAATCAAGAAATCTCAACAAAACGAAACATTCCCGTCGGCGCACAATCGTTCTTCGCTACTCCGCTAGGCCGACAAATCTTTGCAGCACGATTCATTTTTCTTCAAGTCAATCGACTAGATCGTTGATCTCTAAAGGTTTTGATCGTCTCAGATCTAGTCGAACCGTACATCCAGATCCGAATTTTGAAGACTTTGATTTTTTTTTGTTCTTCAAGTCATTCACGATCAAATTTTCAAAGGAACGAGGGATCGAAGATTTCAGATTTGTTGAAGATTTTTGTTAATCTTGTATTGTGTAAAAATTTATATTATTGTAGGAAGTTTCTCCCTTCGAGTTGTAGATCCTTATTTGAGGATCGAGTTGTAGATCTGTGTTTTTGGATCGAGTTGTAGGAGAGGTTGTTCTCCGAGTTGTAGGAGAGATTGTTTTTGGATCAACTTGGAGAGGCTGTCTTCAAGTTGTAAGATTTAAGGCTCTGAGGTGTAAGATTGTTTGCAATCTGATATAAAGGTGAAGTAGTCGAATCTAGCCCTTCGTGGTAGATAGACGCGGAGAGATAGTGGACGTACCTAACTCGGGAAACCACTATAGATATCTGTGTTTTCTGTGTGCTTATTTTTTAGTAATTTTTATTCCGCAAAAGATGCAGAACACGCCTATTCACCCCTATTTGGGTTGACACTAGATACTTTCAGTGGGTCCTGTCAAAATTTTGAAGTGAAGTCAATAGGGAGCGCGGCCTGCTGCTATCGTCAGTGATAGTTTTGTGTTTGTCTGCTGTTGTTGTTATCCCGGGTCATGCGGTTTGAGGCTGGATAACCACGAGACCAAGCAGTTAGTTTAGTTAACTGCCTATCCTCCAGCGGTAGCTGTATCATTTGTGACAGTGACCTTATTCACCTCCTGTGCCTATAAATAGTGGTCTCGATCCCGTCATTTGTATCTTAGATCACATAGAACAGTTGCTTGGAGGAAGGTTGAGTTAGACTTTTCTTAGCTGCGTGACAAGGAGTTGTGAGTTCTTGAATAACTATCTATGAACTGTGCAGTTAGCGCTGGGTGATGAGGCAACTAGTACTGTTAGTTTGGTCAGTGGTAGCCTCAATGTGAAAGTCACATAAGTAGTTGGCGTTTTGAAACTATCGCCTGACGATAAGGGCTATCATTGGCAATATCTCGGGTTGACTATCTGAGAGGTTTCTCCTTGGTAGTTCTCAAGTAGGTGGTCTGTGGATCAGTTTGTGCGGTTTAACTTTTCAGTATGCATGAACTGGGAGGTTTTTGTCCAATAGAAGTCAAGGACTTGTTAATGCGAACAGGCAGCTTGAAGGCCTCATATTTGTAGTTCGGCAATTTGTACTTAGCCTGTTTTTGTTCTCCATCGGGTGCAATGCGAAATCATGTCTTGCACTTGTATGTCTCGCGTTGTAAAGCAGAAAATAAATCCAATTATTTCCTCTTGCATCTTCTATTGTTAGTGGTTTATTTGTCTTGGTTGGATGAGAGTAGTCCTGTGACCTCCGGTTCTAATTTTTTACATATATAACTAGCAATTAGTTCATCAATTCGATTCCTTCAATCATTTACAAGGGGATCTTAGTTCAACTACCAGCTCTTCTTTATTAAAGTTCCCAAACAGGACTCTACTGTAAAATTTATAAATCGTAGAAAATGGGAAACCAGGGGTAGGAACACTCAACCAATCTGAAGCCAAATAAATCAGATGCACTAGAAGAGCAAGAAATCTTATACTATCAACAGTCTTTATAAGACAATGCATACATGGAGAGACATAATTCGTTGATGTACCCAATGGAAGCAAAAACAAGAAAAAGAGAAACTAGTCACGTGGTCACAATGAGATGTCAGCGACTCTGCCAAGCTGCCTACGGAGTCCGCTTAAGCCGCCAAGTTGCCAGACCACGACCTAGCCGCGCGGATAACCCATTATTCCAATGCTGAAAAAGAACCATGTCCGCCAATCTGCGAGATGCCTGACCGCGAGATCACCTAGCTGCCAGACCACCGCGAACACTGTTGCCGAAATGAACAAGATACCAGAAAAGGACATCTTATTGAACTAGGAAAGAGTTGCATAAGAGACCTTATGGCCGCAAGACACGACCTGTTTCTAACCGTTGGTTACTAACTGCAGAGTCCGCATTGTCACTGACCGAAACTAGAACCTATTTCATGCCTTTCCAGCGCTAACCGCACAACCTACACGACGCAAACTGGCCAACTCTCCAAACTATGCTAATGGAAAATCATGTCTGCAACAACTACCCAAGCTCACTTACTGTTCATTCAGATGTAAAGTTGATGTGACATTATGTCCTATTTATAGGCATGAAGAGGCGTGTGATCACCGCCCTAGCTGATAGGATCACTGCCCTATCTCGCGGCGAGCACTGAGAGTATCTGCTAAACCCCGACCACAATGTCGGTCCGTCAAGTCACCGCGACTAGCTAGATAGCCAGTTGATTGCAACACCAACAGACCCTGCGAAAACACCACCAGACCACACACTAGTGGATATAGCGCCAGTTCAAATGCACTTGCGAACACTACTCCAGTCCACGCACTCCGAGCCCGCAACCAAAGCACATAGGACTGACAACTGCCGAACTTGGTGGACAAGGAAAGAAATCCACGCTAATAGTGTGACCTATCGGACTGAGCACACATGGGTTTGGTGCAAAACCAGACCAAGTCCACACCACCAACCAACACTAGTGCAAACACAGCACAAGAGGATACAAAGGCCAGTCTACACAAAATAGGCGGACTCTAGAATAATTCCTCTCAAACCAGCAAACTGCGCGGATTACCATCTTATCTACCCGGTTACCTTCAAGAAACAAACTGCCTGCCACTCCTTTGCGGACCTGACTAGTCGCCATACCTGTCTGTACAGACCGCGCGGACACATCACCCAGAACGCCACTTTCACTTCAAAAAATTTCAACACTATCCCTTGAAGTGAGAAGTGGGAACCACCCCCAGCAGTCCCTGTAACCGTGTAAATGGCCCCTTCGACAGCTGCCTTATGAAGATGTCCGCGATGTTGTCCTCGCTCTGCACATGTCCAAACAAAAGTGACCCCTCCAACACCTTCTCCCAAATGAAATGGTGCTCAATCTCAATGTGCTTGGTCTGCGTGGGACAGAGCGGATTATTAACCTATTTATGGGCACTTTCATTGTCAATGTGTAGCAAATTGGGACACTGCACTTCTTCATTGTCGTCCTCTACTAACATCCTAATACATATGGCTTCCCTAGTTGCCAAGGCTGAAGCTTTGTACTCAGCTTCTGTAGTAGAGACGGACACAGAATCTTGCTTCTTGCTGCACCACGAAATAGCCGCTAATCCACATGTGAAGACATAACCAGATGTCAACTTCCGGTTGTCTGAATCTCTCCCATAGTCAGCATCTATGTAACCTTGCAGGATGAAGTCCGTGTCTCTCCCATAAAGGAGGCCCATATCAGAAGTGGACTTCACGTACTTCAGAATATTCTTTGCCACCATCAGATGAGGCTTCCGTGGTTCTGCCATATATCTACTTACTCGGCCTACAACATAAGCAAGCCCTGGCATTGCAATCGTAAAGTAAATAAGACTCCCAACCAGAGCTCGGAACACTACAGGATCTAGAAGTATCCTCCCCTCATCTCATCGAAGCTTGATGCCAACATCAAGTGGAGTATAGCTACTCTTTCCCTCCCACATGCCGAACTGCTGAACGATCCGCTCTGCAAAGCCCCTTTGGTTAACGAGTATGTCGCTTGCTTTCCTCTTCAGCTTGAGTCCAAGGAAGTGGTGGAGCTCACCTAAGTCCTTCATCTCAAACTGAATATCTAGCTCTGCCCAGAGCCTATCTACCTCCACCTCGGAGTTCCTCGTGACGATCATGTCGTCCACATATAATAGCACCAATATATGAAGATCCCCCTCTTCCTGATGAACAGGCTCGAATCTGAATCAGAGTCAAAATAACTGGAGGTATTCTGCAATCTTCCCGTACCATTGAGAGAACACTCGAGCTACAAGGCAAGACTTGTATTGCTCTATGCACACATCTTCCTTCTTCTTTAGCTTGTATACACACTTACATGTCACAGGAGTAACGCCTTTGACCTTGGGCACAAGGTCTCATGTCTCATTTTACCTGATAGCAGCCATCTCCTCTTCCATGGCGTTATCCCACTCCTTTACTCTAATGGCGCCTTCAAAGCTAGAAGGCTCCTGCACGTCCAGAGGGCCTGCGAAGAAACAAGAGATCAAGCTCACCGTATTTCCTTCGTTATAACGAGCCAGTGATTTGATGGTCCTCTTCGATCTTCGAAGAGCCTGACCCTTGCTGACTACCTCTGCTGCTTGTTTTGAATCAGCTCCGTTCCCAGACACATAAGGAGAATCGCTCCCCCTGCTTCCTGAACCAGAATACTCTTCTCCGGAGCTATAAACACATGGAGCTTCATGTGACACAGGCTGCTACACCAGAAGATCCTTAACAGCATCCTCCTACCTGCCATTAGACCCGCTTTCCTGCAGCTCCATAGAGGAGCCACCTCCATATGACGTCAGCTCATACTTATCTCAAAATGATGAAATTCTTTGTCACAGAATCCATACACTTCCATCCCTTCTTCCGCTCGTAATAGTCCACGAAGAAAAGCTTTTTGCCTTCAGATCCAACTTTGTCTTGAGAGCATCCGAGATGTGAATGTAGTAGGTCGATCCGAACACTCGAAGGTGTCCAACTCAAGACTTCTCCTTAAACATCATCTCATGAGGAGACTTTATGTTGATCGGACTCAGAGGTATCTGATTGATGACATAAGTTGCGCAGGTCATCACTTCTGCCCAAAAAGACCATGGAATGGCTTTGGCATGAAGCCAACACTTGCAGGTCTCCATCAGATGACCGATCTTCCACTCTGCTACTCCATTTTGTTGCGGAGTATGCACACAAGTAAGCTCTCTTTGAAACTCATGCTTCCTGCAAAAGTTAGAGAACTCATTTGAAACAAACTCATGTTCTTTGTCCCTTCGCAACTTCTTAATCTACAGGCCAAGCCGGACCTCTGCCAGCTCCTTGAACTCCATAAATAAATGGAACGCATCCGACTTCTCCTTCATGAAATACACCCAAGTGTACCTTGAGTTGTCATCAATCAACACCATCATGTACCTGCTGCCTCCAAGACTGGCGGTGACGGTTGGCTCCATCAGATCACCATGGATACATTCTAAAGGTGATTTACTCCTAGTCTGCGACTTGTCAAATGGAATGCGATTAGCCTTTCCATACTGACACCCTGCGCAGACATGACCGTCGTCAAATGATGAAAACTTAGACCATCCTTTCACAAGGCTATTTACTGTCATAGCTTTCAATTTATCCATCCCAACATATCCCAGCCACTTATGCTAGATAGCTGCACTATCATTGTCCCTAATCTGATCAACATAGGAACTTGTTGATAACACAAAGAAGTCCCTTACCCTTCTCCATACATGAGCAACGTCAGCCTTTACCGCTAACACATTGCGGAGAAACTTCACTTCTATTGGACCGAACAGAATGTGATAGCCCGTATCCGCCATTTTGGTCACTGAGAAGAGGATCTTCTTCATGCCCGATACGTGATAGACACTCATCAAGATGAGTGGACCATTATCACTACCTAAAGAAACAACAACCACCTGCTCGACTTCATGAACTGTATCATCAGCAGTTATTATAGCTTCGTTACCTGAGAATGTGTGCAGAGAGGAGAACTTCGACTCATCTCCGGTGAGGTGGTGACCCCACCCCGAGTCCACTATCCAGTAATCTTTATAATCGATGGAGGACAAGGCACAGACACACGTGCCTGTCTTGAATGCATTCCCCTATCTAGCTTCCTCGTCACTGGAATCAGCTTCCTCTTTATTTGCAGCATGCCTCGGCTGCTGCTTGACCTTGCAGTCCTTCTTGAAGTGACCCAGCCAGTCACATCTGAAACTCCTGAGCCATTCCTCATTCTTCCAATCACGCTTAGGAGTATAACTCCTCTCTTGCAGATATGAAGTTGAAGGGCCATCACCAGCAGCATGCTTATTCTTCTTCTCCCATCTCTTCTTCTTCCATGAGAAGAGTGCCTCACTACATCCTACAGTGATAGTAACTCTAGCCATCTATCTATCTAAGCTCTCCTACGAAGCCAGCAGGTTCTACAGCTACAGCAAAGATGGTCGAGTGGTCCAACCTTGAATAGAAGTGACAAAGGCCAGATACTCCTTCCGCAAACCGCGGATTATGTGCCTCTTAAGTTTTGCTTCTGAAATATGCTCATCAAGGTCCAACGCTGAAATCTCAGTGCATAAGTTCTTCATCTTCAGGAAGAATGTTGAGATGGAAAGATCTCCTTGAGTCGCTCTCACCAACTCATTCCCCAGGAATTGTAGCCAAACTACTTTCTTCCTATTGAAAAACCCATCGAGGGAAGTCCAAATCTCCACAGCTGAGTGACATCTGATGATGTGGTCGAAGAGTTCTGGTTAGATGACCCACTTGAGATTAAACTCTATTGTGGCATTTGTCTTCCTCCAAGCTCTCACAGCTTCAGCATTTCCAGTAGCAGCATTAACCACTTTCCTGTCGTCTCTGCAGACGACCTCCCATAGGTTCTCACCCATAAGATAGCTTTCCATACATGACCTCCACTTCTTAAAGTTGGTCGATGTAAGAAGATCAATTCCAAGACCTCTTGCAAGTCCATCTTCCATTGCATTAACACTGGTTAACTAAGACTTTCAGAAGCAACAAAGCAAACTATCAGTTGATAGTTGTTCAAGCCTTTGTTCCCTCTACCATGTAAAAATTTGTAAACCGCGAAAAATGGGAAACCAGGTGTAGGAACAATCAACCAATCCAAAGAAAAATAAACCAGATGCACTAGAAGAGCAAGAAACATTGTACTATCAATAGTCTTTATAAGGCGAGGTATACATGGCGAGACATGATTCGTCGATGTACCCGATGGAAGCAAAACAAGAAAAATAGAAACTAGCAGTGCGGTATCAATAAGAAGTCGCTGACTCTGCCAAGCTGCCTACGGAGTCCCCTTAAGCCGCCAAGTCGACAGATCGTAATCTAGCTGCACGGACAACCCATTATTCCAATGCTGAAAAAGAACTCTATCTGTCAATTTGCAAGCGGCCTGACCGCGATGTCGCATAGCCTCCAGACCGCCGCGAACACTGCTGTCGAACTGAACTGGCTGCCAGAAGCGGGCAACTTATTAAACTGGGAAAGAGTTGTAGAAGAGACCTCCTGGTCGCAAGCCGCAACCTGCTGCTAACTGTTGGCTTCTAACCGCAGAGTCTACATTGTCCCTGACCGAAGTCAGAAGCAAGTCCCTAGCTTTCCAGCGCTATCCGCACAGCCTACACAACACAAACCGGTCAACTCTCCAAACCACGCGAATCGAAAATCTCATCTACAGCAACTACCCAAGATCACTTAATGTTCATTCAGCTGTAAAGTTGATCTAATAGTGGGTCCTATTTATAGGTGTGGAGAGGAGTGTGATCACCGCCCTAGCTAATAGGATCACCGCCCTATCTCGCGGCAAGCACTGAGAGAATCTGCCAGACCACGGTCACAATGTTGGACTATCTAGTCGCCGCAACTAGCTGGATAGGCAGTTTATTGCAACACCAGCAGTCCCTGTAGAAACACCACTAGACCGCAAACTAGCGAACACAGCACCAGTCAGCACAGACCTGCGAACACTACTCCAGTCCGCACACTCAGTGTTTAAATTTTTGAAGTGAAAGTGGTGGATTGTCCGCGCGGATTGTGCGGACAGGGGTGGCGACTTTCCAGGTCGGCAAGGGTTGTGCAATCGGCTTGTTCCCTGGAGGTAACCGGGAGAATAGGTTTGTTATCCGCGGAGTTCGCTGAGTCCGAGTTGCGGACTGGTTTGGAGCTCGCAAGTTCAGCTTAGGCTTGTGCCTTGGACTTGCTCTGGTGTTGCGGTTGGTGATAATCACGGAGTTCGCCAGATTGTGCGGACTAGTGTTGGAATCCGTCAGGTTGTGGGAACTGGATCTTGAGTTTGCTGGTTTGGAATCCGTGCCTTGGTCTCCTTGTGGTGTGGACTTGGTCAGGATTTGTTCCAAGTCCAGGTTGGCTGTCTGATAGGTCGTGCAGTCTGGTTCTATGTCTGACAAGCTCGGCAGCAGTCCATCATGCTCTAGTTGCGAGCTCAGGTAGTGCGAATTGGGGTTGTTTCCACAGTGTCTGCCTGTATGGCAACCAAATTTTATTTTGGTGTTAAGAGGTTTGGCTGGGTATCTTGTTGTGGTGGTGCTACCTTGACGGATTGGATGTCTGGCCTAGTTGAGGCGTACTGATATTGTATATGCAGCTTGGCGGATACACTCTGTTCTCGCCGCGCGATAGGGTGATGTTCCTATCAGCTAGGGTGGTGATCACACACCTCTCTACGCCTATAAATAGGACCCATTGTGACATCAATACACACCGAGTGAATAGTCGAGCAGTTACTGCGGACAGGGTTTTATATCTGTGTGGTTTGAAGTGCTTGACCGGTTTGTGTTGTGCAAGTTATGCGGACAACGCTGAGAAGCCAGCAACTTGGTTCTGACTTCGGTCTGGGATAGTGCGGACTCTGCGGTTTGCAACCATCAGTTAGTAGCAGGTCGCAACTTACGACCAGGCTGTCGTCTCTTCTGCAACTTGTTTCCAAATTCAATAAGTTGTCCGGTATGGCAGCTTGTTCAGTCCGATAACAGCAGTTCGCATGATCCAGCAGCAGCTAGGCGACCTCGCGGCCAGGCGGCTTGCAGTTCAGCGAACAGATTTCTTTTCAGAATTGGAATAATGGGTTGTCTGCGAGATTTGGTTGCTGTCTTGAGACTAGGTGCCTTCAGCGGACTCCCTGGGCAGCTCGGCAGGGTCGGCGGCTTTAGCGGACTCCTTGACACCGCGCGGCTTATTCTTCGCTTTGTAATTTTTTCTGCTTTCATCGGATACATTGGCGAATCCAGTCTCGTCATGTATGTCTTGTCTTGTAAAGATTTTAGGATAGTACAAGCTTCTTGCTCTTTTATTGGCTTTTTATTTGCCGAGGCTCAGATTATTTGAGTGTTCCTGTACCTGATTTCCCGTTTTCCACGAATCACAAATTTTTACACTCCAAACCCGCAACCAAAGCACACAAGACTGACAACTGCCGAACTCGGCGGAAAAGGAAAGCAATCCACGTAGACTGCGCGACCTCCCGGACTGAGCACACCTGGACTTAGTACAAAACCAGACCAAGTCCACACCACCAGCCATCCCTGGTGCAAACACAGCACCAGCGAATACAAAGACCATTCCGCACAGATCACGCGGACACATCACCCGGGCCGTACAGGCCGACACTTTCACTTCAAAAAATTTCAACATCTACAAAACAACTCTAAACCAACAGGACAACGCCTATCAAGATTGAGACCAATTCAAATATAACCATCATATCATACTCTAACACAAGTTTTTATTCATTAAACATGTAGCTGCCTTCTTGTGACTCCTAATTGAAAAAAGAGAGTGAAATAGCTTTTGCCATTGCTGAAACATGATGATGTAACTCACAAGTTTGGGCAGAATTGTGGCCCTGCAATTAGGTTTGGAGGTCATTTTCATCAGAATTGGACCTCCAATTCTAACTTTGAAGCCACAATTAAAATTTTAGAGTTCAAGGTTTTCAGAATCTATGCAAGATAATTGGAGTGTCGTGTTGAGGCTGAAGGGTTATGACTGTGTGCGGAGCATGGATATAGGAGGGCGAGAGCTCGAACGAGAAACTCTGCAGAATCATCCTCAGACATAACTTGGCTTCAGTCAGTGCAAAGTTCTGCCCGATGCAAATGCGAGGGCCCCAGCCGAATGGGAAGAAAGCCATTTGACCGCTCTTGGTTGCCTTCAAGATGCCTTCCGCAAATCGCTCTGGGTTGAACTCGTGGGCGTCTTCTCCCCAAATTTCGGTATCGTGGTGGACAAAGAGTATGGGCAGAGAAAGTATTACCCCTTTGGGGTATGTGATTCCTCCCAGTTCCACATTGCTGGAGGTCATCCTGGTTAGTGAAATCACTGGTGGATATAACCTTAGAACCTCGTGCAAAATCATGTTCACCTGCACCAGTTTGATAAAAAAGCAACAGAAGCTCGTTAGTGTGTGATGCTTGCTTGTTGATATTCTTGCAAATTTAAGGCTCTCATTTGGGACAACAGTTGTAGCGTATAAGCGGTGAAGGAGTTAAATTCAAGTTTTTTACCTAAGATTCTCTTTTCAAGATGTGAGCAGTTAATACAGGACTGGTAATGTTTTGGCCAAAAAAATGTTATTTGGGAAGACAACATTCGTGATCACACCTACCCAAACACTACCCCGACATTTTTCGTACATACTTTCACAACTGCCAGCACATTGTGCTGTCCCAAACATGATTACCTTTATCATTGGGTTGAGATATTTTAGAGCTAAAAAAGAAAAGAAGTAAAAGTGACCAAAATAGCATTAAATGAACACAGAAATGGTTAGATATCACCCACAATCTTCAATTGGTTCAAACCGTCGAAGGCGGGCGAATTTTCGCCAAATACTTGGCGCACCTCCTCGCGTGATCTTTCCTGCCAGCTTGGATTCATGCTCAGTAAAACTATAGTCCAGTTGAGCAGAACATTTGTTGTCTCTTGTCCTGCAAAGTAAAAAAGCTTACATTCTTCAATAACCTCTTCCATAGTCATTCCACCATTCTTCAACTTCTCATGCTCTTTAAACAGTTTCAAATTGGATTCAATCAACAGGCTTAACAGATCATCGCCGACTTTCTCGCCAGATTTAATGGTCGTCTCTCTCTTTTCAATCATGCTTCGGAGGAGAAATCGGACCTCTCTATCGACTTGCTTTCTTTGCCTATTTAGTGGAGTTGGCAAAAACCTGCAACAGATCCAGATCCAATCCGACCAACAGAGCCAAATAGAGCATAAATTAGACCATTCGTTAAAGAGCTAATGTTGCGTAGTTCTAATATACACAACCAGTGAATAGTGCATGAATATCTGGAGCAATAAAAAAGGATCAAGCTCACCAATCCAAAAAAATCTAGAAGAAACTAAGAAGTACATTTGGCATGGCATTTTTGCTCTGGTGAGTTTGGAGAAAAACATCACCATCATAGAATATATGTTTTATATGACCACGGTTATGATTGCTAATAAAAAAGGCGATTGTTAACTGCAACCCGTTATTGGCTAGTCGCACCGAAAATCTCCTAATTTTTCGCGCATTTTCGAAATACGCCTTATACATGCAATTTGAGGGAAAGTGTTCAACACAAAAATTGTAGATCTCGACGAGATCTACAACTTTCATGTTGAACACTTTTCCTTAAATTGCATGTACAAGGCGTATTTCTGAAAGACGCAAAATCTAGGCATATTTCCAAAGTACGCCTTAACATGCATTTTTAGGAAAAATGATCAACGAGAAAGTTGTATATCTACAACTTTTGTGTTGAGCACTTTTCTTAATATTGCATGTACAAGGCGTATTTCGAAAAGGCGTCAAAAGTTATGAGATTTTTGGGTGTGACTAGCCAATTATGAGTTGCGGTTAAGAATCACCATAAAAAACTAGTTTTATTTGCTTGGCAGCAGTCATAACTATTGTCATGCCAAACATACATTCTATAACTGCGGTATTTTTGTCTAAGCTCACAGGAGCAAAAACACGAAGCCAAATAAAGCCTTAGTTCTACATTAATTGATAAATAAAGCTGAAACCTTCCATACAAGTTAGAAAATTGTTCAAAGTCCCTATGCATCATACCTGGAACCTGGGATATATACATTCTGAGATGCCAGAATAAGAAGCTTAGCTTGCTCCATCTGGAGTTGAAATATACGCCTTCCTTCTTCATAACTACGACCAAATGCTATCCTCGAAATGACATCTCCGGTTAGATTCTGGAACTCCGGCCAGACATCTAGTTCAGTTGTTCCACCAGGATGAACAAATTTCTCCCATCTTCCTATCAATTCGCTGCAGCATGTGGAGAATGCCGGGAGCATTTGCTGGAAGCCATGAAATTCCACGCCGTAGATGAAGAAATGAGCAGCAAAATATATGATTTATTTGGTGAAATTTCATGTCCAGTGGTATGTTCTAACCTTCAGTTTCTCAGCATGAAATGCATGATTGATAATCCTCCTGTGCCTGACCCATTTCTCACCCTCATATTTTACAAGTCCAGTTATCAAGAACTTCCCCAGAGGGGAAGTCTTTAGCTTTTCAAACTGCTCGAATTTTGTAGATAAAATTTCTCGGATCAAATCAGGATTCATGATGGTTACGGCAGGAATGGGGCCAAACCTGTAGGATCTTGTTTCGCCCTTAGAGAGGGGGTGAATAAGGGCTCTTTAAACTTTTATAAACTTTTTATAAAATATGATATTAGATACAACGTTTGAGACAGATCAATGAAATGAAAATCAAGATTTTATTTCTCCAAAAAAATATATGTAAAATGATTCCAATAAAGCTTGAAATCAAGGCTTACAACGATAATAGTTTTTAGCTTTTTCACCGATCCTTCTCCCAAGAACCGGTAGGCTATAGTCAATATCTCCCTAGATATGGCTACTAGCCTCCCCCTAAATCAAACCTATGATCTAGACGCTGCACAAAACACGACGATTTACTCCTAAGCAACACAAGGACCTAGACACCACACACAAGGTGGTGATTTGCCCCTAAGCCACACACGGACTTAGACACCACACACAAGATGGTGATTTTCCCTTCCCAATTACAAAGATAGAAAGTGAAAATGAAAGTACAATAGTAAAACTTAAAAACTCCCTCAAAATCACGAGCTCTGAAGATGATGGTGGACCGACGAGATGATCTCCAATCTTGAATGCACGGTCGTATCTCCTTCGCTCTTGAGATTTCAACGGACCAAGGGAGTTCGTCTGGAAATGGAGATGAACGCTCTGAAAATTCTCCAGGAAAACAAAGCTCTGCACGATCAAACACTTCCCTGAAATTTTTTGTCGTATATATCACTTCATGCTATCGCCGGCGGTAGAGTTAACACCCCGCGATAGTAATAACTCTCCGTTGGTTGACAAGTGGCACACGTCGCATGGATTTTCAGATCTGAGCGGAGAATGTGACGATCTTGGGATATCGCTCGGCGACATCGGTATTGCCCCGCGATATCGCTGAACCGTGACTTCGTACGCGGCAACGTGCAAATTAAGGCTGACGACAGCAGGAACTGATTATGTTATCGCCCGCGGTAGTGTTATCGCCAGTGATAGCGCGTTTTTCCTTTTCATCAATGTCATGCTCAGCCATTCCTTTGTACATAAAAAATCTGTTATCCCTGCACATTTAAAACACATACCAAGATCAAATACATCCGGGATTTGTTATTCTCAAACTAAGAAGCGCGTAACGCATGCTCCAACAATCTCCCCCTTTTGATAATAACAAATCCACTAAGAAAGAAATTACATGAGATCAGGAGAATGTGAAACAATTCAGATAATCATTATGAATCAAAGTGCATAAATAGTTATAATAAACTCCCCATATAATAAAGACTTAATAAACTCCCCATATAATAAAGACTATTTTCTCCCCATGTATAAAAGAAGAAATAATAACTCCCCCTAAATGTACTAATCAAGTGATGTCGTAGTTAATCTCCCCCTTTTGTTATTAGCAAAAGACGGTGGAAAAAAAATGTAGCGAGGTGGAAATGCGGAAGCTGAAAGAAGCTGAGAGAGTATAAGTTAGTAATAGAATGGAGAAGCATGAGGAGTAGGATTTGGACAATAAAAACCATGGAATAGTATTACCTTAAGATTTGGAATTTTATCAAAAAAATGTATGCTATGGAAAAATTAATTTAAAAGTTGAATGTAAACATTGAAAACTGTCAGGTCAAGATATCGAAAACAGGAAAATCGATGAAATGGAAGAGAAGAACTATGACCGGTCCAATTCTCATGATAAGAAATTTTATAAATGATAATGATGTGTACATGTGAAGAGTGATTTAGTATACATATTCCTTAAGAAATAATGTTAAATGAAGGTTTGCAATATATGGATACAAGAAGCTAACATCTTTGCATAGAGAACCTCATGTCATAAAGATTTTTCTTTTAAAATAATGGCCAAGTTTGTTTGCACAAGACACTTTACAATCCTTTTCAAGGTGCTCAACCTCACAATGCTCATTAAGACTTATCAAAAGGGTGAGTAGAGCTTGATTGGAGTATCCTAGTCATATGTAATTGGTTTTTTTTTGTTTTTCATTCATTTTTGTTTGTAGAAACTTTGACTTAGGACTCCGAATTCACTTGTATTGCAAACACACAAAAAATGATTTTCTTAGAATGGCCATCAGTTTTGAAAATCAATTTGAATTAGGCATAAATGAAAATGTTAGCGATGTATTCGAATCTTTGAAACAAACCAATAGCATGTAAGAAGAAACTTAAGGATGTGTAATTATCAGCTCGTGTCAGTGTGAGCACATTATCAAGCGTAAAATGTTACTCATACTTAGAGGCATGCGGAAACAAGTCTATTCAAGTTCTAGTCATCAATGATATAGGTAGATATCAAGAGCACGACAAGTTAAAAACAATGTTCAAAGAACTTATAAACTAATAATCACACATGTACTAGGTATCGTATTCTGATAAGCATCCAAAACTTTACTGTAATACTAGAAACGGGTTTTTTAAAAAAAATTGCAGAATGATTGGAAAGTGTGGCTGAAAAATGCCCTATCGCCAGCGGTATCGATACCGCACGGCGATAGCGGTTTTTGATATAAAAGTCGAAAAATCGAATGGGGCTGACACATCTCTTCCTTTTACCGACACTGGACTGTTAACCCAGAAATCGGCGATCCTTCCCAAGGTGGCCAGATGGCCAGTCGCGACCCTTAGGTTCTCCCTTTCGATCGCGACAAGTCCCCGCGTAGGCGGCAGTTTTCCCTGTCCGCATAGGTTTCCTAGCAACCGCGTGCCCTGCGGGACGGTGGGCTATTCCCATGGCTCACCCTCGCGGGACATGCGGTTAGGTCCGCTAATCGTGCAGTGCTTTTCCTTGCAGGAGTTCGCCAACAACACCCCCCGGAGCGACCTCCTAGTCAGCCCAAGGGGCGGCAGTCTCCTACCGCCATCCGTCGGGGTCGCCCACCAGGGGCGACCTCCTTGCTGCCCGAGAGGCGGCGGCCTCCTGCCGCCGTCCGTCGAGGCCGCCCACCCGGGGCGGCCTCTGCCCGCCAGCCGGGCGGACTCCCCCTGGAGTCCGCCTAGGCCGCCCGCAAGGGGGCGGCCAGGCCCGCCGGGCGGACTCCCCTTGGAGTCCGCACAGGCCGCCCGCTAGGGGGCGGCCCCGGCGACCAGCCGGGCGGACTCCCCCTGGAGTCCGCCCAGGCCGCCCGCAAGGGGGCGGCCAGGCCCGCCGGGAGGACTCCCCCTGGAGTCCGCCCAGGCCGCCCGCTAGGGGGCGGCCCCGGCGACCAGCCGGGCGGACTCCCCCTGGAGTCCGCCCAGGCCGCCCGCAAGGGGGCGGCCAGGCCCGCCGGGCGGACTCCCCCTGGAGTCCGCCCAGGCCGCCCGCTAGGGGGTGGCCCCGGCGACCAGCCGGGCGGACTCCCCCTGGAGTCCGCCCAGGCCGCCCGCAAGGGGGCGGCCAAGCCCGCCGGGCGGACTCCCCCTGGAGTCCGCCCAGGCCGCCCGCTAGGGGGCGGCCCCGGTGACCAGCCGGGCGGACTCCCCCTGGAGTCCGCCCAGGCCGCCCGCAAGGGGGCGGCCAGGCCCGCCGGGCGGACTCCCCTTGGAGTCCGCCCAGGCCGCCCGCTAGGGGGCGGTCTCCGGCCTGCCGGGCGGACCCCTCCCGGAGTCCGCCCAGGTCGCCCACTAGGGGGTGACCTCCAGTTCTCTCCAGGAGCCTCCTTCCGCTTGCTTCCTCAGTCAACAGTGGCGGACGCAAAATCTCAGTCCGCGGAGTCCGCGCAGGTCGTCATGCTAATGTCACTGGGCCCCGCTTCTTCAAGAACTTCCCTGGGCCTATAAGTACCCCCTGAAGCCTCTCATTCAGGGATCCGGAAGGTGGAGACAAGTCTTGCCAGCAGCCCCTGCGGACTCCGTTTTCTAGTCCGTCATAACCTCTCCAGCAAGCTCTGCGGACTCAGTTTCCTGTCCGCGCAGTCCTCCACAGCTCTTCAGCAGCTTGCTAGCATCCTCTGCAGACTCAGTTTCCCAGTCCTCCAGCAGCTAGCAGACTATCTTACTTAGTCTCTGGCAGCTTCTCCTCTCTGCTTTCTGGCACTTTCTTCTCCTTTAGCCGCCAGCTTCTCCTTGTACCCTTTAGTGATTTTGTTGCAAAGGTGTACTTGTAAGCTTGTAATCTCTAGCTTTTAATAAAAGGAAAGCCCGTCGCATGAGTGGCATTTAGGCCGCGACGGGCGAAGTGTGTTGTTGCCGCTGCTAGCGGCCCCCTCTTCTCTTCTCTACTCAGCAAGCCTTGCTCCTCTGCTCAGCAAGCCTTGCTCCTCTGCTCAGCTCGGCTCCTCTCGGCTTCCAACCTGCAAGCGTAGCCGTTGCAATTGCTGTCTGCTCGACCGCTCTTGGTCTCCCTCTTCCTTCTTTCTTGATCTACCCTCTCTGTTGATCAAGGCTCGCCTCTCCTCTCAAGCCTCTCCCTTTCCTCCGCAACCTTCTCCTTCATCCTCACCTAGCCTGTGAGGCCCAATCACCCCCTCGGTGACAGCTATCCCCCTGGTGCCGTTTTCGCGCATCAACATGGTGCGGTGAGCGTGGACCCGAACAGCTCACGCGCAAACCTTCAGATCAGAACAGGCAGTGAAAGCAACAGCTAATCATGTCAGACCATCAGTCAGCTGAGAACCATGCTCCAAGTCCCAGTGAAGATCCTCTCTGGGAAGCCTTTGAGCAGTCGCGCCGAGAGAATGCTCAACAGTTCCAAGCTATCAACAAAGTTCTTGCTGCTATAACGCAGCGATTAGATGCTCAACCAGCAGCTGCTCCAATCAACCCAACACCAACAGTAGAGCGTCAGCAAGCTTACTCTCAAGCTTGCCCGTCATTCTATCCCCCGTACACTCCAACCATTCCGCAAGGGCCTGCAGCTCCTTTGCGGACTCAAGATGAAGAGTTCGCTGCTCGCCATAACTTCTTCCGGGAAGCAGCTCGGGGAAGTCCAGCTAGAGTTCTCAACTTTCAGGGAAGTCATCCCTACCCTTCAGCTCCTGCCCCTGCTCCTCCTGCAGCAACTTTTCCTTGTTATCCTCATGCTCCTTTTGCAGCTGCAGCTTATGCTCCTTTTTATCCTTATGCTGTAGGAGAGCAAGAAGAACCTTCACCATTCGCGGAGAGTGTCCGCCATGAGCCAACTCCAGCAAACTTCAGAGAGCCTCGACTGCCAACCTACACTGGAGAGACAGATCTAGTAAAGCACCTCCAAGCTTTTGAGTCAGCCGTTGCTCTCAAGACTCTTTCAGATGCAACCAAATGCAAGCTTCTTGTTACCTCTTTTGATGGGCAAGTGAGGGACTGGTTCTATGGCCTCCGTCCTCACTCCATCGCTTCCTTCCTTGATCTTCGAAGGGAGTTTCTTCTCAGATTCTCTACATCAACTAAGAGAAAGGGCGGTCCTGAAGCCCTCTTTGAGATCAGGCAGCGCGGAAATGAGACTTGGTCTCAGTTTGTGGATCGATTCCAAAGAGAGATTTTGGACATCGAAGTTACTGATCAAGAGATGTACCGAGTGGCTCTTATCCACGGTCTTCGTGAAGGGCCTCTCAAATTTGAAGCTAACGTCCGTGCTCCAAGGACTTATCAAGAGTTAATTGCTCTGGCCAACTCATACATCCGAGGCGAAAAGAGCAATCCAGGCTTCGTCTCCAAACTTCTATCCGAGGAGGATCCCTCTCGCAAACATCCTCCAAGGTCTCCTCGCAATCACGCCCCAACTTACTCAAGGAAGGAGAGAAGGCTTCATCGCCAGCGATACTCCTTCCAGAGCCGCGATGCTCAAGATTCATTGCTGCCGCTAGCCCGTTCTCAAACAGCAACTGTTCAACAAGAGCAAGACGATGACTTGCATGAGTCTGATATCGACGACGTCGTGCAAGAAGTAGTCCAGATCATGAAAGATAGGGCAAACTACAAGAAGCCCTATCGGCCGACCGATCAGAGGTCTAGAAACTCAGAGCCTTATTGTGAATTCCACAAAGAGTCAGGCCATCGAACAGAAGACTGCCGAGCATTCCGCCAGCTTGTGCAAAGGATGCTCCGGCAAGGCAAGATGCATGACTTGCTTCCTAAAGAAGATCGCCCTGATCCATCAACTTCAAAGGTCAAAGAAATTTCAGACGCTCCTTGCTCCTCAAGAGCAGTGAACCACGTCGAAGAGCCTCCTCTCCTCGTTGTTCACCCAACCGTCGAATGCTTCGATGCCGACGACGAGGGTGTGCTGGGAAGGTTATTCTAAGCTAGCGATGGACTTCACAGTCCTCCGAAGCTCCTTGCAACCTACAGGGGTTATCTCAACCCTTTCTCTCTCCCCTTTTCAAACACTTTCATTACAACACTTCTCAGTGTTCTTTACTTGCTTTCCAGCAAAGCTTTTATTCAGGGATCCCGTACTGACACAGTTCCCTTCTTGTGTTGCTCCTTCCTCTCTTCTCCCTCTCTTAGGATCGTTACGCCAATGAGATTTCGCCGAGTCTGAAATGTTCCCTCCGTAGTTTGTTCTCGCACTACCGCTTCGACCACACATGGCGGGAGTATACCCATGTGTGTAGTGGGAGCAGTTCATCTACGACTATGGGCTTCAGACTTAGGATCCTAGCCAACATCTGACACAGAGTGTGTGCTAGGGGAGCCCCATGTATTAGCTCTGTTGTGCGTCCTATAGGATACACTACGGTTAGGATGATCTTTGCTGGACAAGCAATGGCGATCAAGCGTAGCCTTGTCTCTTTGCTCATCCTTCAACTGTGGTGGCCGAAGCACTCTCCGGTATCCTCGATCCGTGCCTTCTCGGGTTCGCAACTCCACTGATCAATACACAGACAAGATAGGCCTCTTGGCGCAACCCGTCTCGTTGATCAGTGATGCTTGTACCCAAGGCGAGAGAGCGGTCCTTCTAGCGGTCCTTCTCAGGACCTTTCCCTTTTCTCTTTTGTGCCCTCCTTGAGGATGCGCGGCCAGCCCGCTTTGAGTAGGATCATGCTCGGAATGATTTTTCAGGCAAGTGATGCATAAGGCCCACGGGGAACACCTGTGGCAGCATTCAACCCTCCTTAGTCATTCCGAATATGGACATCTTTTTCCTTCCCCCCCCCCCACTCCTTGAGGATGCGCGGCCAGCCCGCTTTGAGTAGGACTATACTCGAGATGATTTTTCGAGCAAATGATGCATAAGGCCCACGGGGAACACCTGTGGCAGCATTCAACCCACTTTAATCATTCCGGGTGTAGACCTCCTTTTCTCTCTTCCCTCCTTTCACAGGTGGACAGGTTAATCCAACCTACCAAAAGGATTCTGGTATTCATTTTGATCGTGTCCATCTAGTCATGTCGACAGCTAGTGCTCGATTCATTAATCTGGACTTCGTGATAATATTCATCGGGCATTTCTCTTGCTATTTGGTCATATCGACCCTATCTCATCAACCTTCATGGGTTATCTCAAGAAGATTTTCAGCAATCACTTTGCTTATGCTCGTTTCATGTACTTTGCTTACTCAAGCTCTATCATATGGAGATTCACAGAGCTGCTCATTAGTCTTGCCAAAGTCTATTGGCGTCAATCATTAATAGAATCATATCACCATTTTTGGTATGGTTTTGGTGCGGTTATCCTCGCGTCTTGTTTGCTTCCAATCTCTCCCGCAGAGGTTAGCAAACCCTTGCAAGCCTTCTCCACAGGTACTTGCAAGCTCCATTCATATGCAAATTGTCTGCTTCTAACTTTTCTCTTTGTAGAGAACAACAGACACCTGCAAACCTCATCCAGGTACTTGCAGTTTAAATCATTATTTTTTCTCTGCTGCTTACTCTTCACTTTGTAGTGGTTAGCAGACATCTGCAAGTCATTCAGGTACTTGCAGCTTATGTTTATATACAATATCTTCCTCTAACTCTCTTCTTGCAGAAGTCACCAACACTTGCAAGCTCCATTCAGGTACTTGCAAGTTACTTTCATGTATTATGCATACTCTTAACTCTTCTCTCGCAGAGACCACCAAAGATTTGCAAGTTCCTTTCAGGTACTTGTAACTCATTTTTTCTATCCTTGTATACTCTTTTCCCTTCTCTTTTTGCAGAGAATGACAGATACTTGCAAGCATCATTCAGGTACTTGCAAGTTATTATGCCTTTTTGTTTTCCCTCACTATTGTTTTGCAGAACTTTACAGGAGAAGCGCCTTCTTCGTTTTGTAAAATCAAACTCAGGTACACACTCGATGTACCACCCATACATGCTTACCCTTAATTTTCCTCTTGCAGGAAAATAGACAGGAAACACCAAGCTAGTAAGGAGAGGCTTCAGGTTCTATCTCTCCTTGCCTCCCCCTCTCTTTCCTTTGGGGTGGATCACGATTTTCATGGTCTCCAACTTTTTCGAAGTTCCCTTCGGAACTTAAAAAAGTGCGGGGATTATGTTAACCCAGAAATCGGCGATCCTTCCCAAGGTGGCCAGCTGGCCAGTCGCGACCCTTAGGTTCTCCCTTTCGATCGCGACAAGTCCCCGCGTAGGCGGCAGTTTTCCCTGTCCGCCTAGGTTTCCTAGCAACCGCGTGCCCTGCGGGACGGTGGGCTATTCCCATGGCTCACCCTCGCGGGACATGCGGTTAGGTCCGCTAATCGTGCAGTGCTTTTCCTTGCAGGAGTTCGCCAACAACACCACCCGGAGCGACCTCCTAGTCAGCCCAAGGGGCGGCAGTCTCCTACCGCCATCCGTCGGGGTCGCCCACCAGGGGCGACCTCCCTGCTGCCCGAGAGGCGGCGGCCTCCTGCCGCCGTCCGTCGAGGCCGCCCACCCGGGGCGGCCTCTGCCCGCCAGCCGGGCGGACTCCCCCTGGAGTCCGCCCAGGCCGCCCACAAGGGGGCGGCCAGGCCCGCCGGGCGGACTCCCCCTGGAGTCCGCCCAGGCCGCCCGCTAGGGGGCGGCCCCGGCGACCAGCCGGGCGGACTCCCCCTGGAGTCCGCCCAGGCCGCCCGCAAGGGGGCGGCCCGGCCCGCCAGGCGGACTCCCCCTGGAGTCCGCCCAGGCCGCCCGCTAGGGGGCGGCCCCGGCGACCAGCCGGGCGGACTCCCCCTGGAGTCCTCCCAGGCCGCCCGCAAGGGGGCGGCCCGGCCCGCCGGGCGGACTCCCCCTGGAGTCCGCCCAGGCCGCCCGCTAGGGGGCGGCCCCGGCGACCAGCCGGGCGGACTCCCCCTGGAGTCCGCCCAGGCCGCCCGCAAGGGGGCGGCCAGGCCCGCCGGGCGGACTCCCCTTGGAGTCCGCCCAGGCCGCCCGCTAGGGGGCGGCCCCGGCGACCAGCCGGGCAGACTCCCCCTGGAGTCCGCCCAGGCCGCCCGCAAGGGGGCGGCCAGGCCCGCCGGGCGGACTCCCCTTGGAGTCCGCCCAGGCCGCCCGCTAGGGGGCGGTCTCCGACCTGCCGGGCGGACCCCTCCCAGAGTCCGCCCAGGTCGCCCGCTAGGGGGCGACCTCCAGTTCTCTCCAGGAGCCTCCTTCCGCTTGCTTCCTCAGTCAACAGTGGCGGACGCAAAATCTCAGTCCGCGGAGTCCGCGCAGGTCGTCATGCTATTGTCACTGGGCCCCGCTTCTTCAAGAACTTCCCTGGGCCTATAAGTACCCCCTGAAGCCTCTCATTCAGGGATCCGGAAGGTGGAGACAAGTCTTGCCAGCAGCCCCTGCGGACTCCGTTTTCCAGTCCGTCATAACCTCTCCAGCAAGCTCTGCGGACTCAGTTTCCTGTCCGCGCAGTCCTCCACAGCTCTTCAGCAGCTTGCCAGCATCCTCTGCAGACTCAGTTTCCCAGTCCTCCAGCAGCTAGCAGACTATCTTACTTAGTCTCTGGCAGCTTCTCCTCTCTGCTTTCTGGCACTTTCTTCTCCTTTAGCCGCCAGCTTCTCCTTGTACCCTTTAGTGATTTTGTTGCAAAGGTGTACTTGTAAGCTTGTAATCTCTAGCTTTTAATAAAAGGAAAGCCCGTCGCATGAGTGGCATTTAGGCCGCGACGGGCGAAGTGTGTTGTTGCCGCTGCTAGCGGCCCCCTCTTCTCTTCTCTACTCAGCAAGCCTTGCTCCTCTACTCAGCAAGCCTTGTTCCTCTGCTCAGCTCGGCTCCTCTCAGCTTCCAACCTGCAAGCGCAGCCGTTGCAATTGTTGTCTGTTCGACCGCTCTTGGTCTCCCTCTTCCTTCTTTCTTGATCAACCCTCTCTGTTGATCAAGGCTCGCTTCTCCTCTCAAGCCTCTCCCTTTCCTCCGCAACCTTCTCCTTCATCCTCACCTAGCCTGTGAGGCCCAATCACCCCCTCGGTGACAGCTATCCCCCCGGTGCCGTTTTCGCGCATCAACATGGACTGTTGGTCATCGTCTTCTTCAGCGGAAACCCTCAAGAACTCCAAAAAGTAAGGCTAGATCCCTCTTTATGGTTGTGTTTTACCTTAAAAAAAATATAGATCTGGACTCTAGAGTATGAAAGGAGATTGATCTAGCAAGAAAATTTGATTTTGGTCATACATTTTGTTAAGGAAACATTTTGAAGAAAAATGTCATTTTGATGCAAAATACCTTACAAAAAATGAGTTATATGTGGTAGATCTTTGAGATGGAGTTAATTTTAGTAGCTTTTCTGAATTTACTAGAGGAAATCTACACGAAATTTCAAAATAGGCGAAGTTTTTACACTATCGCCCGGCGATAGTACTGTCACCGGCGACAGAAAAGAAATCGGTGTAAATTAATTTTTTGAGTTAACACGATGTTGTCATAATGGTTTCAGGAAATGGCATCATCATCCCGTGCAAGAAAAAGTACCAGCCGCAACCCACATGCATCATATCAAACATACCCGGGGATTGAGAATGCGTCAGTTGGTATTGCTAAACTTTTGGATGAATCATTGCCGCGACATATCTATGAACTACTTGTGGAGTCAGGTATAATGTCTCTCATTGTACCGAACACTTTTATCTCCATCTTTGTACGGGATTTTTATAATAATTTGGAAGACCCTAAATATACGGGGTTGGATGGAGGAGTAAGGTCTCGAATCCAAGGAGTTGAAATTGATATTACTCATGCTGATTTAAGATGAGAATATAATCTTGCCACTTGTGAGGAACATTTTATGGATATAGTGGAGAATTATCGAAAGGATCGTGATTGGAGGATATTGAACCAAGTCCTTCATGGAAAGGAAAATAGGAGTTTGATTCAAGACGTCTCATCACTCTCTCGCGATGCATTTGTGATTCAAGATATATTAAGAAACACGATTATGTTGAAGTCCGGTGACACAAGGAAGATCACGGCTCAATTGAGCTTAGTGACGTACTATGTATTAGAGAGAGTCAAGTTTGATGTGGCGGATTTTGTGTTATCCATCATACGATATACGTATAAAATGAAGCATCCCCTTAGGAGGAAACTGAATACACTTCCTTTAGGAAATGTTATTCAAAGGATCGTATATCAAAAATATGACTGGATAGATCAAGAGTTCTACATTGATGATTGTATCCCGGCGATACATACCGTAGAACCAGCTAGAGGTCCATCTCTGAGGGCTACCTCGTCATCAAGACAACCATTCCAATGAGGAGGTTCTTTGCGTGAATCTATTGAGGATCTAAGGGTGACTGTGGAGGAGATGAAAAAGGAACAAAAGCGTAGCCATTCCGGTTTTCAAAAATTCATGAAGTTTCTGGTAAAGGGGCTGAAACTAAAGCCAACTCCGGAAAAAGAACGAGAATGGGGGAGTCCAGTCGAGGATCCTCCACGACATTCAATAAGGCGGACGCGAAGGCCTAGAGAACCAACTCCGACTTCCAGTGAAGATGTGAATGTGTCTACTGAAGAGAACATGGATGAATGACTTTTTATTGTCAGTGATGTAACCTTTTGTTGTTTAATGAATCCGGGATATCGCCGGCGACAGTACTGTCGCCTGGCGATAGTGAAAACTCTATTAATTTGTGGTTTTGTTATTTGTATTGTCTTTTTCAGTGTTATCCTATGTGCTGTCCAGTTTTATGTTATGTTTTATGTTATGTTTATGTGTTGTCCAGTTCTTAATTTTGATTTATAATTCTAAGATTCCAAGTTCTAATCTTAACCTTGAAAAGCGTGAATCATTAAGTGGTTTTGTGAAAATATCTGCTATTTGAGAATCTGTTCCAATAAAATTTATTTTAATATGTCCTTTCTTTATGTGATCCCTAATAAAAAGATGACGAACATCTATGTGTTTGGATCTAGAATGTAATACGGGATTGTTCGTTAAATCGATAGCACTTTTGCTATCACATTTTAATTCAACATTATTTTGGTGAACGCCAAAATCTTCTAGTGTTTGTGTCATCCAAAGTGCTTGAGCACAACAACTACCAAGTGCAATATATTCAGCCTCAGTAGTGGAGAGGGCAACAGAACTCTGTTTCCTACTCGACCAAGAAATAAGTGTTGGGCCGATAAAGTGACAAGTGCCACTTGTGCTCTTTCGATCTAATGAACACCCCGCATAATCAGAATCAGAATATCCATGTAAAATAAAAGAGTCATTATGAGGATACCATAAGCCTAGTTTAGATGCTCCTATAAGATATCTAAAAATACGTTTCACCGCTTTTAAATGTGATTCTTTTGGATTAGCTTTAAACCTATCACATAAACAAATGGCGAATATAATATCGGGTCTAGAAGAAGTTAAATATATTAAAGACCCAATCATACTTCTATAAAGGGTTTGGTCAATTGAAATACCATTTTCATCTTTTTCCAATTTCAATGAAGCTCTCATAGGAGTATTTGCATGTTTAAGGTTGTCAAATCCAAATCTTTTTAACATATCATGAATATACTTGGATTGACAAATAAAAATACCATCATGTTTTTGCATAATTTGAAAACCTAGAAAATATGAAAGTTCTCCTACCATGCTCATTTCAAATTCATTTTTCATAATTTGAACTACTTCATTGCATAACTCTTCATTAGTGGCACCAAAAATAATATCATCAACATAAATTTGCAAAATAACTAAATCATGATCAATTTGCTTAATGAAGAGTGTAGAATTGGCACTTCCCATTTTATAATCGTGCTTTAATAAGTATTGAGTTAAACGATCATACCAAGCACGAGGCGCTTGTTTTAACCCATAAAGTGCTTTATCTAATTTATAAACATAATTTGGATATTTTTCATTAATAAAGCCAGGGGGTTGTTCTACATAAACCTCTTCTTTTATATACCCGTTTAAAAATGCAGTTTTGACATCCATTTGATATAATTTAAATCTTTTAAAGCAAGCAAATTCAAGAAATATCCTAACCGCTTCTAATCTAGCAACGGGTGCAAAAGTTTCATCATAGTCTACCCCTTCAATTTGTGCATAACCTTTTGCAACTAATCTGGCTTTATTTCTAACAATTCTAGAATCATTATCCATATTATTTTTAAAAATCCACTTTACTCCAACTACAGGATGATTTTTGGGTTGTTCTACAAGATTCCAAACCTTTTTACGTTCAAATTGATTAAGTTCTTCATTCATTGCTAAAAACCAAAATTCATCATTTAAAGCGGTGGAAACATCTTTTGGTTCTATTTCAGAGACAAAGCAAAGGTTTGAAAACAAAACATGTAAAGAAGAGCGAGTACTGACCCCTTTTTGTGGATCTCCAATAATAAGCTCCTTCGGATGATCCTTTGAAAATATCAATTCCCTTGGAGGGACATGTTTTTCTCTTTCTTCTTCTTCTTTTCCTTCTTCATTCCTTTCATGTTCTTCATCATCATTTTCCATCAAAGGAAGGGGTTTATCTTCTTTTCCTGTAGTTTTCTTATCTACACATGGAACAAACTCATCAAACCTAACATGAATAGATTCTTCAACTATTTTCGTTCGTTTATTAAAAATTTTATAAGCTTTACTAGTTGAAGAATACCCAATAAAAACTCCTTCATCACATTTTTCATCAAATTTTCCTAAGGAATCTTTAGAATTTAAAATAAAACATTTACAACCAAAAACTTTGAAATAAGAAACATTTGGTTTTTTATTAAAAATTAATTCATAAGGAGTTACTTTTAAAATAGGGTGAAGCATTATTCTATTAATTACAAAACATGCAGTACTCACTGCTTTAGCCCAAAAAGATTTTGGTAATGTAAATTCAGATAACATTGTATGGGCTAGCTCTTGAAGAGTCCTATTTTTCCTCTCCACTACACCATTTTGTTGTGGTGTGCGTGGAGCGGAAAATTCATGTTTAATTCCTAACTCCGTACAAAAGGAAATAAACTTTTCATTTTCAAATTCCCCTCCATGATCTGAACGTATGCGTTTAATTTTTAACTCAAATTCATTTTGAATACGCAAACATAATTTAGAAAATTCTGAAAACGCATCAGATTTGGAGGTTAGAAACAAAGTCCAATAAAAACGTGAATAATCATCAATCAATACAAATATATATTTTCTACCTCCTAAGCTAGAAGTATAATTGGCCCAAATAAATCCATATGAATTAATTGGAGTGGCCTAGTTGTAGAAATAATATTTTTACTTTTGAAAGATGATTTTGTAAATTTTCCTTTTTGACAAGGCTCACATAATGAAGATAAATTCTCATTTAGCAATGGTAAACCTTTGATTAATTTATCTTTTGAAAGTTTTTTAATTAACTTTGCACTTGTATGTCCAAGTCGCCTATGCCATAATTCTAACTCATCATTTTTTGATAAAAAACATTTTAAAGTAGAATTTGAAAAATCATAAAATTTAATCATATATACGTTATGACATCTAGGTTCGGTAAAAACAATTTCATTTGTTTTGCAATCAATAATTTTGCATAAATTTGTAGAAGATTCAAACAAAACATTTAAACCCTTATCACATAGTTGTCTAATAGAAATCAAATTATGTTTTAAACCTTCTACGAACAAAACATTTGAAATTGAAAAACTTTCGTTACCCAAAACTCCGATGCCGATGATTTTTCCTTTTCCATTATCTCCAAATGTAACAACTCCTCCTTTCTTCATCTCTAGGCTAAGAAACTTCTCTTTATTTCCCGTCATGTGCTTTGAACAACCTGAGTCCAAGTACCACACGTCTTCTTTGTCCTTAGACTGCCAACACACCTAGAAAGAGGATGTGAGTAAAGATCTGGCTACCCAAGTGGTTCCACCCATAGTATAGGTAGAAGCCTTAGGCATCCAGATTTGCTTAATTTTACTCTTTCCTTTCTTCCAACACGAGTCCGTGGTGTGACCAAATCTATTGCATTTGACACATGTAATGTAACGAGAAGAATATAACTTCTCTGGACTTTTACTGTAAGAAAATGTAGTATCAGTTAATTTATTATTATCATAATTTTTAAAACTCGATTTTCTGGATTTCTCGCTATCGCCGGCGGTAGTGCTTGTCGCCGGGCGATAGTTTCCAGTCGTGTATCCGAGTCTAAATCTTCCAGATCCGTGACATTGGTAACCTAAGATCATATCCAGTGATCTTTGGCCCAATCCAAACTTTTTCATGGCTAGTGTTAAGTCATGAATCTGGTTTCTCATTTCATTATTCTCGGATACTTGATTTATACATCTACGTTCAAAAGCTTTCTTTCCTTCATGGACTTTGGAAATAGAAGATTTCAGATCTCTCTCTAAAATCTCATTCTTTTTAGTGAGATTTTTTATTTTTGAATGAGATTTGGAAAGAGATTCTTCAAGCTCTTTTATTCTTCCCATAAAGTGATCACACTCTTGGCAAGAGACTTTTTCTTTTCCAATAGTCTTATTTTCATTTAACAATTTTTTGTTTTCTTTAATTAAAACTTTATTTTCAGTTTTAAGAAAATCATTATCTTTTAAACTTTTTTCAAAATATTTGCAAGTCTTTAAAAATTCAGAAAACAATTCATCATAAGTTGGAGGAGTTACCTCAGTGTCGCTTTGGACACTGCACTCGTCATCAGATATGACGCTTTTTACCATTAGGCACATATTGGCCTCCTCCTCCTCGCTTGAGCTTGAACTGCTTGCATCCTCAGAGGTAGTTTCATCCCATGTTTCAGCTTTCAGGACCTTCTTCTTCCCTTTGTGCTTCTTTTCTTTAAGTTCCTTCAAGTACTTTGGACACTTGCTTCGAATGTGTCCTAACTTCCTGCACTGATAGCACTCCGGTGGGGGTCTCTCTTCCTCCTCATCGTCGTCATCCTTTTGTTTTTTCTTTCTAAACGTCTCCTTCTTAAAATATTTTTTAAAAGTATTTCTCCTCTCCGGATTTCTCATAAATTTTTTAAATTTTCTAACAAAGAGACGTTCCTCATCTTCTTCTTCCTCCTCAGAATTACTACATTCCTCTTTCTTAGATCTTAGAGCCAACCCCTTCTTCTTAGGCTCCATGTACTCTTGTTGTCGAATTTTCAATTCAACTTCATGAGTTTTCAAGTTCCCAATCAGGCTTTCAATATTAAGAGATTTAAGATCATGAGATTCAGAAATAGCCGTCACTTTGGGATTAAACTTAGGGGGGAGAGATCTAAGAAGTTTTCTCACCAAATCACCATTTGAAAAATTTTTACCAAGCACTTTTGAGTCATTCACTATCTTAGTGAATCTGGTGTACATTGAGTCTACGTCCTCATCCACTTCCATCCTAAACTTTTCAAATTCTGATTCCAGTTGAAACAGCTTCGAGTCCTTCACCTGCGAGGTACCTTCATGAGTTACTTCAAGTAAATTCCAAATCTCATAAGCATTATTGCAAGCACAATTTCTATTAAATTCAGTCCTATCTAATGCACAAAATAATGCATTCATGGATTTTGCATTATTTTTGCACCTTAGCTTATCCTGATCATCCCATTTATCTTTTGGTTTTTCCATTACTACATCGCCTACTGTATAAGTGGGATGAGCATAATTAGTCTCTACCATATTCCAAACTTCAATGTCAAGAGAAATAAGAAAACACTTCATCCTAGTTTTCTAGTAATTATAGTCAGATCCAGTGAATAATGGAGGTCTACTAATTCCTTGCCCCTCAGAGAAAGCATGGTCATGCTGCGCCATAATTTCTGGTGGTGAAACCGTATTAGGAATAACCACATCTGATACCACTTGTAGGATCTTGTGGCGCCCTTAGAGGGGGGTGAATAAGGGCTCTTTAAACTTTTATAAACTTTTTATAAAATATGATATTAGATACAACGTTTGAGATAGATCAATGAAATGAAAATCAAGATTTTATTTCTCCAAAAAATATATGTAAAATGATTCCAATAAAGCTTGAAATCAAGGCTTACAACGATAATAGTTTTTAGCTTTTTCACCGATCCTTCTCCCAAGAACCGGTAGACTATAGTCAATATCTCCCTAGATATGGCTACTAGCCTCCCCCTAAATCAAACCTATGATCTAGACGCTGCACAAAACGCGTTGATTTACTCCTAAGCCACACAAGGACCTAGACACCACACACAAGGTGGTGATTTGCCCCTAAGCCACACACGGACTTAGACACCACACACAAGGTGGTGATTTTCCCTTCCCAATTACAAAGATAGAAAGTGAAAATGAAAGTACAATAGTAAAACTTAAAAACTTCCTCAAAATCACGAGCTCTGAAGATGATGGTGGACCGACGAGATGATCTCCAATCTTGAATGCACGGTCGTATCTCCTTCGCTCTTGAGATTTCAACAGACCAAGTGAGTTCGTCTGGAAACGGAAATGAACGCTCTGAAAATTCTCCGGGAAAACAAAGCTCTGCACGATCAAACTCTTCCCTGAAATTTTTTGTCGTATATATCACTTCATGCTATCGCCGGCGGTAGAGTTAACGCCCCGCGATAGAGATAACTCTCCGTTGGTTGACACGTGGCACACATCGCGCGGATTTTCAGATCTGAGCGGAGAACGTGACGATCGTGGGATATCGCTCGGCGACATCGGTATCGCCCCGCGATATCGCTGAACCGTGACTTCGTGCGCGGCAACGTGCGGATTAAGGCTGCCGACAGCAGGAACTGATTATGCTATCGCCCGCGGTAGCGTTATCGCCAGTGATAGCGCGTTTTTCTTTTTCATCAATGTCATGCTCAGCCATTCCTTTGTACATAAAAAATCTGTTATCCCTGCACATTTAAAACACATACCAAGATCAAATACATCCGGGATTTGTTATTCTCAAACTAAGAAGCGCGGAACGCATGCTCCAACAAAACCATGTGAAGCAAGACTTTCCTGCTTAATTTTTATATCAAAATTTTCAAGGTGAAGAAAGATTGGAAACAAATCAGGTTTTGGCAATTTGCATTTCAAAAATAGGAGGGTTTGATATTTTGCACCTCAAATTTTTAAAATTGACATTTTGCGCCCTTCAATTACCGATTTTCACGCTTTACACCTCCCATGCCAAAATTCAAGAATATTTAGGTTGAGACAGCATCAAAAATACTCATTCAAGATTATTTAAGTCCGGCAGGACCAATAATTCGGGGCGCAAAATGAGCATATTCTGGATGTTGCCAGGACCTAAATACCCTTCAAATTTCGGCCTGAGACCAAAGTGCTTGTCAAACCTCCCTATTTGGAGGGCGCAGAGTGCCAAAAGCTCACAAATCAAGGCACGCGCGATTCTAGCAAAAAGTTCCACATAATAAGTTGAATCAGTTACTGCATTGATTGATGATTCGGTGAAGGAAGGGGGATACTCGGGGTATGATGTCGTTAGAAAGGGGGAGCGGTTTGGCACGGGACTCACGAGCAAGGATAGTGCTCTCCTTGAGATCGCCAGAGGGAAAGCGGTATCGGGTTCCTGGGAGGCCCTGCCCCCGGAGAGCGGACTCCAACCTCCGAGGACGCCACCACAGCCATGTGCCCATCCATACAGCCCACAAAACCAACGTCGTTGTCACCGTCGCCGTCACCACCGACATCTCCGATGACAGATATTCAAATACCTCGCTTGAAGCCATAGCTTGCTCGCTGCCTCTTCACAGCCGAAATCTCCCACTTCCTCTAAATTGTTGTTCAAAACACCATTTTATAGAGGACACGCATACAATTAAGTCTTTTTTAGTTGTAATTAATTAACAATTTTAAATAAATAATCAGTTTCACTAATTTATTTAATTAAAACAATAATATTAAATAATCAGTTTTATTAAATTACAACAATAATATAAAATATTAAGAATTAATATTTTAGAATTTTGAATGTAATTATTTCTGTTGGAACAAGAAATTTAGTCTCTATTGTTTGGGTTTGGGGGTGATCAAAGCTTACTGATTTAGTGATCGCCCCGCAGGAGTCTTGGCGAGAAGAAGGTGACGAATCAAAAGTATAGCTCTGCACTGCCTACAAACCCGAATGTTGTTGCGAGGAGGTACCGCCACACACCCAAAAATATATCGGGACTTTCCCTCCTAAAATCATTGTTGAGCTCGACACAAGTGAGATTGGCTGTTAACTCGCCCCTCATGGGGGGGGGGAGGTGGTGATGGTCCCCTCTACTTGTGTCTTGGGGTCCTATTTATAAACAAATCCAAGGGGAGAGGGGGTATGATCTGCGATTAGCCTCTCTCACCCCAACAAAAAATGATATTCAACGACCTTCTCAACTCGCCCCAGGTGGGAGAGAACTTCTCAACTCCCCTCGGGGGAGCGAGATCTTATCAACTCACCCCGGGTGGGCGAGACCTTCAATTCTGAGCTCGCCCCAGGAGGGTGAAACCTTCTCAACTCGCCCCAGGTGGGCAAGACCTTCTGAGTCGTTCTCAAATTAACATCTCTGATCTTGATGAATTACGAAATATACCATTTTAGTTTCAATTGCAAATTTATTTAACATAATGAATAAAAAATATGTGATTAAAGAATAGTGGACACTTTTGTGAGGGCAATAACCTACCATAGAAAAACATGTTGGCCTTTCTAACATCTTGTTTTAAATTTTTGAAGTTCCGATAAAATGAAAAAAATATAGCTATGCTTGATTTACTATCTGCACCTATGTCATCGATCATAGATTATTAGATAAGTCGTATAATGTAGCCTTGATAATTATATTTTTAACGAGAAATTTAGGCTCCGTTTGGGAGGACTTATTTTTATCGGTCAAGCGGTTATCACTGTAAGAAATAATTTACCAACAATCACAGCATGAACCGGACATTAATTAAGGTCCGGTTCATGCGGTGCTAACTGCTTGACCGGTAAAAATAAGTCCCCCCAAACGGAGCCTAACCTTTGAACCCGTTTGATTAATTAGTGTGGATTGTACATGTGAGCACGAACGACTCCTTCCAACACTTTCGATTAATTAGCGTACAATGATCTTTTGAAAATTTGTTAGACTTTCAAATATTTATTCGTCCATCTAAGCAAATTAGAAGATTTTTTTTTCTTTTTGAAGAATTATTGCTTACTCTAATCATATGAAATGCTAGTTGCGCTCAAAGTATATGCTTTGATGCATCATATTACGCGCATTATGTTGAACACATACAATATAGATAAAGTATGTCATGCTGGGTTAGAGAGCATGCAAGCCCTATCAGAGCACCTACAAATTAGTTCGGCAAGTACATGCACGACTGATTAGCGGTATGTCGATACACAAACACAACACAAAACAAGAACAATAAAAGTGACACAAGGATTTAACGTGGAAACCTAATAAGGTGAAAATCAAGGGACGATCGAAGTCCAACCCAGAAAGCCGCCACTAAAATGTATGAAACAATCAGATCACCATGGATGCATTCCAAAGGTGATTTACTCCTAGTCTGCGACTTGTCAAATGGAAGGCGATTGGCTCCATCAGATCACCATGGATACATTCCAAAGGTGATTTACTCCTAGTCTGCGACTTGTCAAATGGAAGGCGATTAGCCTTTCCATACTGACACCCTGCGCAGACATGACCGTCGTCAAATGATGACAACTTAGACCATCCTTTCACAAGGTTATTTACTGTCATAGCTTTCAATTTGTCCATCCCAACATATCCCAGCCACTCATGTTATATAGCTGCACTATCATTGTCCCTCATCTGATCAACATAGGAACTTGTTGATAACACAAAGAAGTCCCTTGCCCTTCTCCTTACATGAGCAACGTCAGCCTTTACCGCTAACACGTTGCGGAGAAACTTCACTTCTATTGGATCGAACAGAATGTGATAGCCCGCATCCTCCATTTTGGTCACTGAGAAGAGGATCTTCTTCATGCTCGATACGTGATAGACACTCCTCAAGATGAGTTGACCATTATCACTACCTAAAGAAACAACAACCACCTTCTCGACTTCATGAACTGTATCATCAGCAGTTATGATAGCTTCGTTACCTGAGAATGTGTGCAGAGAGGAGAACTTCGACTTGTCTCCGGTGAGGTGGTGACCATACCCTGAGTCCACTATCCAGTCATCTTTATAATCGATGGAGGACAAGGCACATACACACGTGCCTGTCTTGAATGAATTCCCCCATCTAGCTTCCTCATCACTGGAATCAGCTTCCTCTTTATCTGCAGCATGCCTCGGCTGCTGCTTGACCTTGCAGTCCTTCTTGAAGTGACCCAGCTAGTCACATCTGAAACTCCTGAGCCGTTCTTCATTCTTCCAATCACGCTTAGGAGTATAACTCCTCTATTGCATATATGAAGTTGAAGGGCCATCACCAGCAACATGCTTATTCTTCTTCTCCCATCTCTTCTTCTTGCATGAGAAGAGTGCCTCACTACATTCTACAGAGATAGTGACTCTAGCCATCTATCTAGCTAAGCTCTCCTGCGAAGCCAGCAGGTTCTACAGCTACAGCAAAGATGGCTGAGTGGCCCAACCTTGAATAGAAGTGACAAAAGCCATATACTCCTTCCGCAAACCGTGGATTATGTGAATCTTCAGCTTTGCTTCTGAAATATGCTCATCAGGGTCCAATGCTGAAATCTCAGCGCATAAGTTCATCTTCAGGAAGAACGTTGAGATGGAAAGATCTCCTTGAGTTGCTCTCACCAACTCATTCTCCTGGAATTGTAGCCGAGCTACTTTCTTCATATTGAACAACCCATCGAGGGAAGTCCAAATCTCCACAGCTGACCGACATCTGATGATGTGGTCGAAGAGTTCTGGTTAGATGACCCACTTGAGATTAAACTCTATTTTGGCATTTGTCTTCCTCCAAGCTCTCATAGCTTCAGCATTTCCAGTAGCATCATTAACCACTTTCATGTCGTCTCTGCAGACGACCTCCCACAGGTTCTCACCCATAAGATAGCTTTCCATACACTACCTCCACTTCTTAAAGTTGGTCGATGTAAGAAGATCAATTTCAAGACCTCTTGCAAGTCCACCTTCCATTGCATTAACACTAGCTCACTAAGACTTTCAGAAGCAACAAAGCAAACTATTGGTTGATAGTTGTTCAAGCCTTTGTTCCCTCTACCATGTAAAAATTTGTAAATCGCGAAAAATGGGAAACCAGGTGTAGGAACAATAAACCAGTCCAAAGATAAATAAACCAGATGCACTAGAAGAGCAAGAAACATTGTACTATCAATAGTCTTTATAAGGCGAGGTATACATTGCGAGACATGATTCGTCGATGTACCCGATGGAAGCAAAAACAAGAAAAACAGAAACTAGCAGTGCGGTATCAATAAGAAGCTGCTGACTCTGCCAAGCTGCCTACGGAGTCCGCTTAAGCCGCCAAGTCGACAGATCGCAACCTAGCTGCACGGACAACCCATTATTCCAATGCAGAAAAATAACTCTATCTGTCGATTTGCAAGCGGCCTGACCGCGATGTCGCATAGCCGCCAGACCGCCGCGAACACTGCTGTCGAACTGAACTGGCCGCCAAAAGCGGGCGACTTATTAAACTGGGAAAGAGTTGCAAAAGAGACCTCCTGGTCGCAAGCCGCAACCTGCTGCTAACCGTTGGCTACTAACCGTAGAGTCTACATTGTCCCTGACCGAAGTCAGAAGCAAGTCCCTAGCTTTCCAGCGCTATCCGCACAACCTGCACAACACAAACCGGTCAACTCTCCAAACCACGCGAATCGAAAATCTCATCTACAGCAACTACCCAAGATCACTTAATGTTCATTCAGATGTAAAGTTGATGTGATAGTGGATCCTATTTATATGCATGGAGAGGAGTGTGATCCCCGCCCTAGCTGATAGGATCACCTCCCTATCTCGCGTCGAGCACTTAGAGAATCTGCCAGACCACGGTCACAATGTCGGACTATCTAGTCACCGCAACTAGCTAGACAGCCAGTTGATTGCAACACCAGCAGTCCTTGTAGAAACACCACTAGACCACAAACTATCGAACACAGCACCAGTCCTCACACACCCGCGAACACTACTCCAGTCCGCACACTCAGTGTTTAAATTTTTGAAGTGAAAGTGGCGGATTGTCCGCGCTGACTGTGCGGATAGGGGTGGCGACTTTCCAGGACGGCAAGGGTTGTGCAATCGGCATGTTCCCTACAGGTAACCGGGAGAATAGGTTTGTTATCCGCGGAGTTCGCTGAGTCCGAGTTGCGGACTGGTTTGGAGCTCGCAAGTTCAGCTTAGGCTTGTGCCTTGGACTTGCTCTGGTGTTGAGGTTGGTGATAATCACGGAGTTTGCCAGATTGTGCGGACTAGTGTTGGAATCCGTCAGGTTGTGGGAACTGGATCTTGAGTTTGCTGGTTTGGAATTTGTGCCTTGGTCTCCTTGTGGTGTGTACTTGGTCAGGATTTGTTCCAAGTCCAGGTTGGCTGTCCGAGAGGTCGTGCGGTCTGGTTCTGTGTCTGCCAAGCTCGGCAGCAGTCCGTCATGCTCTGGTTGCGAGCTCAGGGAGTGCGGACTGGGGTTGTTTCCGCAGTGTCTGCCTGTATGGCAACCAAATTTTATTTTGGTGTTAGAGGTTTGGCTGGGTATCTTGTTGTGGTGGTTCTACCTTGACGGATTGGATGTCTGGCCTAGTTGAGGCGGACTGATATTGTATCCGCAGCTTGGCGGATACACTCTGTTCTCGCCGTGAGATAGGGTGATGTTCCTATCAGCTAGGGTGGTGATCACACACCTCTCCGCGCCTATAAATAGGACCCACTGTGACATCAATACACACCGAGTGAATAGTAAGTGGACTTGAGCAGTTACTGCGGACAGGGTTTTATATCTGCGTGGTTTGAAGTGCTTGATCGGTTTGTGCTGTGCAAGTTATGCGGACAGCACTGAGAAGCCAGCAACTTGGTTCTGACTTCGGTCTAGGACACTGTAGACTCTGCGGTTTGCAACCATCAGTTAGTAGCAGGTCGCAACTTACGACCAAGCAGTCTTCTCTTCTGCAACTTGTTTACAAATTCAATAAGTTGTCCGGTATGGCAGCTTATTCAGTTCGATAACAGCAGTTCGATTGATCTGGCAGCTAAGCGACCTCGCGGTCTGGCAGCTTGCAGTTCAGCGAATAGATTTCTTTTCAGAATTGGAATAATTGGTTGTCCGCGAGATTTGGTTGCGGTCTTGCGACTAGGTGCCTTCAGCGGACTCCCTGGGCAGCTCGGCAGGGTCGGCGGCTTTAGCGGACTCCTTGAGACAGCACGGCTTATTCTTCGCTTTGTAATTTTTTCTGCTTTGATTGGATACATTGGCGAATCAAGTCTCGTCATGTATATCTTGTCTTGTAAAGATTTTAGGATAGTACAAGCTTCTTGCTCTTTTATTAGCTTTTGATTTGCCGAGACTCAGATTATTTGAGTGTTCCTGTGCCTGATTTCCCGTTTTCCACGAATCACAAATTTTTACACTCCAAACCCGCAACCAAAGCACACAAGACTGACAACTGCCGAACTCGGCGGAAAAGGAAAGCAATCCATACAGACTGCGCGACCTCCCGGACTGAGCACACCTGGACTTGGTACAAAACCAGACCAAGTCCACACCACCAGCCATCCCTGGTGCGAACACAGCACCAGCGAATACAAAGACCATTCCGCACAGATCACGCGGACACATCACTCGGGTCGTACAGGCCGCCACTTAAAATTTCAACAACAACAAAACAACTCTAAACCAACAGGACAACACCTATCAAGATTGAGACCAATTCAAATATAATCATCATATCATACTCTAACACAAGTTTTTATTCATTAAACAAGTAGCTGCCTTCTTGTGACTCCTAATTGAAAAAAGAGAGTAAAATAGCTTTTGCCATTGCTGAAACATGATGATGTAACTCACAAGTTTGGGCAGAATTGTGGCCCTGCAATTAGATTTGGAGGTCATTTTCATCAGAATTGGACCTCCAATTCTAACTTTGAAGCCACAATTAAAATTTTAGAGTTCAAGGTTTTCAGAATCTATGCAAGATAATTGGAGTGCCGTGTTGAGGCTGAAGGGTTATGACTGTGTGTGGAGCATGGATATAGGAGGGTGAGAGCTCGAACGAGAAACTCTGCAGAATCATGCTCAGACATAACTTGGCTTCAGTCATTGCAAAGTTCTGCCCGATGCAAATGCGAGGGCCCCAGCTGAATGGGAAGAAAGCCATTTGACCGCTCTTGGTTGCCTTCAAGATGCCTTCCGCAAATCGCTCCGGGTTGAACTCGTGGGCGTCTTCTCCCCAAATTTCGGTATCGTGGTGGACAAAGAGTATGGGCAGAGAAAGTATTATCCCTTTGGGGTATGTGATTCCTCCCAGTTCCACATTGTTGGAGGTCATCCTGGTCAGTGAAATCACTGGTGGATATAACCTTAGAACCTCGTGCAAAATCATGTTCACCTGCACCAGTTTGATAAAAAAGCAACAGAAGCTTGTTAGTGTGTGATGCTTGCTTGTTGATATTCTTGCAAATTTAAGGCTCTCGTTTGGGACAACAGCTGTAGCGTATAAGCGGTGAAGGAGTTAAATTCAAGTTTTTTACCCAAGATTCTCTTTTCAAGATGTGAGCAGTTAATACAGGACTGGTAACGTTTTGGCCAAAAAAATATTATTTGGGAAGACAACATTCGTGAACACACCTACCCAAACACTACCCCTACATTTTACGTACATACTTTCACAACCGCCAGCATAGAGTGCTGTCCCAAACATGATTACCTTTATCATTGGGTTCAGATCTTTTAGAGCTAAAAAAGAAAAGAAGTAAAAGTGACCAAAATAGCATTAAATGAACACAGAAATTGTTAGATATCACCCACAATCTTCAATTGGTTCAAACCGTCGAAGGCGGGCGAATTTTCGCCAAATACTTGGCGCACCTCCTCGCGTGCTCTTTCCTGCCAGCTTGGGTTCATGCTCAGTAAAACTATTGTCCAGTTGAGCAGAACATTTGTTGTCTCTTGTCCTGCAAAGTAAAAAAGCTTACATTCTTCAATAACCTCTTCCGTAGTCATTCCACCATTCTTCAACTTCTCATGCTCTTTAAATAGTTTCAAATTGGATTCAATCAGCAGGCTTAACAGATCATCGCCGACTTTCTCGCCGGATTTAATGGTCGTCTCTCTCTTTTCAATCATGCTTCGGAGGAGAAATCGGACCTCTCTATCGACTTGCTTTCTTTGCCTATTTAGTGGAGTTGGCAAAAACCTGCAACAGATCCAGATCCAATCAGACCAACAGAGCCAAACAGAGCATAAATTAGACCATTCGTTAAAGAGCTAATGTTGCGTAGTTCTAATATACACAACCAGTGAATAGTGCATGAATTTTTGGAGCAATAAAGAAGGATCAAGCTCACCAATCCAAAGAAATCTAGAAGAAACTAAGAAGTACATTTGGCGTGGCATTTTTGCTCTGGTGAGTTTGGAGAAAAACATCACCGTCATAGAATATATGTTTTATATGACCACGGTTATGATTGCTAATAAAAAAGACGATTGTTAACCGCAACCCGTTATTGGCTAGTCGCACCGAAAATCTCCTAATTTTTCACGCCTTTTCGAAATACGCCTTATACATGCAATTTGAGGAAAAGTGTTCAACACAAAAGTTGTAGATCTCGACGAGATCTACAACTTTCATGTTGAACACTTTTCCTTAAATTGCATGTACAAGGCGTATTTCTGAAAGACACAAAATCTAGGCATATTTCCAAAGTACGCCTTGAACATGCATTTTTAGGAAAAATGATCAACGCGAAAGTTGTAGATCTACAACTTTCGTGTTGAGCACTTTTCTTAATATTGCATGTACAAGGCGTATTTCGAAAAGGCGTCAAAAGTTATGAGATTTTGGGGTGCGACTAGCCAATAATGAGTTGCGGTTAACAATCACCATAAAAAAACTAGTTTTATTTGTTTGGCAGCAGTCATAACTATTGTCATGCCAAACATACATTCTATAACTGTGGTATTTTTGTCTAAGCTCACAGGAGCAAAAACACGAAGCCAAATAAAGCCTTAGTTCTACATTAATTGATAAATAAAGTTGAAACCTTCCATACAAGTTAGAAAATTGTTCAAAGTCCCTCTGCATCATACCTGGAACCTGGGATATATACATTCTGAGATGCCAGAATAAGAAGCTTAGCTTGCTCCATCTGGAGTTGAAATATACGCCTTCCTTCTTCATAACTACGACCAAATGCTGTCCTCGAAATGACATCTCCGGTTAGATTCTGGAACTCCGGCCAGACATCTAGTTCAGTTGTTCCACCAGGATGAACAAATTTCTCCCATCTTCCTAGCAATTCGCTGCAGCATGTGGAGAATGCCGGGAGCATTTGCTGGAAGCCATGAAATTCCACGCCGCAGATGAAGAAATGAGCAGCAAAATATATGATTTATTTGGTGAAATTTCATGTCCAGTGGTATGTTCTAACCTTCAGTTTCTCAGCATGAAATGCAGGATTGATAATCCTCCTGTGCCGGACCCATTTCTCACCCTCATATTTTACAAGTCCAGTTATCAAGAACTTCCCCAGAGGGGAAGTCTTTAGCTTTTCAAACTGCTCGAATTTTGTAGATAAAATTTCCCGGATCAAATCAGGATTCATGATGGTTACAGCGGGAATGGGGCCAAACCATGTGAAGCAAGACTTTCCTGCTTAATTTTTATATCAAAATTTTCAAGGTGAAGAAAGATTGGAAACAAATCAGGTTTTGGCAATTTGCATTTCAAAAATAGGAGGGTTTGATATTTTGCACCTCAAATTTTTAAAATTGACATTTTGCGCTCTTCAATTACCGATTTTCACGCTTTACACCTCCCATGCCAAAATTCAAGAATATTTAGGTTGAGACAGCATCAAAAATACTCATTCAAGATTATTTAAGTCCGGCAGGACCAATAATTCGGGGCGCAAAATGAGCATATTCTGGATGTTGCCAGGACCTAAATACCCTTCAAATTTCGGCCTGAGACCAAAGTGCTTGTCAAACCTCCCTATTTGGAGGGCGCAGAGTGCCAAAAGCTCACAAATCAAGGCACGCGCGATTCTAGCAAAAAGTTCCACATAATAAGCTGAATCAGTTACCGCATTGATTGATGATTCGGTGAAGGAAGGGGGATACTCGGGGTATGATGTCGTTAGAAAGGGGGAGCGGTTTGGCACGGGACTCACGAGCAAGGATAGTGCTCTCCTTGAGATCGCCAGAGGGAAAGCGGTATCGGGTTCCTGGGAGGCCCTGCCCCCGGAGAGCGGACTCCAACCTCCGAGGACGCCACCACAGCCATGTGCCCATCCATACAGCCCACAAAACCAACGCCGTCGTCACCGTCGCCGTCACCACCGACATCTCCGATGACAGATATTCAAATACCTCGCTTGAAGCCATAGCTTGCTCGCTGCCTCTTCACAGCCGAAATCTCCCACTTCCTCTAAATTGTTGTTCAAAACACCATTTTATAGAGGACACGCATACAATTAAGTCTTTTTTAGTTGTAATTAATTAACAATTTAAATAAATAATCAGTTTCACTAATTTATTTAATTAAAACAATAATATTAAACAATCAGTTTTATTAAATTACAACAATAATATAAAATATTAAGAATTAATATTTTAGAATTTTGAATGTAATTATTTCTGTTGGAACAAGAAATTAGGTCTCTATTGTTTGGGTCTGGGGGTGATCAAAGCTTACTGATTTAGTGATGGTCCCGCAGGAGTCTTGGCGAGAAGAAGGTGATGAATCAAAAGAATAGCTCTGCACTGCCTACAAACCCGAATGTTGTTGCGAGGAGGTACCGCCACACACCCAAAAGTATATCGGGACTTTCCCTCCTAAAATCATTGTTGAGCTCGACACAAGTGAGATTGGCTGTTAACTCGCCCCTCATGGGGGGGGGGGAGGTGGTGATGGTCCCCTCTACTTGTGTCTTGGGGTCCTATTTATAAACAAATCCAAGGGGGGAGGGGGTATGATCTGCGATTAGCCTCTCTCACCCCAACAAAAAATGATATTCAACGACCTTCTCAACTCGCCCCAGGTGGGAGAGACCTTCTCAACTCGCCTCGGGGGAGCAAGATCTTATCAACTGACCCCGGGTGGGCGAGGCCTTCAATTCTGAGCTCGCCCCAGGAGGGTGAAACCTTCTCAACTCGCCCCAGGTGGGTGAGACCTTCTGAGTCGTTCTCAAATTAACATCTCTGATCTTGATGAATTACGAAATATACCATTTTTGTTTCAATTGCAAATTTATTTAACATAATGAATAAAAAATATGTGATTAAAGAATAGTGGACACTTTTGTGAGGGCAATAACCTACCATAGAAAAACATGTTGGCCTTTCTAACATCTTGTCTTAAATTTTTGAAGTTCCGATCAAATGAAAAAAATATAGCTAAGTGTGATTTACTATCTGCACCCCATGTCATTGATCATAGATTATTAGATAAGTCGTATAATGTAGCCTTGATAATTATATTTTTAACGAGAAATTAAGGCTCCGTTTGGGAGGACTTATTTTTATCGGTCAAGCGGTTATCACAGCATGAACCGGACATTAATTAAGGTCCAGTTCATGCGGTGATAACCGCTTGACCGGTAAAAATAAGTCCCCCCAAACGGAGCCTAACCTTTGAACCCGTTTGATTAATTAGTGTGGATTGTACATGTGAGCACGAACGACTCCTTCCAACACTTTCGATTAATTAGCGTACAATGATCTTTTGAAAATTTATTAGACTTTCAAATATTTATTTGTCCATCTAAGCAAATTAGAAGATTTTTTTCTTTTTGAAGAATTATTGCTTACTCTAATCATATGAAATGCTAGTTGCGCTCAAAGTATATGCTTTGATGCATCATATTACGCCCATTATGTTGAACACATACAATATAGATAAGGTATGCCATGCTTGGTTAGAGAGCACGCAAGCCCTACCAGAGCACCTACAAATTAGTTCGGCAAGTACATGCACGACTGCTTAGCGGTATGTCGATACACAAACACAACACAAAACAAGAACAATAAAAGTGACACAAGGATTTAACGTGGAAACCTAATAGGGTGAAAATCACGGGACGATCGAAGTCCAACCCAGAAAGCCGCCACTAAAATGTATGAAACAATCGGCAATTACAAGGCTTACTCTCCTCGATCTTTATAGGATCTTCACCAGCTTCATACAACACAATACAATAAATAGTAATAGAAAAACTGCAAGTTACTGATAGCGTCAGACGAGACGGATTACACAAATCCTCTCCAAGATGCCTCTTCGAATGCTTTCCCAAATTTGCTTCAGATCCAATCCGTGTAGGCGAAGTACTCCATGTCAACGTCGTACAATGACTGAAAGCTCTCACAAACTAAGACGATCGCTGCAAAGCTCTCTCTAGAAATCTTTCAATGTTTGAGTTCAGAGAGAAGTGGATGTCTTACTCCCTCCTCCTTCACCCATATTTATAGGGCCAAAACTAAGTAGGTAGATGTTGTAGATGACCTGCAGATGAAGCTTCCATGAAACTTCCTTTGATCAAAGAACACATGTTGGTTTAAAGGTCAAAGACGACTTCTCATTTTCACACTTGTCATGAAACACATGCGTGAAAAGGATGGTCAAAATTGGCTAACCTCTTTTGTTAAAAATTGTGAAGTGGAAGTGGAGGTTGATCAAGCAAACCGTGCGGCCTGGGCGGACTGATAGTGCGGTTTGGGTTATCTGATGGTGCGGCCTGAGTGAACTGGTTGTGTGGCTTGGGCAGCCTGTTATTGCGACCTGGTGATGCATTCAGTCGGCTCGGCTTGTGGTTCAGCTGTTGGTTGTTCCTGAAATAACCAGGCGGATTGGTGGTGTATCCGCAGGATTGTGGCGGACTCTGTTCGAGTTCGCGGAGTTCATTATGGCAGACTGTGTTTGTAGATCGCGAGATTGACATTGGTCCATTCCCTTGATCTCTAGTGATGTGGTTGGTGATAACCACGTTCATGGTGGCACACTATCTTTGGAGCTGGCAATCTGGCTTCATGTCCGCCGAGCTCGCGCCAGGTGTTTGGTGGGTTGCTGGACGTGGTCATATTCTATGACAAGTCTAGGGTATTCGCTGAGCCCGCGGTGTCCGCTGGTTGACCGGGCGATCTGTGCTTGTTGGTCGTGGACTCATGTGGCGGGTTGGTGCGGTGTTCGCAAGCTATGCGGGCTGGTGCTGTGTCCGCGTGTAGCGTGCGGGTTGGTGCAGTATGCGGGTTGTTGTTGTTTGTATATTGTGCAGAGTGTGGACTGGTGTGGTGTCCGCTAGGAAGCGGACTGGCTTCCTGACTTGGTGCCTGGCAAATCGGCTGTTGTTTGGCCTTTTCTTGCTGACTCGGTAGACTGCTTTGTGGTAGCTGCAAGCTGGGGTGGTGATTCTATCTACTAGAGTGGTGACCACACTCCTAACCTCGCCTATAAATATGGCCCCCGTTACTTCAACAGTAACTGAATGAACAGTTGTGCAGCAAGCACTATGAAGTCAGGAGTCTGGTTCTGATTGCAGTCAGCAAGTAGTGGAGCTTGCGGTTACAATTAGAGTTTTGCATCAGGTCGCACTTTGCCTCCAGCCAGTCTTCTCTCCAGCAATTGTTCAAGTTCAATAACCTGTTCGCCGGTCTCGACGGAATATGCGATCTTTTCTTTCAGTTCGGCAGCGGCTTGTAGAGCAGTCGTCTCAGCAGAATAACGGGTAGTCCGCGGACTTCGCGGACTCCGTAGATCAGTGGTATAGTAGTAGCGGCTTGGCAGTCTCAACGGACTCGGTGGACTCGGCGGTCTCTGGGGCAGTCGACTCGGCTTGAAAAGTCTTGTTTGATTGTATGCTTCTCTATTGTACTTGGCGAAATCATGTCTCACCATGTATACCTAGCCTTGTAAAGTTGATAGTTGATAATACAAGATCTGTGGTTACTCTGTTGTTTCTGATTACCCAGCTCAGTTTATGGTTGTAGTGTTCCTCCACATGGTTCCCTCTTTCCGCTTGATCAATTGGTCAGCTTGATAGCTATGGAAGTGTTTGCTTGATACCAAAACTATCAGTTGATCAGCTTATGAGATTTTCAACATGGTATCAGAGGGAACAGTGGCTTGAGCAGTGAACAGTGATCAACCTTAGTTGTGCTCGGCGCTTCTGGAAGCTTTGTGATCAGTGGTTGGTGCAATGGAAGGTGCTTACGCAAGGGGTCTTGGCATTGAACTTCTTACAACGACTAAATTCAAAAAGTGAAAGTCGTGTATGAAGAGCTATCTTCTGGGCGAGGAGTTGTGGGAGGTCGTCGGTGGTGACGACAACCAAGAAGTGACTGCTATAACTGGTTCTGCTGAGAAGGTGAGAGTCTGGAGGAAGACTAATGCAAATGCAGAGTTTGCTCTCAAACGGGCTGTCTCACCGGAGATCTCTCTATCACGAAGTTCTTCCTCAAGATGAAGAACTTGTGCGCTAAAATATTAGCATTGGATCATGATGAGCCCATCTCTGAAGTTAAGTTGAAGAGGCACATAGTTCGCGGGTTGCAGAAGGAGTATGTGTCCTTTGTGACTTCTGTTCAAGGATGGGCAACTCAACCTTCTTTGCTTGAGTTGGAAAATTTGTTGGCGTCACAGGAGAGCTTGGCTACGCAGATGGCCAGGGTGACTATCTCTTAAGGAGGTAGTGAAGCTCTCTTCACTGATAAGAAGAAGAAGAAGAGAGGGAGAAGAAGAAGCATGATGCTGAGGATGGGTCTTCAACTTCATATCAGCAAGAGAGGAGAGTTGCTCCTAAGAGAACTGGAAGAAGGAGTTGAAGTACAACAGGTGCAATCAGTCAGGATACTTCAAGCGTGACTGCAAGGTCAAGCTACAACCTGGACATGTTGCAAACAATAAGAGAGCTGGTTCTAGTGTTGAGGAAGCCGGGTGGGGAGAAGCCTTCTTGACAAGCACGTGTGTTCGTGCTCTTTCCACTGTCGACTACCAAGATGACTAGATAGTTGACTCGGGGTATGGTCATCACCTCACTGGAGATGAGTCGAAGATCTCTTCACTGCAAGCATTCTGGTAATGAAGCTATTATTATAGTTGATGATTCTGTTCATACTGTAGAGAAGGATGACGTTGTTTCTTTGGATAGTGCTCAGGGTCCGCTTACATTAAGGAGTGTGTATCACGTACCTGGCATGAATAAGAACCTCTTCTCGGTGACCAACGCAGTTGACGAGGGCTATCATGTTCTGTTTGGCCCAACGGAAGTAATGTTTCTCTGTAACGTATTAGCGATAAAGCCTGATATTGCTCATATATGGACAAGAGCAAGAGACTTGTTTATTTTATCAACATGCTCTTATATTGATCGGATGAGGGCCAACGATAGCGCGACTATCTGGCATTAAAGACTAGGGCATGTTGGGATGGACAAGCTGAAAGCTATGACAATGAAGCGCCTTGTGAAAGGCTTGCCGAAGTTATCATCCTACGGAGATGCCCACGTTTACGCAGGGTATTAGTATGGTAAGGCTCAGCGCCTTCTGTTTGATAAGTCACAAACGAGGAGCAAGGCACCATTGGAATGCATCCATGGTGATCTGATGGGGCCAATGGTTACCGCTAGTCTTGGAGGCAGCAGATACATGCTGGTATTGATTGATGACTACTCAAGATACACTTGGGTGTACTTCATGAAGGAGAAGTCGGAAGCTTTCCAATTGTTTGTGGAGTTTAAGGAGCTGGTAGAGGGCCGAATTGGCTTGCGGATCAAGAAGTTCAGATCAGACAAGAGTGGTGTGTTCGTCTCATCTGAGTTATCTAACTTCTGCAGGAAGCACGAGATCCAGAAAGAGATTACTTGTGCTCATACTCCACAACAAAATGGAGTAGCGGAGAGGAAGATCCGTCACTTGATAGAAACGTGTAAGTGCTAGCTTCATGCAAAGGACATTCCCAGGTCCTTTTGGGCGGAAGGAATGGCCTGCGCAACCTATGTCATCAATCAGATGCCTCTGAGTCCGATCAACGTGAAGTCTCCCGTTGAAATGAAGTTCAAGGAGAAGCCGAGCATGGAACATCTTCCAGTGTTTGAATCAGACTGCTATGTTCACATTCCGGATGCTCAGAGGACCAAGCTTGATGCAAAGGTGAGGAAGCTCGTCTTTGTGGGCTATGATGAGCGAAAGAAGGGGCGGAAGTGCATGGATTCTGCGACAAGGAAGTTCTTTGTATCAAGATAAGTTGTCTTTGATGAGCTGACGTCGTATGGAGGTGGCACTGTTGAGATGCAGGAGAGCATGGTTGATGAAGGGCAGAAGGATGTTGCTAAAGATCTTTAGTTGGAGCTGCCTGTGTCACCAGGAGCTCCAGGTGTTTCTAGCTCTGGGGCAGAAGCTTCTAGTTCAGGAAGCAAGGGGAGCGACGCTCCAAGTATGCCCTTGAACAGAGTTGGTTCTGAAGAAGCGGTGGAGGTGGTGAGCAAGGAGCAACCTCTTCGGAGATCAAAGAGGACCATCAAGCCAGCAGCTCGATATTGCGAAGGAAACACGGTGAGCTTTGTCTCTTGTTTCTTCGCAGGCCCCCTGGATGAGCGGGAGCCTTCAAAGTTTAAAGAAGCCACTAGAATCAAGGAGTGTGACAATTTCATGGATGAGGAGATGACTTCCCTCAAGAAGAACGAAACTTGGGACATGGTGCCCAAAGTTGATGGCGTTACTCCTCTAACTTGCAAGTAGGTTTACAAGCTGAAGAAGAAGGCGGATGGAAGCATTGAGCGATACAAGGTTCGCCTTGTAGCTCGAGGGTTTTTGAAATAGTACGGCGAGGAATATGAGGATACGTTCAGTCATGTGGCAAAGATGACTTCAGTACGAGTGGTGATAGCTTTGGCGGCTTGTCAGGGCTGGAAGATGTGGCAGCTGGACGTAAAGAAGGCCTTTCTTTAAGGGGAGATCGACAAGGACATCTTCATGGATCAACCGCTTGGTTACGTATCTGAAGAACATCTGGGCTACGTCTGCAAGCTCCAGGAAGCCCTTTATGGTTTGAAGCAGGCTCCTCAAGCCTGGTACGGGAAGATTGCAGAATACCTCCAGTTCTGCTGCTATCTTACTTCAAATTCAGACTCAAGCCTGTTCATCAAGAAGAAGGGGGAGCTTCTGGTCCTGGTGCTGTTGTACGTGGATGCCATGATCATCACGAGGAACTCCAAAGAGGAGGTAGCTAGGCTCAGGGCGGAGCTAGCTATAAGATTCGAGATGAATAACTTGGGTGAGCTCCACCACTTCCTTGGACTCGAGGTGGAGAGGAAAGAGAGCGGCATACTAGTGTCCCAGAAGGGTTATTCGGAATGGATCGTTCAATAATTCGGCATGCAGGAAGGGAAGAGAAGCTCTACTCCCTTTGATTCGGGCATCAAACTTCGGCGGGATGAAGGGAGGATTCTTCCGGATCCTTTGGTGTTTCGGGTTCTAGTTGAGAGACTTATCTACCTGACGATTACAAGGCCAGACATTACTTAGGCGGTTGGCCGAGTAAGTCGGTATATGGCGGAACCCAGGAAGCCTCATCTGATGGTGGTAAGGAACAACCTGAAGTACGTAAAGGTCACTTCTGATATGGGTCTCTTTTATATGAGAGGAACGAGTTTTATTCTTCAAGCATACTCGGATGTTGATTATGGGGGAGATTCAGATGACCGGAATTCAACATTCGGTTATGTATTCACTTGTGGATCAGGCAGTATCTCTTGGTGCAATAAGAAGCAATACTTGTTGTCCCTCTCTACTATAGAAGAGAATACAAGGCTTCGGCCTTAGCAGCTCAGGAAGTCATCTGGCTCAGGATGCTAATAGAGGATGTCTATGAAGAAGTGTATGGTCCTACTCTATTGTGCGATGACAATGAAAGTGCCCTGAAACTGGTGAATAATCCAGTTTGTTACGCATGGATCAAGCACATAGAGATTGAACAACACTTCATTTGGGAGGTGTTGGAGGGATCTCTTATGGTGTAGCATGTGCGGAGTGAGAACAACATCGCAAAAATATTCACGAAGTTGTTGCCGAAGGTGCTGTTCACACAGTTATGAGGGCTGCTGGGCTTGATCACCACTTCTCACTTCAAGGGGGAGTGTTGAAAATTATGAAGTGAAAGTTGAGGTTGATCAAGCAGACCGCGCGGCCTGGGCGGACTGATGGTGCGGTTTGGGTTATCTGATGGTGCGTCCTGGGTGAACTGTTTGTGTGGCTTGGGCAGCTTGTCTTTACAACCTGGTGATGCATTCAGTCTGCTCGGCTTGTGGTTCAGCTGTTAGTTGTTCCTGAAGTAACTGTGCGGATTGGTGGTGTATCCACAGGATTGTGGCGGAGTGTGTTAGAGTTCGCGGATTCTGCTGTGGAGGACTGTGTTTGGAGATCGCGAGATCGGCATTGGTTCATGCCCCTGATCTCTACTGATGCGGTTAGTGATAATCGCGTTCATGGTGGCGGACTACCTTTGGAGCTGGCGATCTGGCTTCGTGTCCGCCGAGCTCGTGCCAGGTGATTGGTGGGTTACTGGACTTGGTCACATTCTATGATAAGTCCAGGGTATTCGCTGAGCCCGTAGTGTCTGCTGGTTGACCGGTCGATCTGTGCTTGTTGGTCGTGAACTCGTGTGGCGGGATGGTGCAGTGTTCGCAAGTTGTGCGGGCTGGTGCTGTGTCTGTGTGTAGCGTGCGAACTGGTGCAGTATGTGGGTTGTTGTTGTCTGCATGCTGTGGAGTATGCGGACTGGTGTCGTGTCCGGCAGGTAGTGGACTGGCTTCTTGACTTGGTGTCTGACAAATCGATTGATGTCTGGCCTTGTCCTTGTGGACTCGGAGGACTGCGTTGTGCTAGCTGCAAGCTGGGGTGGTGAATCTATCTATTAGGGCAGTGACCACACTCCTCACCTCGCCTATAAATAGGACCCCCCGTCACTTCAACAGTAACTGAATGAATAGTTATGCAGCTAGCACTGTGAAGCCAGGAGTCCGGTTCTGATTGCGGTCAGGAAGCAGTGGAGCTTGCGGTTATAATCAGCGATTTGCATCAGGTCGCACTTTGCGGCTAGCCAGTCTTCTCTCCACCAATTGTTCAAGTTCAATAACCTGCTCACCGGTCTCGACGGACTATGCAGTCTGTTCTTTCAGTTCAGCGGTGGCTTGTAGAGCAGTCATCTCAGCAGAATAACGGGTAGTCCGCTGACTTCGCGGACTCCGTAGATCAGTGGTGCAGCAGTAGCGGCTTGGTGGTCTCAGTGTACTCGGCAATATCTGGAGCAGTTCGCCAGACATGAAAAGTCTTGTTTGCTTGTATGTTTCTCTATTGTACTTGGCAAAATCATGTCTCGTCATGTATACCTAACCTTGTAAATTTGATAGTTGATAATACAAGATCTGTGGATACTCTCTGTTGTTTCTGATTACCTAGCTTAGTTTATGGTTGGAGTGTTCATGCGTCGGTTCCCTCTTTTCGCTTGATCAAGTGGTCAGCTTGATAGTTATGGAAGTGTTTGCTTGATACCAGAACTACCCGTTGATCAGCTTGTGAGATTTTCAAAATCTTTCACACTTATGAGGAAATTACCTTAACAAATCTCCCCATGTTTGACTAAGTGAAAAAAATCTGTCGTTCTGACAATCTACCCTAGAGTCTCCAATTTGCCTCCCACCAGGTCATCCAACAACATGTCTCTACATTCGATCAGCCATACCAAGTTCGAGTTAATGAGACTCGAACTCAATAGTTTTCTCCACAAAGGACGGGAACTATACCCAACAACTTATTCTCTCATTTATTTTATGTGAAGGGAACCGACATGCTGATGATCCTCACGCAGTGCTCGAACTTCCCTTTTGACACGGTCTTCATAAGCATATCTGCTCCATTGTTATTCGTGTGCATCTTCTACAAATTCAGCTCGTTTTGATCTAGATTACTGCGTAACCAATGATATCACATGTCAATATGCTTGGACCTCGAGTGGAAGGTGGGGTTCTTCCCCGAATGAATTGCACTCAGAATATCGCATAGGAGTGTGTAGAACTTCTGAGTGAAACCCAACGCGTTGATGAAACGCTTCATCCAAAAAAGTTCTTTCCATGCCTCTGTGACTACTATAAAATCTGCCTCCGTAGTAGACAGTGCGATACACTTCTGCAATTTAGACTGCCATGATACAACTCCCAATACAAATATGATCAGGTACCCGGAAGTCGATCTTCTGGAGCCCAAATCTCAAGGCATAGCAGCATTAGTGTAGCATAGTAGCTCTGGCTCACTACCTCCGAACTTTAACCTCAAGTCTGACGTCTCATGTAGGTACCTTAGAATCCACTTTACAATATTCCAATGCTCTCTCCCGGGGTAGGAGAGAAACTTACTAATAGTGCCAACCATATGTGTAATATTAGGATGGGTGCATACCATCGCGTACATAAGACTACCAACTACAGAAACATAAGGGACCATCTGCATCTCCTATTTCTCCTTAGGTGTACTTGGGCATTGGTCAACATTAAGTCAGAAATGAGTTGCAAGCGGCGTACGCAACTTCTTTGCTTGATCCATACTGAATCTTTGTCGTACCTTCCTGATATATTTCTTTTATGATAACCAAAGTAACTTGGAGTCTCTATCTCTCTGAATATGTATCCCTAGGATGGTCTTCGCAGCACCCAAGTCCTTTATCAAAAAACGTGGAGCTTAACTGTCATTTCAGCTTGGCAATGTGCTCAGTGCTCCTCCCAACTATCAATATGTCATCATCATAGAGAAGTAAGATGATGAAATCCTCTTGAGCAAACTGTTTTATAAATACTGAGTTATCAGGGGTGGTCCTCCTGAAGTCGATCTCCCCCATAAAGTATCAAACTTCTTATACTACTGTCGCGGGGTCTACTTCAGGATATACAAACTCTTCTTCAGGAGATAGACTAGGTTCTCCTTCCCTATAAACCTAACACCTTCAGGCTACGCTATATAAAGCTCTTCCTCAAGATCACCATGCAGAAAGGAGGTCTTGACATCCATCTGTTCGATCTCCAGGTCTAGCCTCATAACAAGACCAAAAATAACCTGAATAGACGACATCTTCACAATAGGAGAGAAAATCTCATCGAAATAAACTCCTTATTTTTGACTGAAATCCTTAACCATTAATCTGGCCTTGTATCTGAGTGGTGTTGAGGGGTCTCCTCGTTTTACTCTAAAAATCCACTGATTCTTCAGAGTCTTCTTACCCTTAGGCAATTTCACCAAATCATAAGTGTGATTCTCATGCAGAGACTGCATCTCCTCCTGCATAGCAACCATCCATTCTTTCTTCTTCTAGCTCTACATCGCCTCTTCAAAGTACTCGGGCTCTCCCACATTAGTCAACATAATATACTCATTAGTGAAGTATCTAGAAGATGGGTGTTTGACTCCATCAGACCTTCATGGAGCGAGCTCAGCTGCTAGTATAAACACATTATCAGTGATGTCCTCTATAGGCTCGTCATCAATATCGTCCTCATGATCTAGAAGTGGCTCAATGCCTTGTATCGGCTCAGGCTCTGCAACCTCCTTAGTATCGTCACTTCTAATCATAGGAGACTCTATATTAGTGTGAGAGTCGGCCTTCTCCGTCTTCTTAGGATCAACAATAGCTTGATCCTCATAAAATACATCATCACGACTACGTACAAGTTTCTTCTCAACTGGATCAAAGAAACTATAGCCCAACTCGTCACTATGTCTATATCCCAGAAAAATGCATTGTCTGGTCTTGGAATCCAACTTCGATCTTTCATCCCGAGGGACGTGCACAAAGTCTCTACAACCAAAGACCCTCAGGTGATTATATGAAGGGTCCTTCCCATACAAGACCTTATCAGAAACATCATCTTGTAATGCATAACTGGAAGATAGATTGATGACATATGTAGTTGTGTATAAAGCCTCACCCTAAAACATGTCAGGTAGCTTTGACTCAAACAACAAGCATCTTATCCTCTCCAGTAATGTCATATTCATTTTTTTAGCTACGTCATTCAACTGTGATATCTTAGGCATAGTCTTTTCAAGTTTAATCCCTTTATCTTTAATTCATCAAAGAGACCAATATACTCTCCCCATTTGTCGGAGCTGATGCACTTCAATTTCCTCCCAGATTATCTTTCCACTTCAGCGTGGAATCTCTGAAAGGTGTCGATGATGACCTCATCTTTGGTCTAAATAACGTAGACCCAATGTTTTCTTGAATAATCATCAATGAACATCACGAAGTAAGACACTCCTCTTGTCTAGACATTTAGTGGTCTACAAACATCAGTGTGTAGGAGCTCTAGTGGCTTGAATCTCTTGGTGGATGTGTGGCTCTGGAAATATACTATATTCTTCTTTCCAGCCATGTAGTGGTCACATCTCTCTAACTGATCTATAGATAGGTCAGATAAAATCTTTTTCTTGTCTAGAATCCTAGGCCCTTCTGTCTAATGTGACTCAGTCTTCTATGTCATAGAGATGTGGATACACAAACTCTGATAGTGTTGGCCTGTGCAGCTTCAGGCCTCCCCACCATGTAGTATAGACCAGTATCTCTATAGCCTCTAACTACTAATAGTGACCCCTTAATAAGCTTTCAAAAATTTCTACCAAAAACACTTAAGTGTCCTTCATCACCTATCTTTCCAATTAAAACTAGAATGTCGGGTATATGTCATACATTCTTAAGAATCAGCAAACCTTTCGGGCTCTTCTTCAGGTGCATGTCTTCCCTCCCGATGTCTTTAGGCATGTCACTGTTGCCCATTCTAAGCACTTCACGGTCATGAGTCGTGTAAGTGGCAAATAACTCTATGTTGTGGGATACATGTGTAGAAGCATCTGAGTCCAGAATCCAGCTCCTATCATCACACAAGAGTGCAACTATGACGTCATGTCCAACAATGATGACATCGTCCTCCTCTATAGAGACGGTGATAGCGGTATGCATATCCGTCTTATCATTTGAGTACTCTCCCTTCTTCTTCTGGTCATTTTTCAGAGTATAAGAAAACTTCTGAATATGACCCTTCTTGTGGCAGTAGTGACACTCCACATTCTGGTAGCGGGACATAGACCTTCCACTGCTTTGGTTTCTCTCAAATTTCTTTTCTATGTTTTTGTTCCTACCTCTCCCCCTGGGATCAATATAGAGGACATCAACTAGTGAATAAGAGCCTGAATATCCTTGAGACTTCTGTCTCACCTTCTCATTCAGGAAGCCACTCTTGGCAATTTTCATAGTAATGATGCCACCCGGAGAGGAGTTATCAGAGATACCCTTACCATCTTCCAAGAGTCTGGAAGGAAGTTTAGTAGCCACAGTGCTTTGTCCTCGTCCTCGAAGGTCACCTTCATTGCAGTGAGACAGTTAATGATATCCTGAAACTCGTTCATATGATCCAAGATAGAGGATCCTTATTTGTATCCGAACTCCCTCAGCTTCTTTACTAGATATAGTTTATTGATGTCAGTACTCTTGGCATACAACGTCTCAAGAGTTTTATAAAGTATCTTTGCATCAACAATGCTCATAACATGATTATAAACGTTCGGATCTACGAACCGTTTAACAAATCCACATAGCTTACAGTGCCCCACCTTGCACTTATTTAGATCTGTCTTTAGACATCTCCTCAAAAATAGGAGCATGTCAACCCTTAACGTAAATGAGATCTTTCATAAGAAAGTGTCACTGGTGGTAGTTTGCACCGTCCAATTTAACCATCTATTCGGAGCCTGAACCTGATGTAAACTCAATCGTGCTCTGTTGCTAATCATACTGACCTCAATTCTTTGAGCTAACTATTTCAAAGAAAGGAATCAAAGATGATAGGGAGCGGACCAATGATCGTCACTTACTGCACCCGATCACTAACCTGAAATATCACAAAATAAGAATAATAAAAGTGACACTATGATTTAACTTGGAAACCCAATTGAATGAAAATTGTGGGATAATCGGAGTTCAACCAGGAAAACCGCCACTAAAATGTATGAAACAATTGAAAATTATAAGGCTTTCCCTCCTCAATCCTTATAGGATCTTCACCAGCATCACACTACACAATACAATATATATTAACAGAAAAACTGCAAGTTACCGACAATGACAGACGAAACGGATTATAAAAATCCTCTCTAAGATGCCTCTTTAAATGCTTGCCTAAATCTGCTTTTGATCCAATCCGTGTATGCGAAGTGCTGATCGTCAATGTCGTACAACGACATCCGAAAGCTCTCTCAAACTAAGATGATCGCCGCAAAAGCCTCTTTAGAAATCTTTCAATGCTTGAATTTGGAGAGAAGTGGATGTTTTACCCCTCCTCCTTCATCCCTATTTATAGGGCCAAAATTAAGTAGGTAGATGTGGTAGATGACACGTGGATGTGGTTTCCTTTGATAAAAAAACACTTGTTCGTTTAAAGGTCAAAACGATTTTTCTTTTCACACTTGTCATGAAACACATGATTGAAAAGCATGGTCAAAGTTGACTAGCTTTTTCACACTTAGGAGAAAATTATCTTAAGAGATTTTTAAATCTGGTTCCCAGTATAAGATTTTTTTGGATTTGAGACATGTCAAGTGCCCTCTAGCAAAATGTCAGAGACGTCTGGAATATGCAACCAGTAAAATGCCATCGTCCTGCGTGCGCCAAGCTTGCTTATATGGAGGTTAGCCCAGGACCTAAAAATTCTGCCTAGGTTCATAATATTTCTCTTTGGTTAGGATTAATCCATTGAAAATTATTGAAAAATCTTAATGCTTATCATTTAAAATGCGAAAAAAACATTTTTTTAAAAAAAAAATTGTGCATACTTCTTGGTAATGAAAACCCTGCTTACGTTTGCCAATACGTTTTTTGATAAAGTAAATTATCGTTATCATTGGATACATGGACAATAGTTTTTCTTGTATATTTTTCTTTAAAAAAAAGTCAAAATTGCGTTGTATTTTTTGAAAAGGGTCCAATTTCATTTGTTATATAAAATAAAACTGGGGTAGTCTTCTATTTTATTAGAATTTAGAAATATGATATTTGAGTTCGAGCAAAACCGTGGTCACCATAAAATGTGTGTTTGGCACGACGGTTATCAGGATGTCTTTCTCGTCTTCCAACCAAAAAAACTGAATGTCTTCACCTTTCTGGATCTTCTTGTTATTTGGACGCCGTTTTTGACGTATAAGCAGTCAGAATTTACCGGCTCGACAAGAACAATCAAAATTCATTATCTATTTTACGAAAATTCTTGGTGGGGGGGTACTCCCCGTAAAACCACCCCTGGTTATGACAGCCACTAAGAAGAAAAACTAAGGCTCCGGTTGGCGGGCGGTTTTGCGCCGGTCATGCAGACGAAACCGCCCTGCCGTGGTTTCTGCCTATTTGGCGGGGTAGTCGGACTCCGCACTGATGCACGAAACCACATGATTTTAGTGGGAATCATCCACGCCGTGAGAACCGCGGTTGCAGTCCAGCGACGCGGATGATTTACGCGGAACTCCCACTACCGCATCAGGTATGGCTTAAGTGTGAATATAAAAGTGGATGAAGTTTTTTAGGTGAGGTTGGACGTTCACGAACGACGGTTCATAATCACCATGTTCATGACTGCTACCACCGCGCCAAACTGACCCTAACACAAATTAATCTATTCTTGATTGGCAAAGGGTCAACAAATGGCCACCACGGGTAAATTGAGGAGTCCCAGGAGACTACGGCTGCGTTTTGCGCGGCTTATCGCGACTTATTTGCTCCGGCAAGATTGGACAAAAATGTCATTGTCATATCAAAATCTTATGCCTCAAACTAGTTTCATTTTGTAACATTCTTGAAATCAAACATACATTCTATGACAATGACATTTTTGTCCAAACTCATCGGAGCAAATAAATTGCAATAAGACACGTCAAATACAACCTAAGACATCGTTTGACACGTTGATGACAGTCCTGAATGTGGTGATTTTGAACCATCGCTAGTGAAAGCCCAACCTCACCTAAGGACTTGTCCACTTTTATGTACAAAACTAGTATCATTTTCTTGGTGGTGATTGTAACAGTTGACATGACAATACTTTTCTATGATGAGGCGATTTTGTTCAAACTCATGAGTGCAAAAAGAGTCTGTGTCTAACGAAAACTAAATCAAGTAATTAATTAAAAAATTACTAAAAGGTGAATACGATCATAATTTCTCATAAATAATTAATTTTGTTTTTTAGGAAGAAGTTTGAGCTTTTTTGGGATTTAAAGTTTATTTTTAGCCTTTAGGATTTCTAGTTTAGGTTTAGGATTGTTGAAAATGTTGAAGTGGAAGTGGGCGGTCTGGGAGGTGCACGCCCCACAGGCCGCAGAGACCGCACAGGTAGCGCAGATAGGTGCTGGAGGACTGGCCAGTTCTTGGCCCTTTTTTTTGGCGGTATGTCTTAGCAGTGACCCTACGAGTTAACCGCACGGTTAGACTTTGGCTTACCGTGAACAGCGAGGTCTGAAATGGGAGACCATGGAGACCGACAGATCATAGTTGGTGCGGTTAAACTTGTACTCGTGTGGCTGTCTGCATGGCTGCTTAAGTCCACGCGGACTAAAGTCGTTTATCCACATTACTGTGTGGATATGTTTAGTTAACCACATGGTCTGGTGTGGTTGTCTGCATGTGGACGGACTGGTACTATTAGTTGTCACGTTAGTGCGATTATCCTATCCTCTTGAAAGTGACAGTATCCTCCTGCCCTGCTATAAATGGGGGGGGGGGGTGCTAGCCTCATCATATCTATCTAGAACTGTAAGAACTGAAGCTCCGGTTAAAACTTACAGTTAGAATTTTGTAACCGCGCGACAAATAGAGGTGATTAGTTATTGTCGTGCTTTGCAGATTGCGCGACTAGCACTTGGTTCTGACAGATAAGTCAGAGGAGGCAGTGCGGATAGCTGGTAATAGTCAACAACAGTTGGCAACAGGTCGCAGTTAGGCGAGTAGTGTTGGTGTTATCACTGTAATCTGTAAGTAATCAAGCATGTCATCTCACTGCCAACACAGTATGAGCCTATCAGGGTCGCACATAAGAACATTTGGAGAATTTGGAAGATTGGATAATGTTGGTTTTACTCATATGAGATGAGTGAAGGACTGGACTCAGCCAGACATTGAGTGTGTTAAGTCTCCTCAACCAGACGTTGAGTGCGTCGAGACCACTCGACGCTTTCATCGAGTCAAGTGTTGATTTGTTGCGTTAGCGTTGAGAGCGTCGAGACCACTCGATGATTCGTCGAGTCAATTGTTGATTCGTCGAATGATGGCGTTGAGTACGTCGAAACCACTCGGCGCCTTCGTCAAGTCAAATGTTGACTTGTCGAATTAGGCGATGAGAACGTCGAGACCATTCGATGCCTTCATTGAGTTAAATGTTGACTCATCAAAATAGGCATTGAGAGCGTCGAGTTCACTCGAAGATTCGTTCAGCCAAGTGCTTATTCGATGAGTCTTGCGGTGAGTGTGTTGAGTTCACTCGACGATTCGTCGAGTTAGGAGTGGAGTGCACTCGACGCTTCGTCGAGTCAAATGTTGATTTGTCGATTCAAGTCCCGAGGCCACTCCTAGCCGTTGAGTTTATTATGATCACTCAACGATTCGTCGAGTCAAGTTTTGACTCGTCGAATTATATATTCCAAGTGTTATGGGTCTGCTGATAGCGACGTCCTTCAACTGTTTATCCCTTTGGGTATAAATAGGAGATGTTTTAGGGTTTTATTATAGACGACACCAAGCGACAAGTATGGAATTGTTGCACTGTTCTAAACCCGAGAGAATAGGCCTGATGGAAAGAGTTTTCGAAAGTGCCGATTTCGTTGTCGTCGCCGATCCTGTTTCCGGCGATTGTCGTCGTCGCCTCTTCTGGAGCAGGCTTATCAGTCTGTGAAGACACAAAGTTCTTTCTTCCAACCTATATCTTGTATGACAAGAGTCTAATGGTTCTCCCGTTCGTGTGGATCATCCGTAAAGGCATGGACATTATTCTTTGCTCAGAACTCCTGCCGCTACTGATCGACAGATTTCTTGGAGCATCTTGGTTGAGTAGTGACTCAATCCCGCAAAGGTAATTTTTATTTATAGTGATTTTAGTTCTTCATCAATGGTCATCGCAAGATCTATTTCTTTTGGGCTTTTCTTATTTCCCTATTCCGCTGCACACAAGTGGTGTGACATATAGAAAAACCCAACAATGGTATCAGAGCCAAGTTATGCGATGATCTTTGTTTCAGAAGTTGCTAAATCTATTTGTGTGTAGATCTGGAAATTTAGAAGTCTTCTAAATACCCAAATATATTCTTGGAACCCCGTCAAGAACGCTTGTGATTTCGTTGTAATATCTAAGTTGATATCTTTATAACTTCTTAACAGTAACCATCCCTCTTGTTGGTTTGTGAAACCATGTATGTTTGATTTTGAATCTCACATAGAGAGACGAGATTTTCTACTGTGTAAGTGGAGTGGGGGTTACTTATGTCCAGCGCTTGTAAATCTGAATATTTAGAAGGGTTAAAGATGTTCATATTTGGCCCAGTTCGTCAAGTGTTGATGATTTTATTGTGCACATCTGAGATGCATTTGGATTATGAATGTTGTAAGTTTTATTTTTTGGATGTGCACATTGGTTAATTGTTAACCATGATTAAGTGTTAATCAATTATATCAAAATTTCTGATATAATATTAAGTATTCGGATGTCTTCCGATCGATGACACTCTTCCTGCTTCGATCGATGAAGTGTGGGTTTGCCAAAGTATGTTGCATTAATCAATCTTGGTAAGGATGAGAGCGGATAATTGTGATATCCCTCTGTCGACATCGGGTCAATCTTAACTGGGTGACCTTAAAGGTTGAGTGCTTAGAGGTCTAGACTTGGCATGCATTATATGATGGATGCAAATAAGAAGCTATTCACCAATAATACAGGAGTTGCATGATGATGCAATCGACAAGTGTTGTTTACCTAAATAATTACATTGTGAGAGAAAAGATAAAGTTGACTCATGGTGTTAGTGAAATACGGATCTTGTCCACTAAGAGAGTTGCTCGCATAAACTCTGTGAATTAATATCGAGGGTTATCAGTTTTACTAAAATAGTGGGAGTGATTTTAATTAAAGTCCAAATTGAAATAAAAATGTATTTTGAAATGTAATACTGATTTTTCTCGGCATGAATCCTTGTATAATTTCCATGACAAGTGGATCTCATTCCACCGTCCCTTAGAGCAATCCTTGAGAAGGAGAAACTGAGTGTGACGAACTATTTGGAATGGAACAGAAATCTGAGAATTGTTCTCAGGAAAGAGCGTAAGCGTTATGTTTTGGAAGAGGAATCCCCTGAAGTGCCAGCCGAGAATGCATCCCGATTTGACAAAGATGCTTATAAGAACCAGCAAGATGACTCCTTGGATGTCTAATGCCTCATGCTGACAACCATGAATTCTGAGCTTTAGAAGCAACATAAGAACAAGGGTTGCAAAGAAATTAACGAGCATCTCAAAAAAGGTTTCAAGGGTAGGCTCGTCAAGAGAGTTTTGACATCACCAAGGCGTTGTTTTAGTGTAAGATGGGAGCTCGAGACCTATTAGGAACTCACATACTCAAGATGATTAGGTATATAGAGAACCTTGAGAGGTTAGGCTTTCCTCTAGGACAAAAATTGTCTACAGACCTGATCTTGCAATCGTTGTCTGATAGTTATGAGCAGTTTGTCTTGAACTACAATATGCATGAAATAAACGTGATACTGCCCGAGCTCCTAGGCATGTTAAGAACTGTCGAAATCAATATAAAGAAGGCAAATCCTGCTAGCCCCATACTAATGGTTCATAAAGGCAAGGGCAAGGCCAAAGGTTTCAAGAAGACGAAGGTTGAACCTAAGTCACCTTTTGAGCCCAAGACTTCAGCACTGAAAAAGAAAGGCTTGGCGAAAGAAGGGAAATGCCACCACTATTGCAAGGCTGGACATTGGAGGAGAAACTATCCTTCTTATATTGAGGGTCTGCACAAAATGAAGGGGGGGGGGGTATGACTTCTGCTTCAAGTAATGTTATAGAGATAAACCTTTCTGCACCATCATATTGTGTATTGGATACCAGATGCGGTTCTCACATTTGTATAAATGTGCAGGAACTGGGAAGGAGAAGAATGCTGAGTAAAGGTGAGGTGGACCTACGTGTTGGCAATAGAGCAAGAGTTGCTACTCTCACCGTGGGTGTTTACTGTCTTTCTTTGCCTAGTGGGCTTGTAATAGAACTTGATAATTGTTATTATGTTCCTTCCATAACTAGCAACATTATATCTATTTCATATTTGGACATGATTGGATTTTTTTTTTATTAAGAATAATTGTTGTTCTATATTTAAGAATGATGCTTATTATGGTATAGCCCAAATATTTAATGGTTTATTTGTTTTGAACTTAGACCATCAGATCTATAGTATAAAAATACTAAAAGATTAAAAACGAATGACTCGAACCCTACATACATTTGGCATTGTCGTTTGGGCTATATAAATGAGAAACGCATATCCAAGCTCCGTAAATATGGGCTACTGGACTCATTTGATTAAGAATCATTTGAGAGATACGAATCCTATTTGTTAGGTAAGATGATTAAGGTCCCTTTATTAGTTTCAAAGAGAGGGCTGATGATCTCTTGGGTATAGTACATACTGATGTATGCGGACCCATGAGTTCTATGGCTAGAGGGGGGTACTTCTACTTTGTTACATTTACTGATTATTTCAGTAGATACAGATACGTATATCTTATGAAGTGCAAATCTGAAACCTTTGAAAAGTTCAAATAGTTTAAGAATGAAGTAGAGAACCAGCGGGGTAAGATGGTTAAAGCACTCTAATCTGATTGAGGTTGCGAATACCTAAGTCATGAGTTTCGTTATCATCTGAAAGAGTGTAGTATTGTATCACATCTCACTCCACCCAGAACGCCGCAACATAATGATGTGTTTGAGAGGAGGAATCATACTCTGTTAGACACGGTACGATCGATGATGAGTCATACAGATCTGTCTGTTTCCTTTCGGTATTTTGCTCTAGAAACTTCTTCTTTTACACTAAATCGTGCTCAAACGAAAGCGGTTCTAAAGACATCATATGAGATATGGAATGGGAAGCGTCCTAGTATATCTTTCATTAAGATTTGGGGCTGTGAGGCATACATGCGATTTCAAATGCTTGACAAGCTGGAACTCAAGTCAGATAAATGTTATCTGATGTGTTTCCTAAGGAAACTACATGGTATTATTTCTACCAACCCTCTGAGGGCAAATTTTTTGTCGCAAGGACTAGTCTCTTTCTTGAGAAAGAGTTCTTAAGTAGAAAGACTAGCAGGGTAGAACTTGAATAAGTTCAAAAAATACAAACCGTGAATGAACCAGAATTGGAACCTGAGCAAGGAGTACAAGTTATTGTAGTTAGAGAGCCTGCTCAAGAAGCAAAAGTTCCATGTAGATCTGCTAGACCAATATTTGAGCCTGAGAGATATGGATTTCTCATGTCTCAAATAGGTAATGTGTTGCTTATGGATCATGATGATATGCCAGCAACCTGCCAATAGGCTACGTATGGACCGGACTCCGAGAAATGGCTTGAGGCCATGAAATCTGAAATGGACTCCATGTATGCAAACCAAATTTGGACCTTGGTGGAACCACCTGAAGGGGTACGACCCATCGGGTGCAAGTGGGTCTTCAAGAAGAAGACCGACATGGATGGGAATGTATAGACCTTCAAAGGGCGACTCGTGGCTAAGGGTTTCAGACAAATTTATGGTGTTGACAATGATGATACCTTTCACTTGATGTCATGGTTAAGTCCATCAGAATTCTTCCTTCTATTGCTGCGTATTATGACTACGTGATCTAGCAAATGGATGTCAAAACGACTTTCTAAATAGAAACCTACTCGATGAAGTGTATATGACACAACCCGAGGGTTTTGTATCTCCAGTTGAAGCCACTAAAATATGCATGCTGCATAGATCTATTTATGGATTAAAACAGGCTTCTTGAAGTTGGAATCTTCATTTTGATGAAAAATCAAAGAATTTGGTTTTATCAAGAATGAAGATAAACCGTGTGTTTACAAGTGGATTAGTGAGAGTATTGTTGTCTTTCTTATATTGTATGTAGATGACACACTATTGATCAAGAATGACAAAGCGACCCAACAAGTTGTTAAGAATAACCTATGGAACTGCTTTTTTATAAAAGACTTGGGCGAAGCGACTTATATACTTGTTATTAAGATCTATAGAGATAGATTGAAGAAGTTGCTAGGTTTGACCCACAAGTTTTTGGGGTTTTCATTATTATGATGCCTAGAGTTACATTATATAGATCTATGAATACTATTTTTTATTGGAATTAAATAATTTTATTTATATTATAATATGTTTATTTATATTTAATAACCTAGGGCGACTTCACAGCAGTGACTTCCCAGCAGCAGCGGCCAGCGAGCTCACAGGCTCTAGTTACCGTTGGTGTGAACCTGCTTATTTAGGTTTTGTTTGGATTGACGTCTCATTTTTTTCGTTTGGAGAAAACGCCGCCATAGGACACGTAAACAAACGGGCGTCGACGGCGTTTGCACCTATCGCACAGAGGAAAAGCCCAGGAAAAGCTCTATTTCGAGCGGCCGCCTTCGCCCTTCATTTTGAAAGTGGGGTTTCCACCCGCTGGTCGTGCCCGCTATCGCTGAATCAAATAACGGCTTAAATTACACCATCCCATCACTTCACAGCAGCCAGTTGTTGTAACATTCCGACTTTTATTGGGCCACCAGAGCACTAGTAGGCCCAATAAAAGTGATCTGAATCCTACCCATGACCTGGTAGAAGGGAACCCTAAGCAGGAACTGGAGCTAGAAAACTCTGACTTAAGTTCTGTCAGTTCCTGTGGCATCATATAGATAGTATGAATGCCTCGGAACTCGTTCCGTTGGACCCCGAGGCCATATAGTGGATATGACCATCCCTCGTAAAACGTCGCGAAGACAAGATTTTTAATATCGATCTAGAGAACTTTGATTTGAGTTTTGTCAGCTCCTATGGCCTTGTATAGACAATGCGAGCATGTCGGAACTCGATACGTCACAATCCGATGTCTAACGATGAATATAGACATTTTTGACCGATTTAGTGCGCTGTGACGCACAGATTTTGGACTTTTACCAAACAAACTCCGATTCGACTCCAGTTAGTGACGATAGACCCATATAGTCAATACGAAGTCAACTGAAGTCGTCCCAGACAATTTTGATGACGAATGGTCAACTCTAGGTCAAATCGTGTGTGATCGTGCTCCGAAAAGCGTGCGCACGCAAAATTATAACATGAAACCCCAACTTTGACCCGACCTGGAAGTGTTAGACCCACTTTGATTTTGACCAACATGGGGGATCCACCGTAGTGTTGACTTTGGTCAAACCCTCGTAAAAGCCAATATTTTGGATTTTTCTTCAAAAAGGAACCCACCTCCTCTCATGGTGAAATTAACCTGACCCCTTGGGATTTCCAAATCAGCAAAGGCATGGACCTTAGGGCAAGTGGAGACCCACCAACTCAAACCCACCCCACATCCCTCTCTTTCCTCTTTCATGCCCAAGACAAAAGCCCACCAAGCCATTACCCTTCCTTTCCCGCCTCCCCCTGATACTTGCCACATGGTTGTATCAGCCATCCCCTGTTGGTGTCACCTGGCCAGGAGGAAGAGAGGAAGCTTTTCCCCTCTTGATTTAGTCCCACATCGGGAGAGAAGGGATGGCCAACCCTTTCTCAGCTATAAAAGGACCCCTCACCCCTTGCTATCCTCCTCAAACTCTGAGAGCAATTCCTCCACCCTTTCCCCTCCTTTTCCGGAGCTCAAGTCGCCAGAAAAGGCAAGCCAGAGCTCCAACACCTCGCCACCTTGCATGGCCAACAAAGCTGGCCCCTCCCAAGTCCCTCCTACACAGGTAGAAGCTCCCTCCTCCTCCTTCCCCTTCTTCTAGACGATCTACATGGGCCTCCCGATGGTAGGAGGGCCGCCGAAATAACCCGACCCATGCCCCAGGTCTAGTGGTGGCTGCAGGAAGACTAACCCCTCCCAGCACTGGGGGTGGCGCTGGAGAAGGGCTAACCCACTGGGATGACTTTTCCCGGTGGGGTAAAGCTGGGGTGCCGCCGGAAAACGCCGCTCCAGCGGCACCCGAGAGACAAGGTTTATGCTCTGTTCTTTTTCCAGCAGTGGTCGGCGGTGGTGGGTCGTTGGATCACCACCGAAGAAGCGCCCTGCCCACGACGCGCTGGTTGGGGGTGGTTTCAGGGCTGAGTTCAACGCTGGAGAGGTAGGGTGGCGCGGCGGCACTGGAAGTAGAGCCACCGCCACCCTGCTCTCGGGTTGCCCCTTACATGCAGTGGCCGGCGGCGGCAGGCCACCGGGCCACCACCCAAGGACTTGCCGGACCCCGGCAAACCGATTGGGGGTGGCACCGGCATTCAACGGTGGCTGGCCGGCGGTGGCAGAAGGCCACCACCTCCCCCTGCGACAGGTTGAAATCGCCGCCGTCCATCATCGACGGTGAGATGGACGGAGGGGATTTCCTCTTCCCCCGCCTCCATTTTTGTGTCCCCCATAGTGGATCCGCTGTGGGATATAACAACACAAGGCATCGTCCGGCTAAATCTCTGTCGTGGAATTTTTTTGATCTGCTATTTGTAGACCAAAATACAAAGTAAGGTTGTGGATTTTTCTGGGCCAAATTAAGACCTCTGCGAGCAAAGTGGTCAACATGAAAAATGTTCCCCATAATGAGCGTTTCATCCACAAAAATTTTAAGAATTTTTGATAATGATTTGTTATTTTTAAAAGCTTAAACAATGTTTATTTGGCCAAAATAAGGGTCCAAAATGGCTCGGAAAATTATGAAAATTGTTTTAGGCTTACTTTATACCCCATTAGAGGTTTTATTAAAATTTGGAATCATGGTGATAAGAATTGATATTATTCTCATTTTTTAGGATCCTAGGGTCGTGCTCAGAATTTATTACGCCCACTTCCCTTGAAAATGGAAATTGGAGCGTGCGATCACCTTCCATAAGTTGAATAGTAAATAATTAATTCAAGGGTGGCCGAGGCAAGTAGCCAAGATCCAGGTGTTCCGAGATTTTGTGAAATCGTCGAGCGCATCGACTCTTGGGTAATTTGGGCACGCTCGGAAAACGAGAGTACGAGTAAGAAGCTAAAAGTTACTCTCGACGAATAAAAGGGTGTAACTCCTAAAAATCCTTTGATCTGATTAAGCTGTATTGTAAAAGACGCAACCAAATTAACAGATCTGACTCATAAATATAAACCATGGAAATTTTGAAAACGAAGGAGTTGTAAATGCCTCCTGAAAACTGTAACACCCCCTATCCGTCGCATAGCATATAGCAGTAGGTCCGGCCGGGGCCCGACGCCATATACCACAGACAGACCGGGTGGTTACGTATGGAAACCATCCAACCAATCTCAACGTCCTACACAGAGCATTCTAGCGGAAGCAGTTTATAAGAGTTGTAAACAAGAACCCAGCATCAAGCACGAATGTCCACTAGTACAATTTAGGAATGTTATACAAAAATACCCAAAATCGGCCTTAAGGCCTTACAAAGTGTTTCACTTGAAAATTACATATTTTACAAACCACGGCACGCAGGCCGATCATACATGAATAAAGCAGTAAACACTTCTACTTGGGCCTTCGAGGGCCAGCTTCGCAAAAAGGGTTTTAGCCCGCTATTGACCGCTTGGTCCAGCTGCACCTGCAAGCAACAAACCACCGCACGGTGGCAAAACAAGGCAACGGTCAGCAATGCTGACCAAATTATAACGATCCCGCCCCCAACTCGGGGCGGCGATGCTCCTTCCCTGCATTTCCTTAGCATAAGCGAGTAATATAAAACCATAGCCATAACATCACAGACGTTGGCTCGTAAGGCCACACGCCCCGTGCACTCAGGGCACATTCTCGGTGAACCGGTCGATGTCACGTCAATTAAAGCCATTAACATTCCGGACTCACCACCGCCACTAAGACGGCCAAACCTATGAGCAATTCGTCTTCTTGGTATTGGTCACGTCAATTTAAGCCATTGACCACCGAAGACTCTCATCTATGCCAACGGCGAGTTCCACGTAACCTTAGGTCGCTCTAACCGGATGACATAAAGCGGGTACGGCTCCATCTAACCCGTGCTCACTTCGCAACGACAATTTAAGCCATTTGCGCGGGTCAAACTTTCACCGAGTCCCATTCTACCGCAAGTCACATAACTCAGTTATGTTCGAGTTGGCTCTCAGGCCTCCAAGTTGGCAAGATCTCGTATCCGCCCAGTTTTCCGGGTGCACCTTTGGGTTAGTCCCCAAGGCTCCCTGCTGCAATCTACCGCGTAGAAAACCCGAAAACAACCAATAGCACGGAGTCTTCTCCGGCCTTATGCAATGCAACATCACCGATCCGGACTAACATGTCCGGGTAGGCTTCAACCAAAATGCCTATGTCCGTTCTCGCATACGGAATCTAAACAATGGGGACTTTACATATCTACCCGAAGGAACGCCTCCAACTCTCCGCAAACTCGCGAGAGCGGGCTTCCTATGCTAAGAAAGAGAGCTATTAGTGCTCAAGGTGAGGATCGTTACCGTTGAGTTCCTCTTTGGCGCCATCGAAAAGTAATCGGATAGAAATCACCGCAGTTGCGTTGCCTCCGTGGATCCGGAGTCGGCTTACGATTCGGAGCTCCGAAGCTCCTCCAATGGCGGATCTAGCTCTTCTTCCTCCAATGGCTTTCCTCTTTCTTCAAGGGTTTGGAGAGATGAAAAGGTGTGAAAAGAATGGATTTTTCTAAGTCAAACCCGGTTATATCCTCTCAGGAAACATCCCCAGCCATTGGATCTTCAATCAAGGAAATGAACGGCTTCGATTCGGGGCTGAAATGCCCAATCTGGACCGAACACGGCCTGGCACACGCCCGTGTCCAGGGCCGTGTGCCGCATTCGCCGTCAAAATCGAATCTCCTGGACCCTCACACGGGTATCGAACACGCCCATGTTCGAGCTGACACGCCCGTGTTCCAGCTGACACGGCCGTGTAGCCGGCCGTGTACCCCATGATTTTCCCCCGTTTTCAACCCGAGCACTGCACGGGTTCTAGGACACGCCCGTGTCCTTGCCCGTGTCACCTTGACACGCCTGGGCCCCAGGCCGTGTACAAGGTCTCGACATTTCGTCGCGTGCAGTTCGACGACTGGATGACACGGCCTTGGACACGCCCGTGTCCTAGGCCATGTGCCTTGTCTCGACGATCGTCGAGTGAATCTCGATGATTTCACTTGGACGATCGTCGGCACGGGTCGACACGCCCGGCGACACGCCCGTGTCGCGGGCCGTGTGCCCATTCTCGACGAATCGTCAAGTATATCTCGACGATTTCACGGCTAAGTGTCGACACGGGTCGACACGCCCGTGTCGCAGGCCGTGTGCCCATTCTCGACGAATCGTCGAGTATAACTCGACGACTTCGCGACTAAGTGTCGGCACACGCTTGACACGCCCTGGGACACGCCCGTGTCCCAGGCCGTGTACCTTCAGCCAGAAACCAAAACTGGCCCAAAACGTCCCCCTTCGCTCCTTTGAGTTTCGGGGCGTTACAACTCTCCCCCTCTTAAAAGAATTTCGCCCACGAAATTATATAAAGGAAAGGCATACAAAACAAAACTTGTACCTGAGCGGAACAACTTCGGATACTCGTCAAGCATAGTCTGCTCTCGCTCCCAAGAGAGCTCCTCACGACCGCAATTGACCCACCGGACCTTGACCATCCTGATCTCTTTATTGCGTAGTCGCTTGACCTCTGAGTCCTCAATCCGCACGGGCTTGACCTTTGTCGTTAACCCACTATCCAACGGCACTTGATCGACCGCGATCATTTGCGTAGGCTCTTGCACCGCCTTCCGAAGCTCCGAAATGTGGAATACATCGTGTAAACCACTTAGCTTCACTGAAAGCTTCAACCTATAGGCCGCTTCTCCAACTCGCTCCAGAACCTCGAACGGTCCAAGGTACCTCGGGCTTAGCTTTTTCAATCGTCGCACCCGCGAGACACCTTTGAACGGCTTGATCTTTAAGTATACATAATTGCCCACAGCGAACTCCACGTTCCTGTGCTTGGCATTACAGTACTTTGCTTGCCGGTCCTGAGCGTTAAGCAACCTCTCCCGAATCATTCTCACCAAAGAAGTAGTATCCTCCACTTCCGATCGCTTGTACAACTTTGACTCACCCGTTTCTAACCAAGACAACGGCGTGCGACATTTCCTACCATATAGGGCCTCGAAGGGCGTCATCTGAATACTTGCTTGGTAGCTATTGTTGTATGCGAACTCCACCAAATAAAGGTGGTCTTCCCATTGCTTTCCAAAATCCAAGACTCACATGCGGAGCATGTCTTCCACGGTTCTATTAACCCTCTCGGTCTGCCCATCCGTTTGCGGATGGGTGGCTGTGCTGAATTTCAACTTTGTTCCCAACATTTGTCGCAACAGCCTCTAATCATTGGACGTGAACCGCCCATCTCGGTCACTCACGATGCTGCGGGGCACACCATGAAGCCGCACTATGTTATCCACATAAAGCTTTGCTAGCTTCTCCACCAGATCATCCTTCCTATGCGGAATAAAATGAGACACCTTCGTTAATCGATCGACAACCACCCAAATGGCGTCGTTTGCCTTTTTGCGACCTTGGCAAACCGTGCACAAAGTCCATAGAGATGTCGTCGAATTTCCATTCCAGAATAGGCAAGGACTTAAGAAATCCTCCCGGCTTTTGACACTCCACCTTTACCAAGGCGCAAGTTTGGCACTTCGCTACGTATAGCGCCACATCCTTCTTTAAACCCGGCCACCAAAACAGTTTCTTCACATCACGGTACATCTTCGTGCTCCCCGGGTGAATCGAGTACTTGGTATGGTGCGCCTCGTACAACAACTCCACCCGTAAATTGCCCACACTTGGGACGCACAAACGACCGTCTTTCCACAGCAACCCGTCCTCCACGACGAATTGGGAATTTGACCCATCCAGAGCCTCTATCATGAACTGCTTCATATGAGCATCCATATCCAAAGCCTATCGAATCCGATCAGCCAGGTCATATTGGACTTCAGTCCAATTCAGAACTGCTTCAGCACTTGCTTGCTTATCCACACAAACAATCTCCAACACCTCCAACTCCCGCACCAACCGCTCATCATGCACCGATAGCCAATTGGCTTGAGCTGGGGCTCGGCGACTCAACGCGTCCGCAACCGCATTCCCTTTGCCAGGCACGTAGTGGATCTTGAATGTATAGTCTCCCAAGAACTCCATCCATCTACGCTGTCGTATAGTCAGATCCTTCTGATCAATCAGATGCTTCACGCTCTTGTGACCGGCGTAGAGATCCACTTTCACACCGTATACAATTATGCCTCCATAGCTTCAAGGCAAAACTCACGGCCATACGCTATTACGCTTCCGTGTTGCAGTAGCACGCAACCCAAACCGCTGCCCTACGCATCATTAAAAAATCTCATTGCCTTCGATTCCACTTGGCGAAGTCAGCACAGGCGTCGTAGTCAACCGACATTATAACTTCTCAAAAGCTCGCGCGCACTCCGGCGTCCAAAAGAACTTATGCTCCTTCCTCGTCAAAGTAGTGAGAGGTAACGCTATCCGCGAGAAGTTCTCCACGAAGAGCCTATAGTAGCCGGCAAGCTCCAGCAAACTCCGGACTTTCGCTACCATAGCCAGCTTAGGCCACTCTCGTATCGCAACAATCTTCGCCGGATCCACCGCAATACCCTCTCCACTCACTATATGCCCAAGGAACGCCACTGAGGATAGCCAAAACTCGCACTTCGAGAACTTGGCGTACAACTGATTTCTCCTTAGCGTCTCTAACACCAAATGAAGATGCTTGAAGTGATCTTCCTCACTTTGCGAGTACACCAAAATATCGTCGATGAAGACGATCACGAAATGGTCCAAGTACTCCCTGAATGTCCTGTTCATAAAATCTATGAATACTGACGGCGCATTAGTCAGCCCAAACAGCATGACCGTAACCTCGTAGCGCCCGTGTCCTGTACTGAACGTTATCTTAGGGATATCACTCTCCCTTATCTATTTAGAGTACGCCGTTGACCCTACCAACTGATCACAAAGATTATCGATCCTTGGGATTGGGTACTTGCTCTTTTCCGTCAACTTGTTGACCTCCCGATAATTAATACGCAGCCTCAACCTTCCATCCTTCTTCTTAATAAAGAGGGTCGGTGCGCTCCAAGGCGAAGGACTTGGACGCGCATACCCTTGCTCCAACAACTCTTGCAGTTGAGCTTTCAGCTCCGCCATTACCTTAGGCGTTAGCCGATACGGAGATCGTGACACAGGCTTTGCACCTGGCACTAGCTCGATCTTAAAATCTATCTCCCGCTGAGGCGGGGATCCAGGAAGATCTGCGGGGAACAGATCAGGGTATTCCGATACCACTAAAATACAATCCAACGCGGGCTTCGGCTTTGCAACCTCCATTAGTGTAAAGAACAGTTCTGCTCCAGCACGAACCGCCTTCACCACCTGAAGAGCAGACATCAACGTCTTGCTCGACCCCTTTAAGCCCGTAAAAGTCATCTCACGACTTGCTCCCAGCTTGACTTCCTTGCTACCGCAATCTATATGGGCATGTTGCTCCGAGAACCAGTCCATGCCAAATATAACGTCAAACTCCCCCAACGGAAGTAACGACGCTTGCAGATCGTACTCCTAATTCCCAAACCACAAACTAAGGGCAACGAATTCTACCCTCGCCGAATGAGCATCATTGGACTATAACGCATCCAATTTATCTCTTTCCATCGAAGGAGGGACTCCAAGGCACAATAAAATTCCTAATAAAGGAACGCGAAGCTCCCTAAACGAACGGTGCTCTCGCAGATAAAGTAAAGTCGCAACAAAGCTTAGCACAGTAGTCCTAAGCTAATATGCATAACAAGTATTTAAAGCAAAACTATCTTTAAACCATACCTGTTGTCACGACGACGGGCTTCCACCAGGGTTTTAGGCACTCACGAGCATAATGCCCCGGCTCGCCACAGCTGAAACATGTGCCCGGGGTCTGACCCGTAGTCGACCCAGAAGTACCAGAAGGGGCTGGACCCGAAGTCCTATGCTTCTTATACCATTTTCGATATACCGACTTTGAGGTGTTCGGCACTTTGAATGCCGTTTCCTTTGCACTGACATCCTTGACTGCTCCTGACATAGGTTTCTTACCCTTCCGAGCACCATTCCAACAGTCTCGGGCAAAGTGCCCTTTCTTTCCACAAGTATAACAAATGTAAGTAACTTTACTAGTCGATTTCATAACCCATTTCTCCAGCATTCTGCTGGATGCAGCTCTTATGGGGTTTGTATAGTTCGATACCATGGTCGCTGGCATCGGGAGGGTCTTCCTCAACTCTGCCTCCAATGATCTAGCTGATTCCACCAAGGCTCGGAATCCCAATAACTTTGGTCCTAGCAGTAGGACTCGTAACTCGGCGCGTAGGCCATTATAGAATCTATCGACTGTAGCTTGCTCATTATCCGACTCAAAGCATGGGTAGTGACTTATCATAAGAAAAGCTTGCAAATATTCCTCAACCGTGTGCGCTCCCTGCACTAAATGCATATTCAGCTGCTGCCCCAATGGTCTACCAAAGGTCATCTGCTGCATCGCGCCCACCGGCGTTGAAGCCACAACAGGGGCGCAGGGTTGTACATTTCCTCCTAGCTGTGCACCCGCCACAGTAAACACTGCTTCTACGATCCTTCTAACGGTTTCATACGAAGGAGGAGGCTCAAACACCTCACTGGGTGCACTATGCTCCTCAGAAACCGGACATTCAGGCTGTCCAGCACCGCTTCCGGTCACCTATAGTGGTACAAAACACTGTTAAGCGACCAAATAAAATTGCGAACAGCAATTATAGGAACACGCAGGTTCCTCAAACACGAGTATTTGCATTCCTAAGTGGACATTCATGGGTTCTTTTACCGTTATAACGATTACGCACACAATGTGCTCACCACCCCTGAAAAAGAATTCGTCCACGAATTCAGCTTAAGTCCGACCAAAACCAGTAGTCTGATACCAAATTGTAACACCCCCTATCCGTCGCATAGCATATAGCAGTAGGTCCGGTCGGGGCCCGACGCCATATACCACAGACAGACCGGGTGGTTACGTATGGAAACCATCCAACCAATCTCAATGTCCTACATAGAGCATTCTAGCGGAAGCAGTTTATAAGAGTTGTAAACAAGAACCCAGCATCAAGCACGAATGTCCACTAGTACAATTTAGGAATATTATACAAAAATACCCAAAATCGGCCTTAAGGCCTTACAAAGTGTTTCACTTGAAAATTACATGTTTTACAAACCACGGCACGCAGGCCGGTCATACATGAATAAAGCAGTAAACACTTCTACTTGGGCCTTCGAGGGCCAGCTTCGCAAAAAGGGCTTTAGCCCGCTATTGACCGCTTGGTCCAGCTGCACCTGCAAGCAACAACCCACCGCACGGTGGCAAAACAAGGCAACGGTCAGCAATGCTGACCAAATTATAACGATCCCGCCACCAACTCGGGGCGGCGATGCTCCTTCCCTGCATTTCCTTAGCATAAGCGAGTAATATAAAACCATAGCCATAACATCACAGACGTTGGCTTGTAAGGCCACACGCCCCGTGCACTCAGGGCACATTCTCGGTGAACCGGTCGATGTCACGTCAATTAAAGCCATTAACATTCCGGACTCACCACCGCCACTAAGACGGCCAAACCTATGAGCAATTCGTCTTCTTGGTATTGGTCACGTCAATTTAAGCCATTGACCACCGAAGACTCCCATCTATGCCAACGGCGAGTTCCACGTAACCTTAGGTCGCTCTAACCGGACGACATAAAGCGGGTACGGCTCCATCTAACCCGTGCTCACTTCGCAACGACAATTTAAGCCATTTGCGCGGGTCAAACTTTCACCGAGTCCCATTCTACCGCAAGTCACATAACTCAGTTATGTTCGAGTTGGCTCTCAGGCCTCCAAGTTGGCAAGATCTCGTATCCGCCCAGTTTTCCGGGTGCACCTTTGGGTTAGTCCCCAAGGCTCCCTGCTGCAATCTACCGCGTAGAAAACCCGAAAACAACCAATAGCACGGAGTCTTCTCCGGCCTTATGCAATGCAACATCACCGATCCGGACTAACATGTCCGGGTAGGCTTCAACCAAAATGCCTATGTCCGTTCTCGCATACGGACTCTAAACAACGGGGACTTTACATATCTACCCGAAGGAACGCCTCCAACTCTCCGCAAACTCGCGAGAGCGGGCTTCCTATGCTAAGAAAGAGAGCTATTAGTGCTCAAGGTGAGGATCGTTACCGTTGAGTTCCTCTTTGGCGCCATCGAAAAGTAATCGGATAGAAATCACCGCACTTGCGTTGCCTCCGTGGATCCGGAGTCGGCTTACGATTCGGAGCTCCGAAGCTCCTCCAATGGCGGATCTAGCTCTTCTTCCTCCAATGGCTTTCCTCTTTCTTCAAGGGTTTGGAGAGATGAAAAGGTGTGAAAAGAATGGATTTTTCTAAGTCAAACCCGGTTATATCCTCTCAGGAAACATCCCCAGCCATTGGATCTTCAATCAAGGAAACGAACGGCTTCGATTTGGGGCTGAAATGCCCAATCTGGACCGAACACGGCCTGGCACACGCCCGTGTCCAGGGCCGTGTGCCGCATTCGCCGTCAAAATCGAATCTCCTGGACCCTCACACGGGTATCGAACACGCCCGTGTTCGAGCTGACACGCCCATGTTCCAGCTGACACGGCCGTGTAGCGGGCCGTGTACCCCATGATTTTCCCCCGTTTTCAACCCGAGCACTGCACGGGTTCTAGGACACGCCCGTGTCCTTGCCCGTGTCACCTTGACACGTCTGGGCCCCAGGCCGTGTACAAGGTCTCGACATTTCGTCGCGTGCAGTTCGACGACTGGATGACACGGCCTTGGACACGCCCGTGTCCTAGGCCGTGTGCCTTGTCTCGACGATCGTCGAGTGAATCTCGATGATTTCACTTGGACGATCGTCGGCACGGGTCGACACGCCCGGCGACATGCCCGTGTCGCGGGCCGTGTGCCCATTCTCGACGAATCGTCGAGTATATCTCGACGATTTCACGGCTAAGTGTCGACACGGGTCGACACGCCCTGCGACACGCCCGTGTCGCAGGCCGTGTGCCCATTCTCGATGAATCGTCGAGTATAACTCGACGACTTCGCGACTAAGTGTCGGCACACGCTTGACACGCCCTGGGACACGCCCGTGTCCCAGGCCGTGTACCTTCAGCCAGAAACCAAAACTGGCCCAAAACGTCCCCCTTCGCTCCTTTGAGTTTCGGGGCGTTACAAAAACTGTGAAGGAACAAAATTACCTCATGAGAACGGAGATGGAACTGAAGCCTCCTAAATGGAGTGTCTGGATTACTAACCTTCTTCTTTATGATTACTCTAGGCTCGTACTGGTCAAGATCTTTTCAATACTTTCAATTCAGTACTACTCTAGTCTCGTACTAGTCGAGCACATTTCAGTACTTTCAATTCAGTACTACTCTAGTGTCTCACTGGTCAAGCTTATTTCATTTCAGTACTTTCAATTCAATACTACTCTAGTCTCGTCCTGGTCAAGCTCATTTCATTTCAGTACTTTCAATTCAGCACTACTCCAGTCTCGTACTGGTCAAGCTCATTTCAGTACTTTTAATTCAGTACTACTCCAGTCTCATACTGGTCAAGCTCATTTCATTTCAGTACTTTCAATTCAGTTCTACTCAAGTTTTGTACTGGTCATATTTCATTATGAAGCATTGATTATCAATAGTTTAAATTACTGAAATAGGCACAGGTCCTGCTCTTGAGTGCAGTTGTATGTTAAGGTTGAGCCTTAGTTGATGATAACCGGAGTTGAGGTGTTCCTCTAGGTGTAGCCTCAAATAAAGTGCTCGCATTCTCCTTGTCGAAAGTTGAGCCGAGCGTCGTTGCCTGAAGGTTAATGTATAGTTAGTCAGGCCGTCGTAGACCTGATGCGTATTAATATAAATGTTTGATTGATTTCTTGAGAACTGCTTGCGGTAAAATTATGTCAGGTCAGTCCATATCACAGACCGTTTGTACCGGTGCGGAAAGGTCGACGACTCAAGGAGACAGGGAGATGGGTACCGCGAGCGACCGACCATTATGTTGTCCCCGTTGGGCTGTCCTCCGCTGGTCAGCCAAAATATTGCATCACAGGATGTCGCTCACATCCAATAGTACACGGGGTTGTACATTGAGACCTGGGGCAGTGCAGTACGACCACCCCCATAAGTGGCAGGACTGTCCACTATCACCGACGACCACATCGAGGAGGCCCGCTGGGATCGCTACCCTGCTGGAACAGAAGCGGAACATACTATGTCGAGATAGGGTGATTTGCGTGATTGTGAATGCCTGCGATAGGATTCAGAAGGTGTATACCTGGTATGTTGGTGTACTAGTAGAGCACTTTTTATAACTGGTGTTAACATTGCTGTCATTTCAGTTATGCTACTTTTCTTTTATTACAACTCCTAGATTAAACACTATGTTAACCCTCTTATACTTCGACTATCTTATATCAAGGTCTCAAAATTATGGACTTGTAAAGGAAGTGCTATAAACAGCTCTCTAAAAATTATGAATAAATTTCTACAAGTATATTTTGGACTGAAATGATCAAAACCCAAGTCTCATGATTTTTCAACAGATATATCATCAATAGTTAATTTTATTCTATCAAAGCCCCTTTCCAAAACTTGTGAAGGATGTACTAAATATAATGAATTAAAAATTATAATAAATTCAGGGATATTCACTTAGGCCTGTATTATCTTCTGACCAAGTTCCACCAGATTTAAATGAACAAAATAACCAGAAGTAATTTAAACATCATTTTGGGCCCTTTGGTATTTAAAAAATGAAGTACCAGAACTATAATCCATAAAATTCTAGTAAAATTACCAGGGGTTCTAGATAGTCTAAAACTTACTCTACCCAAGTTCCATAACTTTTAGTTAAGGTTTAGTGGCTGAATTTACAATTTAGTGTTTCTACCCTAAAACTAGGGTTAGGGTTTTGAGGTGCCTGCCTTCCTCCAAATCCTATAAGATTCCTTCCAGAGAACTTAGGATACACTACCTTCAATTCTACTGAGTTTTCAAGGCCATACAAGGGCATTTGCCCTCATGTCCTTCACAACCCCCAAAAGTCCTTCCTTAGGATTTGAGGTTGAACCCTACAGTAAATCAAGCCTAAATCATCCCATTTTACTTAAGAGGGTGACATTGGCCATGCCAAGTTAGTGTCCAAAACCTCAGCCTCTGATGAGGGGAGGTGACCACCCTAAGTCCATAGTGCACTTTTAGTCAAAAATACCTCCTTAAGGCCAAACTAGGGTTTGGTGTTTACCTAACCAAAACCTATCCAAATGAGTTGAAATTTTGTACATGGCTAGTATTGATTCCAGGGACCACTCACCAAAATTTGGGAGGGTTTGGAGGTCATTAGGCCACTTAATTAAAATACCATAGCATTATTAAATAAAGGTAAAAACTTTAAGCAAAGTGTCTCTACAAATTCTGAGTTTTAGGTAGGCCCTAAGTATAGCTAGGTTAGACTATCTGCCAAAATTTCAAGTAATTTGGACCAAGGATGAAGTGTGGGCACTCAGTTTAATGACTGTCTAGCCCTAGGTATAGGTACCACCAAAATGGGTGCCCTTGTCAAACCATGCACCCAAATTGATTCAAACAAATTTTAAAATAAAGTAGACCCAAAGTGCTACAACTTTCATGTTGAAGGTTTTCCCACCAGGTGAGACTACGTATTTTAAATATTTAAAACCAATAATACCAAAATCTGTGACATAAATCACATTATTATAAAATTATATCCTATAGTTTTAAATCGGATGCAGCACGAATCTTGGCGCAAAAGGGACGGAATCCCTTCATCTCGTTCCTTGAGCCGACGGCCAGGATTCAACCCGCCTGGAGGGACTTCCAAGCCATGCCGCCGGCGATCCAGCCCCTTCCCCGGCCGGCCACTGCCACCACCACCTCCGTTGAGGTGGTGGCTGTCGCCAAGCGGCGGCACAGCCGCCGGAGGGGTGTTTTCCGGCGGTTCTAGTAGGAAACGTTTTTGCCGAAAACCATGAAAACCATTGTTTGGATCAGGCTCAATTGAGCCCGAACCTTGAACCTAAAGAAATCTACGATCTACCTGTGAGATAAGGAGAGGAGGAGGACCTTCCTGGCGGCCTGAATGCGAGTCGATCTTCGGGTTGCCATGGTAGTGGTGCCGCCGGCCGGATTTCTATAACTGTGCAGTCAAGTTGCTCGAATTCCTCAGGTAAATGGTGGGAAGAGTTCCTCTCATGTCCCTGATGGTGTTTAAATCATCAGTTGGGGGAGGGGAGAGGCCAAACATCAATGGCCATTAATGCACTTGAAAGCTTGGCTCGGGTTGAGTGGGGGGGGGGGCTGAATCTTCCTCTTGGTGGCCGAGAAATGGCTGGAATCAACTCCTCTTCCCTAGAGGAGTTTATTGCAGCCATAAAGAGTGGTTGTTGGCCTCCTTTGGCCGGCTCCCACCCTTCCCTTCCTCTCCCCCAAATTCTCTCTCCACCATTATCATGAAAGGAAGCTCCTTTCTCTCTCCTAGTCACCCATGTTGACTGGTCAACACCATAGACTATGTGCAGCACACTTAGTCATAATGATTATGCAAAGTGAGGTTAACCTAAGGGAGAAATGGCTTGAGCTTGGGTTAGCCCATTTGGGCTAGGTTTGACTTGGCTTAAGCTAGGGCTGGCTTAGGTCAATTTGATCATTTGGGTTGACCCCATTGGGTCCTTGGTGACCCATTGGCCTCCCCTAAGGCCTATGTGGGGTTATGTAGGGTTACCTCACACTTTGGATGTCACCTACCCTTAGTAAGGGCACTTTGACCAGATTAGGGGCTTGAGTTGACTTGGGTCAACTTGACCTCTAGGCTGACCCCAATGTGTCTTTAGTGACCCATTGACCTCACCTTAGGGTTAGGAGGGCATAGGTGGGGTCCACTTGGCTAGGGGTAGGTCAATTGACCCTAAGTAGGCTAGTTTGACCCATTTAGGGTTAGGGTTGACTTTGGTCAACTGAGTCCCTTTGATTGACCCCAATGGGTCCTCATGGCTCTAATGGACCTCCCAAAGTATTAGGGGGTGTTGTGGTAGGGTCTTGGGGTCAAGGTGTAGCCCCATGGTCATCCTAAACCATTGTTCAGAATTCTACTATTTGCAGACCATGATGATTTTCAACACCATGTCTAAGCTTACTTGGTCTTCTTGGGCTTCCAAGGTTTTGTCATGACCTAGTCATGACAAAAACACTCTTATGGGTCTAGTTGGAAATGGGATGACCTCACCTAGTCATGCCAAAAACACTCTTAGGGGCTTCCAAAATGATGTTTAAATTACTTCTGGTTATTCTGTTCATTTGAATCTGGTGGAACTTGGTCAGAAGATAATACATGCCTAAGTGAATATCCCTGAATTTTATTATAATTTTTAATTGAAAATATTTAGTACATCCTTCACAAGTTTTGGAAAGGGGCTTTGGTATAATAAAATTAACTATTGATGATATATCTGTTGAAAAATCATGAGACTTGGGTTTTGATCATTTCAGGCCAAAATATACTTGTAGAAATTTATTCATAATTTTTAGAGAGCTGTTTATAGCACTTTCTTTACAAGTCCATAATTTTGAGACCTTGATATTTAATTAATTCATATAATTATTCTTTCTAAAAAAAATATGAAACTTTATCAAGAGGTTTTATTTGTCCTTATAATCATCCTGGAATTTTCTCTGAATTTTTGGAAATATTATTGTTGTACATCCTTTTTAAATGAATTATTATGGAATAAATTTGAAATAATATTTAAGGGCTTAAACCTTGCTGCAAAATTGGGAGATTCTGTATTTTTAGATGATTATTCATTTTGCATTTAACATAAATTTAGGGGAATTTTATCTTGTCTAAAACTTGTACTTCATGTTCAAACTTGGAACTTTTGGTTACTAGAATAAATAAATAAATTATCAGTTAAATTATGAAAATTAGGACATTATGGATTTAGGCTACAAATGCTAGTATAGCCCTCCAATAATTATTATATGAGTGTTGGATGATCATTTGGTATACTTCCCATTTTACGGGTCATATAGCTTAAGTGGTCTGCATTTAGTAAAACTGCAGGTAATAAGATGGAATATGAATTAGAGCACATAAGTTGGGTTTTGTTGGTTTGCTGGAAGGGATAAATAGAATTAGGAGCATCATTGGAAGAAAAAATGAGTAGGGTGTTGTTTTGGCTAGGGTTTAGAGGCGCTCGGGTGCAACGAAAGATTGTCCTCCCCGAGGTGAGGTAGAGTCAAATCACCCTAGGATTAACCTATCGTAACATGAGAAAGTAAAGGGTAAGGGAATCAACCAATAATAATAATAAGTACCTTGCGAAAGGGAATGCTGGGCGTAATCCCAACATAGTTCCTAGTGCCCCTTGAGAGCCCTTCACAGGGAATACCGGGTGCAGTCCTGGGTTAACGTAAACTGTATTAACAAGCTGAAAATAGTAACTTAGTAATTAGGGTTGTACATTTCACGAACACTGATAGCACTGGAGGATAGTTGGAAGCTTTGGCTTGGATAGTTAAGAGACGGACGTTTGGGTCCGGGGAGCTTCGGCTCGATTGTTTGAGACGGACATTTTTAGTCTGGGGAGCTTCGGCTCGATTGATTGAGATGGATATATGAGCTTCGGCTCAGTTTTTAGTCCGGGGAGCTTCGGCTCGTATTAGCGATAAAGCCTGATATTGCTCATATATGGAGAAGAGCAAGAGACTTGTTTATTTTATCAACATGTGAAGGATCAAGCGCATAACCAACTGTTCCAAAAGCCCGGATTGTTGGAAAGGGTGCTACTTAATTTCTTAAATAAGTAAAAGAGTGCCACGGGTCAAGTGAAGGAACGTCGGACCCAACAACATGCTCTTATGTTGATCGGATAAGGGCCAACGATAGCGTGACTATCTGGCATGAAAGACTAGGGCATGTTGGGATGGACAAGCTGAAAGCTATGACAATGAAAAGCCTTGTGAAAGGCTTGCCGAAGTTGTCACAAACGAGGAGCAAGGAACTATTGGAATGCATCCATGGTGATCCGATGGGGCCAATGGTTACCGCTAGTCTTGGAGGTAGCAGATACATGCTGGTATTGATTGATGACTACTCAAGATACACTTGGGTGTACTTCATGAAGGAGAAGTCGGAAGCTTTCCAATTGTTTGTGGAGTTTAAGGAGCTAGTAGAGGGCCGACTTGGCTTGCGGATCAAGAAGTTCAGATCAGACAAGAGTGGTGTGTTTGTCTCATCTGAGTTCTCTAACTTCTGCAGGAAGCACTAGATCCAGAGAGAGCTTATTTGTGCTCATACTCCACAATAAAATGGAGTAGTGGAAAGGAAGATCCGTCACTTGATAGAAACGTGCAAGTGTTGGCTTCATGCAAAGGGCATTCCCAGGTCCTTTTGGGCGGAAGGAATGACCTGCGTAACCTATGTCATCAATCAGATGCCTCTGAGTCCGATCAACGTGAAGTCTCCCATTGAAATGAAGTTCAAGGAGAAGCCGAGCATGGAACACCTTCGAGTGTTTGAATCAAACTGCTATGTTCACATCCCGTATGCCTAGAGGACCAAGCTTGATGCAAAGGCGAGGAAGCTCATCTTTGTGGGCTATGATGAGCGGAAGAAGGGCGGAAGTGCATGGATCCTGCGACAAGGAAGTTCTTTGTATCAAGATAAGTTGTCTTTGATGAGCTGACGTCGTATGAAGGTGGAACTATTGAGCTGCAGGAGAGCAGGGTTGATGAAGGGCAGAAGGATGCTGCTAAAGATCTTCAGTTGGAGCTGCATGTGTCACCAGGAGCTCCAGGTGTTTCTAGCTCTGGGGCAGAAGCTTCTAGTTCAGGAAGCAGCGGTAGCGACGCTCCAAGTATGCCCTTGAACAGAGCTGGTTCTGAATAAGCGGTGGAGGTGGTGAGCAATGAGCAACCTCTTCGGAGATCAAAGAGGACCATCAAGCCAGCAGCTCGGTATTGCGAAGGAAACACGGTGAGCTTTGTCTCTTGTTTCTTCGCAGGCCCCCTGGATGAGCGGGAGCCTTCAAAGTTTAAAGAAGCCACTAGAATCAAGGAGTGGGACAATGTCATGGATGAGGAGATGGCTTCCCTCGAGAAGAACGAAACTTGGGACATGGTGCCCAAAGTTGATGGCGTTACTCCTCTAACTTGCAAGTAGGTTTACAAGCTGAAGAAGAAGGCGGATGGAAGCATTGAGCGATACAAGGTTCACCTTGTAGCTCGAGGGTTTTTGAAACAGTATGGCGAGGAATATGAGGATATGTTCATTCCTGTGGCAAAGATGACTTCAGTACGAGTGGTGATAGCTTTGGCGGCTTGTCAGGGCTGGAAGATATGGCAGCTGGACGTAAAGAAGGCCTTTCTTTAAGGGGAGATCGACAAGGACATCTTCATGGATCAACCGCTTGGTTATGTATCTGAAGAACATCTGGGCTACGTCTGCAAGCTCCTGGAAGCCCTTTATGGTTTGAAGCAGGCTCCTCAAGCCTGGTACGGGAAGATTGCAGAATACCTCCAGTTCTGCTGATATCTTACTTCAAATTCAGACTCAAGCATGTTCATCAAGAAGAAGGTGGAGCTTCTGGTCCTGGTGCTGTTGTACGTGGATGCCATGATCATCACGGGGAACTCCAAGGAGGAAGTAGCTAGGCTCAGGGCGGAGCTAGCTATAAGATTCGAGATGAAGAACTTGGGTGAGCTCCACCACTTCCTTGGACTCGAGGTGGAGAGGAAAGAGAGCGGCATACTCGTGTCCCAGAAGGGTTACTCGGAATGGATCGTTCAATAATTCAGCATTCAGGAAGGGAAGAGTAGCTCTACTTGTTGGGTATTGTATCCACAATTACCTGGAGTCGAGGAAGCCACCTGTCAAGCTAAGATGAATTCACAATGTATTTGATGAAACCTCTCAAGTTGTGCTTGCAGTTATTCCACGCTAAGTGCACACCAATGTCAGGGTGCAGTAGGTCAATATACACGGGTCTGCACGACGTAATCCCTCGTTGGGCAGATCAGTGTGTTGGCCTACGCGTACTCTCTCTATTGGAGTGCACTTACTTCAAGTACAGGGCCGTGTTTATGCAAGAGCAGACAAGGAGCAAGGATGGGTCAAGGAGCAGCTCTTGGGTGGAAAGACAAAAATTCGTCTAAGTATAATTCGACGAGAATCACCAAGTGATTCTCGCCGATTCGGCGAGAATCACTAGTGATTCTCGCCGAATCGTCGAGAATCATTAGTGATTCTCGCTGATTCTATCCGGCTACCTCAAAACGGTGCCAAGTAAGATTCGGCGAGAATCACTAGTGATTCTCGCCTAACCCATCGTCGAAGCAGATCATGGCCAAGTAACATTCGTTGAGAATCAACAAGTAATTCGGCGAGAATCACTAGTGATTCTCGACGAATCGTCGAGAATCACTAACTGATTCTCGCCGATTCGTCGAGAATCACTTTCGATTCTCGCCGATTTTGACTTAGCAATTTCTCTGGAAGCTGCTGGACCGGATTCTGCCGCTGGGACTGTGCTGAACCGGAACTAGGGTTTCCTTCAGGTGGGACCCACAACGGTCATTTAGGAGTATACGTGTGTATAAATACACGGGTATTTTTGAACAGTAATAGTAGCGAAGAAGAAAAGAAATACGCGAGCCGCGACGTGACCTAGATCGCCGTTTCCGCTCCGCCGCCGCCGCCGCTCGCGCCAAGTTGTTCACTGGTTGATAGTGGTTTCGCCCAGATCCTCCTGCGACAGAAGCCTAGCTAAGCTCAGCGTCTCACGTGTCTAACCGGAGATCTCTTGTCTCTCGATGTGTAGATCGGGAAAATCTTCCCCATCCGAATCGATCGAGATGATTGATCCTAGTGTGACCGTTGGTAGACCTAGTTAGCTTCGCTACGAAGTTTGGATCTCTAAAGAACAGCAGCCGCACATCGTTGTTGCCGCCGATCCCGTGAACCTAGCCGCCGCCCATCTTGCCGCCGCCGGTTCCGGGGAGATCCTCTCCAAGAGAGATCTAGGGTTGTCGACTCTTTGAGGACTTCAAGAACACGTCGTCAACAAAGTGGGACACCTTTGTCTCCAAACGTAGTTTGTATCTTTTGTACATTCTATTTTATTCTTGTTGTAAAGGAACGGTGGTTCCGTGTTGTATGGGTTGGGTGCAACCCGTGTTGTGGGAGTGTTGACTCCTACGTGTGGAAGGGTTCCTTCCGATAGTGCAAGGATTGGATTTCAATCTTGTTGGTGAAGAGACCGAGTCATCCCTGGTTGGGAGATAGGTCGAAGGGGGAAAGTGGATGAACCCAAGTCGGGGAACCACTATAAATAGCTTGTGTACTCTGTTGTGCTGTGTTGTTTTATTTTCGTGTGCAGGTATAATTTAAATTCCGCAAAAACGCTGCACGTCACCTATTCCCCCCCCCCCATAGGTGAAGATAGTTGATACTAGGTGAACTTTCAAGTGGTATCAAAGCGAGGTTACTCATCAAAAAGGTTTACACCTTGAGTAGTATCCTGCCACCAGTGTCAGAAGCATGGAGCTGGATCATGAGATATCACCAATAAGACTCCCCGCATGTACAAAGGAGTATTATCCCGTCTGGAGGATGAGTGTGTCATATCACTTGGAGGCCATCGATCCTCGAGCATCTTTCATCCTGGAAGAGGGTCCGTTTATTCCTATGAAGACCTCCTACTCTGGAAAGAATATCCAAGTGCCCAAGTGCATTGCTGAGATGTCAGAGACGGAACTTTCATTATTCAATTTGGACAAGAGGATTCGTCAAATTATCATGGATATCTGGTCTGGAGCTTCTCGCTCTAGATTGGAAAAATGTAGGACGGCTAAATCTATGTGGTTGATGATCTCAGAGCTGATGGGGGGGGTCAGAGAAAGCTGGAATCTGCTATCAATTAGAGGATGAAGCCTATGTGGGGGTCCTTGCTTCTGAAGATGAAGGCAAGGATCTCTCGGACAGCATCAGAGCTCCAGTGTCCGTGTCAGAGACTGAAGAGGCCAATGAGGAAAGCAGCTCTGATGAGGATGACACAATGGTCACTGGCTCTAATGACAATATCACTGAAGAGCAGGTAACTTCTTCATCCTGCCCTGTATCTCTTGAAGTTTCTGAAGACAGGAACTGCCTTCCTTCAGAAAATGCCGATTCCCTGAAGAGAGCCCTTCAGACAAGCAACCTACTTGCTGAGGAGCAAGCTCAAGAGATTGCTCGACTGAAGATCTTGTTGGTTCTCCAATTGGCATCCAACAAGGTCAAGGACTCTAAAATCTCAGCTCTAGAGAGTAGTCTAGAGAATGAGAAAAGAATAGTATCAAACTTTTCTAAGGTTGATGCTATAAAGAGAAAGCAAGAAAATGGGTGAATCTCCCGGATTATCAATTCGTGGAGAAATGGGGAAACGGTATTCCGACCCCCCACTCCAAGCAGGAAGGCAACTCATCATGCCTTCAGGTATGACCACAGGAACAATCGTGGTCACTGCAAGGGTGATCTGTCCTCATGTGGAGACACCCGTAGTGCAAGGGCCGTCGTGGCCACCCATGAGAGAATACCTAAGGCTCATTCTGAGCCCTTTGTATTCACTGCCACTGCCTCAACTCGGTGTGAATCTGCATGTCCCAGCTCTCAGAACACTTCTCACCACCCGAGGACACAGGACAGGGAGGTTAGAAGTCATGGTGTAAGTTTTCATGGGGCCTCAGGAAGGGGGATGCCTGAAAGGAAGGCACCACCTCCCCGGCCTCATGACGCTCGCAACATGCATTCCTTCCACCCTTCCACGTGTCACGGTGGAAGAGGACATTTTGTGAGAAGATCATGCCCTATCCCGTGTAGACCTAGGACCGAGACTACCTCAGTCACTAGATCAGGTCAGAAACGGTGATACAACATTCACCCGTGTCGGTGCTGTGGCAAAGTGGGACACTTTGCCATCGACTGTTGGCACAACCCCTCTGTGTCAAGGGCAAGGGCCTATCCACATTTTCGGGGCAGAGGTAGTCTTCCTGACAGGTTTTCTGAAGGAAGGCAGTCGAGTGCTTATGCTAACAGGAACCTAGGACCCAATATGATTTGGGTTCCTAAGGTAAAGTAATTCCTTCTTGCAGGGTAGTCTAGGTTCCCGTAAATATGATGGGAACTAGACAGTAGATGGCTCAAGACTAAATTGGAACAGGCGTCTGGAATACCAGATGTGATATCTACATGGGCATACACACATTGAGCTCCTAATATGTTTTACCTGAGGGACTAAATGATAACTCACATAATCTCAGGTATTTCTGTTCAGCTCATATACTTGAGTCATATTGTATTGACATATACATACATATATAGTTATATATACATATATACACATATATGAGTGTACACCTAAGGATAGGTTAACACGATACATATAAACCTTATATACATCAATAAAGATTTAACGAAGATATGTCATTGTAAATCTCGACAACTCACAATTGACATCAAGAAGTGTTTGGAAAAGCCCCGTTCAAACCCAAATAGATTGGCTTTAAGATATATATATATATATATTTATAATTTTTAAATTGACTTGACATCAGAAGACTTCGAAAATACTGCATGCCTCTTAACCTGAAGATTCCTATTAAAGAAACCCTTCGATTTCAACTTAGACAAATTCCCACCAATTCTTAGCAAATGGATCCCGTTAAAACCTGTTAAACCCTTGTTAAAACCTGTCATTAATGCAAAGAAATCCCGCCGACCTTTCATTTCCACGGGAAACTTACCGCAGAATACTCGCCGAAACGCTGAAGGAATCTCGCCGACTCTTCCTCTTCCATCGGCATCCCGCAAGAATCCCACACCCTGTGAAGACTCTCGTCGAACTCGCCGACTCTTCCCTTTCCTTAGACATCCCACGAGATTCATGCAAGCTTCTCACTGAAGGTCTCTCGCCGAATCGTGAAGAACTCCGTCGACTTCCCACAGGGAGCCCATCGAAGGTCTCCCGCCGAATCCCGCAGGAAACTCGCCGAATCGCGCAGGAAACTCGCTGTTTCCCGCAAGTTTCTCACCGAAGGTCTCCCTCGTCTTCTTCGAACTAACTCACCGTCTACGCCTTTAGGTAACCTCCCCCTCACCCTTACTTGGACTTGATCACTAGTGTCGCTTCCTTTTTGATTTTTGATTAAGCGTAGAGTAGGGCTTCTCTCCCTAGATCTGCAATGGCTCCAAGGACAACCGCTGGGCTGGTCACTAGATGCGAGCTGGTTCGCACAGGGTTCTCTCATGCCTCTGACGAATTCAGAAACATCATTCTCATGCTGGAAGAGGCTGGGCTTTCATTCGCACTAGAGCACCCGTGTAAAATCTTGGACAAAGAGGTGCTGGAGTTCTTTGCTACCGCCAGACTCCGAAATGAAGACTCTCTTATCAAGAGCAAGGTGGCAGGGGCAACGATCAAGATGTCTACAAACAAGCTAACCCACTTCCTACAGCTCTCTAGCTCAGAGCACGAGGACTATCTTGAGGAAGAAGACAAAACCAGGACTCTCTTATTCTGTGGTCTCCCACGAGGAACTCGGTCGATAAAGCGCAAGGATATGAATGAAGAAGGGAAGCTTCTGTCAGACATAATCGGAAAAGTACTCATCTGCAAGTCAGGCTCTCATGACCATATCTCTGCAGACATGTTCAAGATCCTGGTGGCAATTGTCTGCCGAAAAAGGTTCAACTGGGGGGGCTTTGCTATTTGAGAAGATAAAGGACACCCTGAGATCTCCGAGCTTTGGCCGAATCATAAGTCTGTATCTCAATTAGCTGAATGGAGACAAGTTTGACATGAGTAAAGGTGTTCCTCTACACTACTTAAAGAAAATGGACTCAAGTGTTTTTGACAGATGGGAGAGGCACATTGGGCAGGCCGCCGTGGTCGGACAACAGGAAGTATCTCCAGCAGTAATCCCCAGTGAAATTCCTGATGCTTTGACTGCAGGAATTGAGGGGGAGCCTCTACCCACTCATGCTGATATAGTATCTGACATCTCCCAGATGGCCAGAGATGCAGTGGCAGCCATACAAGAAGCAAGTGAAACTGTGCTCGAGAATGAGGAGGCTCTGAACCTGAACGATCAAGGAGCCGAAGCTAATGTAGAGGAGACTGCTGACGACGATGATGCTGATGCGCATGATTTCATGGATGATGAAAGTGAAGAAGAAGACAATGAGGGATAGGAAGCATTGGCAACTCAGGATATCATTGAAGCTTCATCTGACAAGCACGCACCTGAGAGCGTTCCTGAGAACATTGGTGCACGAGTGGAGGGGGAGTCCGAGAAATCTGCAGATGCTGTAAGTATTCCTCCCTTAGAGGCTTTGCTCCTGTCCAGCTCTACAGGTGCTTCTGCTGAAGAGCAAGGCCAAGAAGTGCCTCAGAATATTCCCCTACGAGATGATATAGCCACTCACACCGTGAATATCATTCAGGGCATAGTGGATGAGCTTAAGGCCTCTTTTGAAAAAGCTCAAAATAAAATGCTGAAAAGGATTAAGAAATCTGATAATCTTATGCTCAAGAATATGGTAGAGATCAATCATAAACTTGACGTGATGGAAAAGAAATTTGAAGAAAAGTATACCGCGGCCAGCCAAGCTGTCACACTTCTTATGGCCGGATTGAAAAAGAACACCGATACTCTTGCAGTAGTGAATCAGAATGCTCATGTTGTAGCAAACAACATTCAAAAGTTTGACGGTAATATGGTAACTCTCAACGCTAATCAGCAGGCCTTGGTCACTGAATTCTCCAGGACTACCAAGCATATTGATGACTCACTACACTCCTATGCAAACTCCATCGCAGTCGAAGCCAAAAAGGGGGAGAAGGAATACATAGCTAAGATGGCTGAGCTTCGGGAAGTCATGATCAACAACTTCGAACAGTCAAACAAATATTTCTATGACAGCTGCTGGTGGATGCTCCAACAGGCGTTAGGCGTCGATTTGACTCTTGCAGGTATTCATGCTCCTGAGACTACTACGACTGCTGCGGGAGTAAGTGCTGCTGAGGGAGTACATGCTGCAGAAGTTCCCATGAGTGAAGATGATGCTAGGGCTATTTCCAAAGCAAAACTGATGAGCATGTTTGACCAAGAGGCCCTAGCAAAAGCCAGGGGGAAGAGAAAAGCTCAAGAAGGGACCTCCAAGGAGACACAAGTTGAAAAGAGAATTCGACTGAGTGAGGAGGAAGTAAGAAACGAAAAGTGGAGTCCAGTTTCAAAGAATATCATCTTGGACACCTTCTGGCTACAAGAAAAAGGAGAAATCAATCGAAACGAAGTATACAGCCAGTATGAGTGGGAAATGCACAAGACGTATGAAGCGAAACGAAACATATTCTTCAGGACCAACATGGCGGCAGATAAAGCTCCTCCTCCCAGATATTATCCGAAGCCCAAAAAGTATATGGAGAGGCAAAGAAAGAAGTATTTGACTCAAAAACTCAAGGATGACTTAGCCAAAGAAAAGTAGTCAAAACTTATAGCTTGTCATTGTCTCTTAAGAATAATTAACGTTTATTGTTATTATATGAACAATTCTGAGATTATATATATATATATATATATATATATATATATATATATATATATATATATATATATATTGTATATGTATTTGAATTTGTGAATGACTCAAGTCTTGATCTGTTTGCTTATATTCTCTTGTGCTGCATATTTAAATTCTGAATATTGTTTATATTATCTGGTTGGTGTTATTCATCTTAGCTAGTAGGGTTTTGGCTTCGTCAAATAGGGGGAGATTGTTGGGTATTGTATCCACAATTAAATGGAGTTGAGGAAGCCACCTGTCAAGCTAAGATGAATTCACAATGTATTTGATGAAACCTTTCAAGTTGTGCTTGCAGTTATTCCACGCTAAGTGCACACCAATGTCAGGGTGCAGTAGGTCAATATACACGGGTCTGCACGACGTAATCCCTCGTTGGGCAGATCAGTGTGTTGGCCTACGTGTACTCTCTCTATTGGAGTGCACTTACTTCAAGTACAGGGTCGTGTTTATGCAAGAGCAGACAAGGAGCAAGGATGGGTCAAGGAGCAGCTCTTGGGTGGAAAGACGAAAATTCGTCTAAGTATAATTCGACGAGAATCACCAAGTGATTCTCGCCGATTCGGCGAGAATCACTAGTGATTCTCGCCGAGTCTCATTAGTGATTCTCGCCGACTCTATCCGGCTACCTCAAAACGGTGCCAAGTAAGATTCGGCGAGAATCACTAGTGATTCTCGCCGAACCCATCGTCGAAGCAGATCATGGCCAAGTAACATTCGTTGAGAATCAACAAGTGATTCGTCGAGAATCACTTACTGATTCTCGCCGATTCGTCGAGAATCACTTTCGATTCTCGCCGATTTTGACTTAGCAATTTCTCTGGAAGCTGCTGGACCGGATTCTGTCGCTGGGACTGCTGAACCGGAACTAGGGTTTCCTTCAGGTGGGACCCACAATGGTCATTTAGGAGTATACGTGTGTATAAATACACGGGTATTTTTGAACAGTAATAGTAGCGAAGAAGAAAAGAAATACGCGAGCCGCGACGTGACCTAGATCGCCGTTTTCGCTCCGCCGCCGCCGCTGCTCGCGCCAAGTTGTTCGCCGGTTGATAGTGGTTTCGCCCAGATCCTCCTGAGACAGAAGCCTAGCTAAGCTCAGCGTCTCACGTGTCTAACCGGAGATCTCTTGTCTCTCGATTTGTAGATCGGGAAAATCATCCCCATCTGAATCGATCGAGACGATTGATCCTAGTGTGACCGTTGGTAGACCTAGCTAGCTTCGCTACGAAGTTTGGATCTCTAAAGAACAGCAGCCGCACATCGTTGTTGTCGCCGATCCCGTGAACCTAGCCGCCGCCCATCTTGCCGCCGCCGGTTCCGGGGAGATCCTCTCCAAGAGAGATCTAGGGTTGTGGACTATTTGAGGACTTCAAGAACACGTCGTCAACAAAGAGGGACACCTTTGTCTCCAAACGTAGTTTGTATCTTTTGTACATTCTATTTTATTCTTGTTGTAAAGGAACGGTGGTTCCGTGTTGTATGGGTTGGGTGCAACCCGTGTTGTGGGAGTGTTGACTCCTACGTGTGGAAGGGTTCCTTCCGATAGTACAAGGATTGGATTTCAATCCTGTTGGTGAAGAGACCGAGTCGTCCCTGGTTGGGAGATAGGTCGAAGGGGGAAAGTGGATGTACCCAAGTCGGGGAACCACTATAAATAGCTTGTGTACTCTGTTGTGCTGTGTTGTTTTATTTTCGTGTGCAGGTACAATTTAAATTCCGCAAAAACGCTGCACGTCACCTATTCCCCCCCCCCCCCCATAGGTGAAGATAGTTGACACTAGGTGAACTTTCACTACTCCATTTGATTCGGGCATCAAACTTCAGCGGGATGAGGGGAGGATTCTTCCGGATCCTTTGGTGTTTCGGGTTCTAGTTGGGAGACTTATCTACCTGACGATTACAAGGCCAGACATTACTTAGGCAGTTGGCCGAGTAAGTCGGTATATGGTGGAACCCAGGAAGCCTCATCTGATGGTGGCAAGGAACATCCTAAAGTATGTGAAGGTCACTTCTGATATGGGTCTCTTTTATATGATAGGAACGAGTTTTATTCTTCAAGCATACTCGGATGTTGATTATGGGGGAGATTCAGATGACCGGAATTCAACATTTGGTTATGTCTTCACTTGTGGATCAGGAAGTATCTCTTGGTGCAACAAGAAGCAATACTTGTTGTCCCTCTCTACTACAGATGTAGAATACAAGGCTTCGGCCTTAGCAGCTCAGGAAGTCATCTGGCTCAGGATGCTAATAGAGAATGTCTATGAAGAAGTGTGTGGTCCTACTCTATTGTGCGATGACAATGAAAGTGTCCTGAAACTGGTGAATAATCCAGTTTGTCACGCATGGATCAAGCACATAGAGATTGAACACCACTTCATTTGGGAGAAGGTGTTGGAGGGATCTCTTATGGTGTAGCATATGCAGAGTGATAACAACATCGCAAAATATTCACGAAGATGTTGTCGAAGGTGCTGTTTATACGGTTATGAGGGTTGTTGGGCTTGATCACCACTTCTCATTTCAAGGGGGAGTGTTGAAAATTGTGAAGTGAAAGTTGTGGTTGATCAAGCAGACCCCGCAGCCTAGGAGGACTGATGGTGCGGTTTGGGTTATCTGATGGTGCGTCCTGGGTGAACTGGTTTTGTGGCTTGGGCAGCCTGTTTTTGCAACCTGGTGATGCATTCAGTCTGCTCGGCTTGTGGTTCAGCTGTTAGTTGTTCCTGAAGTAACTGTGCGGATTGGTGGTGTATCCACGGGATTGTGGAGGAGTGTGTTCGAGTTCGCGGATTCCGCTGTGGCGGACTGTGTTTGGAGATCGCGAGATCGGCATTGGTTCATGCCACTGATCTCTACTGATGCGGTTAGTGGTAATCATGTTCATGGTGACTGACTGCCTTTGGAGCTGGCGATCTGGCTTCATGTCCGCCGAGCTCGTGCCAGGTGATTGGTGGGTTACTGGACTTGGTCATATTCTATGATAAGTCCAGGGTATTCTCTAAGCCGGTAATGTCTGTTGGTTGACGGGTCGATCTGTGCCTGTTGGTCGTGAACTCGTGTGGCGGGCTGGTGCAGTGTTCGCAAGTTGTGCGGGCTGGTGCTTGTCCGTGTGTAGCGTGCGGACTGGTGCAGTATGTGGGTTGATGTTGTCTGCATGTTGTGGAGTGTGCGGACTGGTGCCGTGTCCGGCAGGTAGCGGACTGGCTTCTTGACTTGGTGCCTAACAAATCAACTGATGTCTGGCCTTGTCCTTGCGGACTCGGAGGACTGTGTTGTGCTAGCTGCGAGCTGGGGTGGTGAATCTATCTATTAGGGCAGTGACCACACTCCTCACCTCGCCTATAAAGAGGACCCCCCGTCACTTCAACAGTAACTGAATGAATAGTTGTGCAGCTAGCACTGTGAAGCCAGGAGTCCGGTTCTGATTGCGGTCAGGAAGCAGTGGATCTTGCGGTTATAATCAGCGATTTCCATCAGGTCGCACTTTGCGGCTAGCCAGTCTTCTCTCCACCAATTGCTCAAGTTCAATAACCTGTTCACCGGTCTCGACCGACTATGAAGTCTGTTCTTTCAGTTTAGCGGTGGCTTGTTGAGCAGTCGTCTCAGCAGAATAACGGGTAGTCCGCTGACTTCGCGGACTCCGTAGATCAGTGGTGCAGCAGTAGCGGCTTGGCGGTCTCAGCGGACTCGGCAGTATCTGGAGCAGTTCGCCCGACATGAAAAGTCTTGTTTGCTTGTATGTTTCTCTATTGTACTTGGCGAAATCATGTCTCGTCATGTATACCTAACCTTGTAAATTTGATAGTTGATAATACAAGATCTGTTGTTACTCTCTGTTGTTTCTGATTACCTAGCTCAGTTTATGGTTGGAGTGTTCATGCGTCGGTTCCCTCTTTTCGCTTAATCAAGTGGTCAGCTTGATAGTTATGGAAGTGTTTTCTTGATACCAGAACTACCCGTTGATCAGCTTGTGAGATTTTCAAAATCTTTCACACTTATGAGGAAATTACCTTAACAAATCTCCCCCTGTTTGACTAAGTGAAAAAAATCTATCGTTCTGATAATCGACCCTAGAGTCTCCAATTTGCCTCCCACCAGGTCATCCAACAACATGTCTCTACATTCGATTAGCCATACCAAATTCGAGTTAATGAGACTCGAACTCAATAGTTTTCTCCATAAAGGACGGGAACTATACCCAACAACTTATTCTCTCATTTACTTTATGTGAAGGGAACTGACATGCTGATGATCCTCATGCAGTGCTCGAACTTACCTTTTGACACGGTCTTCGTAAGCATATCTGCTCCATTGTTATCCGTGTGCATTTTCTACAAATTCAGCTCGTTTTGATCTAGATTACTGCGTAACCAATGATACCGCGTGTCAATATGCTTGGACCTCAAGTTGAAGGTGGGGTTCTTCCCCGAATGAATTGCACTCTGACTATCGCATAGGAGTGTGTAGCACTTCTGAGTGAAACCCAACTCGTTGATGAAATGCTTCATCCAAAAAATTTCTTTACATGCCTCTGTGACTACTATAAAATCTGCCTCCGTAGTAGACAGTGCGATACACTTCTGCAATTTAGACTGCCATGATACAACTACCCCTACAAACATGATCAGGTACCCGGAAGTCGATCTTCTGGAGTGCAAATCTCAAGGCATATCAGCATTAGTGTAGCATAGTAGCTCTGGCTCACTACCTCCGAACTTTAACCTCAAGTCTGACATCTCATGTAGGTACCTTAGAATCCACTTTACAATATTCCAATGCTCTCTCCAGGGGTAGGAAAGAAACTTACTAATAGTGTCAACCATATGTGTTATATTAGGACGGGTGCATACCATCGCGTACATAAGACTACTAACTACAGAAGCATAAGGGACCTTCTGCATCTCCTATTTCTCCTTAGGTATACTTGGGCATTGGTCAACAGTAAGTCAGAAATGAGTTGCAAGTGGCGTGCACACCTTCTTTGCTTGATCCATACTGAATCTTTGTCGTACCTTCCAGATATATTTCTTTTATGATAACCAAAGTAACTTGGAGTCTCTATCTCTCTGAATATGTACCCCTAGGATGGTCTTCGCAGCACCCAAGTCCTTTATCAAAAACGTGGAGCTTAACTGTCATTTCAGCTTGGCAGTGTGCTCAGTGCTCCTCCCAACTATCAACATGTCATCATCATAGAGAAGTAAGATGATGAAATCCTCTTGAGCATACTGTTTTATAAATACGGAGTGATCAGGGGTGGTCCTCCTGAAGTCGATCTCCCCCATAAAGTATCGAACTTCTTATACTACTGTCGTGGGGCCTACTTCAGGATTTACAAACTCTTCTTCAGGAGATAGACTAGGTTCTCCTTCCCTATGAACCTAAAACTTTCAGGCTGCTCTATATAAAGCTCTTCCTCAAGATCACCATGCAGAATGGAGGTCTTGACATCCATCTGTTCGATCTCCAGGTCTAGCCTCGTAACAAGACCAAAAACAACCTGAATAGACGACATCTTCACAATAGGAGAGAAAATCTCATCGAAATAAACTCCTTATTTTTGACTGAAATCCTTAACCATTAATCTGGCCTTGTATCTGAGTGGTGTTGAGGGGTCTCCTCGTTTTACTCTAAAAATCCACTGATTCTTCAGAGTCTTCTTACCCTTAGGCAATTTCACCAAATCATAAGTGTGATTCTCATGCAGAGACTGCATCTCCTCCTGCATAGCAACCATCCATTCTTTCTTCTTCTAGCTCTACATCGCCACTTCAAAGTACTCGGGCTCTCCCACATTAGTCAACATAATATACTCATTAGTGAAGTATCTAGAAGATGGGTGTTTGACTCCTTCAGACCTTCGTGGAGCGAGCTCAGCTGCTAGTATAAACATATTATCAGTGATGTCCTCTATAGGCTCGTCATCAATAGCGTCCTCATGATCTGGAAGTGGCTCAATGCCTTGTATCAGCTAAGGCTCTGCAACCTCCTTAGTATCGTCACTTCCAATCATAGGAGACTCTATATTAGTGTGAGAGTCGGCCTTCTCCGTCTTCTTAGGATCAACAATAGTTTGATCCTCACAAAATACATCATCACGACTACGTACAAGTTTATTCTCAACTGGATCAAAGAAAGTATTGCCCAACTCGTCACTACGTCTATATCCCAGAAAAATGCATTGTCTGGTCTTGGAATCCAACTTCGATCTTTCATCCCGAGGGATGTGCACAAAGGCTCTACAACCAAAGACCCTCAGGTGATTATATGAAGGGTCCTTCCCATACAAGACCTTATCAGAAACATCATCTTGTAATGCATAACTGGAAGATAGATTGATGACATATGTAGTTGTGTATAAAGCCTCACCCTAAAACATGTCAGGTAGCTTTGACTCAAACAACAAGCATCTTATCCTCTCCAGTAATGTCATATTCATTTTTTTAGCTACGTCATTCAACTGCGATATCTTGGGCAGAGTCTTTTCAAGTTTAATCTCTTGATCTTTAATTCATCAAAGAGACCAATATACTCTCCCCATTTGTCGGAGTTGATGCACTTCAATTTCCTCCCAGATTATCTTTCCACTTCAGCGTGGAATCTCCGAAAGGTGTCGATAATGACCTAATCTTTGGTCTAAATAACGTAGACCCAAAGTTTTCTTGAATAATCATCAATGAACATCACGAAGTAAGACACTCTTTCTCTTGTCTAGACATTTAGTGGTCTGCAAACATCAGTGTGTAGGAGCTCTAGTGGCTTGAATCTCTTGGTGGAAGTGTAGCTCTGGAAATATACTATATTCTTCTTTCCAGCCATGTAGTGGTCACATCTCTCTAACTGATCCATAGATAGGTCAGATAAAATCTTTTTCTTGTCTAGAATCCTAGGCCCTTCTGTCTAATGTGACTCAGTCTTCTATGTCATAGAGATGTGGATACACAAACTCTGATAGTGTTGGCCTGTGCAGCTTCAGGCCTCCCCACCATGTAGTATAGAGCAGTATCTCTATAGCCTCTGACTACTAATAGTGACCCCTTAATAAGCTTCCAAAAATCTCTACCAAAAACACTTAAGTGTCCTTCATCACCTAGCTTTCCAATTAAAACTAGAATGTCGGGTATATGTCGTACATTCTTAAGAATCAGCAAACCTTCCGGGCTCTTCTTCAGGTGCATGTCTTCCCTCCTGATGTCTTTAGGCATGTCACCGTTGCCCATTCTAAGCACTTCACGGTCATGAGTCGTGTAAGTGGCAAATAACTCTTTGTTGTGGGATACATGTGTAGAAGCATCTGAGTCCAGAATCCAGCTCCTATCATCACACAAGAGTGCAACTATGACGTCATCTCCAACAATGACGACATTGTCCTCCTCTATAGAGACGGTGACAATGGTATGCATATCCGTCTTATCATTTGAGGACTCTCGCTTCTTCTGGTCATTTTTCAGAGTATAAGAAAACTTCTGAATATGACCCTTCTTGTGGCAGTAGTGACACTCCACATTCTGGTAGCGGGACATAGACCTTCCACTGCTTTGGTTTCTCTCAAATTTCTTTTCTATGTTTTTGTTCCTACCTCTCCCCCTGGGCTCAATATAGAGGACATCAACTAGTGAATAAGAGCCTGAATATCCTTGAGACTTCTGTCTCACCTTCTCATTCAGGAAGCCCCTCTTGGCAATTTTCATAGTAATGATGCCACCCGGAGAGGAGTTATCAGAGATACCCTTACCATCGTCCAAGAGTCTGGAAGGAACTTTAGTAGCCACAGTGCTTTGACCTCATCCTCGAAGGTCACCTTCATTGCAGTGAGACGGTTAATGATATCCTGAAACTCGTTCATATGATCCAAGATAGAGGATCCTTATTTGTATCTGAACTCCCTCAGCTTCTTTACTAGATATAGTTTATTGATGTCAGTACTCTTGGCATACAACGTCTCAAGAGTTTTCTAAAGGATCTTTGCATCAACAATGCTCATAACATGATTATAGACGTTCGGCTCTACGAACTGTTTAACAAATCCACATAGCTTACAGTGCCCCACCTTGCACTTATTTAGATCTGTCTTTAGACATCTCCTCAAAAATAGGAGCATGCCAACCCTTAACGTAGATGAGATCTTTCATAAGAAAGTGTCACTGGTGGCAGTTTGCACCGTCCAATTTAACCATCTGTTCGGAGCCTGAACCTGATGTAAACTCAATCGTGCTCTGTTGCTGATCAGACTGAACTCAATTCTTTGAGCTGACTATTTCAAAGAAAGGAATCAAAGATGATAGGGAGCGGACCAATGATCGTCACTTACTACACCCGATCACTAACCTGAAATATCACAAAATAAGAATAATAAAAGTGGCACTATGATTTAACGTGGAAACCCAATTGAATGAAAATCATGGGATAATCGGAGTTCAACCAGGAAAACCGCCACTAAAATGTATGAAACAATTGAAAATTACAAGGCTTTCCCTCCTCAATCCTTATAGGATCTTCATCAGCATCACACTACACAATACAATAAATAGTAACAGAAAAACTGCAAGTTACCGACAATGACAGACGAAACGGATTACAAAAATCCTCTCTAAGATGCCTCTTTAAATGCTTGTCTAAATCTGCTTTAGATCCAATCCGTGTATGCGAAGTGCTGATCGGCAATGTCGTACAACGACATCCGAAAAGCTCTCTCAAACTAAGATGATCGCCGCAAAAGGCTCTCTAGAAATCTTTCAATGCTTGAATTTGGAGAGAAGTGGATGTTTTACCCCTCCTCCTTCATCCATATTTATAGGGCCAAAATTAAGGAGGTAGATGTGGTAGATGACATGTGAATGTGGTTTCCTTTGATAAAAAAACACATGTTCGTTTAAAGGTCAAAACGATTTTTCTTTTCACACTTGTCATGAAACACGTGTTTGAAAAGCATGGTCAAAGTTGACTAGATTTTTCACACTTATGAGAAAATTATCTTAAGAGATTTTTACATCTGTTCCCAGTGTAAGATTTGTTTGGATTTGAGACATGTCAAGTGCCATCTAGCAATATGTCAGAGACGACTGGAATATGCAACCAGTAAAATGCCATCGTCCTGCGTGCGCCAAGCTTGCTAATATGGAGGTTAGCCCAGGACCTAAAAATTCTGCCTAGGTTCATTATATTTCTCTTTGGTTAGGATTAATCCATTGAAAATTATTGAATAATCTTAATTCTTATCATTTAAAATGCAAAAAAAACATTTTAAAAAAAAAATTGTGCATACTTCTTGGTAATGAAAACCCTGCTTACGTTTGCCAATACGTTTTTTGATAAAGTAAATTATCGTTATCATTGGATACATGGACTATAGTTTTTCTTGTATATTTTTCTTTAAAAAAAAGTCAAAATTGCGTTGTATTTTTTGAAAAGGGTCCAATTTCATTTGTTATATAAAATAAAACTGGGGTAGTCTTCTATTTTATTAGAATTTAGAAATATGATATTTTAGTTCGAGCAAAACCGTGGTCACCATAAAATGTGTGTTTGGCACGACGGTTATCAGGCAGGATGTCTTTCTCGTCTTCCAACCAAAAAAACTGAATGTCTTCACCTTGCTGGATCTTCTTGTTATTTGGACGCCGTTTTTGACGTATAAGCAGTCAGAATTTACTGGCTCGACAAGAAGAATCAAAATTCATTATCTATTTTACGAAAATTCTTGGTGGGGGGGTACTCCCCGTAAAACCACCCCTGGTTATGACAGCCACTAAGAAGAAAAACTAAGGCTCCGGTTGGCGGGCGGTTTTGCGCCGGTCATGCAGACGAAACCGCCCTGCCGTGGTTTCTGCCTATTTGGCGGGGTAGTCGGACTCCGCACTGATGCACGAAACCACATGATTTTAGTGGGAATCATCCACGCCGTGAGAACCGCGGTTGCAGTCCAGCGACGCGGATGATTTACGCGGAACTCCCACTACCGCATCAGGTATGACTTAAGTGTGAATATAAAAGTGGATGAAGTTTTTTAGGTGAGGTTGGACGTTCACGAACGACGGTTCATAATCACCATGTTCATGACTGCTACCACCGCGCCAAACTGACCCTAACACAAATTAATCTATTCTTGATTGGCAAAGGGTCAACAAATGGCCACCACGGGTAAATTGAGGAGTCCCAGGAGACTACGGCTGCGTTTTGCGCGGCTTATCGCGACTTATTTGCTCCGGCAAGATTGGACAAAAATGTCATTGTCATATCAAAATCTTATGCCTCAAACTAGTTTCATTTTGTAACATTCTTGAAATCAAACATACATTCTATGACAATGACATTTTTGTCCAAACTCATCGGAGCAAATAAATTGCAATAAGACACGTCAAATACAACCTAAGACATCGTTTGACACGTTGATGACAGTCCTGAATGTGGTGATTTTGAACCATCGCTAGTGAAAGCCCAACCTCACCTAAGGACTTGTCCACTTTTATGTACAAAACTAGTATCATTTTCTTGGTGGTGATTGTAACAGTTGACATGACAATACTTTTCTATGATGAGGCGATTTTGTTCAAACTCATGAGTGCAAAAAGAGTCTGTGTCTAACGAAAACTAAATCAAGTAATTAATTAAAAAATTACTAAAAGGTGAATACGATCATAATTTCTCATAAATAATTAATTTTGTTTTTTAGGAAGAAGTTTGAGCTTTTTGGGGATTTAAAGTTTATTTTTAGCCTTTAGGATTTCTAGTTTAGGTTTAGGATTGTTGAAAATGTTGAAGTGGAAGTGAGCGGTCTGGGAGGTGCACGCCCCACAGGCCGCAGAGACCGCACAGGTAGCGCAGATAGGTGCTGGAGGACTGGCCAGTTCTTGGCCCTTTTTTTTGGCGGTATGCCTTAGCAGTGACCCTAGGAGTTAACCGCACGGTTAGACTTTGGCTTACCGTGAACTGCGCGGTCTGAAATGGGAGACCGTGGAGACCGACAGATCATAGTTGGTGCGGTTAAACTTGTACTCGTGTGGCTGTCTGCATGGCTGCTTAAGTCCACGCGGACTAAAGTCGTTTATCCACATTACTGTGTGGATATGTTTAGTTAACCACATGGTCTGGTGTGGTTGTCTGCATGTGGACGGACTGGTACTATTAGTTGTCACGTTAGTGCGATTATCCTATCCTCTTGAAAGTGACGGTATCCTCCTGCCCTGCTATAAATGGGGGGGGGGGGGGTTCTAGCCTCATCATATCTATCTAGAACTGTAAGAACTGAAGCTCCGGTTAAAACTTACAGTTAGAATTTTGTAACCGCGCGACAAATAGAGGTGATTAGTTATTGTCGTGCTTTGCAGATTGCGCTACTAGCACTTGGTTCTGACAGATAAGTCAGAGGAGGCAGTGCGGATAGCTGGTAATAGTCAACAACAGTTGGCAACAGGTCGCAGTTAGGCGAGTAGTGTTGGTGTTATCACTGTGATCTGTAAGTAATCAAGCATGTCATCTCACTGTCAACACAGTATGAGCCTATCAGGGTCGCACATAAGAACATTTGGAGAATTTGGAAGATTGGATAATGTTGGTTTTACTCATATGAGATGAGTGAAGGACTGGACTCAGTCAGACATTGAGTGTGTTAAGTCTCCTCAACCAGACGTTGAGTGCGTCGAGACCACTCGACGCTTTCATTGAGTCAAGTGTTGATTTGTTGCGTTAGCGTTGAGAGCGTCGAGACCACTCGATGATTCGTCGAGTCAATTGTTGATTCGTCAAATGATGGCGTTGAGTACGTCGAAACCACTCGGCGCCTTCGTCAAGTCAAATGTTGACTTGTCGAATTAGGCGATGAGAACGTCAAGACCATTCGATGCCTTCATTGAGTTAAATGTTGACTCGTCAAAATAGGCATTGAGAGCGTCGAGTTCACTCGATGATTCGTTGAGTCAAGTGCTTATTCGATGAGTCTTGCGGTGAGTGCGTTGAGTTCACTCGACGATTCGTCGAGTTAGGAGTGGAGTGCACTCGACGCTTCGTCGAGTCAAATGTTGATTCGTCGATTCAAGTGCCGAGGCCACTCCTAGCCGTTGAGTTTATTATGATCACTCAACGATTCGTCGAGTCAAGTTTTGACTCGTCGAATTATATATTCCAAGTGTTACGGGTCTGCTGATAGCGACGTCCTTCTACTGTTTATCCCTTTGGGTATAAATAGGAGATGCTTTAGGGTTTTATTATAGACGACACGAAGCGACAAGTATGGAATTGTTGCACTGTTCTAAACCCGAGAGAATAGGCCTGATGGAAAGAGTTTTCGAAAGTGCCGATTTCGTTGTCGTCGTCGATCCTGTTTCCGGCGAGTGTCGTCGTCGCCTCTTCTGGAGCAGGCTTATCAGTCTGTGAAGACACAAAGTGCTTTCTTCCAACCTATATCTTGTATGACAAGAGTCTAATGGTTCTCCCGTTCGTGTGGATCATCTGTAAAGGCGTGGACATTATTCTTTACTCAGAACTCCTGCCGCTACTGATCAACAGATTTCTTGGAGCATCTTGGTTGAGTAGTGACTCAATCCCGCAAAGATAATTTTTATTTATAGTGATTTTACTTCTTCATCAATGGTCATCGCAAGATCTATTTCTTTTGGGCTTTTCTTATTTCCCTATTCCGCTGCACACAAGTGGTGTGACATATAGAAAAACCCAACAATGGTATCAGAGCCAAGTTATGCGATGATCTTTGTTTCAGAAGTTGCTAAATCTATTTGCGTGTAGATCTGGAAATTTAGAAATCTTCTAAATACCCAAATCTATTCTTGGAACCCCGCCAAGAACGCTTGTGATTTCGTTGTAATATCTAAGGTGATATCTTTATAACTTCTTAACAGTAACCATCCCTCTTGTTGGTTTGTGAAACCATGTATGTTTGATTTTGAATCTCACACAGAGAAACGAGATTGTCTACTGTGTAAGTGGAGTGGGGGTTACTTATGTCCAGCGCTTGTAAATCTGAATATTTAGAAGGGTTAAAGATGTTCATATTTGGCCCAGTTCGTCAAGTGTTGATGATTTTATTGTGCACATCTGAGATGCATTTGGATTATGAATGTTGTAAGTTTTATTTTTTGGATGTGCACATTGGTTAATTGTTAACCATGATTAAGTGTTAATCAATTATATCAAAATTTCTGATATAATATTAAGTATTCGGATGTCTTCCGATCGATGACACTCTTCCTGCTTTGATCGATGAAGTGTGGGTTTGCCAAAGTATGTTGCATTAATCTATCTTGGTAAGGATGAGAGCGGATAATTGTGATATCCCTCTGTCGACATCGGGTCAATCTTAACTGGGTGACCTTAAAGGTTGAGTGCTTAGAGGTATAGACTTGGCATGCATTATATGATGGATGCAAATAAGGAGTTATTCACCAATAATACAGGAGTTGCATGATGATGCAATCGACAAGTGTTGTTTACCTAAATAATTACATTGTGAGAGAAAAGACAAAGTTGACTCATGGTGTTAGTGAAATACGGTTCTTGTCCACTAAGAGAGTTGCTCGCATAAACTCTTTGAATTAATATCGAGGGTTATCAGTTTTACTAAAATAGTGGGAGTGATTTTAATTAAAGTCCAAATTGAAATAAAAATGTATTTTGAAATGTAATACTGATTTTTCTCGGCATGAATCCTTGAGAAGGAGAAACTGAGTGTGACGAACTATTTGGAATGGAATAGAAATCTGAGAATTGTTCTCAGGAAAGAGCGTAAGCTTTATGTTTTGGAAGAGGAATCCCCTGAAGTGCCAGTCGAGAATGCATCCCGATCTGACAAAGATGCTTATAAGAACCATCAAGATGACTCCTTGGATGTCTAATGCCTCATGCTGACAACCATGAATTCTGAGCTTTAGAAGCAACATAAGAACAAGGGTTGCAAAGAAATTAACGAGCATCTCAAAAAATGTTTCAAGGGTAGGCTCGTCAAGAGAGGTTTGACATCACCAAGCCGTTGTTTTAGTGTTAGATGGGAGCTCGAGACCTATTAGGGACTCACATACTCAAGATGATTAGGTATATAGAGAACCTTGAGAGGTTAGGCTTTCCTCTAGGCCAAAAATTATCAACAGACCTGATCTTGCAATCGTTGTCTGATAGTTATGAGCAGTTTGTCTTGAACTATAATATGAATGAAATAAACGTGATACTGCCCGAGCTCCTAGGCATGTTAAGAACTGCCGAAATCAATATAAAGAAGGCAAATCCTGCTAGCCCCATACTAATGGTTCATAAAGGCAAGGGCAAGGCCAAAGGTTTCAAGAAGACGAAGGTTGAACCTAAGTCACCTTTTGAGCCCAAGACTTCAGCACTGAAAAAGAAAGGCTTGGTGAAAGAAGGGAAATGCCACCACTATTGCAAGGCTGGACATTGGAGGAGAAACTATCCTTCTTATATTGAGGGTCTGTACAAAATGAAGGGGGGTATGACTTCTGCTTAAAGTAATGTTATAGAGATAAACCTTTCTGCTTTATCATCTTGTGTATTGGATACCAGATGCGGTTCTCACATTTGTATAAATGTGCAGGAACTGGGAAGGAGAAGAATGCTGAGTAAAGGGGAGGTGGACCTACGTGTTGGCAATGAAGCAAGAGTTGCTACTCTCACTGTGGGTGTTTACTGTCTTTCTTTGCCTAGTGGGCTTGTAATAGAACTTGATAATTGTTATTATGTTCCTTCCATAACTAGCAACATTATATTTATTTCATATTTGTACATGATTGGATTTTTTTTATTATTAAGAATAATTGTTGTTCTATATTTAAGAATGATGCTTGTTATGGTATAGCCCAAATATTTAATGGTTTATTTGTTTTGAACTTAGACCATCAGATCTATAATATAAAAATACTAAAAGATTAAAAACGAATGACTCGAACCCTACATACATTTGGCATTGTCATTTGGGCTATATAAATGAGAAACACATATCCAAGCTCCGTAAATATGGGCTACTGGACTCATTTGATTAAGAATCATTTGAGAGATACGAATCCTATTTGTTAGGTAAGATGACTAAGGTCCCTTTATTAGTTTCAATGAGAGGGTTGATGATCTCTTGGGTATTGTACATACTGATGTATGCGGACCCATGAGTTCTATGGCTAGAGGTGGGTACTTCTACTTTGTTACATTTACTGATTATTTCAGTAGATACAGATACGTGTATCTTATGAAGTGCAAATCTGAAACCTTTGAAAAGTTCAAAGAGTTTAAGAATGAAGTACAGAACCAGCTGGGTAAGATGGTTAAAGCACTCTAATCTGTTTGAGGTTGCGAATACCTAAGTCATGAGTTTCGTTATCATCTGAAAGAGTGTGGTATTGTATCATATCTCACTCCACCCAGAACGCCGCAACATAATGATGTGTTTGAGAGGAGGAATCATACTCTGTTAGACACGGTACGATCGATGATGAGTCATACAGATCTGTCTGTTTCCTTTCGGTATTTTGCTCTAGAAACTTCTTCTTTTACACTAAATCGTGCTCCAACGAAAGCGGTTCTAAAGACACCATATGAGATATGGAATGGGAAGCGTCCTAGTATATCTTTCATTAAGATTTGGGGCTGTGAGGCATACATGCGATTTCAAATGCTTGACAAGCTGGAACCCAAGTCAGATAAATGTTATCTGATGTGTTTCCTAAGGAAACTACATGGTATTATTTCTACCTACCCTCTGAGGGCAAAGTTTTTGTCACAAGGACTAGTCTCTTTCTTGAGAAAGAGTTCTTACGTAGAAAGACTAGCAGGGTAGAACTTGAATAAGTTCAAGAAATACAAACCGTGAATGAACCAGAATTGGAACCTGAGCAAGAAGTACAAGTTATTGTAGTTAGAGAGCCTGCTCAAGAAATAAAAGTTCCATGTAGATCTGCTAGACCAATATTTGAGCCTGAGAGATATGGATTTCTCATGTCTCAAATAGGTAATGTGTTGCTTATGGATCATGATGATATGTCAGCAACCTGCCAATAGGCTACGTATGGACCGGACTCCGAGAAATGGCTTGAGGCCATGAAATCTGAAATGGACTCCATGTATGCAAACCAAATTTGGACCTTGGTGGAACCACCTGAAGGGGTACGACCCATCGGGTGCAAGTGGGTCTTCAAGAAGAAGACCTACATGGATGGGAATGTATAGACCTTCAAAGGGCGACTCGTGGCTAAGGGTTTCAGACAAATTTATGGTGTTGACAATGATGAGACCTTTCCCTTGATGCCATGGTTAAGTCCATCAGAATTCTTCTTGTTATTGCTGCGTATTATGACTACGTGATCTAGCAAATAGATGTCAAAACGACTTTCTAAATAGAAACCTACTTGATGAAGTGTATATGACACAACCCGAGGGTTTTGTATCTCCAGTTGAAGCCACTAAAATATGCATGCTGCATAGATCTATTTATGGATTAAAACAGGATTCTTGAAGTTGGAATCTTCATTTTGATGAAAAATCAAAGAGTTTGGTTTTATCAAGAACGAAGATAAACCGTGTGTTTACAAGTGGATTAGTGAGAGTATTGTTGTCTTTCTGATATTGTATGTAGATGACATACTATTGATCAAGAATGACAAAGTGACCCAACAAGTTGTTAAGAATAACCTATGGAACTGCTTTTTTATAAAAGACTTAGGCGAAGCGACTTATATACTTGTTATTAAGATCTATAGAGATAGATTGAAGAAGTTGCTAGGTTTGACCCACAAGTTTTTGGGGTTTTCATTATTATGATGCCTAGAGTTGCATTATATAGATCTATGAATACTATTTTTTTATTGTAATTAAATAATTTTATTTATATTATAATATGTTTATTTATATTTAATAACCTAGGGCGACTTCACAGCAGTGACTTCCCAGCAGCAGCGACCAGCGAGCTCGCATGCTCTAGCTACCGTTGGTGTGAACCTGCTTATTTAGGTTTTGTTTGGATTGACGTCTCATTTTTTTCGTTTGGAGAAAACGCCGTCATAGGACACGTAAACAAACGGGCGTCGACGGCGTTTTCACCTATCGCACAGAGGAAAAGCCCAGGAAAAGCTCTATTTCGAGCGGCCGCCTTCGCCCTTCATATTGAAAGTGGGGTTTCCACCCGCTGGTCGTGCCCGCTATCGCTGAATCAAATAACGGCTTAAATTGCACCATCCCATCACTTCACAGCAGCCAGTTGTTGTAACATTCTGACTTTTATTGGGCCACCAGAGCACTAGTAGGCCCAATAAAAGTGACCTGAATCCTACCCATGACCTGGTAGAAGGGAACCCTAAGCAGGAACTGGAGATAGAAAACTCTGACTTAAGTTCTGTCAGTTCCCGTGGCATCATATAGATAGTATGAATGCATCGGAACTCGTTCCGTTGGACCCCGAGGCCATATAGTGGATATGACCATCCCTCGTAAAACGTCGCGAAGACAAGATTTTTAATATCGATCTAGAGAACTCTGATTTGAGTTTTGTCAGCTCCTATGGCCTTGTATAGACAATACGAGCATGTCGGAACTCGATACGTCACAATCCGATGTCTAAAGATGAATATAGACATTTTTGACCAATTTAGTGCGCTGTGATGCACAGATTTTGGACTTTTACCAAACAAACTCCGATTCGACTCCAGTTAGTGACTATAGACCCATATAGTCAATACGAAGTCAACTGAAGTCGTCCCAGACAATTTTGATGACGAATGGTCAACTCTAGGTCAAATCGTGCGTGATCGTGCTCCGAAAAGTGCGCGCACGCAAAATTATAACATGAAACCCCAACTTTGACCCGACCTGGATGTCTTAGACCCACTTTGATTTTGACCAGCATGGGGGATCCACCCTAGGGTTGACTTTGGTCAAACCCTCGTAAAAGCCAATATTTTGGATTTTTCTTCAAAAAGGAACCCACCTCCTCTCATGGTGAAATTAACCTGACCCCTTGGGCTTTCCAAATCAGCAAAGGCATGGACCTTAGGGCAAGTGGAGACCCACCAACTCAAACCCACCCCACATCCCTCTCTTTCCTCTTTCATGCCCAAGACAAAAGCCCACCAAGCCATTACCCTTCCTCCCCCCCCCCTGATACTTGCCACATGGTTGTATCAGCCATCCCCTATTGGTGCCACCTGGCCAGGAGGAAGAGAGGAAGATTTTCCCATCTTGATTTATTCCCACATCGGGAGAGAAGGGATGGCCAACCCTTTCTCAGCTATAAAAGGACCCCTCACCCCTTGCTATCCTCCTCAAACTCTGAGAGCAATTCCTCCACCCTTGCCCCTCCTTTTCCGGAGCTCAAGTCGCCAGAAAAGGCAAGCCAGAGCTCCAACACCTCGCCACCTTGCATGGCCAACCAAGCTGGCCGCTCCCAAGTCCCTCCTACACAGGTAGAATCTCCCTCCTCCTCCTTCCCCTTCTTCTAGACGATCTACATGGGCCTCCCGATGGTAGGAGGGCCGCCGAAACAACCCGACCCATGCCCCAGGTCTGGTGGTGGCTGCAGGAAGACTAACCCCTCCCAGCGCCGGGGGTGGCGCTGGAGAAGGGCTAACCCACTGGGATGACTTTTCCCGGTGGAGGTAAAGCTGGGGTACCGCCGGAAAACGCCGCTCCAGCGGCACCCGAGAGACAAGGTTTATGCTCTGTTCTTTTTCCAGCAGTGGTCGGCGGTGGTTGGTCGCCGGATCACCACTGAAGAAGAGCCCTGCCCAAGACGCGCTGGTTGGGGGTGGTTTCAGGGCTGAGTTCAACGCTGGAGAGGTAGGGTGGCGCGACGGCACTGGAAGTAGAGCCACCGCCACCCTGCTCTCGGGTTGCCCCTTACATGCGGTGGCCGGCGGCGGCAGGCCACTGGGCCACCACCCAAGGACTTGCCGGACCCCGGCAAACTGATTGGGGGCGGAGCACCGGCATTCAACGGTGGCTGGCCGGTGGTGGCAGAAGGCCACCACCTCCCCTTGCGACGGGTTGAAATCACCGTAGTCCATCATCGACGATGAGATGGACGGAGGGGATTTCCTCTTCCCCCGCCTCCATTTTTGTGCCCCCATAGTGGATCCGTTGTGGGATATAACAACACAAGGCATCGTCCGGCTAAATCTCTGTCGTGGATTTTTTTTGATCTGCTATTTGTAGACCAAAATACACAGTAAGGTTGTGGATTTTTCTGGGCCAAATTAAAACCTCTGGGAGCAAAGTGGTCAACATGAAAAATGTTCCCCATAATGAGGGTTTCATCCACAAAAATTTTAAGAATTTTTGATAATGATTTGTTATTTTTAAAAGCTTAAACAATGTTTATTTGGCCAAAATAAGGGTCCAAAATGGCTCAAAAAATTATGAAAATTGTTTTAGGCTTACTTTATACCCCATTAGAGGTTTTATTAAAATTTGGAATCATGGTGATAAGAATTGATATTATTCTCATTTTCTAGGATCCTAGGGTCGTGCTCAGAATTTATTACGCCCACTTCCCTTGAAAATGGAAATTGGAGCGCGCGATCACCTTCCATAAGTTGAATAGTAAATAATTAATTCAAGGGTGGCCGAGGCAAGTAGCCAAGATCCAGATGTTCCGAGATTTTGTGAAATCGTCGAGCACATCGACTCTTGGGTAATTTGGGCACGCTCGGAAAACGAGAGTACGAGTAAGAAGCTAAAAGTTACTCTCGACAATTAAAAGGGTGTAACTCCTAAAAATCCTTTGATCTGATTAAGCCGTAATGTAAAAGACGCAACCAAATTAACAGATCTGACTCATAAATATAAACCAAGGAAATTTTGAAAACGAAGGAGTTGTAAATGCCTCCTGAAAACTGTGAAGGAACAAAATTACCTCCTGAGAACGGAGATGGAACTGAAGCCTCCTAAATGGAGTGACTGGATTACTAACCCTCTTCTTTATGATTACTCTAGTCTCGTACTGGTCAAGCTCTTTTCAGTACTTTCAATTCAGTACTACTCTAGTCTCGTACTAGTCAAACACATTTCAGTACTTTCAATTCAGTACTACTCTAGTCTCTCACTGGTCAAGCTTATTTCATTTCAGTACTTTCAATTAAGTACTACTCTAGTCTCGTCCTGGTCAAGCTCATTTCATTTCAGTACTTTCAATTCAGCACTACTCCAGTCTCGTACTGGTCAAGCTCATTTCAGTACTTTTAATTTAGTACTACTTCAGTCTCATACTGGTCAAGCTCATTTCATTTCAGTACTTTCAATTCAGTTCTACTCAAGTTTTGTACTGGTCATATTTCATTATGAAGCATTGATTATCAATAGTTTAAATTACTGAAATAGGCACGGGTCCTGCTCTGGAGAGCAGTTGTATGTTAAGGTTGAGCCTTAGTTGATGATGATCGGAGTTGAGGTGTTCCTCTAGGTGTAGCCTCAAATAAAGTGCTCATATTCTCCTTGTCGAAAGTTGAGCCGAGCGTCGTTGCCTAAAGGTTAATGTATAGTTGGGCAGGCCGTCCTAGACCCGATGCGTATTAACATAAATGTTTGATTGATTTCTTGAGAACTGCTTGTGGTAAAATTATGTCAGGTCAGTCCATTTCACAGACCATTCGTACCGGTGCGGAAAGGTCGACGACTCAAGAAGATAGGGAGATGGGTACCGCAGGCGACTGACCATTATGTTGTCCCCGTCGGGCTTTCCTCCGCTGGTCAGCCAAAATATTGCATCACAGGATGTCGCTCACATCCAATAGTACACGGGGTTGTATATTGGGACCTGGGGCAGTGCAGTACGACCACCCCCAGAAGTGGCAGGACTGTCCACTATCACCGACGACCACATCGAGGAGGCCCGCTGGGATCGCTACCCTGCTGGAACAGAAGCGGTCCATAATATGTCGAGATAGGGTGATTTGCGCGATTGTGAATGCCTGCGATAGGATTCAGAAGGTGTATACCTGTTATGCTGGTGTACTAGTAGAGCCCTTTTTATAACTGGTGTTAACATTGCTGTCATTTCAGTTATGCTACTTTTCTTTTATTACAGCTCCTAGATTAAACACTATGTTAACCCTCTTATACTTCGACTATCTTATATCAAGGTCTCAAAATTATGGACTTGTAAAGGAAGTGCTATAAACAGCTCTCTAAAAATTATGAATAAATTTCTACAAGTATATTTTGGCCTGAAATGATCAAAACCCAAATCTCATGATTTTTCAACAGATATATCATCAATAGTTAATTTTATTCTACCAAAGCCCCTTTCCAAAACTTGTGAAGGATGTACTAAATATAATCAATTAAAAATTATAATAAAATTCAGGGATATTCACTTAGGCCTGTATTATCTTCTGACCAAGTTCCACCAGATTCAAATGAACAGAATAACCAGAAGTAATTTAAACATCATTTTGGGCCCTTTGGTATTTAACAAATGAAGTACCAGAAATATAATCCATAAAATTCTAGTAAAATTACTTGGGGTTCTAGATGGTCTAAAACTTACTCTACCCAAGTTCCATAACTTTTAGTTAAGGTTTAGTGGCTGAATTTACAATTTAGTGTTTCTACCCTAAAACTAGGGTTAGGGTTTTGAGGTGCCTACCTTCCTCCAAATCCTATAAGATTCCTTTCAGAGAACTTAGGATACACTACCTTCAATTCTACTGAGTTTTCAAGGCCATATAAGGGCATTTGCCCCCATGTCCTTCACAACCCCCAAAAGTCCTTCCTTAGGGTTTGAGGTTGAACCCTAGGGTAAATCAAGCCTAAATCATCCCATTTTCCTTAAGAGGGTGACATTGGCCATTCCAAGTCAGTGTCCAAAACCTCAGCCTCTGTTGAGGGGAGGTGACCACCCTAAGTCCATAGTGCACTTTTAGTCAAAAATACCTCCTTAAGGCCAAACTAGGGTTTGGTGTTTACCAAACCAAAACCTATCCAAATGAGTTGACATTTTGTACATGGCTATGAATTGATGCCATGGACCACTCACCAAAATTTGAGAGGGTTTAGAGGTATTTAGACCACTTAATTAAAATACCCTAGCATTATTAAAGAAAGGTAAAACCTTTAGGAAAACTGTCTCTAAAAATTCTGAGTTTTTGGCGGACTCTAGGTATAGCTAGGTTAGACTCCCTGCCAAAATTTCAAGTAATTTGGACCAAGGATGAAGTGTGGGCACTCAGTTTAATGACTACCTAGCCCTAGGTATAGGTCACACCAAAATGGGTGCCCTGGTCAAACCATGCACCCAATTGGTTCAAACAAATTTTAAAATACAGTAGACCCAAAGGGCTACAACTTTCATGTTGAAGGTTTTCCCACCAGGTGAGCCTAAGTATTTGTAATATTTAAAACCAATAATATCAAAATCTGTGACATAAATCACATTATTATAAAATTATATCCTATAGTTTTAAATCGGATGCAGCACGAATCTTGGCGCAAAAGGGACGGAATCCCTTCATCTCCTTCCCTGAGCCGACGGCCAGGATTCAACCCGCCTGGAGCCACTTCCAAGCCCTGTCGCCGGCGATCCAGCCCCTTCCCCGGCCGGCCACCGCCACCACCACCTCCGTTGAGGTGGTGGCTGTCGCCAAGCGGCGGCACAGCCGCCGGAGGGGTGTTTTTTCGGCAGTTCTAGTAGGAAATGTTTTTGCCGAAAACCATGAAAACCATGGTTTGGATCGGGCTCAATTGAGCCCGAACCTTGAACCTAAAGAAATCTACGATCTACCCGTGAGATACGGAGAAGAGGAGGACCTTCCTGGCTGCCTGAATGGGAGTCGATCTTCGGGTTGCCATGGTAGTGGTGCCGCCAGCCGGATTTCTGCAACTATGCAGTCAAGTTGCTCGAATTCCTCAGGTAAATGGTGGGAAGAGTTCCTCTCATGTCCCTGATGGTGTTTAAATCATCAGTTCGGGGAGGGGAGAGGCCAAACATCAATGGCCATTAATGCCCTTGAAAGCTTGGCTCGGGTTGAGTGGGGGGGGGGGGCTGAATCTTCCTCTTGGTGGCCGAGAAACGGCTGGAATCAACTCCTCTTCCCTAGAGGAGTTGATTGCAGCCATAAAGAGTGGGTGTTGGCCTCCTTTGGCCGGCTCCCACCCTTCCCTTCCTCTCCCCCAAATTCTCTCTCCACCATTATCATGAAAGAAAGCTCCATTCTCTCTACCTAGTCACCCATGTTGATTGGTCAACACCATAGACTATGTGCAGCCCACTTAGTCATAATGATTATGCAAAGTGAGGTTAGCCCATTTGGGCTAGGTTTGACTTGGCTTAAGCAAGGGTTGACTTAGGTCAATTTGATCATTTGGGTTGACCCCATTAGGTCCTTGGTGACCCATTGGCCTCCCCTAAGTCCTATGTGGGGTTATGTATGGTTACCTCACACTTTGGAGGTCACCTACCCTTAGTAAGGGCACTTTGACCACATTAGGGGCTTGAGTTGACTTGGGTTAACTTGACCTCTAAGGCTGACCCCAATGTGTCTTTAGTGACCCATTGACCTCACCTTAGGGTTAGGATGGCATAAGTGGGGTCCACTTGGCTAGGGGTAGGTCAATTGACCCTAAGTAGGCTAGTTTGACCCATTTAGGGTTAGGGTTGACTTTGGTCAACTGAGTCCCTTTGATTGACCCCAATGGGTCCTCATGGCTCTAATGGACCTCCCAAAGTATTAGGGGGTGTTGTGGTAGGGTCTTGGGGTCAAGGTGTAGCCCCATGGTCATCCTAAACCATTGTTCAGAATTCTACTATTTACAGACCATGATGATTTTCAACACCATGTCTAAGCTCACTTGGTCTTCTTGGGCTTCCTAGGGTTTTGTCATTACCTAGTCATGACAAAAACACTCTTAGGGGTCTAGTTGGAAATGGGATGACCTCACCTAGTCATGCCAAAAACACTCTTAGGGGCTTCCAAAATGATGTTTAAATTACTTCTGATTATTCTGTTCATTTGAATCTGGTGGAACTTGGTCATAAGATAATACATGCCTAAGTGAATATCCCTGAATTTTATTATAATTTTTAATTGATTATATTTAGTACATCCTTCACAAGTTTTGGAAAAGGGCTTTGGTAGAATATAATTAACTCTTGATGATATATCTGTTGAAAAATCATGAGACTTAGGTTTTGATCTTTTCAGGCCAAAATATACTTGTAGAAATTTATTCATAATTTTTAGAGAGCTGTTTATAGCACTTCCTTTACAAGTCCATAATTTTGAGACCTTGATATTTAATTAATTAAGAGAATGATTCTTTCTAAAAAAAATTATGAAACTTTATCTAGAGGTTTTATGTGTCCTTATAATCATCCTGAAATTTTCTCTGAATTTTTGGAAGTATTATTGTTGTACATCCTTTTTAAATGAATTATTATGGAATAAATTTGAAATAACATTTAAGGGCTTAAACCTTGCTTAAAAATTGGGAGATTATGGATTTTTAGATGATTATTCATTTTGCATTTAACATAAATTTAGGGGAATTTTATCTTGTCTAAAACTTATACTTCATGTTCAAACTTGGAACTTTTGGTTACTAGAATAAATAAATAAATTATCAGTTAAATTATGAAAATTAGAAAATTATGGATTTAGGCTACAAATGCCAGTATAGCCCTCCAATAATTATTATATGAGTGCTGTATGATCATTTGGTATACTTCCTATTTTATGGGTCATATAGCTTAAGTGATCTGCATTTAGTGAAACTGCAGGTAATAAGATGGAATATGAATTAGAGCACATGAGTTGGGTTTTGTTGGTTTGCTGGAAGGGATAAATAGAATTAGGAGCATCATTGGAAGATAAAATGAGTAGGGTGTTGTTTTGGCTAGGGTTTAGAGGCGCTCGGGTGCGACGAAAGATCGTCCTCCCTGAGGTGAGGTAGAGTCAAATCACCCTACGATTAACCTATCATAACATGAGAAAGTAAAGGGTAAGGGAATCAACCAATAATAATAAGTACCTTGCGAAAGGGAACGCTGGGCTTAATCCCAACATAGTTCCTAGTGCCCCTTGAGAGCCCTTCAAAGGGAATACCGGGGCAGTCCTGGGTTAACGTAAACTGTATTAACAAGCTGAAAAGAGTAACTTAGTAATTCGGGTTGCACATTTCACGAACACTGATAGCACTGGAAGATAGTTGGAAGCTTCGGCTTGGATGGTTAAGAGACGGACGTTTTGGTCCGGGGAGCTTCGACTCGATTGTTTGAGACGGACATTTTTAGTCCGGGGAGCTTCGGCTCGGTTTTGGATACGTTAAATTTGCATGTGCATAAAAGGAAAGAAAATTAAGGTGGTGGGTCTTCGCTATTGGAGGGTCGATGCACCGACGCCAATACGCTGACTCGGCAAGTGTTGCTAGCACTTCGCCAACCGAAGTCCGGGGCGCCAGCCAGCAAGAGTACGCAGGAGTCCGCTTCGTGCACCAAGTGTTAAGGCGTACGATAGGTCTGACCGGTAGTGCTTTACTGGTTTAGAGGTGGGCGAGGCCCAACCCACCGCTTCCGTCTGCCACTCCGGAGGTATCCTGGGAGGTTACGGCTCCAAAACGGGGGAACTAAAGGTCTGTATGCACAGAGTCGGGTGTGTGTGTTGCACTTGCATGTTCCATCATACCCACTTGCATGTCATAGCATAATCGATTCATTTAACCCCTGACACCTAATGTATAAGTGGAATGGGACGCTTATACATTAGGACCTGCAAAACGACCCCTTGGTCTATAAGCTTGTGTGGGCAAGTTTATAAATTAAGGTCAATTTTGATATATATATATATATATATATATATATATATATATATATATATATATATATATATATATATATATATATATATTGCTGTTTGATAACCGACACCCCAACGTATAAATTGGTATGGGACTCTTTATACGATGGGAGCCTTGCAGAAGACCACTTGGCTTATGTGCTCTCACATAAGTGAAGGTTACTTTTCATATTTCATCTTATTGTCAATATCTATTATAGAATTGCTAGTATAGGTCCGCTGCCATCTGTTTTGATTATTCTCCACCTTCAAGTCCTCCACTTTCTTCCTCTCCGCTCGGTGCCTAGGAGCCATGAGGGAAGGGGTGGGGGATGATAGGGCTTAGTCTTTTAGACTAACGATTTTCGAACCGCATCATTTAGGGGATCGTGGAGCCCAGCATGGAGGAGCAGCCCCAGAGACCGGTGCGCTTAGAGATGGGGCAGTCTAGCTCCGGAGTTCTTACAGCCGGGACTGTGAGTTTTGACCTTGAGTAGATTTTTAGCATTTGCTTCCGCTTGAGTGATTTGTAGTGAGGACATGATGTACCGGGCATAAGCCCGTATTTTTAGTACTTTGATATATTGTTCTGTGGACACTCCCTTCGTGGAGATTATCTTTATGATATGTGATTATCTGTGGACTGCTAGTTTGCATTTACTTTATTGTGCTACTTTTCTGTGATCGAATTTGGCCGGCAGAAATGGCGCTTTGTGGTGATGACCCTTCAGGGCGTGAAGGAGTCACCGCAAAACAGCGGTTCTGGTCCTAAGACCCCGGTGTTCAAAAAGAAAAAAAAGGTGGGGGCGGGGTCTTACAACTGCTGGGTGTGTGTATGCTCGTTCCCAGGATACGGATCCGGGGAGGGGATTTTTTCTACTTAGCCCTGCGATTAACGATTATTTAAATGACCATTCACAGGAAATGGTGCACCGTAGTGATCCCCTACCATAGGAGAATGCTCTAGAAGTTAGGACTACTTAAGCCAAAGCACCCCGTCGTCTCAAGAATTTCGAGACGTGAGTACCAGTGAGCAGTATAAGGATAGAGAATGAGGGTTAGGTGTAGAACTCTTACAGCCCGCGAGCATATTTTGGAATATAGGCTAAATCCTTGTACCCATGTAAACATTATACAGTTATATATATTTATTAGTGGTTTCCTGATAATGCTTCCGCATTTATCTGATGTGTTATGAATGTTGTGATTCTAGCCAAGCAAGACGGCTAACTAGTGTTTAGGAGAGTGAGTTGTCACCTTTTAAAGGAGCACTGGGTGGACACCTTAGGCACGTAAGACTCCCTCCGGCCCGACCCGGGGTAAGGGTTTAGGGGGGGTGGGGGTCTTAAAAATGGATCAGAGTGATCGCGATTCATCCTTGTGGAGCAGTCTCAAGATTCCCCAGCCCATCACTTCATTTCTCAGTTCGGGACGAACCTTACAGCGAAAGCCTGGTGGACCCTAGTGTAGAAGCTTAGGTATTCTAGACTGTACTGTCGTACGTTGTTGTTTCCGCTTCATCAGTCATTTTTGCAAATTAACCCTACTTTTGCAAAGTACTGACACTCTTTCCTGTTACTTCTCCAGATACCGGAGTACAGTAATGGGGGGGGGGGTTCTCTTCCAGAGGATATGTTCCCGCCACCCCACCTCCAGACCCGGTCGTCCCCGCGGCTGTACCATTTACTAAGACTGACTTGGGACAAACACTGACGACCATCCTGGCCAATTTCGGGATAGCCTTGGAACATCCACCACGAGAGATGATGGCACCTACCGATTTGCTGACAACCTTCCGAGGGCTGAAGCCTCCCATTTTCAGAGGCACGGAGACTGCCATCCAAATAGAGCAGTGGGTGGAGTATGTGGAGGAGCTGCTAGTGGGCATGATGTGCCCAGCAGTAGCTGCAATCTCACTGGTAGTGACCTTATTAGATGGATAGGCTAGGGATTGGTGGAAAGCGACCAACCGCTCGACCTTTAGAGGACGGCCGATGAGCGATATACTATGGGGAGAGTTCTCGGAGGCCCTGCTGGAGTTCTTTTTTACATATGCAGACCAAGCTGTTCTGTAGGAAAGGTTCCTACACATCCGACAGAGATATCATACTGTGCCTGAGTACGAGAGGTAGTTCATACACCTGGCATGCTTTGCTATGAATTTGGTAGCCTCTGACAGGGATAGAGCTTCCTGATTCTACCGAGGCCTATGTGATGACCTAAGGCAGGCTCAGTTTATGATCTCTCAGTGTACCTTCCACACCATAGCCACTCACGCAGCGGCACTAGAGTTGGACCAGCGGATGGTAGCCCAGCAGCACAGAGGACAGGTCGAGGTCCCTAGAGGTGTGAGACGAGACATAGGAGTCGATCCCCACCGATAGGATAGTGGGCGCAGACAGAGGCACCGTAGACATCCTTATAGGCACCCATCAGCACCACCAGTGCCCCCAGCACCGAAGCAGGATATTAGACCAGCTCCAGCACCACAGCCTGCGCCAGTAGCCCGACGTGATGTTCCCTTCGTGGGGAACTGCTTCTTGTGTCAGCAACTAGGACATTTGAGGGCCTTTTGCCCATATGCAGTAGGAACGCCAGGACTAGGAGCCGTACAGTGTGGGCAGCCAACACGAGGACAAGGCCAGAGAGACCGCAGAGGCAGAGCTGGAAGGAGAGGCCAATAGGGCCGCGCAGCGCCTTGGAGGCCTATGCACTAGATCTTCAGCATGGACCGACCCCTGATGTAGTAATAGTATATATATTCGGCAATAAAGATATATAGGCATACCTACATCTTGTATATTAAAATGTGATATATATATAATGCTCCCTGTTCTGTCAGGAATTTTGATGGTAGAAGGAAACCCCGCCAAGACCCGCTGCGACACTAGAGCGACACACTCCTTTGTCTCACAACATTTCATTATGACTAAAGAGAATGTTGCTCGTTCGTCCGGACTGTCTATATGGATCCGTCTACCAGATGGATCGGACATGACGTCAACGGAAAAATGCACATTCCCGGCAATGCTAGGAGACGTGGAATTTGAGATCTTTGCAATGATCCTAGCAATAACCAGATTTGATATCATACTAGGAATGGATTGGCTTGCCGAGCACAAGGCGCAAAAAAATTGTTCAGCGCGAGAAGTCTGACTACAGAACCCATACGGTTGGGATATTACATTAACAGGTGTATCCTCTGTCTCTTGTATTATTTTGACTTTTGCACAGACTATGAGATCGGTCCAACAAAAGGATGAGATATATCTTATTTATTTCAAAATGGAGGACAAAACACAAGAGCTCGCCAAGGTCCCAATAGTACGTGACTTCCCAGACATCTTCCCGGAATCGCTCCCTGGATTGCTACCACGGTGAGAGGTTGACTTTCATATCGAGCTCTTGACCAGAGTACGACCGGTGTCCCGAACACCCTACCAGATGGCCCCAAAAGAACTAGATGAGCTAAAAATTCAACTGCAAGAGTTAATAGATGTTGGATTCGTTCGCCCCAGTTCCTCGCCTTGGGGAGCACCAGTATTGTTCATAAAGAAGAAAGATGAGATATTATGTCTGTGCATATAATATCGGGAATTAAATAAACTCACAATACGAAACACATACCCCCTTCCTAGGATTGACGAACTGTTCGATCAATTATAAGGCGCATCCATCTTTTACAAGATGTACCTAAGATCAGGATACTATCAACTTCGAATTTGGGAAGAAGATATTCCCAAGACAGCCTTCAGCTCTCGTTACGGTCTCTACTAATTCCTGGTAATGCCCTTTGGACTCACCAACACACCCTTTGCCTTTATGTCTCTGATGAATAAGGTCTTCGAGCCTTTCCAAGATCACTTTGTGATCGTCTTCATTGACGATATTCTGATCTATTCAAAAACAACGACAGATCATACCAGACACATGCAGATGGTACTACTGAAACTTCAAAAGCACTCGCTCTTTGCCAAATTCAGTAAGTGCGAGTTCTGGTTAGAAGAAGGCGGATTCTTGGGACACACTATAAACAAGAAAGGAGTAGCAGTGGATCAGGCCAAAATCCAGGCAGTACAAAATTGTCCACCGCTCAGAATCGCGACAGATATGCAAAGCTTCCTTGGTCTATCCGGGTATTACAGGAAGTTCGTAGAAGGTTTCTCCAACATTGCATTACCCTCACCACCCTTACCAAGAAGGATGTTACCTTCCGATGGACACCAGAATGTGAGATTGCGTTCGTTGAATTAAAGAAACGGCTTGTAACGCCCCAAAACGCAAAAGAGCGACGGGTGACGTTTTGGGCCAGTTTTGGGTTCTGGCTGCAGGCACACGGCCTGGGACACGGGCGTGTCCCAGGGCGTGTCAAGCTTGTGTCGACACTCAGCCAGGAAGTCGATATTTTGAGCTCGACATTATGTCGAGACTGGGCACACGGCCTGCGACACGGGCGTGTCGCAGGGCGTGTCGACCCGTGTCGACACTTAGCCCGCGAAGTCGACACTCTGCGTTCGACGAAGCGTCGATACATGGCACACGACCTGCGACACGGGCGTGTCGTAGGGCGTGTAGACCCGTGTCGACACTCGTCCCGGGAAGTCGACACTTTGCTCTCGACATTGTGTCGAGACAAGGCACACGGCCTAGGACACGGGCGTGTCCAAGGCTGTGTCATCAGGTTGACGATCTTCGCTCGATGAAGTGTCGAGTGTCGAGACCGTGTACACGGCCTGGAGCCCAGGCGTGTTGAGGTGACACGGGCAAGGACACGGGCGTGTCCTAGAACCCGTGCAGTGCTCGGGTTGTTTTCAGGGAAAACGATGGGGGTACACGGCCGGCCACACGGCCGTGTCAGGTGGAACACGGGCGTGTCAGGTCGAACACGGGCGTGTTCGATACCCGTGTGTGGTTCCAGGCGAGCCGATTTTGACGGCGAATGAGGCACACGGCCCTGGACACGGGCGTGTGCCAAGCCGTGTGCGGTCCAGATTGGGCATTTCAGTCCCGAATCAAAGCCGTTCATTTCTTTAATTGATGATCCAACGGCTGGGGGTTGTTCCTGAAGGGATATACCCGGGATTGGGCCTTAGAAACCCTCACTTTTCATGAGTGGTTATCTTTCTAAATCTTAGAAAGAGAGGAGAGCCAAGGAAGGAATAAGAAGCTAGATCTGGCCATTGGAGGAGCTTCGAAGCTCCAAATCGCGAGCCAACTCAGCATCCACGGAGGCAAAGCTAGTGCGGTGCTTTTCATCCGCTTACTTTTTCATGGTGCCAAAGAGGAATGCTAGGGTAACGATTCTCTTCTTGAGCATGAGTAGCTCTCCTTCTTTGCATAGGAAGCCCGCTCTCGCGAGTTTGCGATGAGTTGGAGGCGTTCCTTCGGGTAGATATGTGAAGTCCCCGTTGTTTAGAGTTCGTAAGCGAGAACGGACATAGGCATGATGTGTGAAGCCTACCCGAACATGTTGGTCTGGATCGGTGATGTTGCATTTCATAAATGCCGGAGAAGACTCCGCGCGATTGGTTGTTTTTCGGGTTTTCTACGTGGTAGTTTGCAATAGGGAGCCTTGGGGATTAACCAAAAGGTGCACCCGGAAAACTGGGCGGATGGGTGATCTTGCCAACTTGTGAGCCTAGTTGCCAACTAGTACATAACTGGGTTATGTAACATTGTACGTTCGATTCACGGGCTTCGGGGAAACTTAACTCGTGCCGATGATATTTAAGTGTCGTGGAAAGTGAGCAACGAGTTGAGTGGGAACCGTTCCTGCGTTATGCCGAGGGCATAGAGGTCGGGTCTTTCTGTCGATGACATTAAAGTGTCGTGACATAGGATGTTGATGACATTAAAGTGTCGTAACGTCTGCCTAAAAGACCATTTTGCTCACGAGTTATTATCGTCCTGGAGATGGTGGTGAGTTAGCGGCTTAGACTGCGATCACCGAGAATGTGCTCTGAGAGCACGGGGCGTGTGGCCATGCGTGCCAACGCCTGTGATGCAATGAGTTGTTATATTGCTCGCTTATGCTAATGAAATGCAGGGAAGGAGCATCGCCGCCCCGAGCTGGGGGCGGGATCGTTATAATTTGGTCAGCATTGCTGACTGTTGCCTTGTTTTGCCACCGTGCGGTGGTTTGTTGCTTGCAGGTGCTGCTGGACCAAGCGGTCAATAGCGGGCTAAAGCCCAAATTTGCGAAGCCGGCCCTCGAAGGCCTAATTGGAGTGTTTACTGCTTTATTCATGTATGACCGGCCTGCGTGCCGAGGTTTGTAAATCATGTAATATCAAGTGAACCTTTTTGTAAGGCCTTAAGTCTTATACTGGTGTATTTGTAACATTCCTATTTAGTGCTAGTGGACATTCATGCTTTAGTGCTGGGTTCTTTGTTGCAACTTCTATAAACTGCTTCCGCTAGAATGCTCTGTGTAGGACGTTATGATTGGTTAGATGGTTTCCATGAGTAACCACCCGGTCTGTCTGTGGCATACGGCGACGGGCCCCGGCCGGACCTACTGCTATATGCTATGCGACGGATAGGAGGTGTTACAATTTGGTATCAGACTACTGGTTTTGGTCGAGCTTACAATGAATTTGTGGGCGAATTCTTTTTAAGGGGTGGTGAGCACATTGTGTGCGTCATCGTTATAACGGTAAAAGAACCCATGAATGTCCACTTAGGAATGAAAATACACGTGTTTGAGGAACCTGCGTGTTCCTATAATTGCTGTTTGCAATTTTATGTGGTCGCTTAACGGTGTTTTGTACCACTATAGGTGACCTGAAGTGGTGTTGGGCCGTCAGAACGCCGAGTTTCTGAGGCTAGCAGTGCACCAGATGTTGCTCCTACAACACCTTTATCGGCTGAGAACATACGCTTGGTGGCAGAAGCGGTGTTGGCCGTGATAAATGCGCAGCCTGCAAGGCAAACGCAGCAGCCCGCTCCTGTGATGGAGCAGGAACCTCTTCAAGAGGCTGAGCCGAGGAGAGTGGAGCAAGTGGTTGTGGAAGCGGTGGTGCCAAGGAGGGCAACCGAGAGGCATCTTAAGCATGTAATGAGCTTTAACCCTCCGGTATTCTCGGGGTTGGGAACCCCATCTCAGGCTGAAGACTGGCTCTCTAGGGTGAAGAGAGTCATGACAGCAACGGAGACGGAGGAGTGGCAAATGACCACCATCACTACGTTCCTTCTGGACGGTGAAGCGAGAATGTGGTGGGAAGGATTGGAGCTGCACTTACTGAGAGGTAGGCAACTTGGTGATGTCTCGATGGAAGAGTTCTCGAGATTGTTCTTGGCTAGATACCTCCCTTCGACGCAGAAGATAGCATTGGAGAATGAGTTTCTGAAGTTGGTTCAGGGTGAGAAGAGCGTGGATGAATATCTCCACGAGTTTACTTGTCTGAGTCGTTATGCTAGCTCCACTATCGCGGATGAGGAGCGCAAAATGAATCGATTCTACGAAGGCTTGAGAGATGAGTTGAGATTACTACTCTCGGGGCCGATGACGCCGGGTGTCTTAACCTTGGTCAACACGACCCGGTCCTTGGAGAAGGACATGAAGAATGTGCAGGCAAAGAAAAGCTTGGGCGAGAAGAGGTCGGAGTTCAGAGGGCCGAACAACTCAAAATCTGTGTTCCGAAAGTGGAACAAGAAAGCTAAGACTTCGGGTCTAGACCTCTCTGCTGGTGCTTCTGGGGCGACTATGGGTCGGACCCCGGGCGCATGTTACAACTGTGGGAAGTTGGGGCATTATGCCCGTGAGTGCCAGAGCGGACGTCCCAAGTCCGAAAGGAGACCGGGAGCGACTTATGAAGAGAAAGGCAAGGCGGTGGAGTCGACTGCATCCCACTATGCTCCGGCCCAACCAAGGGTCTATAATCTTGGCCAACAGGAGGCCATCAAACAGGCTGATGTGGTGACAGGTACGGTTTAATTTATAGCAAGTCAATTTCTTTAAATACTTGTTATGCACATGTTACCTTACCACTGCTTGTTTAGGATTTGTTTTAATTTGTGAAAATCCGGCACGAGCACTCTTCGATACGGGAGCTTCGCACTCCTTCTTGTCCGAAGGATTTATATCACGCATCGGAGTCCCTTCTTCGATGGCGAAGGATAAGTTGGATGTGTTGTTGCCCAATGGGTGTTCGATGCGAGCGGATAGGATCTGCGATGTTAAGATTCGTATTGGGGATCAGGAGTTCGACCTGCAGGCGTCTTTACTTCTATTGGTGGAGTTCGACGTTATATTTGGCATGCACTGGCTCTCGGAGCAGCAGGCCTATATTGACTGCGGTCGCAAGGAAGTCAAGCTGGGAGTAAGTCGTGAGACGACTTTTACGGGCTTAAAGGGGTCGAGCAAGACGTTGATGTCTACTCTTCAGGTGGTGAAGGCGGTTCGTGCCGGTGCAGAACTGTTCTTTACACTAGTGGAGGTGGCAAAGACGAAGCCCGCGTTGGATTGTATTTCAGTGGTATCGGAATACCCTGATGTGTTCCCCGCAGATCTTCCTGGAGCCCCGCCTCAATGGGAGTTAGATTTTACGATTGAGCTAGTGCCAGGTGCAAAGCCTGTGTCACGATCTCCTTATCGGCTAGCGCCTAAGGAAATGGCGGAGCTGAAAGTTCAACTGCAAGAGTTGTTGGAGCAAGGGTTTGTGCGCCCGAGTTCTTCGCCTTGGAGCTCACCGGTCCTCTTTGTTAAGAAGAAAGACGGAAGCTTGAGGCTATGTATTGATTATAGGTAGCTCAACAAGTTGACGGAGAAGAACAAGTACCCGATCCCCCGGATTGATGATCTTTTTGATCAATTAGTCGGGTCGATGGTGTACTCGAAGTTGGATCTCAAGGCTGGGTACTATCAGCTGCGAATAAGGGAGAGTGATATCCCGAAGACAGCGTTTAGTACGAGATACGGGCATTATGAGTTTACGGTCCTGCCGTTTGGGCTGACTAATGCGCCGTCAGTGTTCATGGATTTGATGAACAGGACCTTCAGGGAGTACTTGGACCATTTCGTGATCGTCTTCATCGACAATATTTTGGTGTACTCGCAAAGTGAGGAAGATCACTTCAAGCATCTTCATTTGGTTTTGGAGATGCTAAGGAGAAATCAGTTGTATGCCAAGTTCTCGAAGTGCGAGTTTTGGCTATCCTCAGTGGCGTTTCTCGATCATATAGTGAGTGGAGAGGGTATTGCTGTGGATCCGGCGAAGATTGTTGCGATACGGGAGTGGCCTGAGCTTGCTACGGTAGCGAAAGTCCGGAGTTTTCTGGGGCTTGCCGGCTATTATAGGCGCTTCGTAGAGAACTTCTCGCGGATAGCGTTACCTCTCACTACTTTGACGAGGAAGGAGCATAAGTTTGTTTGGACGTCGGAGTGCGTGCGAGCTTTTGAGGAGTTGAAGTATCGGTTGACCACGGCGCCTGTGCTGAGTTCGCCATGTGGGACCGAAGGCTATGAGATTTACAGTGATGCTTCGGGCAGCGGTTTGGGTTGCGTGCTACTGCAACACGGAAGTGTAATAGCTTATGGCTCGAGACAGCTGAAAGTGCATGAAAGGAACTATCTGGTCCATGACTTGGAGTTAGCGACCGTGATTTTTGCCTTGAAGCTGTGGAGACACTATTTGTACGGTGTGAAGATTGATATCTACACCGATCACAAGAGCCTAAAGTATCTTATTGATCAGAAGGATCTGAATATGCGGCAGCGTAGATGATGGAGTTCCTGGGGGACTATACATTCAAGATCCACTACGTGCCTGGTAAAGGGAATGCGGTTGCGCACGCGTTGAGTCGCCGAGCCCCAGCTCAAGCCAATTGGCTATCGCTGCATGATGAGCGGTTGGTGCGGGAGTTGGAGGCATTGGAGATTGTTTATGTGGATAGGCAATCAAGTGCTGAAGCAGTTCTCAATTGGACTGAAGTCCAATATGACCTGGCTGATCGTATTCGGCAGGCTTTGGATATGGATGCTCATATGAAGCAGTTCATGGTAGAAGCTCTGGATGGGTCAAATTCCCAATTCGTCGTGGAGGATGGATTACTTTGGAAAGACGGTCGTCTGTGCGTCCCAAGTGTGGGCAATTTGCGGGTGGAGTTGTTGTACGAGGCACACCATACCAAGTACTCGATTCACCCGGGGAGCACGAAGATGTACCGTGATGTTAAGAAACTGTTTTGGTGGCCAGGTTTGAAGAAGGATGTGGCGCTATACGTAGCGAAGTGCCAAACTTGCGCCTTGGTGAAGGCGGAGTGTCAAAAGCCGGGAGGATTTCTTAAGTCCTTGTCTATTCCGAAGTGGAAATTTGACGACATCTCTATGGACTTTGTGCACGGTTTGCCAAGGTCGCAAAAGGGGAACGACGTCATTTGGGTGGTCATGGATCGGTTAACGAAGGTGTCGCATTTTATTCCGCATAGGAAGGATGATCCGGTGGAGAAGTTGGCAAAGCTTTATGTGGATAAAATTGTACGGCTTCATGGTGTGCCCCGCAGCATCGTGAGTGACTGAGATGGGCGGTTCACGTCCAATGATTGGAGGCTTGTGCAGCAAATGTTGGGAACAAAGCTGAAATTCAGCACAGCCTTCCATCCGCAAACGGATGGGCAGACCGAGAGGGTCAATAGAACCATGGAAGACATGCTCCGCATGTGTGTCTTGGATTTTGGAAAGCAATGGGAAGACCACCTTTATTTGGTGGACTTCGCATACAACAATAGCTACCAAACGAGTATTCAGATGGCGCCTTTCGAGGCCCTATATGGTAGAAAATGTCGCACGTCGTTGTCTTGGTTATAAACGGGTGAGTCAAAGTTGTATAAGCGATCGGAAGTGGAGGATGCTACTTCTTTGGTGAGAACCATTCGGGAGAGGTTGCTTATTGCTCAGGACCGGCAAGCGAAGTACTATAATGCCAAGCACAGGAACGTGGAGTTCGCTGTGGGCGACTATGTATACTTAAAGATCAAGCCGTTCAAGGGTGTCTCGCGGGTGCGGCGATTGAAAAAGCTAAGCCCGAGGTACCTTGGGCCGTTTGAGGTTCTGGAGCGAGTTGGTGAAGTGGCCTATCGGTTGAAGCTTTCAGTGGAGCTTAGTGGTTTACATGATGTATTCCATATTTCGGTACTTCGGAAGGCGGTGCAAGAGCCAACGCTAGTGATCGCGGTTGATCAAGTGCCGGTGGATAGTGGGCTAACGACAAAGGTCAAACCCGTGCGGATTGAGGACTCAGAGGTCAAGCGGCTACGTAATAAAGAGATCAGGATGGTCAAGGTCCGGTGGGACAATTGCGGTCGTGAGGAGCTCTCTTGGGAGCGAGAGCAGACTATGCTTGACGAGTATCCGGAGTTGTTCCGCTCAGGTACAAATTTTGGTTTTGTACATGTTTTTCCTTTATATAATTTCGAGGACGAAATTCTTTTAAGAGGGGGAGAGTTGTAACGCCCCGAAACTCAAAAGAGCGACGGGGGACGTTTTGGGCCAGTTTTGGGTTCTGGCTGCAGGCACACGGCCTGGGATACGGGCGTGTCCCAGGGCGTGTCAAGCTTGTGTCGACACTCAGCCGGGAAGTCGACATTTTGAGCTCGACATTATGTCGAGACTGGGCACACGGCATGCGACACGGGCGTGTCGCAGGGCGTGTCGACCCGTGTCGACACTTAGCCCGCGAAGTCGACACTCTACGTTCGACGAAGTATCGATACATGGCACACGGCCTGCGACACGGGCGTGTCGCAGGCCATGTCGACCCGTGTCGACACTCGTCCCGGGAAGTCGACACTTTGCTCTCGACATTGTGTCGAGACAAGGAACACGGCCTAGGACACGGGCGTGTCCAAGGCCGTATCATCAGGTCGACGATCTTCGCTCGACGAAGTGTCGAGTGTCGAGACCGTGTACACGGCCTGGAGCTCAGGCGTGTTGAGGTGACACGGGCAAGGACACGGGTGTGTCCTAGAACCCGTGCAGTGCTCGAGTTGTTTTCGGGGAAAAACGATGGGGTACACGGCCGGCCACACTGCCGTGTCAGGTGGAACATGGGCGTGTCAGGTCGAACACAGGCGTGTTCGATACCCGTGTGTGGTTCTAGGTGAGCCGATTTTGACGGCGAATGAGGCACACGGCCCTGAACACGGGCGTGTGTCAGGCCGTGTGCGGTCCAGATTGGGCATTTCAGTCCCGAATCAAAGCCGTTCATTTCTTTAATTGATGATCCAACGGCTGGGGGTTGTTCCTGAAGGGATATACCCGGGATTGGGCCTTAGAAACCCTCACTTTTCATGAGTGGTTGTCTTTCTAAATCTTAGAAAGAGAGGAGAGCCAAGGAAGGAAGAAGAAGCTAGATCCAGCCATTGGAGGAGCTTCGAAGCTCCAAATCGCGAGCCGACTCCGGATCCACGGAGGCAAAGCTAGTGCAATGTTTTTCATCCGCTTACTTTTCCATGGCGCCAAAGAGGAACGCAAGGGTAACGATTCTCTTCTTGAGTATGAGTAGCTCTCCTTCTTTGCATAGGAAGCCCGCTCTCGCGAGTTTGCGGTGAGTTGGAGGCGTTCCTTCGGGTAGATATGTGAAGTCCCCGTTGTTAGAGTCCGTAAGCGAGAACGGACATAGGCATGATGTGTGAAGCCTACCCGAACATGTTGGTCTGGATCGGTGATGTTGCATTGCATAAATGCCGGAGAAGACTCCGCGCGATTGGTTGTTTTTTCGGGTTTTCTACGTGGTAGTTTGCAACAGGGAGCCTTGGGGATTAACCCAAAGGTGCACCCGGAAAACTGGGCGGATGCGTGATCTTGCCAACTTGTGGGCCTAGGTGCCAACTAGTACATAACTGGGTTATGTAACATTGTACGTTCGATTCACGGGCTTCGGGGAAACTTAACTCGTGCCAATGATATTTAAGTGTCGTGGCAAGTGAGCAACGGGTTGAGTGGGAACCGTTCCTGCGTTATGCCGAGGGCATATAGGTCGGTTCTTTCTGTCGATGACATTAAAGTGTCGTGACATAGGCTGTTGATGACATTAAAGTGTCGTAACGTCTGCCTAAAAGACCATTTTGCTCACGAGTTATTGCCGTCCTGGAGATGGTGGTGAGTTAGCGGCTTAGACTGCGATCACCGAGAATGTGCCCTAAGAGCACGGGGCGTGTGGCCATGCGTTCCAACGCCTGTGATGCAATGAGTTGTTATATTGCTCGCTTATGCTAATGAAATGCAGGGAAGGAGCATCGCCGCCCCGAGCTGGGGGCGGGATCGTTATAATTGGTCAGCATTGCTGACCGTTGCCTTGTTTTGCCACCGTGCGGTGGTTTGTTTGCTTGCAGGTGCTGCTGGACCAAGCGGTCAATAGCGGGCTAAAGCCCAAATTTTGCGAAGCCGGCCCTCGAAGGCCTAATTGGAGTGTTTACTGCTTTATTCATGTATGACCGGCCTGCGTTCCGAGGTTTGTAAATCATGTAATATCAAGTGAACCTTTTTGTAAGGCCTTAAGGCTTGTACTGGTGTATTTGTAACATTCCTATTTAGTGCTAGTGGACATTCATGCTTTAGTGCTGGGTTCTTTGTTGCAACTTCTATAAACTGCTTCCACTAGAATGCTCTGTGTAGGACGTTATGATTGGTGGATGGTTGGTTTCCATGAGTAACCACCCGGTCTGTCTGTGGTATACGGCGTCGGGCCCCGGCCGGACATACTGTTATATACTATGTGACAGATAGGGGGTGTTACACGGCTGACTTCTGCACCGGTCCTTATGATCCCTACAAGAACTAAGGGATTTCAGATCTATACTGATGACTCCCTGAAGGGATTAGGAGCTATTCTGATGCAGAATAACAAGGTTGTGGCCTACACATCTCGCTAGTTGAACCCGTACGAGTTGAACTACGTGGCTCATGACCTGGAATTAGGTACTGTTGTCTTTGCCCTTAAAATCTGGAGACATTACCTATATGGGGTAAGATGCGATATCTTCTCTGACCACAAAAACCTTAAATACATCTTCACTCAGAAAGAGCTGAACCATCGACAACATCGATGGTTTAGAATTCCTGTGCGATTACGACTTCACTCTCCAATATCAACCCAGGAAGGCTAACAAAGTTGCTGACGCTCTAAGCCACCAGCCTTCGGGAGGTAATTAGGAGTTGGATAATTAGGAGTTATGCTAATCCCCAAAAGGCTGTTCTAGTCTTTAGTAAACTTGGATATTACCTTAGTTACCCGAAGAGATCCGGAGGAGTATCATTCTAACACCCCATATCCGTCGCATAGCATATAGCAGTAGGTCTGGCCGGGCCCGACGCCATATACTACAGACAGACCGGGTGGTTACTGAAAGAAATAGTGTCTAACCTCCTAGAGGGGGGGTGAATAGGTCTTCTTTTTCTTTTTAATTTTAAGGCAGAAATACTGTACAGTAAATGCAATTCTACAGCTATCACAACACAGCATCCACAGAAACTAACATTCACAGAGTGCACACAGATTTTTATAGTGGTTCCCCAAGGTCTGGGTACATCCACTTTCCCCCTTCGCCTATCTAGTAGTGTACTAGATTCGGCCTAACGTCTTCACTCCTACTCAGATCCTCAGATCTTACAACTCAGAACCCCAAACCAGGTTCCTACAACTCAGAGTGTCCCCACTCCTACAACTCAGGCACAAAGCCTTACCACTCAGTCTTCAATAAGACCTACACTCAGAGAGCAAAGTCTCCTACAACTCAGGCACAAGGCCCTACCTCTGTCTTCAACAATACCTACACTCAGAGCACACAGTCTCCTAAACTCAGCCTTTATAAAATAGGCTTACAACTCAGATCCCTTAGGATCCTACAGAAAATAAAGTTTACAAGGTAAATAACCACAACTCTGAAAGAGTGAGATGAGTTGACTGGCTTCTTGATGAGTTCTTGGATGTACTTGGCAGAGATCAACCTCCCTTAGCTTTCTTCAAAGCTTCATGAATTAAAACACAGTAGGGTTGAATCTCCTGAAGATGATCTTCAATCAACTTCTGTCTTGTGAATCAGATCTCAATCTGAATCTTACTTATCAGCCTGGTTCAACAACTGTTCTTCTTAGAAGGAGCTCTCTCTCTCTCTCCAACTTCTTAGATCTACTCTTGAAGGTCTTCTTCTTTTTGTGTTGTTTTTCAATTGATTACTTCATCATTTCTGTCGAAGGAGAAAGGTCTTTAAATAGTCTTCCTCCAAGGTAACCGGCTGATCTGGTTTCTAACAACCTTCTGACAACTCTGACAGTTGCAGTTGACCGGTTGAAATAGCAGCTGTCAAGTCATCCAGTCACTTCTTGAAATCACTGTCATTGTCTGAAAGTGTCGAGACAGATATTCATTATGTGTCGACACAAATAGACCAAGTGTCGACACAAGTGGACTAAGTATCGACACTAGCCTTGATGGTGTCGACACAACTCCTTGTGTTGTTGTAACAGCTTCTCGACACTGCTTCTTCAGAATGTGTCGACATTAATCCTGTGTGTCGACACAAGCCTTCTGTTGAATGTGTCGATACTGATTCTATGTGTCGACACAAGTACTTCTTCTTTAATACTTAGTTGAAATTCTACTGTGTGTTGACACAACTCCTTTGTGTCGACACATCTTCTTGTGTTGAAACTTGCTAAGTGTCGACACATCTCTTTTGTGTCGACACATCTTCTTTGTGTTGAAACTTTGCTGAGTGTCGACACATCTCCTTTGTGTCGACACATGTACTTTAACTTTGTTGAAGATTGCTGAGTGTCGAAACAGCCTCCTGGTGTCGACACTTTTGCTGTCGACAAGGTTTCTCTGGGTGTCGACACTGCCTCTAAGTGTTGACACTGATTTATGTAGACAATTCTTCACTGTGTGTCGACACTGCCTGTATGTGTCGACACTTTTCTTCTGGTATCGACTCTGCCTTCCTAGTGTCGGCACAATTACTCCAAGTGTCGACACAGTTTCTCTAGGTGTCGACACAAGCCTTCTTAAGTGTCGACACTTTTCTTCTAGGTGTCGACACATGGACTTAGAAACTTTTCCTGCAATCCTGTAGTTACTTAACCTGCACAAATAAACTCAAAGCACATCAAATACACCTTGATGTATATCATTAAGTAGGGTGAGGCTTCTTCAAATCAGGTACATGTATTCCAATGTACCCAACAATCTCCCCCTATTTGGAGAAGTCATAACCCTTAGTCAATGATATACACCATACATAACAAATTCTTAGTATGATGTAAAACAGTATTATATGACAGGGTAAGAACTAAACATGTATAAGCAGAACATGTATAAACAATTATCTCAGAACAATAATGTAATAGATTGAACATATAACATTGTTCTTACAACTTCAAAAAGTTTTATTAATCAGAAGTTTACATGGAGTTTAATGCAAAAGATTACAGGATTGTAAACTTAAGAAAAATTCTATCATATGGCTGCTCTGGCTCCTTGATAATAATGCTCTTTCCAGATTGAATATTTGCTTGAACTGGAGCTTCATTGTCATCAGCAGGCTTCTTTCCCTTAAGATCTTTCTTTTTCTGTTCTTCAGCCCTTATCTTCTGTCTCTCAAAATAGTGATAAGGCTTAGGAAAATACTTGCTAGGCTCCTGTGCATTAGGAGGTAGCTTCCCTAATTTAGCCTTCCTTCTGTATTGTACTATGGTCTCTTGCCTAGCCTCATGTTTCTTCCATTCCTGGTCAGAATACCATTTACCCCTTTCCAGAAAATTATCCTTAGCAGCCTTCCAAGCAGTCAATATGATATTCCTAGAGGTTGGGCTCCATTGCTCAAAATCTCGCCTTAATTCAGCCCTGCACTCTGAACCTTTTCTTAGATAATTGGGCCTCTTGTTCCTTTAATAAAGCCTCTTGCTCTTTTAATATTGCCTCTGGCACAGGCTGTACTACTTTCTCAAGAATAACATTCTGATTACCCTCAGGAGGACTATACATAGATTGTACCTCCTGATGTATCATGTCAAAATCTGCAGGAGGATATATCACTTGAGCCACTTCAGCTAGCTCTCCTCCAAAATAAGCAGGATTTATTCCAGACTCTGCCACATTATCATCATCACACAAGGGTGGATATCCAAGGGTAGCTCTGATGGAGTTTGAAATCCATTTTGCATGATCAGAGCCTGCTTTGACTAACACCCTCTCCCCCTTTATGACTTCTCTTTCTATATGATCCCTAAGATCATCCTTCTGGAATCGGATTTGAGCATTCAAATAGTTAACTCCATTTTATAAAAAGGTTTTAACCTTTGGATCTGTCAGTAATAATCTTTTGAGAATCTGCAATGGCAGTGTGAACTGCATGTAGGATTTCTTGTAGTTGCTTATCAAACTCTTCCTTGGCAGTAGCACTTATGGCAGTCTGAGCAGCTGCAAGATTCTTCATTTCAGTGACTATCACATTATGTGATTCAGTTAAATTTTCATTCATTCTGATCCGGTTTTCCAGAACATATCCTTGTTTGACAGCCATGTCATCAACTTGTGTCTTGATCTGCTCTTGATGTGTAGCCAGATATACCACTGCATTGCCTCCTTTATGAAAACAATCAGTCATTTCCTTTTTATGTTGATTAACTTCAAATCTAATAGATTTGATGTCTTGAGCTAAGGACAAATTGTAAGTCCTTATGATGCTCATCCATATAAGTTTCTAAAGCTTTTCTTTGCTCATCCATCTTGATTTGCAATGCCACCAACAGAGAACTATAATCAGTAGTTGGAGCTTGTTATGGAGCAACTGTTTGTAAAGCTTTCTTGTAGATTTGACTCCTTCTCTTGAAGACCTGGAACTTTCTTTTCTTGGCTCTAGCAGTCTCTTCATCCTCCGAAGCAGAAGTACTAGCAATATCTACTCTCATCCTTAGGACTAGGATGCAAGTCCTTCTCAGTCCTTTGCAGTTCCTCATCATTTCTTTGTTCCTCATTTTCATTTCTTACTGTCTCCTCCTGAGACCTAACATGCTCCCCCTGAAGATCTACCTGCTCTCCCTCAAAGACTGTTTCTCTCCCTCAAAATCAGTCTGTAAGAGATCAAGGAACAGCTCTTCTAGAGTATACTCCTGTTGAGGATGGACTGGTGAATCTCTGATCTCAGGAGCATCTAATACCTCTTTATCAGCAACAGATGTGTCCTCCATGACAACATCTTGTGGTGTTGACTATGTAACTGTGTATGCTGATCAACATCAAGTAATGATTCAGTCAACACTCATCCTCAATATTGAAATTTAATTGATTAACTTTAGTGATTACCTCTAGAATGGTTTGGGTAGCCCTTTCACTCTCTAATTGAGTTGGCTCATCCATATGTAGAGGCTCCCCCTGGAGTGGATCCAGGTGAATAGGGCTAACTGATGGTAGCTCCCCCTGCCTCTGAGCATCTTCCTGTCTTGCTTGTGACTGTCCAGCATGGTCATCTTTTCCATCATCAGAACTAAAAACCACTTGTTCCTCTGAGTTACTTGAGGATTCTTGAGCCACAATGACTGTCTTCTTCTTCTTCTTCTGGGGGGTTTTCTTTTCTGGAGTTGGCATTTCTTTTACCAATACTCTATCCCACCTTGAGAAAATTCTAACATCCATTCTTCTCATGTGGTTTATCTTTGAACCTGCAGCTTGGTTCATCACTTCAGGGATACATCTTGCTAAGTATAAACTCAGAATCCTACCCAGATTGGATTTCTTCAGACTCTCTTTTATCTTATCAAACATTACTGCTGACCAATCAGTATTAAGTTTGAAAATTATCCTTGTCATCAAACTGAACATGTGAGCTGATATCCTATCATGCCCACCAGGCTTGCTTAGTATCACATTGCCCACTATTTCAGATAAGGACTTGCCCTGCATGTTCATGTCTTTTCTATTGAAAACTAATCCAATTTTCAGGCTAGAATCTAAACCACACCATTCTAGTGCCTCCCTTGTCTTTGATGCAGGTACATCTTCCTCTTCTGTAGTTCTAGGGAGATGTAGAATCTTTCTTAGACTTTTCAGGGTAATCTTGACTTTTGCCCCATGAACTTTGGACTTAATCTTGAGTCCAGATTCATCAAGAGTAGCTGCACTCAAGAATTCAAGGACCTCCTTCTTCCAGATCTTGATTGGTTCTGATACAAGATACTCTAATCCAGTTTCTACAATTAGGGTTACCACACCTTGGATTTCTGGTTCCGCGTCATCAAAGGCATGTCGCACGAGCTCATATCCTTCATTAATGTTCTCTTCTAGCTTGGGCGCCATTAGGGTTTGAAGAAATTTTGAATTTAGAGAAGAGAGATGTCGACACACAAGTTTGGTCTCGAAACTATGGTGAGCGTGTCGACAAACAATTGCGAAAACCTATTTATACCTTTCTAAAATTGAAGGTGAAAAGGCACGTCAAAATACTTGAAATTTGTCGACAATGTGGAAAAGTGTCGACACTTACTTCTAATGTCTCGACAACTATGTGTCGACACAAAAATAGTCGACAGAATATATGTGTCGACACTTATACATCTCAGCTTGACACTTAGTCGAGACTCTACTAGACTAATTGTGTGTAAATCCTAATTGTCGACAACACCCTGGATGTGTCGACACCTACTCTCCATGTGTCGACACTACTTCTCTGAAGTGTCGACACAGACTTCCTAGATGTGTCGACACCATTTCTCTGAAATGTCGACACAAATTCTATGTGTCGACACAGACAACTCTGTGTGTCGACACTATTTTACTTAGCCAATTTTTGTAAACTATTCTAAGTTTATCATTCTTAATTCAATTTTAAACTTATTGAATTTGGTTTCATCTAGGGGCTTAGTAAACATATCAGCTAACTGATTATCTGTCTTAACATACTCTAGGGAAATGTCTCCTTTTTCTACATGTTCTCTTAGAAAATGGTATTTTATTTCTATGTGCTTAGTCCTACTATGTGAGACAGGATTATTTGCAATAGAAATGGCACTAGTAGAATCACAAAATAAAGGTGTTCTACTTACTTGAATACCATAATCTTCTAGCTGATGTTGAATCCATAGAAGTTGAGCACAGTAACTTCCTGCAGCCACATACTCTGACTCAGCTGTGGAGATAGCCACACTGGTCTGCTTCTTGCTACTCCATGACACCAGCCTTCCACCTAGAAATTGACAGGTTCCTGTGGTACTCTTTCTATCTTCCTTGCAGCCTGCAAAATCTGCATCTGAATAACCTGTCAGTACAAAATCTCCATTCCTAGGGTACCAAAGGCCTAGATAAGGTGTGCCCTTAAGATATCTCAAAATCCTTTTGACTGCAGTCAGATGAGATTCTTTAGGTCAAGCTTGGTACCTAGCACAGACATATGTAGCATACATGATATCTGGTCTACTAGCAGTCAAATACAGTAGAGAGCCAACTATCCCTCTATACAAAGTTTCATCTACAGGTTTCCCTGCATCATCTTTGCTTAGAGACATGCTTGACCCCATAGGAGTTTTCATGGTAGTGGTAGAATCCATACCATACTTCCTTATCAACTCTATGGTGAACTTAGACTGGCATATGGATAATCCATCTTCAGTCTGTCTAACTTGGATACCCAAGAAGAACTTAAGTTCCCCCATATTGCTCATTTCAAATTGTCCTTGCATGAGTTTTGCAAACTTTCTGCAAAGACTACTTTCTGTAGACCCAAATATTATGTCATCTACATATATTTGGACTAAGATAATCTTGTCTTTGGATTCCCTAAGGAATAGAGTCTTGTCTATTTTCTCCCTTGAGAATTTATTCTCAATGAGGAAACTAGACAGGGTTTCATACCAAGCCCTTGGGGCTTGTTTTAACCCATACAAAGCCTTCCTAAGTCTATAAACATAATCAGGTTTAAGAGAATCAACAAAACCTGATGGTTGCTCTACATAGACTTCTTCCTTCAGATTTCCATTCAGAAAAGCTGACTTAACATCCATTTGATATACCTTAAATCCTTGATATGTTGCATAGGCAAGGAACATCCTTATTGCTTCCAGTCTTGCTATTGGAGCAAAGGTTTGATCAAAATCAATACCTTCTTCCTGTCTATATCCATTTGCAATAAGTCTAGCTTTATTCTTTATGATGATTCCATTCTCATCCAACTTGTTCCTAAAGATCCACTTAGTTCCAATAATATTGTGGTCCTTGGGTTTAGGAACTAGCTCCCAGACCTTGCATCTTTTTAATTGATTCAGCTCCTCTTGCATGGCCTCAATCCAATGAGGGTCTAGGATTGCTTCTTCAAACTTCTTTGGCTCTACTTGGGATAGAAAACTGGAGTAAAGAACTGTACTTAGGTTCCTGCTCCTTGTTTGCACCCCTTGTCTGGGATCTCCAATTATTTGATTAGCTAGATGATCCTTTAAATGTTTGTTTGCTGGAGGCAGCCTGTCTTCAGGTTGTACTCTTTCATTCTCTTCATTTAGCTGCACCTCTTGATCTTCTTCAGCATCAGGAGTATCTTGTACTCCCCCTGGACAACAGCCACCATCTTCCACTTGCTGACTTGCAGAAGAACCTTCTGTTAAGGTAAGCTTGTTCATTCTTTCAATTACACCTGTAGAGCTGCAAACACTTCTTGTCAATTCATTGTTAATGAGTCTAGCTTCATCAAAAACTACATGAACAGACTCTTCTACAACTTGAGTAATCAAGTTGTAGACCCTATAAGCCTTACTATTACTGCTGTACCAAACAAAGATCCCCTCTTGGGATTTGGCAGCAAACTTGGTTAGATAAGACTTACCATTGTTAAGGATATAGCATTTGCAACCAAAGATCCTGAAATAGGATAAATTTGGTTTTCTGCCCTTCACAATCTCATAGGGGGTCTTCTTATGGCTCTTGGTGATAGTAGCCCTATTGATCACATGACAAGCAGTGTTTACTGCCTCAACCCAGAAATATTCTGGGAGAGATGTGTCACTCAATAGGGTTCTACCTGCCTCTATCAAGGTTCTATTTTTCCTTTCAGTAATACCATTTTGCTGAGGTGTTCTTGGTGAGGAAAATTCCTGAAAAAATTCCAAATTCTTCACACAGTTTTGTCATACTTTCAGACTGAAATTCAGTACCATGGTCACTTCTGATTTTGACCACTGTACTGTCCAATTCATTCTGAATTTGTTTAACAAAATTATATAAGATACTTGGAGTTTCAGATTTTTGCCTTAGGAAGAACACCCAGGAATACCTTGAATAGTCATCTACAACCACAAATGTGTAGACCTTCCTAACTAGGCTATGAACTGGCATAGGACCAAAAAGATCCATATGCAAGAGGTATAGACACCTCACAGAATCTTTGTTCTCAAGGCTATGAAAGGTGGATTTGGTCTGCTTGCCTTTTCGACAAGCTGAGCACATCCCATCCTTTATGCACTTAACCTGAGGACCATTCCTCACTAACTCTTTGCTAAAGAGTTGTCCAATTGTCTTATAGTTAAGATGAGCCAGCCTCTTGTGCCATTTAACACAATGTGAGACTTTCTCATCAGCTACAAGACAAATGGGAGAAACATTGTTCTCACATACAAAGTCTAGACAATAGACATTTCTCTTCCTATATCCTGTCAGAATGATCTTTTGATCACTTGACCTTTTGATATGACAACCATTCTTGACAAATGAGATGTCATATCCTAAATCACTCAGCTGACTTATGCTAATGAGGTTATGTTTCAAACTCTTTACATAAGCCACTTGAGTAATTGTAATTTGGTTACTAGAAATGTTACCAAAGCTTTGATGATTCCTTTTTCTAAACCATCAAAGGTAACTTTAGGGCCATCCTTGATAGGTGTATAGTCCTTCAGCAATCCCCTAGTTCCAGTCATGTGCCTGGAACATCCACTGTCCAAGTACCATATAGGGGTATGGCCACTTGGACTCACCTGCAAAACTGATTACTTAACCTTAGAACCCAAATAATTCTTGGGTCCTTGGTGCAGGTTAGTTTGACTTTTATCAAAACTACATGTAGCACTTCTAGCAGGTAGTTTGCTACACTCCTTGACACTTGAATTGTGCCAACAATCTATGGCAAAGTGGTCTATCTTGCCACAACACCAGCACTCAAACCTGATGTACCTTTGTTTGGGTACAACCCTGGCTGGATTATCTACTGCAGCCTTCTTGTTTAGTGCTGGGGCTTTGCCCTTAGATTTGGACTTAACTGTCCAGGCAGGTTTTGTAAACCCCAATCCAGTTTTACCCTTATGAGGTACAAAGTCATCTATCAAAGGTAAAACAGATTTTGGTTTAGAAAAACTTACTACAATCTCTCCCTCCTTCTGAAGTCTAGCCTCCAGATTTCTAATTTGATCATTCTTAATATAATAGTACCCATCTGAATAACAGTAATGTTCTTCAGCCTGGCTATTTCATTTTGTTTCTGATCAAATAACTTGTCTGAATCAGCAGCAGCCAATTTAAGACTAGCAATCTCCTTTGCCTGAGTTTTGGCTAAGGTTTTGCTTTTCTTCAAGGCCTGCAACAAGTCCCTATATTCATCAATTAACTGATGAATATCTCCTTCAGATTCAGACCCACCCACATCACTTAATGCAGATGTATCTGATTCTGACTCAGTACTAAAAATTGAACTAGAAGAACAACTTTGTACCTTACTTGGTCCAGGATGATCCTGGATTTTGTCTCCTTTAGATAAGGTCATCAGCCCTTTGCACTGATTGTCCTCATGCTCATAAATTGAATTCATTAACTGCATGAACTCATCTTCCTCCTCTTCAGCAAACAATCCAATATAGGCTTCAGCTTCTGAATCTGTTTCTAAAGATGACTGATCAGTCAAACTTTTGTCTTTCTTGGCAACAAAGGACTTTTCCTTTTTGCCCTTAAACTGTGTCTTCTTTCTGTCAGTTGACTCCTTCCTCTTTTCAGGACAGTTAGCCACTACATGTCCATGTCTATTGCAACGATAACATACAGTCTTTGAGGATGTAGTTTTACTTGGCTTAGACTTTCTTCTGTCATTCCTTGATGACTTCCTGTTCTGATAGTAGTCATCTTTTGTCTGTGAAGTGGATAGCTTAGACCTCCACTGCTTCTTCTTCAGAAACTTTTGAAAATGTCTTGTAAAAGCAGCAAAGTCTTCATCACTTTCACTGCTATCTGAATTCTTGCTTTCTGAATTATTTGTCTCAGCCTCAGCAACTATTTGAGGTGGAGATGGAGACTTGCTTCTATACTTCCTAGTGGCTTCAGTTTTGAAGGCCACAGATCTTTCCTTGTGCTCCACTCTAGTAGTCTTCTCTTCCTCCTTTCTAACCATTAACTGCATCTCATAAGATAACAGTTTTCCAAACAAAGTTGGAGGAGGTATATCAGCTAATTTGGTCATTTCCCTAATGGTACAAATCTTTGTGTTCGAGTCCTTAGTCAGGGATCTTAAGAACTTGTCATTCAGCTCATAGTTGCTGAATTCTCTTCCATAGGACATCAATTCATTTACTATCATATAGAACTTCTTGTAGCATTCAGTAATGCTATCAGACTTTCCTTGTCTGAAGCTTTCATATTCCTAATTTAACAAAGACTTCATGTCTTGTCTTACTTCTTCTGATCCCTCCATATAGACTATTAATGTGTCCCATATTTCTTTAGAAGTTTTACAGTGAATTAAATTCTGAAATGTTGCATCATCAATTGCACTAACAATAATATTCTGGGCCCTCTTGTCCATAGTGGCCAGAATGATTTCATCTTTGGTCATTTCTGAATAGTCCTTAGGAATTTTCTGATTTGCATCTAGAATGGATATCTTCATTGGCACATATGGCCCTTCTTTGACTGTGATGTATATTCTTGGGTCAGATGCTTCCATAAAGAGTCTAACCCTCTCTTTCCAAATGTCAAATATCTCTTTTCTACAGATTGGCAATTTCATGGACCCCAGCTCTTTGTGATTCTCACTAGAACCCATTTTCTTGAATCTTGATTATTCTGAATCTTCCTACAGGATCTTACTCAGACTGTTATGTCCCTTTTTGAGTAACCTCGCTTTGATACCACTTGAAAGAAATAGTGCGTAACCACCTAGAGGGGGGGTGAATAGGTGTTATTTTTCTTTTTAATTTTAAGGTAGAAATATTGTAAAGTAAATGCAATTCTACAGCTATCACAACACAGCATCCACAGAAACTAACATTCACAGAGTGCACACAGATTTTTATAGTGGTTCCCCATGGTCTGGGTACATCCACTTTCCCCCTTCGCCTATCTAGTAGTGTACTAGATTCGGCCTAACTTCTTCACTCCTACTCAGATCCTCAGATCTTACAACTCAGAACCCCAACCAGGTTCCTACAACTCAGGCACAAAGCCTTACCACTCAGTCTTCAACAAGACCTACACTCAGAGAGCAAAGTCTCCTATAACTCAGGCACAAGGCCCTACCTCAGTCTTCAACAAGACCTACACTCAGAGCACACAGTCTCCTACACTCAGCCTTTATAAAATAGGCTTACAACTCAGATCCCTTAGGATCCTACAGAAAATAAAGTTTACAAGATAAATAACCACAACTCTGAAAGAGTGAGATGAGTTGACTGGCTTCTTGATGAGTTCTTGGATGTACTTGGCAGATATCAACCTCCCTTGGCTTTTTTCAAAGCTTCTTGAATTAGAACACAGTAGGGTTGAATCTCCTGAAGATGATCTTCAATCAACTTCTGTCTTGTGAATCAGATCTCAATCTGAATCTTACTTATCAGCCTGGTTCAACAGCTGTTCTTCATAGAAGGAGCTCTCTCTCTCTCCAACTTCTTAGATCTTCTCTTGAAGTTCTTCTTCTTTTTGTGTTGTTTTTCTGTTGATTACTTCATCATTTCTGTCGAAGGAGAAAGGTATTTAAATAGTCTTCCTCCAAGGTAACCGGCTGATCCGGTTTCTAACAACCTTCTGACAACTCTGACAGTTGCAGTTGACCGATTGAAATGGCAGCTGTCAAGTCATCCAGTCACTTCTTGAAATCACTGTCACTGTCTAAAAGTGTCGAGACAGATAGTCATTATGTGTCGACACAAATAGACCAAGTGTCGACATAAGTGGACTAAGTGTCGACACTAGCCTTGATGGTGTCGACACAACTCCTTGTGTTGTTGTAACAGCTTCTCGACACTGCTTCTTCAGAATATGTCGACACTGATCCTGTGTGTCGACACAAGCCTTCTGTTGAATGTGTCGACACTGATTCTGTGTGTCGACACAAGTACTTCTTCTTTAATACTTAGTTAAAATTCTGCTGTGTGTCGACACAACTCCTTTGTGTCGACACATCTTCTTGTGTTGAAACCTGCTAAGTGTCGACACATCTCTTTTGTGTCGACACATCTTCTTTGTGTTGAAACTTTGCTGAGTGTCGACACATCTCCTTTGTGTCGACACATGTACTTTAACTTTGTTGAAGTTTGCTGAGTGTCGACACAGCCTCCTGGTGTCGACACTTTTGTTGTCGACAAGGTTTCTTTAGGTGTCGACACTGCCTCTAAGTGTCGACACTGATTTATGTAGATAATTCTTCACTGTGTGTCGACACTGCCTGTATGTGTCGACACTTTTCTTCTGGTGTCGACTCTGCCTTCCTAGTGTCGACACAATTACTCCAAGTGTCGACACAGTTTCTCTAGGTGTCGACACAAGCCTTCTTAAGTGTCGACACTTTTCTTCTAGGTGTCGACACATGGACTTAGAAACTTTTCCTGCAATCCTGTAGTTACTTAACCTGCACAAATAGACTCAAAGCACATCAAATACACCTTGATGTATATCATTGAGTAGGGTGAGGCTTCTTCAAATCAGGTACATGTATTTCAATGTACCCAACAATCTCCCCCTATTTGGAGAAGTCATAACCCTTAGTCAATGATATACAATATACATAATAAATTCTCAGTATGATGTAAAACAGTATTATATGATAGGGTAAGAATTAAACATGTATAAGCAGAACATGTATAAACAATTATCTCAGAACAATAATGTAATAGATTGAACATATAACATTATTCTTACAACTTCAAAAAGTTTTATTAATCAGAAGTTTACATGGAGTTTAATGCAAAAGATTACAGGATTGTAAACTTAAGAAAAATTCTATCATATGGCTGCTCTGGCTCCTTGATAATAATGCCCTTTCCAGATTGAATCTTTGCTTGAACTGGAGCTTCATTGTCATCAGCAGGCTTCTTTCCCTTAAGATCTTTCTTTTTTTGTTCTTTAGCCCTTATCTTCTGTCTCTCAAAATACTGATAAGGCTTAGGGAAATACTTGCTAGGCTCCTGTGCATTAGGACACGCCTGTATCTCGTACTAAATGCTGTCTTCGGGATATCACTCTCCCTTATTCGCAGCTGATAGTACCCAACCTTGAGATCCAACTTCGAGTACACCGTCGACCCGACTAACAGATCAAAAAGATCATCAATCCGTGGGATCGGGTACTTGTTCTTCTCCGTCAACTTGTTGAGCTCCCGATAATCAATATATAGCCTCAAGCTTCCGTCCTTCTTCTTAACAAAGAGGACCGGTGCGCTCCAAGGCGAAGAACTCGGGCGCACATACCCTTGCTCCAACAACTCTTGCAGCTGAACCTTCAGCTCCGCCATTTCCTTAGGCGTTAGCCGATAAGGAGATCGTGACACAGGCTTTGCACCTGGCACTAGCTCAATCGTGAAATCTATCTCCCGCTGAGGAGGGCTCCAGGAAGATCTGCGGGGAACACATCAGGGTATTTTGATACCACTGGAATACTATCCAACGCGGGCTTCGGCTTCGCAACCTCCACTAGTGTAAAGAACAGTTCTGCACCGGCACGAGCCGCCTTCACCACCTGAAGAGCAGACATTAACGTCTTGCTCGACCACTTTAAGCCCGTAAAAGTCGTCTCACGACTTGCTCCCAACTTCACCTCCTTGAGACCACAATCAATATAGGCCTGCTGCTCCGAGAGCCAGTCCATGCCAAATATAATGTCGAACTCCACCAACAGAAGTAACGACGCTTGCAGATCGAACTCCTGATTCCCAATACGGATCTTAACATCGCAGATCCTATCCGTGCGCATCGAACACACATTGGGCAACCACACATCCAACTTATCTTTCGCCATCGAAGAAGGGACTCTGATGCGTGATATAAATCCTTCGTACAAGAAGGAGTGTGAAGCTCCCATATCGAAGAGTACTCTTGCCGGATTTTCACAAATCAAAACAAATCCTAAACAAGCAGTGGTAAGGTAACATGTGCATAACAAGTATTTAAAGAAATTGACTTGCTATAAATTAAACCGTACCTGTCACCACATCAGCCTGTTTGATGGCCTCCTGTTGGCCAAGATTATACACCCTTGGTTGGGTCGGAGCATAGTGGGACGCGGTCGACTCCACCGCCTTGCCCTTCTCTTCATAGGTCGCTCCCGGCCTTCTCTCGGACTTAGGACGTCTGCTCCAACAGTCACGGGCAAAGTGCCCCATCTTTCTACAAGTAAAACATGCGCCCGGGGTCCGACCCATAGTCGCCCCAAATGCACCAGAAGGAGCTGGACCCGAAGTCCTATGCTTCTTGAAGGACCTTCGATAGCCAGACTTTGAAGTAGTCTGCACTCTGAATTCAGACTTCTTGTCACCCAAGCTTTTCTTTGCTTGTACGTTCTTCATATCCTTCTCCAAGGACCGGGCCGTGTTGACCAATGTTAAGAAACCCTGCGTCATCTGCCCCGAGAGTTGTAACCTCAACTCATCTCTCAACCCTTCATAGAAGCGATTAGTCTTGCGCTCCTCATCCACAATAGTGGAGCTAGCATATCGAATCAAACGAGTAAACTCGTGGAGATATTCATTCACACTCTTCTCACCCTGAACCAACTTCAGAAATTCGTTCTCCAACGCTATCCTCTGCGCCGAAGCGAGGTATCTAGCCAAGAACAATCTCGAGAACTCCTCCATCGAGACATCAACAAGTTGTCTACCTCTCAGTAGATGCAGCTCCAATCCTTCCCACCACATTCTCGCTTCACCGTCTAAAAGGAACGTAGCAATGGTGGTCATTTGCCACTCCTCCATCTCCGTTGATGTCATGACTCTCTTCACCCTGGAGAGCCAATCTTCAACTTGAGATGGGGTTCCCAACCCTGAGAATACCGGAGGGTTAAAGCTCATTACATGCTTAAGCTGCCTCTCGGTTGCCCTCCTTGGCACCAACGGTTCCACTACCACTTGTTCCACTCTCCTTGGCTCAGCCTCTTGCAGCGGTACCTGCTCCATCGCAGGAGCGGGCTGCTGCGTTTGCCTTATAAGCTGCGCATTAATCATATCCAACACTGCTTCGGCCACCAATCGTATGGTCTCAGCCGATAGAGGTGTTGCAGGAGCTTCATTAGGTGCACTGCTAGCCTCAGAAACTCGACGTTCCGACGGCCCAGCACCACTTCTGGTCACCTATAGTGGTACAAAACACTGTTAAGCGACCAAATAAAATTACAAACAGCAATTATAGGAACACGCAGGTTCCTCAAACACGTGTATTTCATTCCTAAGTGGACATTCATTGGTTCTTTTACTGTTATAACGATGACGCACACACATGTGCTCACCACCCCTTAAAACGAATTCGCCCACGAATTCATTTTAAGCCCGACCAAAACCAGTAGTCTGATACCAAATTGTAACACCCCCTATCCGTCGCATAGCATATAGCAGTAGGTCCGGTCGGGGCCCGACGCCATATACTACAGACAGACCTGGTGGTTACTCATGAAAACCATCCAACCAATCATAACGTCCTACACAGAGCATTCTAGCGGAAGCAGTTTACATAAGTTGCAATAAAGAACCCAGCACTAAAGCATGAATGTCCACTAATACCAAATTAGGAGTGTTGTACATACACAAGTACAGGCCTTAAGGCCTTACAAAATTGTTCACTTCATATTACATGTTTTACAAACCACGGCACGCAGGCCGGTCATACATGAATAAAAGCAGTAAACACTCCAATTAGGCCTTCGAGGGCCGGCTTCGCAAATTAGGCTTTAGCCCGCTATTGATCGCTTGGTCCAGCAGCACCTGCAAGCAACAAAACCACCGCACGTGGCAAACAAGGCAACGGTCAGCAATGCTGACCAAATTATAACGATCCCGCCCCCAACTCGGGGCAGCGATGCTCCTTCCCTGCATTTCATTAGCATAAGCGAGCAATATAGCAATATTCATTTCATCACATACGTTGGCTCGCACGGCCACACGGCCCGTGCTCTCAGGGCACATTCTCGGTGAATCAGTCGATGTCATATCAATTAAAGCCATAGACATTCCGGACACACCACCGCCACTTTGACAGCCAAACCTATGAGCAATTTGTCTTCTCGGCCTGGGTCACGACAATTTAAGTCATTGACCACCGAAGACCCTAATATATGCCAACAGCAAGTGCCACGTACCCTTAGGTCTCTTCAACCGAACGACATATAACGGGTACGGTTCCATCTAACCCGTGCTCACATCACAACGACAATTTAAGCCATTTGCGTGGGTCAAACTTCTCCCGAGTCCCGTTTCCATCACATTTCACATAACCCGGTTATGTTTAAGTTGGCTCTCAGGCCACCAAGTTGGCAAGATCACGCATCCGCCCAGTTTTTCGGGTGCACCTTTGCGTTAATCCCCAAGGCTCCCTGTTGCAATCTACCGTGTAGAAAACCCGAAAAACAACCAATAGCACGGAGTCTTCTCCGGCATTATGCAATGCAACATCACTGATCCAGACCAACATGTCCGGATAGGCTTCACACAACATGCCTATGTCCGTTCTCGCTTACGGACTCTAAACAACGGGGACTTTACATATATACCCGAAGGAACGCCTCCAACTCACTGCAAACTCGCGAGAGCGGGATTCCTATGCAAAGAAGGAGAGCTACACATGCTCAAGAAGAGGATCGTTACCCTAGCGCTTCTCTTTGGCGCCATGGAAAAGTAAGCGGATGAAAAGCACCGCACTCTCTTCGCCTCCGTGGATCCGAAGTCGGCTCGCGATTTGGAGCTTCGAAGCTCCTCCAATGGCCGGATCTAGCTTCTTCTTCCTTCCTTGGCTCTCTTCTCTCTCTAAGCTTTAGAAAGATAACCACTCATGAAAAGTGAGGGTTTCTAAGGCCCAATCCCGGGTATATCCCATCAGGAACAATCCCCAGTCGTTGGATCACCAATTAAAGAACTGAACGGCTTTGATTCGGGACTGAAATGTCCAATCTGGACCGAACACGGCCTGGCACACGCCCGTGTCCAGGGCCGTGTGCCTCATTCGCCGTCAAAATCGACGTGCCTGGAACAACACACGAGCATCGAACACGTCCGTGTTCGACCTGACACGCCCGTGTTCCACCTGACACGGCCGTGTGGCCGGCCGTGTACCCCCATCGATTTATCCCGAGAACTGCACGGGTTCTAGGACACGCCCGTGTCCTTGGCCGTGTCTACCTCAACACGCCTGGGCTGCAGGCCATGTACACGGTCTCAACACTCGACACTTCGTCGAGCGAAGTTCGTCGACCTAACGACACGGCCTTGGACACGCCCGTGTCCTAGGCCATGTACCTTCTCTCGATACATCGTCGAGCAAAATTCGTCGACTCCCCGGGACGAGTGTCGACACGGGTCGACACGCCCTGTGACATGCCCGTGTCGCAGGCCGTGTGCCATGTCGCGACACTTCGTCGACCACAGATTGTCGACTTCGCGGGCTGAGTGTCGACACGGGTCGACACGCCCTGCGACACGCTCGTGTCGCAGGCCGTGTGCCCAGTCTCGACATAATGTCGAGATCAAAATGTCAACTTCGCCGGCTGAGTGTCGACACAAGCTTGACACGCCCTGGGACACGCCCGTGTCCCAGGCGGTGTGCCTTCAGCCAAAACCCAAAACTGGCCCAAAACGTCCCTCGTTGCTCTTTTGAGTTTCGGGGCGTTACAATCATGCCCAACTATATTGGATGGAGATCCAATGTGACTTTCTGGTCTGGATTCGAGAATCCTAGAAGAATGATCCAGAGGTAGTTTCGATCATCCGATCTCTGCAAAGCGGGTCACATGAGGATTATAATCTGCACGATGGGATTCTATAGTACAGAATCCTATATTCATTCCCTTCAGCGGAGGAATTCGTGAAGAGATTTTACACGAAGCACACTAATCGAGGTACTCCATTCACCCTGGTGTGGTAAAAATGTTTGTTGATCTCCGCAGGACCATATACTGGCTTGGAATGAAAAGAGATGTTACCAACTTCGTAACACAGTACCAGACCTGTCAAAAGGTTAAAACTGAATGTCGCAGCCCAGGAGGATTGATGCAGCCCCTGCCTATACCTGAATGGAAATTCGAGGACATTTCCATGGACTTTGTCCACGGTCTACCTCGGTCCCGAGCTGGAAATGACACTACATGGGTTATTGTAGATTGACACACCAAGGTAGCATGCTTCATTCCAAACTGACAGGGTGACAGGGTTGATATTCTGGCCAGAATATTTATAGAGCAAATAGTTCGTTTTCACAGAGTGCCAAAGTCCATCGTGTCAGATCGTGTCGGGCGATTCACATCGAAGTAATGGAAACGAGTGCAGGCATACTTGGGACCAAGTTGTCCTTTAACACTGCCTTCCACACGCAGACAGAGGTACAGACAGAAAGGACAAATTGAACGATGGAGGATCTACTTCTACTTTGCATAGTGGAACAGAATGAGCCTTGGGAACAGCTATTACCCCTAGTTGAGTTTTCTTACAATAACATCTACCAGACTAGCATCAAGATGGCCCCGTACGAAGCATTGTATGGGAGACATTGTCGAACTCCGTTAACTTGGGCAGAGGTAGAGGACCTAGAAGCCTTAGGAGTGGCTTACATTGATGATACTATGGCAGCGATACGGCTAATCTAGGAATGGATGCGGGAGGCGCAAAGCCGGCAAGCGAAGTATTATGACGCGCGACATCGACTGGTGGAGTTTCGCGTTGGGGAAATGGTGTTCCTAAAAATTAAACATATACATGGTATCTCCCAGTTGTGGAAACAAAATAAGCTAGATCACAGCTATTTGGGTCCCTATTAGGTAATAGAGCACGTTAGCCCTATTGCCTATCAATTAGCCTTGCCCCCAGAACTGGGAAATCTTCATGATGTGTTTCATGTCTCCTCCTTGAAACGAGTCCTCCGACAACAAGAGCAGCATCTAACTACACTGCTAGTGCAACTACGGTCGGACAGATCTGTCCAGCTTGAACCAATTGGAATCGTAGATCATAAAGTGAAGAATCAACGTAACAAGACCATCCCAATAGTCAAGATATTATGGTGAAATCACGGACAAGATGAGAATACTTGGGAACCAAAGGCGCTCGTCCGCGAAAAAACACCCCGAGCTCTTTCCCCGTGTATGTTACTTTTCTCTTTTCTTCCCCTACTTCAAGCAAATTTTTGAGGACGAAAATCGTTTTATTTTATTGGATTATAACCTCCCGACTTTTATTGGGCCACCAGAGCCCCAGTAGGCCCAATAAAAGTGACCTGAATCCTACCTATGACATCGTATAGATAGTACGAACGCATCAGAACTCGTTCTGTTGGACCCCAAGGCCATGTAGTGGATATTACCATCCCTCATAAAACGTCGCGAAGACAAGATTTTGATTATCGATCTAGAGAACTCCGATTTGAGTTATGTCAGCTCCTACGGCCTCGTATAGACAATACGAGTACATCGGAACTCGATGTGTCACAATCCGAGGTCTAACGATGAATATAGACATTATTGACGGATTTAGTGCGTCGTGACGCGCAGATTTTGGACTTTTACCAAACAAACTCCGATTTGACCCCATTCAGTGACTCTAGACCCATATAGTCAATACGAAGTCAACAAAAGTTGTCCCAAACAATTTCGATGATGAATGGTCAACTATAGGTCAAATTGAGCGTGATTGTGCACAGAAAAACATGCGCGCACAAATTATAACATGACACCCCAACATTGACCTGACCCCGATGTCTTAGACCCACTTTAATTTTGACCAGCATTGGGGACCCATCCTGTAATATCCCTCTAACAACTAGACCCCTAAATCATCCTTGAGCTTAGTGTTTTCAGCAAATAAATTATCAAATTCAGCTTATCTGTCTCTTAGCATTTTGATTTCTTTTTCAGATTTAATTAGGTCATTACATAAGGCCTTGAATTCATTTTTAAAATTAATAGAATTGAAATCAAAGGAAGAGATTACCTGATCCTCTTTTGTCTCTGATTCCTCTTATGATTCCTCAGAATGAGTTTCTGCTTGGTCTTCAGCATTAGGCCTGCTGCATGAGGCATTGATTGTCATAAGGCAAACTTCTCGTGTCTTGGCTTCTTCTTCATCTTCACTAAAGCTGGAAGATGAGGTCTCTTCATCAGAATCAATCCAAGTTTCAGCAATGAAGCCTTTTTCCTTTCTTTTATATTTGCTGGAGGAGTGTTTGCTTGAGTGCCTGCTTGAGTTCTTTTTGTTCTCTTTCTCTTTTCTTCTATCTCTTTTCTGAGCTTCTGGGCATTCAGGAAGAATGTGTCCAGGCTTTATGCATCCAAAGCAGACAATCTCCTTGGTAGGAGTTCTGTCATACTTAGGTTTGTCATCACTCTTGGATGGTCTTCTCCTGAAGTCTTTCTTGGCTAGTTTGTAGAATCTTTTGGCCAGCAAACTCATCAACTCTTCATTGGCAGGAAGGGTTTCTGATTCTTCTATTGCTTTGAAAGCAATATTGTGCTCCTTACTTGAAGAGGTTGAGGCCTTTAGTTCAGCAGTCTCTCTGGTCTTGATTAACTGCTCATAGGATTTGAGCTTTCCAAAGAGAGATTCAGTGAATATCTCATTCAAACTTCTGGCTTCCTTGATTGGCCAGATCCTGGAATCCCAAGTGCTAGGGAAGAACATTAGGATCTTGTCATTAATCTCAGTTAAGGAGATATCTTTATCAAGGGTCTTTAGTTCATTGATGATAACATTAATCCTGTTATACATCTCAGCCATTGTTTCAAATTCCTCCTTGAAGTTCTCATATTGAGATATTAGGAGGGATCTTCTGTCCTTTCTTTCATCTGCTAAGCCTGCCACCATCTGGTTTAGAGAGTCCCAGATTTCTTTGGCAGAAGTGCATTCAACCACCTTTTGAAATATGTCATCTGACATAGTCGGGGCCAGTATATTCATAGCTTTTACATTAGCTATTTTGGATTTCTTCTGAGCATCAGTCCACTCAGGTGGTGGAACTGCATGAGTGCTAGAGGTTGTTGTAGATGTAGAAGTTGTTGGTTGAGGAGGACCTGTTAAAATAGAATTGAAAATATCTTCATCAATAGAATTCATGTAAAACTTGATTCTTGCCTTCCAGAGTATAAATTTGTTTAAGTTGCAGACTGAAGGTCTGGTGCTAGCATAATCTTTATTCTGTGACTTTTCTGTAACAATAGAAAAACTAAAGAAGCGAAAAACAATCTAACAACGATCTTGGTTTAGATGTGAATTTGTGAAACCAAAGAAAAAAGCACACCCTCCGATACCAATTGAAGGATGGTATGTAAGATACGACCTGAGGGCTTAGACTGTTTAACTCTAGAGGGGGGTGAATAGAGTATTTTAAAACCTTATTATATTTTTATTGGGGAATTAAAATAGTAATACTTATATATGTAATTAGATAATGCAGAAATAAAACTAAACTACTCAGCAAACAGCACACAGTAAAAATAAGATAACATCACAGACGACACAAGAATTTTATAGTGGTTCCCCTAAAACATGGGTACATCCACTCTTCTACCACCCTGGTAGTAATTCACTCAGGTTTTTGATCAGGTGCCCTGCCACCAATCAGGTTTTTGATCAAGTGCCTGTCACCACAAGATCTACTTCAGGTAGATCAGGAAACCCTTCAGGCTTTTGATTAGGTGCCTCAAAACCAAATCAAGTCCTTTGATCAGTAGACTTGCAACCAAGTGTATAACTTTTGAAGGGAGATAGAACTCTGTGTACAGTGGGGTGAAACAAATAAAAGCTATATGTTGTCTTCTCTTTTCTCAAAACAACTGAGAAGACTTGTGGATCCTTAATGGTGTCAAAGCTCCCCTGAGATGAAGTTCTGTTCAGGAAGATTGAGAGCTTTGTAGGGTAAGTAGGTCTTCTTGAAAAAGTTCTCCAGAATGATGTAGACAGATTGAAGTTGATTGTCTCTTGGAAGCTTGTTGGAAGAAGAACACTTGATGAAGACAGAGCATAATTCTTTCTCTTGAATGATTTCTTGTGTTCTGTGTATTATCAGTTCTGTCTTGTTCTCTATGTGTTCTACTTTGTCGACTGAAAGAGAAAATCTCTCTAATATGTTCAGTCGAATTCTTCTTTGAATTTTGAATTCCTTTGCATTGAATGCTAACTGCCTGGAGAATGAAATGTGGCTGGAGAGAATATTTGTATTGATGAATTTCCGCAACTATCCCATTAAAAATAGCAAGTAATATTCTTGATGAAGACAGTGATCAATGCTGCCACTAACGGCTATATTCAGAGAATATAAGCATTAATTACTCAGGAATTACTGCTATAGAATAAGGACAAAATGAGAGAAATTTCCAAGTTTGGAACTGCACAGGAATCGTTGGCGAGAGAATAGATTTTGACCCTACGGCACAGCAACTGGGACCGCTGTTAGGGCAGCTACGCGAGCAGCTGAGGTCTAGAGGGCACGCATAAGCCGCTCTTGAATCTCCTTGGGGATCGGCATCTTGGCAGGATTAGAGCAAAGGGAATGGCAAGAGTCAAGCAGGTATACAGGTGCATATATATAGCTACAGGTGGACCCCACCCAAAGATTCCCTCCAGTCCACCACACACTCGCCGAACACTTGGGGTTGGATGTTTCTTTCTGAGCTTTGCCAAGCTCAAAAAGAGCGGGGATTGTGTACAACCCCGTATCCGGCGATCGGGGTGAACCCGGAACCAGGCCGGCCAGCTCAGATTACCAAGGCCCCAAGCGAGCTCGGCAGAGAAACCCGAGCCCGAGATCGGCATTCGTCGACCGCAAGCTCGGTATTTGCCGAGTTAAGCCAAGATTTTCGAGCTAAGGTCGACTAACGGATGTCGATCGATAGGCGAGCTTGCCGTCCCAACTCACACTCGCGCAATGGAGCTCAGCAACAGCAGGCGAGCAGGATCTGCCGAGGTGGCCAGGCTCCCCAGCTCGCCCAGATCTATAAGGTACCTTTTACTGTTTAGCCCCCGCTGGTCTGCCCATAGCCCTTCAAAACAGCGGAGTTTGGCTATTGGCAGACCCAACCCAGGGCTTTTTGGTAATTTCAGGTCAGTTCAGTTTGGTTATTTGCAGTTCAGATTCTAAAAACTATAAATAGGACCCAAGGGGTACCCCAGACAGCAGGCTTCCTGTGCTCTCTTGCTCCAGTTTTCAAGTGCTTTCTGAGGGTACCTTAGCTCGACCTTTGGCTAAGGAGGGGAAGCGCTCTCAGATCTTCCGAGTGTGTGGTGGGTCCTCCCCGTCGAGCCCTTTGGTCAGTTATCCCTTATTTCTTTTGTTGTTTTACTTGAAGGAGTGAAATAGGTGCGCGATCACCCCTTCCCCGAGGGTGAACTCCACAGGAGACCAAGATTTCGGTTTCAACAGTATACGTATCAACATTCTAGCTGATCGGATGATACTTTTGTTTGAGATGAAGTCTCGAGACACTAAGGAGTGGGTGGATCATGTATCGAATAGAGTTTTTGCAGGTTGACTATATAGATATACATATAGATATGTTTATTATAACTATATAGATATACATAAAATCATCAACTAAGTAATAGTACATTGAGGATAACTAAAAACATATATTTGATCACTATATTAAGTGTTGGTCCATGCTGTATATCTAAGGCATGGGCGTCTAGTGATGTGGCTATATGATTCCTTGGCTGGTCCCTCATACCTGGCTGACCTCTCCGACATCCTCATCCTTTCCTTTACGTTTATCCATGGCTCCCTGAATTGCTCTTAATCTCGGCCTCTTCATGGTTTATAGACAGAATGCTTCGATATGTCCGAGCTAATAACATAGAAATTAGTTCTCTGCAAAGGGAACCTTTCATCACACTACTGGTGCGGACTGGGATGCTAGTCATGGTGTCTGTTGTAGTACTGGAGAAGGTGGTGGTATCTTCACTAGCTGATGTTAGGCCAAGTGCCTGTCGATACAGTCTATGGTGGTGACGCTGTCACCAAACTCGGTACTATCTTCAAGGGGTTGTCTCCCTTTCTCATCCTCGAAGCACCTTTATATGCCTCCTACGATGTTGTACGACCATCAATTAATCCATTTCTAAAGTAGTGGCGTGGGTGGTAATGTTATGAAAGGTGGTCTAGGCAATCATGATCAGAGACTGGTGGAGGTCATTGTGCAACCCTCGATAAAACCTAGCAGCCTTGTCTTTATCCGTTAGTGCAAGTATTCCCATAAAATGGTCTAAGTGGATGAATTTTCTCTGGTACTCTGGTACCATCATATCTCCCTAACGAATCTACAAGAAGTGCTCCTGCAGCTTAGCTTGGTCGGCATCGGGTATGATGCATTCTAAAAGACATCAAAAACATCTCCTCATTGAATAGTGTTGAGTGGGCATCCTATAAAGATGGAACAAATAGCTTCCTGGCACTAGTCGTGTATATATACCTCAAGTAGGGTCACCACCAAGGAAACAACAAAAACATCTGGGCATCTCATCTCTATTAGCAATTTCTTAACTCTTTATATCCACTTTTTTGTCTGTATATATATCAGTATCGGTACCTTGGTAAATTCCAACCCTCGGAAGGTCGTTAGCATATCGGACTTGTGAACGAACTATTATTGTTGCTAGGCAATAGTAGTATGGAACACACCAATAAAGGTTATGAGGGAATGCCCCAACTTTGTCTCAGTAAAGGGTACTATAAGAGCAGGTGGTGGAGTCGAAGGGTGGTACTGATCTCTCGAGAAAGATCTCATGTTACTCGACTCCAAAATCTGGATAAATAACATGAAATGAGTAAGAAGTTTGTAAAGTAAGGGAATTTGCAAAAACTAACTAAAGAAGAAATGAGTGTGTACAGGCACGCAAATGTGTAGCCTGGAATCTTTAAACCTCTATCCTAAAGGGTCTACTTGGCTTCCACTACATGGTTAATTCTGAAACAAGGAACGGAACGTGGGAATGAAGGATTCTAAGGCTTCCCCACATAAACATATTGTGAATGCTCTAATCCCATTATAAGATCCCCTCCACCAACCGCAATCGGGTCGGAGATAGGCCTTACTGCCCAAGACATTCATCATACACTATCCAAGTAGTAATGGGCCCACTCTCCAATTATAGAATGACTGCCATGTCAGGCTTTGGAGCATCATCACATTAGATCAGTAAAGCAGACGAAATTCAAAACCAATATATATATATACACACACACACGAGTGACAGGCAGGGTCTCCGCCCTTACGGCTAATCACGACAGTACCTCAACCGTAATAGTGCATGGGAGGCCCCGTGTGTTGTGCGACATTATTCCGGGCATAACATTGTCCCGACATGATGGCGCTCCGGCCGCTCACAAACACCTTATCCGATATCTTCAGTCGTTAGAAAATTATACTCAAATCATGTATTTTTTATACAAATTTATGCAAAATTGTACTCAAATCACCCTCTACACCCGAGCTAATACTCAAATCATGTATTTTTTATACAAATTTATGCAAAATTGTACTCAAATCACCCTCTACACCCGAGCTAATATTTACACAAAGAGTGGGATATATATATATATATGTGTGTGTGTGTGTGTGTGTGTATGTGTGTGTGTGTGTGTGTGTGTGTGTGTGTGTGTGTGTGTGTGTGTGTATCTATATTAATAAGGATATTCCTATAGGAGTCGTTGGTCACGCGAGTCATCTGTCGAAAAAGCCCCTGCCGCGGTTCACCCTACTTCCCGTACAATCAACAACGCATCTCACATCTCCACCGCTTCATTCTCCCTACTCTGTAAGTAGGTTACGCGTTCTTCTCCACCATTTTCAGTGAGAGCGCCATGAGGACCCACTACTTGAAGTGCGAACCCCATGATGTCGCTACTTCATCACTACTTCTTAAACCCCGACCGTCTTCCGTACCCGTGCTCATGATCGCAAGAAAAGCCCCCAATCGCTTCTGCTTGCCGACTACCATCTCATCTCCGCCATTGCACCTTCGCCAGAGAGGATTTGAGGGAGAAGTCTCCTCGCCGATCTCAGTGGCTCGGCTTCGTTATCTCCGTCAGCTGGGCCTTCCTTCTCCGTCGCTCTCTCTGCTCTGACTCCCCCGTCGATTCTTGCTCCCTCGCTATCTGTTCTGCACCTTCCCGTCGTGATCTGTGCTGGATGCAAGTGCATCTTCCGCCACTCTCTATTCCATCGTCAGCTCTGCTACGGCTCCGAATACCATCAACAACCCCTCCATTCCGCAGTAAGTCCTGAACAACCTCTACTGTCTCCAACTTCTCACCTCCACCTTCCTATGGCTTTCATTTCACATAGGGTGACCTTCATCGGCCTCCAATTGAAGTTTTCTTCAGCTAATTTGCTAATTTGATTTTGTTTCAGGTCATCTGCTCTCAGCGATCATCATCACCAGTTTCTTCGATTTAGGTAATTTGATTTGGTTTTTGTTTCCTACTTAAATATAGGCAATGTTTTTCCGCTGAGTCCTCATATTATTGCACCCGCTTCGCCATTCTCGCACATATTTTCTGTGTACTACTCAACTGTCGAAAAAGTTTATATATGTTTACCTCCACTTCCAGGCAGAGGCGTGTTTATGCCTTGCTTCGATGATTATATTGTTAACATGAACCTTCTACATGAATGATTAGTTCCATTTTTGGTGATCTTGGAAGCTCCTATGATTAAGTACATTAATACCTGCAAGTACCTCATTGTCACCTTACACTTTGCTCCTGTCCATCACCGATTCATATTATTGAACCCGCTTCGCCATTCTCGCACATATTTCCTGCGTACTACTCAATTGTCGAAAATGTTTATATATGTGTACCTCCACTTCCATGCAGAGGTGGTTTTATGACTTGCTTCCATGATTATACTGTTAACATGACCTTCTATATGAATGATTAGCTCCATGTTTGGTGATCTTGGAAGCTCATATGATTAAGTACATTAATACCTGCAAGTACCTCATTGTGAACTTACACTTTGCTCCTGTCCATCACCGATTCACATCACATAGCCAAGCGCTATGGATTGTTCTCTCAATCTCATACCTCTAGATATCTGTATTGTTCATCCCCATGCACATTTCTCCATCCTTGAATTTCTTAAGAATGTTATAGTTTTGCTGACAATGCAAGTTTATGATTGTTGAGTTTGTTCACCAAAGGCAAACTACCCATGCCTTGCTTGCCCACATCATTGAACAGTTCTACGAAAAATATCCACACACGCTGCAAATGTTTGGGATGGCTGCTTTTAGAATTTATAAATTCTCTCTTAAAAATTAGCTAAAAAATATTGCATCTTCCCCAGAACATGCGTCACGATTTATTTCGTGAAGTTAAGAGCTCCAAGGTATGTTGCGTTCAGAATATGTTTACAAGATATTCAATTTTGATCACAAAAACTATTTAATGTGGCGTAATTGATTTGTCCCAGAAATTTGACTCTCCCCACACGGTACTCAAAATTTACGTGTGTTAATAAAGTTACAATCTTCATCACTGATTGCAATTACCTCACTGTAAACTTACAGTTTTCTCCTAACCTTCACCGATTCACATCACATAGCCAAGAGCTATGGATTTTTCTCTCAATTTCATACCTCTATAAATCTGTAATGTTCATCCCCTTGCATATTTCTCTATTTTAGAATTTGTTAGGAATGTTATTTTTTGCTGACAATGAAAGTTTATGATTGTTGAGTTTGTTTACCAACGCCAAACTACCCATGACTTTCTTGCCCACGTCATTGAACAGCTCTACGAAAAATATCCACAACATGCTTCACGATTTATTCCGTGAAGTTAAGAGCTTAAAATATGTTACGTTCAAAATATGTTTACAAGATATTTGTCTATGATCACACAAACTATTTAATGAGGCGTAATTGATTTGTCCCAGAAATTTGACTCTCCCCACATGGTATCCAAAATTTACGTGTGTATGTTTTCTTATGTTTTTTGAAATTTCACGCCCTGTAATTCTTTATTACACTCTTAAGTAGAAATTGTGATTTGCATTCCCTGTTCTCAACTGCGCTTGCTTAAGCTTCTTACTCTTTAACGTACCTACTCCACCGAGATATATGAAAAAAATGAAATATATCTCAACCCTAAATGTGTTTTATGCAGTACTTACTTATTGTTAATGAAGTTACAATCTTCATCTTCTTCAGTGTGAATTTTGGAGCGTGTAATAAAATGAACAAAGTGATACTTTTATAAAACTTTCGGTGGCTTCTGCTTGCTTTTGCTTTTTTTATGTGCGCATTTGTTTTACAATTACTTAGCTTTCACCTGCTCTAACAACTTCTAATTTGCACAACATTACTCTCTTGCTGTGTAATAATATTCAATTATTGAGGGGTTTTGACACTATACTTCTCAGGTACAGTTTGTTATTTTTACAGTTTCCTGACTCTAAGTAATATTCGATTACTGATACTTTGTTCAATTTTACGAGTCCTCAACGCCAACAGTATTGTTCTCTAATAATTTATATTAATATATATACAGTCTGAATATCATTGTACGTATATTGTCAAGGGATTGTATCACATATAGAGCTGTCATATTTGTTAAAGTGCATGTGTTATCTATTGACATTAATTGCAAGTGCGTATATAGTAAACATTGGTATTTCTCGCCGAAAGTTGACACCATCGCTACTAAGCATTTGTACTTCAATCGAAAAAAGTTGCACTGTCTGGGTACAACTCTCTATCAGCTATGACACAAAACAAGGACCTTCTATTGATGAGCAACGAACTCGAGTGCAGCAGCGATGTTCCACCAGAGATGCGTGAAAACTATTACTTTGCCCTTTTACTTAGCAACCTTAATCGTTGTACGACTAATGAGGTATTAAAATCCGTCTTTGGGTGCCTTCCAGGATTTATTCACGCCAGTGTATGAATTCAAAATCTTTATCATGCATTCTATGATTTAACCATTTTGTCTTGCTAATTTAGTACTACTATATATTTACTCATGAAGGCTGACGTGGACACAGAAGGAGAGCCAGTCATCATGGGCGAGATCATTCACTGATGAGATGACAATGAGCACAGCTGCAATAAAGATGGACAACCACGTCATTGATGGACAGAGAATGTTAGTCCGTGAGATGACACTCTTTGACATTAGACCGAAGATTCATCGGGGGGAGTGGGGCCTGAAGTAAATATCTAATTTCTTCCGCCTAGGATCTCCTACAGATTTCATATGGTGTTTAGTTAATCATGATATATATGAGTATATAGTTGTAAATATTAAAATGTGTTTGTAATGACTCATAGATAATACGCTCAGTTACGAATGACATATAGATCCTACTTTTTTGATCATGTTAAAGGCGCAAAGAAAAAAAAATTTGCAATTGACTGTTTACCTGATGCAATGAAATTAGATACCAAGTTGAGACGGTCATATTTATAGTTGTAAATGTTGAATTATGTTTCAAAGTAGTTATGGATAACAACCATAGCTACGAAGGACATATAGATCATACTCTTTTTGTGAAGTTAAAACCGACAAAAAAATGATTCACCTGAGCTTCATTCCTGACTATTCTTACCTCCCACTGGATTTCATAGAACGTCTGCTCAACCATATCATTGAATGACAGAAAATTTTAGTTCGTGAGATGACACTCTTTGACGTTAAACCAAAGTTTTTTCGAGGGGGGCGCCTGAAGCAACTATCTGATCTCTTTTGTCTAGGATCTCCTTCAGATTTCATATGGTGTTCAGTTAATCATGATATATATGAGTATATAGTTGTAAAAATTGAAGTGTGTTTGGAGTTACTCATGTATAATATGCACAGTTACGAATGACATATACATCCTCCTCTTTTGATCATGTTAAATTCGCAACAATTTTTTTTTACAATTCACTGTTTACCTGATGCAGTGAAAGTAGATATCAAGTTAAGACAGTCATATTTATAATTGTAAATATTGAATTGCATTTGGATGTACTCATGGATAACACCCACAGCTGTGAAGGACATATAGATCCTACTCTTTTCGTGAAAATAAAATCGCCAAAAAAATGAGCCACATGAACTTCATTCCTGACTATTCTGCCCTCCCTCTGAATTGCATATCACATCTGTTCAACCATTCACGTGCCAATGGCGATTCCTCTCCCTCTTTTCATTGCGTCTGAATCCTCATCCTCTTCCTCACCATCCTAATTATAATAGTCACATGTTTGACATTTATTTACCCATGTTTACCTGCTACCACCTGCAACTCACATACTCCTAATTTATAATTGGTATAAATTTAGCGCACTTTGTGTGAAGATTTATTAATTAAGAATAACCTAAAATGTACAGCAAATGAATGTGTAACTGACGCAGTTCTAGTAGATAACAAATTGAGACAACCTTATATAAGTATAGAATATATAATTTCTACAGAAAACCTCCCATTCACAATAATTTCCGTTGCTCCAAAACATCAACCTATAGTGCATAATGCTGGATTCTTTCAACTCAGTATGTTAGCTACCCATAATTCTCCTCTTAGTATAGAAGCAGTGAGATTCTGTTGAGCTTTTTCAGATTTTTGCTATCTACTCTTCGTTCCTCTTGCTCACGCGCTGTATGTCATGCCCCTACTTAGTATAACGTTACACTACCCCGGCTCTGCTCTACGCAATGCTATCATGGTGCACCCTAAGCATCCGAACCTATCTCTGCTCCACCGACGGACTGCTCTTCTCTGCAGCCTCTCTTTAGTGAGGGAAACTCGATAGTCAAGCCCGCACCACGGGAACTTCCCAAGAGATCACCTATCCCAGTACTTCTCCATCCCGAGCATGCTTATCTATGGAGTTTTTGAGTTACTCATGGATAATACCCAGTGTTACGAAGGGCATTTAGATCCTAATATTTTGGTCAAGTTAAAATCGCCAAAAAAATTGCTTCACATGACCTTCATTCCTGAATACTCTGGCCTCTGTCCGAATTGCATAAAACGTCTACTCAACCATTCACATTTCAATGGTGATTTCTCCTCATCTCTTCGTTGCGTCTCAATCCTCATCCTCTTCATCACCATGCTAATTATAATAGTCACATGTTTGACATTTATTTACCTCTATGTACCTGCTCCCACCTGCAACTCCCATACTACTAATTAATCATCGGATCACTTTAGCGCAATTTGTGAGAATATATATTAGTTACGAGCTCCTTAAAATGTATTGCAAATTAATGTTGAAATGACGCAGGTAAAGTATAGAAACAATTGAGACGAACTCATATATGTATGGAATATATAGTTTCTACAGAAGAACTCCTCTGTACAATAAATTTCATTGCTCAAAAACATCAACCTACACTGCACAATACTGGGTTCTTTTGAGTCATCATGTTGGCTATCCATAGTTCTCCTCTTAGTATAAAAGCAGTGAACTTCTCTTGAGCTTTTTCAAATTTTATTTCTCTACTGTTTGTTTCTCCTGCTCACGCGCCGTATCTCACGCCCCTAGTTGATATAACGTGAGAATGCCATGGCTCTACTCTACACGATTCTACGATGGTGCAACCTAAGCATCTGAATGCGTCTCTGCTCCACCACTGGGCTGTTATTCTCTGTAGCTTCCCTTTAGTGAGTGAAACTCGATAGTCACCCCCACACCACGTGGACTTCCTAGTAAATCACCTATGCCATTACTTCTCGAAACCGATCATGGTTAACTACAATATTTTTGAACTCCTACTCACCAACTATGTCGTGGCCAGCAACTCCCACATTGATTGACAGGACTTCGATTGCATGTTCTATAGCCCAATAGTCAGGCGTAAAGTGAAGCTATGGCATTGTCATGATTAAATTGACTACGTTTGTCACACAGCACTGTTCGACTACCCTTCTCCTCAATTCTCCTTATGACATTGTTAATACTTACACAATGACATCGTCGCATATAATACACAACATTGACACCCAGCAAAACCAAAATTGTCATCATAACATACCATATACGCACTGTTCATAGGATGTTCAGTCAACTTTTTACCATTTCAGCCAGCGTTGCTTACCTTTCTTCCTGTTTTCTGCTCTGTCATCCTCATTAATTTTATCCACTCTTTCGTACAATGCTTGCTATTTATTTGTATATTCATTATTATTTGTTTTATATTTTGTACATTAATTTTGAACACCTATTTGAAGTTTACTTTATATTCATTTTAATTGATATATATTCCTTCAAATTTTTAATGAATGATATCATCATTCATAGTACTGTTTTGTATTTTTTTCATTAGCTTTATTTTTTGTATGCCTATGATAAGTAGATACAACATCATAAACAAGTTTTTGTACTAAAATCATTAACTCATAAGGTAACAACACAATTTGCAAACTCATCTGTATAAATATATATACTATTATTAAAAATAATACGTAACAAAACCATTACCTCAAACTCTTAAATTCGACGAAATACATATTCCTTTTGCGCAAATCTCAAAATTATGTACGATATACTGTGATGAGATGAGTAATGGTTACATTACCATAATTGATGTGTGTAAATTTACAAATATTGAGCGCAACGACAGCATAGTAGAACTACATAATAATGGTCAATCAGATGTTCATGCTGCAGGTCTTTCTATGTCTGGTGAGCAACTTCAATGTTCTATTCGTGCTCGAGGTATCTCTGTGCCCGATGAACAACGTCAATTACATCAGCTGCATAACTACTGCAACGCCTCATATTTTTCTCGACAGGTAATAACAACTTTCATATTTTTAAAATAACACGTCAGCTTTGCATATCTATCTGTATAATGTGATTTTGTTATATAACGTAAAAGAAAATGATAATAATACATATCTGGTATAAAATACTCCCTGATTTGACCTACATCAATTATTTTTTTATGACTGTCAACAATGTGCAGATGGCAAATGAACAATCATCATATCAGCCACTAAAATTACATAATCAATCCGTCGCTCAACCCAGTAAGTCATTGATACTGTGCATATCTACTTTGTTATTATCATAATAATTTGAAAAGTAAACTGTACAAATTTTTTCGCAGCTACCCTTGTCAACAACAACACTGCAGCTGACTCTGATTACAATTACTATGATGAGATTTGCAAGCCAACCACAAGCAGGTGGTCAGATGGTCCCCGAACTGAAATTCCGGGTTTAGATTACGTATCCCAGCTGTGCCACCAGGTCTAACAGCACAAGAAGAGTGGAATTATGTATTCACAATGATTAGAAGGTAACACCTATCAAATAATCTGCAGTACATGACGCATACTACTACTGTAACTCAATAAACAGTTGTTACTCACTAATATAACTTTACATTTTCCATCAACGCAGAATCTCTGAAGGCCATTGAATAAGATATATCATCAGACACTGCTTTTACTTCTGATAGCTTCCAACTACACTTGGACTTCTGCTTGGACGCTGCTTAGTTGCATGAGATATGCAGTAGGAATTCACAGTTCAGATAGTTTGATCTCCAATCACAATGATCTTGCTCTGTTGTTTACATATATAACAGCATCTTTAATAATTATTTTGTGATCTGTTGTTGATATGTACAAGCTCCTGCGTTCATCTATATGTTGTATGTTGTACTGAACATAAGCTAATAATAGTATGAACATTTTCATAATCTTCAGCTGTATACCCTTGATATTTGTACATTATCTGCAAAAAAATGCTATATAGGTTGCATACGAACATCTTCACACTAGCTAAGCACGTCCTCGGTGCTCTCAAGCAACTAACATATCAAACACGGGCAAAGACCACTCAAAAGCGGGCAAAGCACGTGCAAAGGCATGCGAAGCCCGCCTGGATGCGGTCGAAGGCCGCCCGAGAGCATCGAGCATGGGCGTAGCCCGTGCAAAGATCCTCGTATATATATGTATATATATGTATATATATATATGTGTGTGGGGTGGATAGAGAGATAGGGCTTATGAACTTATGCTCTAATTTAACAGAGCAACATCATCTTCTCTCTCCTCTCAGCACAATCTTACTTGTAAATTATTTCATGGTTCTGATCATTTGTGGATGAAGATACAATTGATAAATCATTCACTCCACTCTCTTGGTAATTTTATCAAACATTAATTGCTCATTCATTCAATCTTCTTAGATCTTTTAATAAACTCATGATTTCTATTTGTTCCCCCACCCCCCACCCACCCCGGTGTATGTCCTCATTTCAATTTTTCGTGTTGAGTATAAGTAATCGGTTTGTAAGCAGTTCCTGAATGTTTGGATCAAATCTAATGTTATTTGGCTAGTATTTGATTAACAAATTAAACGATTAAGGCTCTGTTTGGGGGACTTATTTCATCGGTCAAGCGGTTACGACCGCAAGAATCAGACCTTAATAATGGTCTGATTCATGCGGTCGTAACCACTTGACCGGTGACAATAAGTCCCCCCAAGCGGAGCCTAAGTTTCAGATTGAATCTTGAATTTATGATTATCCATGATGTTCTTGCAGTTTATCTTTGATTTTTATGTTTTTTTTCTGACATTATTGATCTAATTGAATAGGTGCAGAATAAATCTTAGCCATGGAGCAAAATTAACTCACCGTAATGACAAAAACATAGACGATAGCATCGCCTCTAGCATCTCTCCGACCGTCAAATGCTACGCCTTCACCCCACCGGGAGTCCAAACCTTACACTCCACCACCTGCGACCGTGCCCATGTTGAAATTTGTGAAGTGGAAGTGGGTGACGGGACAGGCCGGGCGGCCTGGGGCGGACAGTTTTGGCGGACTAGGCGGACTGGGCGGACTGAGATGTGCGGCCTGGTGGAAGGTCTAGTGGAAAGTCGACTGTCTTCTGAGCGGCTTGTTGCATGGAGTCCGCGGACTATGCGGCCTGGTTTCTGCGGATAGGGTGTTTGCTGATTGGCTTTGCCAAGGAGCGGCCTGAGCGGATAAAGGCTTGCAGACTGGTGCATTGCTCAGTGGCCGCGGGTGCAAGCTTGTGCTGATAGGCGGTTTGGCTCGTGTCCGCGGGTAGCTTGCGGACTGGAGTGTCCGCGGTGTGGGCTATTGCGGACTGGGCTTAGAGCTTGGCTGAGGCCTTGTCAAGCTCTGGTGGCACAGCAGGCGATTTGTTGTGGAGATCGATTGGCGGACTGGGTTTGGAGTCCGGGGTTGGCTGATGTTTTGGACAGAAGTGCGAGGAGCTCGCGGACTGATGGCGGTCTGTGCTAGGGTGTTTTGGCGGACGGGAGTTTGTGTCCGCCATGCTCGCATTGGCCCTTGATGGTTTTGGACTTGGTCACACTTTGTGCCAAGACCATAGTGTCCGCGGTATCCGCCAAGTCCGCTGTGACCGGGCGGACTATTGCTGTCTGCCTTTGGTCGTGGACTTGTGGTGGATTGAGGTGTGAGTCTTGCGGACTGCCTCGGGTTGGTGTGGACTGCCATTAAAGGGGGTTGCTGTCCTGCAGTGGTTGGAGCTTTGCGGGCTGATGCCTTGTCCGCATAGCTTGGGCGGACTGGAGAGGGTTCGTCAATGGTTGCCTTGCTCCTGGCGGTTTCCCTTGGTATCCGGCTAAGTCCATGCGGACTCGGCGGACGGAGGTTTGCTATCACGCGGGCTGGGGTGGTGATGCTATCTCTTGGGCGGTGACCACACTCCTCACCTTGCCTATAAATAGGACCCCCCCTGGCATAACCTAAGTAACTTGAGTGAACAGTAAGTTGGCGTATGCAAGGAGCTGCGGTCTGTGTTTGTCAGTCCGCGCGGATTGTTTCAGGCTGACGGTTTGCTGTGTGCAGGTCGCGCGGGTAGCTTCAAGGAGCCAGGAGTTTGGCTGTGACTTCGGTCAAGTGCTTGGAAGTGTGCGGTCTCTGCGGACTCAGCAGGAGGTTGCTCTGTGGCTTGTCAGTTCTGTTTCAACTTTGCCAGCTTCAATAACCTGTCCTCCGGTTTCAGGCGGGTAGGGGGTGTTCCTCAGTTCAGGTTCAGCAGGAGGCGAATAACGGTGTGTCCGCGCGGCCTCGCGGCTTCGGCGGACTCCGTGTCTATTCGGCGTATTGCAGCTTAGCTTGGGCGATCTCAGCGGACTCGGCGACCTCAGCGACCTCGCGGTCTCGGCGGACTCCGGTGCTGTCCGCCCGGCTTGTTTTTTGGTGCTTTCTATTTTCAGCTGTTATACTAGCGAAATCATGTCTCGCTATGTATGCCTCGCATTGTAAAGAAGTGAATGAATAAAAGACCTGCTTGTGCTTCCATTGTTTGTTGGTTGTTACCTCTATTCCTTGGTTTCCGCTGGTTCAACGTGCGAACTGGGTAGTTCCGAAGATATTAATTTGGCATTTGGGCTATCTTGCTGACCACGTTGAGAAAATTTAACATGGTATCAGAGCGAGGTTTCTGAGGTTCAGCTGCGTGAGCGGAAGTCAGCCAGTGTTGTTACTCAGTGATTGAGTGGTGATCAACCTGTGTTGTTGCTCGGAGCTGCTGAAGGTTGCCAACAGGTGTTGCAATGGAAGGGAGTTTTGCAAGGGGTCTGGGCATTGAACTCTTAACGCCGACTAACTTCAAGAAGTGGAAGTCGTGCATGAAGAGTTATCTTCTTGGCGAGGAGCTGTGGGAAGTCGTCGGTGGTGACGACAGACAGGAAGTCACTGCTGCTTTCGGTACTGCTGAGCAGGTTAGGCTCTGGAGAAGAACAAATGCTAAGGCGGAGTTCATTCTGAAGAGAGCCGTGTCTCCGGAACTGTTTGATCACATCATTGGGTGTGAGTCGGCTGCTGATATTTGGACAACCATTGATGAGTTGTTCAATAGGAAGAATGTGGCGTGGCTTCAGTTCCTGGAGAATGAGTTGGCCAGGGTAACTTAGGGAGACCTTTCCATCTCCAAGTACTTCTTAAAGATGAAGAGCTTGTGTGCTGAGCTGTCGGCACTGGATCCTGATGAGCCTATCTCTGAGGCAAAGATGAAAAGGCACATTATCCGCGGCTTGCGGAAGGAGTATGTGGCCTTTGTTACATCTGTTCAAGGGTGGGCTACTCAGCCGTCGTTGCTGGAGCTGGAGAATTTGCTTGCCTCGCAGGAGAGCTTAACAAGGCAGATGGCTGGAGTGAATCTGAATCAGGAAGGCAGCGAAGCTCTCTTCTCAGGCAAGAAGAAAGGATGGGAAGGGAAGAAGAAGAAGAAGGTGCAGGCCGTTGGTGAGAAGGAGACTTCAACTTCATATCCACCAGAGAGGAGAAATGCTCCTAAGGACTGGAAGAAGAACTTGAAGTGCTACCGGTGTCATCAGCGAGGGCACTTCAAGCGGGACTGCAAGGTCAAACTGCAGCCTGGGCATGCTGCGGGAAAGGAGGAGGCTTGCTCGAGAAGTGAAGAAGCAGAATGGGGCGGAGCTTTTATGACGGGCACTTGTGTCCGGGCCTTGTCTGCTGAGGACTTCAACAGCGAGTGGATCGTGGACTCCGGGTGTGGTCATCACCTCACCGGAGACAAATCAAAGTTCACCTCCATGCAGGCTTACTCAGGTAATGAAGCTATTATCACTGCTGATAATACTGTTTATGCAGTAGAGAAAGAGGGGGTCGTGTCATTGGGTAGTGATCAGGGGCCACTCACATTAAGGAGTGTGTATCACGTGCCGGGCATGAAGAAGAACCTCTTCTCGGTGACCAATGTGGTGGACGCTGGGTATCATGTTCTGTTTGGGCCAACAGACGTGAGGTTCCTTCGCAACGTATCAACGGTAAAGGCTGATGTTGCTCATGTTGGGAGGAGGGTGAAGAACTTATTTGTTCTTTCCACCACTGCTTATGTTGATAAAATGAGAGCCAATGATAGTGCTTCTATCTGGCATGAGAGGCTGGGGCATGTTGGCATGGACAAGCTGAAGGCGATGGCGAGTAGAAGTTTGGTGAGGGGGTTGCCAAAGTTGTCCTCCTTTGGTGATGGGCATGTTTGTGCAGGCTGTCAATACGGTAAGGCACATCGCCTTCCGTTTGATAAATCACAAACAAGGAGCAAGAAGCCACTGGAGTGTATTCATGGCGACCTGATGGGACCAACGGTTACTGCCAGCCTTGGCGGAAGCAGATACATGCTTGTCTTGGTTGATGACTACTCAAGGTATACTTGGGTGTACTTCTTAAAGGAGAAGTCGGAAGCCTTCCATTTATTTGTGGAGTTTAAGGAGTTGGTAGAAGGCCGGCTTGGCTTGCGGATTAAGAAGCTTAGAACTGATAACGGGGGGGAGTTTGTCTCCTCCGAGTTTTCTAACTTCTGCAGGAAGCACGGGATCCAACGGGAGCTTACTTTTGCTCACACTCCACAACAAAATGGGGTAGCGGAGCAGAATGTCTTGTGCTGCTTATGTTATCAACCGGATGCCACTCAGCCCTATCAACATGAAGACTCCTGTTGAGTTGTTGCTGAAGGAGAAGCCGTGTATGGGACACCTTCGGGTGTTCGGTTCAACTTGCTACGTGCATGTCCCGGATGCTTCACGGACAAAGCTGGATGCGAAGGCAAGGAAACTTGTCTTTGTTGGCTATGATGAGCGGAAGAAGGGATGGAAATGCATGGACCCTGTGACGAAGAAGTTCGTGGTGTCAAGAGACGTTGTCTTTGACGAGCTGACGTCATATGGAGGTGGCTCGGTGGAGCTAACCGGAAGTAGCAAGGTTGATGAAGCACCGGTGGAGGCTGCTGAAGGCTTGGAAGAGGAGCTTGTTGTTTCACCAGCAGCTCCTGTTGCTTCGAACTCCGAGGCTGAGCCTTCTGGCTCAGGAAGCAGGGGGAGCACTGCTCAATGCTTGCCCTAGGTAGGAGTGGAGCCCGAAGAAGCAACGGAAGCCGTGTGCAAGGAGCCATGTCTTCGGAGATCGAAGAGGGTGGTTAAGCCACCGGCTCGGTACTGTGATGGGAATGCAGTGAGCTTTGTCTCCTGCTTCTTTGCAGGTCCTCTGGATGAGCGAGAGCCTGCAAACTTCAACGAGGCCACTGGAGTAAAGGAGTGGGATGATGCCATGAAGGAAGAGATTGATGCTCTGAAGAAGAATGAAACCTGGGACCTTGTGCCCAAGGTTGATGGCGTTACTCCGGTTACTTGCAAGTGGGTGTATAAGTTGAAGAAGAAGGCTGATGGGAGCATTGATCGTTTCAAGGCTCGCCTGGTCGCTAGAGGATTCTCACAGCAGTATGGAGAAGACTATGAGGAGACATTTAGTCCAGTTGTGAAGATGACTTCTGTAAGAGTGGTGATCGCCTTGGCTGCTAGCAAGGGATGGAGGTTGTGGCAACTCGATGTGAAGAATGCCTTTCTTTACGGAGAGATTGACAAGGATATCTTCATGGATCAGCCGCTTGGTTTTGTCTCTGAAAAGCATCCGGACTATGTCTGCAAACTTAGGAAGGCTCTCTATGGGTTGAAGCAAGCTGCTAGAGCTTGGTATGGGAAGATTGCAGAGTACTTGCAATTCTGTGGATACCTTGCTTCCAACTCGAATTCAAGCTTGTTCGTCAAGAAGAAGGGGAGCTACGAGTCTTGGTCCTGCTGTATGTGGATGACATGATCATCACAGGGAACTCGGAGGGGGAAGTAGCAAGGCTCAGGGCTGAGCTTGCTATACGCTTCGAGATGAAAGACTTGGGAGAGTTGCATCACTTTCTTGGTCTGGAAGTGGAGAGGAAGGAGTGCGGTTTCTCATTAGCCAGAAAGGGTATGCTGATCGCATTGTGAAGCGGTTCGGCATGGGCGAAGGGAAGAAGTGCTCTACTCCACTAGAATCTGGGCTAAAGCTTCGACGAGATGAGGGAAGGGTTCTTCATGATCCCTTGGTGTTCAGGGCTCTTGTTGGGAGCTTGATTTATCTGACGATTACAAGGCCGGATATCGCTTATGCTGTTGGCCGAGTAAGTCAGTATATGGCTGAACCAAGGCAATCTTATCTAGTGGCGGCGAAGGGAATTCTGAAGTATGTCAAGGCTTCTTCTGACATGGGACTCCTCTATAGAAGGTACGCGGAGGTTGTAACGCCCCAGCTTTTTTATTACGTACGCATGATGGGCGTTACGTTGGCTTTGATTGTAGTTGAGCATGGTTTTTCCCGCGGGCATGCGAGTGCTGTTTTGGTTGCCGAGTTGCACGATTCCCCAGCAAACCGTAGTCCAAATAAGGGACTCGGTGAGGCCTCTTAGGGAATGCCTGCACGTTTTCGCGCCCGGGGAATGTTGCTCAAAAATCAGTTGTTGGTTCAGGAAACAAAAAAGGGTAAAAAGTACTTAAGGCAAAAATGGTCTAGGAAGTCCCAGGAACATTTTTCACAAAAGGGGAAAATGGTCGTTTTTGTGCTAGACACGCCCCCTGTCACGGGCGTGACCCAGGCCGTGACCTGGGCGTGACCTCCTTGACTCGACGATTTTTCTTGCGTCGAGTTAAGCTCGACGAATGGGGTACACGCCCCCTGACACGGGCGTGTCACGGACCGTGTCCCGCTTCGTCGAGTGTCGAGTGTCGATCGTCGAGTATCGAGCGTCGAGATAGAGTGTCGAGTCGTCGAGAGAGGGGACACGGCCTGTGACACGGGCGTGTCACAGGCCGTGTCAGGCTGGGTCGAGTGTCGACACTTTTCTGTCGACGAGGTGTCGAGACACGGGTTACACGCCCTAGGTCACGGGCGTGACCGACCAGTCACGGGCGTGACCGACCCGTCACGGGCGTGACCGACCCGTCACGGGCGTGTACCCCGGCCGTGTACTGTCTGGATAAACATGGAATTGCCGCCTTTCGGCGCCGCTTATGGTACACGCCCTGTGTCACGGGCGTGACACAGGACGTGACCGGCCCGAAAATCGACTTTTTCCAGTTTTTTTGTGCCGTTCATTTCCTTGATCCTGCATCGAACGGTTCAGCTCTGTTCTGGGTAACATAAGTCCGAAACAGAGATTGTCTTTCCCCATTTGCATCTTCTTCTTCTTCATCTTCTTCTTCTTCATTCTCCAAGAGAAAGCAAGGAGCAAGGGAGCAAGCAAGGCAAGGGAAGAAAAAGCAGCCGTCGCGGCATCGCCTCGATTCAGGCAAGCGGTGTCCTCCACCCTTGCCAATCGTCGTACATGATTCAATTCTCTATTTTTTTTCTAGCTCTTCCTTATTAACCTTAGTGTTGCTCTTTCAATTCAATTGCTAACCTTTAATTGTTCTTCTTGAATTTCTCTTTCTCTTTCATTTCCCTATTATGCAATTCCCTAGTGTGTTCTTCTTGATGCAAATGATACACTTAATTTGACTCATATAGCAAATTCCTTATGCTACATGCTAAAATTCCCATGTTTAGATTTGTGCTTCATGGAGTTAACAACTTTCCCTATGCTAAAGTCAAATTACCTATTTCCTTATGTTAATTCTATATGACATTAGTGAAGTCCCTATGTTAAATTCCCTATGCTACATTCCCTATGTTCACTTCCTGATGTATCCATTTGCCTATGCTAACGTAATTCATGTAGTTAATTTGTTCTATACATGTACCCATCTTGAGGTGATTTTTCCTTGATCAAAACAACATATGTGGCCTATGTACTCATGTTAATTAAATCATGTAGTTCTCTTTTGATACAAATCATGTGGCCTATGTTAATAAACATGTATTGCGCACACTCTACGTTGGCAATTGGGAGTCATGTGTGAGGACGATGAAAGGAAACGTGTTACCTTGGGTTATGGGGTGTTTTGCGAGGCGAATTCGTGAAGCATGGCGGGAGCGTTTGTGTGAGAGTTTTGCAAGGGGTGGTGTGGTTTCAGCCTGTGGCCACCGGGTTTTGTTTTTGTGGTTAGAGAGACCACTTTGGCCCCGATTTGGGCTGGTTTTGTTTGGTGTGTTCCACTATAGGGCCGCCACCGATAAGACCCTTGTGAAATTGAACTTAACCGCCGCTTATGCTTCACTTGTCTAGTAGGTTCTTGTTCTATGAATGATGGAATAGGCATGTGTTTTGCCCTTTGGTTTCTGCGGTTTGAGCAGGACTTGAAGAACTAGCACGCACTTGGTGCGGTTGATCCTTTGGCATGACATTGTTTTTCTACATGTACGCACTTGTTTTGTGCACTCTTTTGACTTAAGCATTGCTATGGGGTCGGTAAGCCCCTTCTTGATCCATTATGAAATTTGTACTCTCTTTTGTATAGTTTGGTTGATTGCTGAGGTATTCTTTCTTGAATGCCTCAGGTGCAGTTGTAGCCGGTTGAGCGGCTAGGTTGGTTGGAGGCGTTTCTTGGAAGCTAACCGAGCATTCAAAGCGAGGTAGTTCTTCTTTTGTTGTACAGACATATATATGCCCCAATGGGTTCGTGTCAGCTTGTTGGCGCCCATTTGGTGGATTTTCTTTTATGTAAATATGAACTACTGCTAATGTAACTCCTTTGGATAGAATGTACTTGCTTTTGGGATGGTTTTCTGGTAGGTTGCATTAGGTATTTTGAAGTTACCAAAACTATTATCGTAGCTCATGCATACATGTTTTCATCAATTAAAACGTATTTTCAAATAACGTCGACAAAGAGAATTTCTTATAAGAATATCACTATAGGCTGCATATAGGAGCTCGTTATAACTAAACAAAGTATTTCCGCCGCGCACAACTACAGTTTTACTATGTAAGGCCGAGGGATACGACCATTGAATCCAAACATTTTCCTGCATATAACTGTTGAATTTCAACTTGTAGAGTAAGCGTCAAGAGTTGCCTGAACGTGTGCAGTTATCCCCTGCACGACGTGGCATCATAACCCGTAGTTCCTCTTGCTCTGATACGATATGCTCGTTGAGGAAATGCGGGTTGTGACAGAGGCTGTGTTGTTCGGGTACACGGATGCTGACTATGGCGGTGATTCGGATGATCGAAGGTCTACTTCAGGTTATGTGTTCACTTGCGGTTCAGCTAGCATCTCGTGGTGTAGCAAGAAGCAGGACTCGGTGTCGGTTTCAACCACGGAGGCGGAGTATAAGGCTTCGGCCTTGGCTGCTCGGTAAGCCGTTTGGTTGAGGAGGCTTATAGAGGATGTTCATGAAGAAGTGCAAGGGCCTACTTTACTCCGGGGTGACAATGAGAGTGCTCTCAAACTGGTTAACAATCCAGTGTGTCACGCCAGGACCAAGCATATAGAGATTGAACACCACTTCATCAGGGAGAAGGTGTTGGAGGGGTCTCTGCTGGTCGGGCATGTTCGGAGTGAAGATAATCTTGCTGACATCTTCACGAAGCCACTGTCGAAGGGACCTTTTGAACGCTTGCATAGCTTGCTAGGCTTGGTCACCACTTCCCACTTCAAGTGGGAGTGATGAAATTTGTGAAGTGGAAGTGGGTGACGGGACAGGCCGGGCGGCCTGGGGCGGACAGTTTTGGCGGACTAGGCGGACTGGGCGGACTGAGATGTGCGGCCTGGTGGAAGGTCTAGTGGAAAGCCGGCTGTCTTCTGAGCGGCTTGTTGCATGGAGTCCGCGGACTATGCGGCCTGGTTTCTTCTGCGGATAGGGTGTTTGCTGATTGGCTTTGCCAAGGAGCGGCCTGAGCGGATAAAGGCTTGCGGACTGGTGCATTGCTCAGTGGCCGCGGGTGCAAGCTTGTGCTGATAGGCGGTTTGGCTCGTGTCCGCGGGTAGCTTGCGGACTGGAGTGTCCGCGGTGTGGGCTGTTACGGACTGGGCATAGAGCTTGGCTGAGGCCTTGTCGAGCTCTGGTGGCACAGCAGGCGATTTGCTGTGGAGATCGATTGGCGGACTGGGTTTGGAGTCCGGGGTTGGCTGCTGTTTTGGATAGAAGTGCGAGCAGCTCGCGGACTGATGGCGGTCTGTGCTAGGGTATTTTGGCGGACGGGAGTTTGTGTCCGCCATGCTCGCATTGTCCCTTGATGGTTTTGGACTTGGTCACACTTTGTGCCAAGACCATAGTGTCCGCGGTATCCGCCAAGTCCGCTGTGACCGGGCGGACTGTTGCTGTCTGCCTTTGGTCGTGGACTTGTGGCGGATTGAGGTGTGAGTCTTGTGGACTGCCTCGGGTTGGTGCGGACTGCCATTAAAGGGGTTGCTGTCCTGCAGTGGTTGGAGCTTTGCGGGCTGATGCCTTGTCCGCATAGCTTGGGCGGACTGGAGAGGGTTCGTCAATGGTTGCCTTGCTCCTGGCAGTTTCCCTTGGTATCCGGCTAAGTCCATGCGGACTCGGCGGACGGAGGTTTGCTATCGCGCGGGCTGGGGTGGTGACGCTATCTCTTGGGCGGTGACCACACTCCTCACCTTGCCTATAAATAGGACCCCCCTGGCATAACCTAAGTAACTTGAGTGAATAGTAAGTTGGGGTGTGCAAGGAGCTGCGGTCTGTGTTTGTCAGTCCGCGCGGATTGTTTCAGGCTGACGGTTTGCTGTGTGCAGGTCACGCGGGGTAGCTTCAAGGAGCCAGGAGTTTGGCTGTGACTTCGGTCAAGTGCTTGGAAGTGTGCGGTCTCTGCGGACTCAGCAGGAGGTCGCTCTACGGCTTGTCAGTTCTCTTTCAACTTTGCCAGCTTCAATAACCTGTCCGCCGGTTTCAGGCGGGTAGGGGGTGTTCCTCAGTTCAGGTTCAGCAGGAGGCGAATAACGATGTGTGCGCGCGGCCTCGCGGCTTCGGCGGACTCCGTGTCTATTCGGCGGATTGCAGCTTAGCTTGGGCGATCTCAGCGGACTCGGCGACCTCGGCGACCTCGCGGTCTCGGCGGACTCCGGTGCTGTCCGCCCAGCTTGTTTTTTGGTGCTTTTTGTTTTCAGCTGTTATACTAGCGAAATCATGTCTCGCTATGTATGCCTCGCATTGTAAAGAAGTGAATGAATAAAAGACCTGCTTGTGCTTCCATTGTTTGTTGGTTGTTACCTCTATTCCTTGGTTTCCGCTGGTTCAACGTGCGAACTGGGTAGTTCCGATGATATTAATTTGGCATTTGGGCTATCTTGCTGACCACGTTGAGAAAATTTAACAGCCCACTCGCAAGTAACTGCATGCAACAAAGGCATTTGCAGAGGTTGCAACGTGGATCGACAAAGGCGGTGTCGGGTATTTGACGAAGAATAAGAGTCGCGATGTCCGGTGTCAGGACAGGAATGTGGCTCTTGGAGAGGTGCAGCTCTGGGGGTTTTTGTGGGATCAAAAATGATGAGAGAGAATGAGTGAGGTAGGGGTTTTGATAGAGCGGTCCTTGTTTATCACGATCATAACTGACAGAGCTAAATATTCTGTGTGTGTGTGTGTGTGTGTGTGTGTGTGTGTGTGTGTGTGTGTGTGTGTGTGTGTGTGTGTGTGTGTGTGTGTGTGTGTGTGTGTGTGTGTGTGTGTGTGTGTGTGTGTAAAGATTGAAGCTAACTGTTTATACATAAGGCCCTGACAGAGCTAAATAAAACCACATCCTCTCTCATTGCTTCCGAGTTTTAGGGGCATACGTCTCTATTATCGGGAGACGAGACTGGTGTACTAGCTTGTGCGGGCTTTATAGCAGGTACCCACTCATGCGGTCATTGGGCCTCTCACTACTACGTCTAATAAAAAATATGTATGATGACACGTTAGTCATGAGACTAGCAGATTCACATCTCCTCCCCAATATCCCTATAGCTTATGGGCAAGAGTAAGCCTTTACAATAACAATAGTCAAAGCAATAAAAGTTAGCAGTAATATATGTTGGGTTTTACAATACATCACAATAGTTGTGCGCAGCGGAAATAGGAACAAGAAAACCCAAAAGAAATAAAATTATACCTTTGAGTTATTGAGTCAATACTCAACCAAGGTCCTCCGAAGAAGTTCAACGAATGCTAACAGCCGAGTTCCAAGCTTAGAATAGTGTCCACGCCTCTATGGATATCCACACGAGCACGGAGAACCCTTAGACGCTTGTTATACAAGATCTAGGTTGGAACAAGGAATGCCCTCAACGTCTCCACAGTTTGCTAGAACCGTTAAAGGAGAGGCGGCAATGACGATGACAATGCTTAGGAAACACTTTCTGGCAAAGAAGAAGAATGAGAATGGTCGGATGGTCGGCGATCAGATCAGCTTTCGCGACCTAGGCGAAACTTTTCCGTCGTGAAGAAGAAGAATCGCCTCACTCGATTAGGTCAAAACGTAATCGTATATATTTCGGTTTACTGTGCATATCATATATATACATAGTACCGAACCAGCCGATAGCCGCAGACCACGCTGAACAAGACTTAAAGGAATTAAACAGGAGGAAACAGAATTCGTCAAGTATACACATCTATATTCGACAAATCAAAAACTATTTGTCGAAATAACACTAACATACTCGATGAATCGACACAGAGCAAACTGTCTAAGTATTAAGGCGATATTCGACGAATCAATGATACTCGACAAATCGACGATATTCGACGAATAAGTTTAATTCGCCGAAACTGTCATTGTTATACTCGACGAACCTAAGACATATTCGTTGAGTCTATCATGACGATACTTGACGAATTTCGACTCATTCGCAGAAACCTTAAGCGATACTCGACGATTTTCCTTAGAGTCTTCTGACCACTTACCTGATGACCCATATTCACAAAATAGGTCCCGGAATGAAAATTCTTCACATCCAAAACGGCATATAGGCTTGGTCTTTCACTCATATCATATATGAGTAAGGCCAACACAAATCTTTCCAACTTCTTCAATACTCTTATGTGCGACCCCATAGGCTCGTATTACGTTGGTAGTGAGACTACATGTTTGATCACTTCCAGATCACCATGGTAACACCAATAGTCTCCCCCACTTGATTTTGAAAGTATCAAACAAAAACTTCACAAACAATGAGCGGCATCTAGCAATGCATCATTTCTCCTCAAGCAATATGAGTTTAGAACTCGAAAGTCATTATGATCAATGTATAAGTGTTGTCATGTCCCTTCATCCTTATCCGATAGAACTAGAGGTATAGACCGTGTCACCCTCATAATTGTTTAATCCTAGTTTCCTGATCTAGAATGGACTTTTTGAAATTGGTGAGCCCAATATCACATATTGACTCAACCAAGCATGACTATGCATTTCTCAGTCCTATTCCATCAAGGGCCCATGAATGTAACACATGTCATATAGGAGGACAAATCCCATCTCTGCTCACACACAAACACCCAAATGATTCGTAACGTACCCAATAACCACTTTTATCATCCAACTTTCTCAAAACTAAACTTTGTTAGCTTCAAAGCACACTATTCCTCACTAGATGAGTGTTGTGACTTCAGGTCAAAGAACCACAAACACCATTGCCACTTGAGACATACTTGTGACACGTTCATATAACAATCCACAAAGTATTCTCATGGTGGTTCTATCCAGTACCACTTGTTCACTAACATGTACCTATGTGATGACTTGATATCATAATATTAAGACATGTGAGAACCGGTCATCAGTCAATGCACAAGTTAGTCCTAATGTATCATCATCGCCCTTAGCTTCTAAGATGACATGTCGACCAAGGACCATTTAAGAATGAAGCTTCTAAAACATAGGCTCTCACATTCAAGTCTCCACTTGACTAATATGAAAGCAAACATTCTAAGGGCATTTATTACGTTAAATTAATCTATCACAATAGAAATAAATTCACATAATAAAAGAACTTACCAAAATATAAAATGAAATGTATAATACTTTATTCATCAAATGAATTATTACAACTGACAAACATACAATTCACAAGACTCCTACTAGGATGATCATTAAGGTATCATATACCCATAGATCTAACATGACCACCATGATTTTCTCTGCGCTAGGGGCTTTGTCAGTGGATCAGCAATATTTTCTTCAGTCGGCACTCTGCAAATGTTCACATCTCCTCGATCGACAATCTCATAAATAAGATGGAACTGTCGAAGTATGTGCTTGGAGCGCTGATGAGATCTAGGTTCCAAAGCAAGTGCAATTGCACCGTTGTTGTCATAGTAGAGAACTATGGGATCAATAATGCTAGAAACTACATCTAACTCGCCGATGAATTTCCTAATCCATACAGCCTCCTTCACAGCATTTGCTACAGTCGGCCTCAGTTGTAGAATCGGCAACTATCTCTTGCTTGGAACTCTTCCAGCTAATAGCTCCTTCATTTAGGCAAAATATAAATCCTAACTGAGACTTTGAGTCATCCCTATCAGTTTGGAAGCTAGCATCTGTGTAACCCTTTACAACGAGCTCTTCCTCTCCACCAAATACCAAGAACGTATCCTTAGTCCTTCTCAAGTACTTCAGAATATTCTTGACAGTAATCCAGTGACTATCATCGGGATCATACTGATACCTGCTAGTCATGCTCAAGGCATAAGAGACATCAAGTCTGTAAGACCCTTTTTTTAAACCACCGGGGTCTTATGCCCAGAATCACCATTTTGCGGTGACACCGACACTCGGGAAGGTCCCACTACAAAATGTCGATCATGCCGTCCTTTACGATCCACAAAGAGAAAGAAGCTTATGCACAGTTCAGATAAAACTAAGCCCACAATCACATATAATATGAAATCATGATAAGTCCACAAGATAATAAAAGTACTAAAGTAAAACAGTACAAAGAAATATAAACAGGCTCAAGCCCGGTACATCAATTCTCACTACAAACTCTCGTGAAAGCTAAGTAAACTAATCACTCACAGAGCCAGTAGTCGGTGCTCCTGTGCTAGACTGGCCCACCTCCATGTCTACCGTACTCCGCTGGTGTTGAATCCCCTGTTGCTGCTCCCTATCTCCCATCCGGAGTCCCTGAGATGTTGTGGTCCGAAAACCATTAGTCAAAAGACTAAGTCCTATCATCCCCTACCCCTCCCCCCATGGCTCATAGGCACCGTGCGTGTAGGAGGAAAGGGAAGCTATGAAGGTGGAGAATAAACAAAGCACGTGACGGTGTAACTATTTTAGCAGTTATTTATAATGTATATACAGCTAAGGAAGGAAGGTACAAGCTAGCAGTAAGGTAGAAAGTAAAGAAGTGCAGTAAGTATATGAAAGGTAAACTAAGAAATAAGTAACCTTAACTTATATGAATGTCCATACAAACTTATAAGTTAAAGGGTCTTTTGCAAGGCTCCAATCGTATAAAAAGTCTCATACCGATTTATACGTTGGGGTGTCAGGTTTATATGCAAGTATGAGTGTAGTGTTATGTTATGTAATGATTCATGCAAGTGCAACACACACACACGACTCCATGCTCACAGACCTTTAGTTCCCCCATTTGGGCAGCTAGCTTCACTCCCAGGAACCTCTGTAGTGGCAAACGGAGACAGTGGGTCAGGCCCCCCACTCCTAGGCGGGTATCCACACTACCAGGTCTAGCCCTTACGTACGCCTCTGGAAGGACACAACCTAGAGTCACCATGTACTAATGCTGGCCATATCCACCAGACTTCCTTTGGCTAAGTACAACCACACCCGCCGAGTCAGCATATTGACGTCGGTGTGAATGACCGTCAGGTACCGAAGACCCACCACCTTTTGCTCATGTATCCAAGAACTTTCGAGTCATCGGCTCCTCGAACTAACTCGTCCGTTAAAACTACCATCGAGCCTACCACTCGGATAACCGTACAAACTAACCTCCCGAGTCAACTGGGTGTTTGAACCCCTAGTTATAATAATTGGTCTTTAACATTTATTATTTCTTATGGTTTAGGTTAGCCCAGGACTGCCCCCGACATACCCGGTGAAGGGTTCTCAAAGGGCACTAAGAACTATGATGGTAGATGAAGTTCATCATTCCCTTTCGCAAGGCACTCTATTATTGGTTATTACCTAGATTCTCGATCCCTTTTAAAATTATACTGGATCTAACCCTAGTGTATTTTGACTCTCTCTCCACAGGAAAGACGATCTTTCGTCGGTCCCGAGCACCTCTTAACATTAACCAACCCAACACTCTCATCTTCATAACTCTCAATGATGAACTCAATTTAATTTTACCAAATTAGTATATCATTAACTCAACCCCCTATGTCCATATCCCACATTATCACAATTTCCGCAGTTTCACTAAATGCAGACCAACCTATGCTATATGATGTACATGATAGGAGGTGCTCCAAATTTTCATCCAAAAGCCCTAAAATATTTATTGGTGGCCTATCATGACATATTTAGCCTAAATCCTGAAACTGGAATTTTCCTAAATAATTTGGCATTTAATTAATTTTTCCAAAACATTGGTCCATGGGTGATTTGAACATGAAGTACTAATTTTCTAAGGATCTGTCCATACAAAAAATTTGAACACTATAGGACTGCGAGATATCAGTGAATACCAAATTTCATAGATTTTCATAAAGTGATTATTCTCTAAATAATTAAGCCAAGGTAATTCAACTAATTAGGGGTAATGAAGGAAGTATCATAAATACTAGTCCAAAAATTATACAAAAATTAACAGAGCTTTATTATGATCATAAAACCTTACTCACTAAGTTTCATGCAATTCCAAGGTCAGTAAACTATATAGAAAAATGCCTCAATAAAATTCATCATGATGCACTTTGTGAAGAAACATCCTTATAATCTCAACTAAACAACATGAAATAATTTTCCAAGCTTCTATATGCTCTAAAGTTCTCTGGCTAAGTAACATAATTTTCTAGCAAGCTATAGTATTTATCTTCTATTTATCAAAGTATGGTGCACTAGTTTACTTTACACATGATGTACTAAGAAGAAATGTTCAACTATTCCAAATAATTTACTGGTGCATCTAAATGATATTTGATTAGCTCTTCCAGAGTTTCAAATCATTCTAAGACATTTAAATCATAGTTACATCAATATTATCAAAAAGGGCAAGATGAAGGTTTAGCTACGAGGATGAGCTACTGCTATCTAAACACTCTATCATAAATTCCAGAGGTTAATAGCACTATAACCCCTACCAAAATGTCATAAATATCCAAGGTCATATGACCCATTAAATATTCCCTAAGATGTATAGACCTAAAAACTTACTAAGTGGTTTAAGTGGGGTGCATGTGTACCAATACAACCAAAGGCCTTCCTATGGCAATTCACCACCCTATGATCACATGGACTACACACCAAGTCCATCCAAGGGCATACCACCCCATGCCCTTCACAAATTCTCAAATTTCAACCTTAGGGTTTGAACTCGGTTCCTAGGGAAAATCTACCCAAATATATTTCATACTCCATGTGAGGGAGTTAAATATCCTAACAAATCAGTGGCCCAAGTTTCAACCTCTGTTGATGTGATTTGGCCACCTAAAACCCACAAGGGACACTTTGACCTAATTACCCCTTTTTGGTACAACTTAGGGTTTGCTTATTTTCATACTAAATCATCTCCAAATGGGATGAAAATTTATACCGTGCCTTATAATGACCCCAACGACCACTCACCAAATTTTGGGAGGGTTTGGAGGTAATTAGACCTTTTAAACAATTCATACATGGATTATTAAATTTCTACAAAAACTTTAGGAAATTATTTTCCAAAAATTCTCAATTTTGGATATCTCCTAGGTATAGGTGGGAGCGACCCCCATCCAAAATTTCAAGCCATTTGTATGGTTGTATTGATGGGGGCACTCAAAATAGTCTTTGGTCTAGCCTAGGTATAGTCCTCACCAAAATGGGTGCTCGGGTCAAACCACTTACCCAAATGGGTTGAAACTAATTATAAATTAAAGTAGACCCATAGAGCTACAATTTTCATGTTGGCAACTTTTCTGTAGGGGAACCTAGGTATTTTAATATTTAAATTAAGCATAGCCCAGTAATGGGACAAAAATTAATAAAACATGAATTAATAAATTCAGATCCAGCACAGATCTTAAAGCAGATCCAACACCTCCTGGTCATCTTCCTCCTCCAGCCAAGGCTGGGATTGCCCGAACCTGTAGCCTCTTTCCAAGCTTATTTCCGGACACCCAGCCACCAGCCACCTCCCTGGCCGGCCACCACCGCCACCACCTTCGTTGAGGTGGGGGCTATCGCCGGGCGGAGGCACGGCCGCCGGAGGGTGGTTTCCGGCGAACCCGAAAGATGAAAAATCCATGAAAATTTCGAAAATTCTCTCTCCCAATCGGGCTCAATTGAGCCCGATTTCTCTCCTAAAATATCTAAGGATCTAGCCCATGAAGAGAGGAGTAGAGGAGGACCTTATTGGAGGGCTAGAGGCGGGTCGATCACCGGATTGTCATGGTGGTGGTGGCACCGATCGGGTCTCTGCAACAGTACAGTCAACTTGCCCGGCTCCTTCAGGTAAGGTGTGGAAATGACTCCTATGAGTATAGTGATGCCTTTAAAGTCACTAAATGTGGAAGAGAAAGGGCCAAGCACCAAAGGCCATCAATGGCATTTTCGGCCATTGGTGGATTCACTGTTCTGGCCATGAACAGCCACCAAAATGGCCCTTGACCTTCCCTAGATTGAATGGGGAGTTGAATCAGCCCCCTTAGAGGTGGAGGGAGGGGCTCTTGGTCTCCCTTGTCCATGAATGGTCTTCCTCCCATTTCTCTCTCCTCCATTAAAGGGCAAGTGGAGCTTTTATCTCTCCTAGTCACCTTGGCCGAAATTAAAGGGTAATTCAGTCAAGCTACACCCCATAAACTCATCTAAACGATTATCATGAGGCTAGCCCAAATGAATTTGGGTTTGAGCTTGAGTTAGCCCATTTGGGTTAACTTGACCCAAAGGTGGGTTAGCTCAACCCTAGGCCATATTGGGTGACCTAGCTAACCCTAGGAGGTGATTAGTGACCCATTAACCCCTCCTAAGTCCTAGGGAGAGCATGGTGGGGTGGGTTTGGCACCTTGGGGGTCACTTGACCCTTAGGAAGGGTACTTTGACCAAATTAGGGTTAGGGTTGACTTTGGTCCCCAGCTTAGCCTCTTGGGTTGACCCCAATGGGTCCTTAGTGACCCATTAACCTCACATTAGGGTTTAGGGAGGCATATGTGGGGTTCACTTAGCTAAGGGAAGGTCAATTGACCTAAGTAGGCCAGTTTGACCCCATTATGGTTAGGGTGGACCTAGGTCAACTTGACCACTTTGATTACCCCAATGGGTCCTTAGTGACCCTATGGACCACCCAAGGGGTTAGGTGTTGTGGTGGAGTCATGAAGTCAAGTTGAAGCCCTAAGGTCAAACCCTAAGTCTGGTGGTGAGGCTGTGCTATAGGCAGACCAAGGTGATTTTCACCTTGGCCCTTGTTCACTTGGTCCTTTGAGCTTCTTATGGTTTTGTCATGACCTATTCATGACAAAACCACTTCTAGGGGTCTAGTTGTTTGAGGGATGTTAAAAGGTCGAGTACATATCATTGCATACATGATTGATCTAATTGTCAAAGCATATGGAATCAACTTCATGAGGTCCTTATCCTCACAAGATTTAGGATGCTGGTCTTTAGAGAGACTCACACCATGAGACATGGGTAAGAATCCTTTCTTGGACTCAAGCATGTTAGACCGTTTCAACACCTTCTTAATATATATACTTTGGGTCAAACCCAACAACTTCTTCGATCTATATAGATCGTAATACCAAGTATATAAGTTGCTTCGCCCAAGTCTTTCATAAAAAAGCAGTTCTCATATGCTTATGACATTCTTGTGACATGTTCATATACAAAATACATCAACATTTGATGTTCCTGGAATAGATTTGGGCATTTAGAACACTTCTAAAATTTCCAGATCTACACGCAATGAATTTAGCAACTTCTGAAACAATGATCATCGCATAACCTCCTCTGATACCACTGTTGGGTTTTGTTATATGTCACAACAGTTATGTGCAGCGGAATTAGGAACAAGAAAACCCAAAAGAAATACGGATCTAGTGATGAACACTGATCAAGAAGTAACATTGTTATAAATAAAATTATACCTTTGAGGATTGAGTCAATACTCAACCAAGGTGCTCTAAAGAAGTTCAACGAATGCTAACTATAGGAGTTCCGAGCATAGAATAGTGTCCACGCCTCTACGAATATCTACACGAGCACAGAGAACCCTTAGACTCTTGTTGCATAAGATCTAGGTTGGAATAATGAAAGAACTAGTGCCTAAACACCTAGAGGGGGGTGAATAGGTGCACTTAATCTTTTTAAACTTTGATGGCAGAAACACAGAATTATATGCAATTCTTCACAGCAATACAGCACATACACCACAACAATCACAGAATAAAGCACACACAGAGAACACACAGATTTTATAGTGGTTCCCCAAGGTCTGGGTACATCACTTTACCCCTTTGCCTATCTAGTAGTGTACTAGATTCGGCCAAACTTCTCCACTACTCCTCAGATCCTCAGATCTTACAGCTCAGAACGCCAAATAGGTTCCTACAACTCAGAGTGATCCCACTCCTACAACTCAGGCACACAGCCCTACCACTCAGTCTTCACAAAGACCTACACTCAGCCTTCAACAAGGCCTACACTCAGCCCTCAACAAGGCCTACACTCAGAGAAATGAATCTCCTACACTCAGGCACACAGCGCTACCACTCAGCCTTTATAATTTCAGGCTACAACTCAGATTCCTTAGGATCCTACAAGAAATTAAAATTACAAAGTATATAACCACAACTCAGAATGAGAGAGAAGAGTTGACTGGTTTCTTGATGAGTTCTTGGAAGAACTTTGCTGAGATCAACCTCTCTTGGCTTTCTTCAAAGCTTCTTGAATTAGAACACAGTAGGGTTGAAACTCTATACAGATGATCTTCAATCACTGCTGACTTAAGAATCAGTTCTCAATCGGAAACTTTCTTTACAGCCTGTTCAACAGCTGTCTTCTTAGAAGGAGCTCTCTCTCTCCAATTTCTTAGATCTTCACTTGAAGGTCTTCTTCTGGTTTGTTGTTTCTCACTTTTGTGATTGCTCTATTCTATGTCTTGTCGATCTCTCCTTTGTTGAAGGAGTAACCTTATATAGGCTTTCTTCATGGTGACGGCTGATCCGTTTCTAACAACTTCCTGACAGCTCTGACAGTTGCAGTAGACCGGCGGAATGGCAGCTGTCAAGTCAATCCAGTCACTTCTTGAATTTCTGTAACTGTCTGAAAGTGTCGAGACAGTTAGTCTTTAAGTGTCGACACTGATAGACTAAGTGTTGACACAAGTAGACTAAGTGTCGACACTAGCCTTCATGGTGTCGACACAACTCCTTTTGTTGTAGAATCTGCTTCTCGACACTACTTCTTCTGAATGTGTCGACACTGATTCTATGTGTCGACACAAGCCTTCTTGTGTTGAACTTTGTTGAGTGTCGACACATCTCCTTTGTGTCGACACATGCTTCATGTCTTGAAAATTTGCTGAGTGTCGACACAGCTCCTAGTGTCGACACTTGTACTTGAACTTTTGTTGAAGTTTGCTGAGTGTCGACACATCTCCTTTGTGTCGACACATTTTTCATGTGTTGAGACTTTTGCTGAGTATCGACACAGCCTCCTAGTGTCGACACTTGTACTTGAACTTTGTTGATGTTTGCTGAGTGTCGACACAGCCTCCTAGTGTCGACACTTTTGATGCGACAAAGTTCCTCTGGGTGTCGACACTGATTCTTTAGACATTTCTTCATTGAGTGTCGACACTTCATGTATGTGTCGACACTTTTCTTCTGGTGTCGACTCTGCATTCCTGGTGTCGACACAACTACTCCAAGTGTCAACACAACTTCTCTGGGTGTCGACACAAGCCTTCTTAAGTGTCGACACTTTCTTCTGGATGTCGACACATGGACTTAGAAACTTTTAGCTTTCCTTGCAATTTCTTAACCTGCACACATCAACTCAAAAACACATCTAATACACCATGATGTATATCATTGAGTAGGGTGAGGCTTCTTCAAATCTGGTACATTTAATTCAATGTACCCAACAATCCCCCCTATTTGGAGAAGTCATAACCCTTAGTCAATGATATACACCATACATAACAAATTCACAGTATGATGTAAAACAATATTAAATGACAGGGTAAGTACAAAACATGTATACACAAATATCTCAGAACAGTAATGTAATAGATTTAACACATATCACATTGTTCTAAAAACTTCAACATTCTCATTATTCAAAAGTTTACAGAAAGTTGAATGCAACTGATTACACATAGTAAACTTAAGAAAAATTTCTATCCTAAGGTAGCTCAGGATCCTTGATAACTATGCCCTTTTCCAGTTTGTATCTTTGCTTGAACTGGGGCTTTATTGTCATCAGCAGCAGCAGGCTTCTTCCCTTTAAGATCTTTATTTTTCTGCTCTTCAGCCTTGATCTTCTGCCTTTCAAAATAATGATAAGGCTTTGGGAAGTACTTGCTAGGCTCATGTGCAGTAGGAGATAGCTTTCTCATCTTAGCCTTTCTTCTATATTGAACAATAGCCTCTTGCCTGTTCTCATGTTTCCTCCACTCTTGTTCAGAGTACCATTTGCCTCTATCCAGAATATTATCTTTAGCAGCTTTCCATGCAGTCAAAATGATATTCCTGGAAGTGGGGCTTCATTGTTCAAAATCAGGCCTTAACTCAGCTTGCTCTCTGAATCTTTTCTTAGACAATTGAGTCACTTGTTCCTTTAATAAGGCCTCTTGTTCTTTCAGAATTGCCTTTGGCACAGGCTGAACCACTTTCTCAATGATGACATTCTGATTTTCCTCAGGATGACTATACATTGACTGTATATCTTGATGTATCATATCAAAGTCTGGTGAGGGGTATTATTACTTGAGCCACTTCAGCTTGCTCCCCTCCAAGATATGCAGGATTAATTCCAGACTCAGCAACATTCTCATCATCACAAAAAGGTGGATATCCCAGGGTGGCTCTGATGGAATTTGAAATCCATTTTGCATGATCAGAGCCTGCCTTGACTAATACCCTCTCCCCCTTTATGACTTCTCTCTCAATGTGATCCCTCAGATCATCTTTCTGAAACCTTATCTGTGCATTCAGATAATTTACTCCATCTTTATAGAAGGTTTTAACCTTTGGAGCTTGTCAGTGATTGCCTTCTGAGAGTCTTTTATAGCATTTTAACAGCAGTTAGGCTCTCTTGCAATTCTTTGTCAAATTCAGCCTTGGCAGTAGCACTTGTTGTAGTCTGACCAGTAGTCATATTCTTCATTTTAGTTACTATTGCATTATGTGAAGCAGTTAAATTATCATTCATTCTTATCTAGTTCTCCAGGACATAGCCTTGCTTCACTTCTAGCTCATCAAGTTGTGTCTTTATTTTCTCTTGATGTGTAGCTAGATAGACTACTGCATTCCCTCTCTTATGGAAGCAGTCAGTCATTTCTTTCTTGTTCAGGTTTACTTCAAATCTGATAGACTTGATGTCTTGGGCCAGATCAAACTGCAGAGATTTATTCCCTTCATCCACATACTTTTCCAGAGCTTGTCTTTGCTCATCTAGCTTGATTTGTAAAGCCACCATCAATGAACTGTAATCAGTAGATGGGGCAGGTGTGGTGCAATTGTTTGTAAAGCCTTTTTGTAAGTCTGGCTTCTTCTTTTGAAGACCTGAAACTTTCTCTTCTTGGCCTAACATCCTCTTCATCTTCTGATGCAGAAGTACTAGTTATATCCACTCTGTCTTTAGGACTAGGATGTGAATCCTTTTCAGTCCTTGGTAGTTCATCAGCATCCTTTGGCTTTTCAGTCTCTTTGCTTGCAGTTTCTTCTAGAATCTCCACTTGCTCCCCCTCAATATGGATCTCCTCCCCCTCAGCAGTAGCTTTCTCTTTCTCAAAATCAGTGTGTAGAAGATCAGGAAACAGCTCCTCTAAGGTAAATTCCGTTGAGGAAGGCTGGAGAATCTCTTATCTCATCAACCACTTTATCAGCCACAGATGTGTCCTCCATGACAACATCTTGAGGTTGAGGTTGTATCTGTGTTTGCTGATGAATATCAAGTAACAAATCATTCAAAACTCATCCTCAAAAGAGAAATCTAATTGACTAATTTCAGTGATTACCTCCAGATGGTTTGAGTAGCCCTTTCACTATCTAGTGGAGTTGGCTCTTCCACAAGTAGAGGCTCCCCCCTGGATTGAATCCAGGTGAATTGGGCTTGCTGGTGGTAGCTCCCCCTGCCTCTGTGCATCCTCATGTCTAGCTGGAGATTGTCCAGCATTTCTAGTTTCATCCTCATCAGGAGTAAAAACTACTTGCTCTTCAGAGCTGCTGGAAGATTCTTGAGCCACTGTGGCTGTCTTTTTCTTCCTCTTCTGTGTGTGTATTTTACAGGAGTTGGCAGTTCTTTGGTCAGTACTCTATCACACCTAGAGAAGATTCTCATATCCATCTTTCTCATGTGGTTAATCTTTGAACCTGCAGCTTGTTTCATCACTTCTGGTATGCTCCCAGATAGGTAAAGACTTAGAATTCTACCCAGATTGGGCTTCTTCATACTTTCTTTTATCTTCTCAAACACAACTGTAGACCAATCAGTATTTAGTTTGAAGATAATTCTTGTCATCAGATTGAACATATAAGCTGAAATCCTGTCATGTCCTCCAGGCTTGCTCAGGATGACTTTGCCAACTATCTCAGATAAGAATTTCCCTTGAATGTTCATTCCTTTTCTATTGAAAACAGATCCAATTTTCAGATTGGAATCTAGTCTACACCATCTCAATGCTTCTCTAGTCTTAGAAGCAGAAACATCTTCTTCTTCCTTAGTTCTTGGTAGTCGAAGTACCTTTCTTAGACTTTTAGGAGAGACCTTCACCTTTTCCCCGTGAACTCTAGACTTAATCTTGAGTCCTGATTCATCTAGTTTTGCTGCATTCAGAAACTCTAGGACCTCCTTCTTCCAAATCTTGATCGGTTCTGAAACAAGAAATTCTAACCCAGTCTCTTCTATTAGGGTTATCACGCCTTTGATCTCGGGTTCCGCGTCATCAAATGCGTGTCGCACGAGTTCATATCCTTCATTAACATTCTCTTCTAGCTTGGGCTCCATTAGGGTTTGAAGAAATTTGAATTTAGAGAAGAGAGATGTCGACACACAAGTTTGGTCTCGAAACTTTGGTGAGCGTGTCGACCAACAATGGCGAGAACCTATTTATACCTTTCTAGAATCGAAGATGAAAGGGCGCGTCAAAATACTTAAATTATGTCGACACTGTTGAAAAGTGTCGACACTTACTTATAATGTCTCGACAACTATATGTCGACACAAGTATACTCGACAGAATATATGTGTCGACACTTATTTATGTGTCGATACCACTTAGCTCGACACTTAGTCGAGACTTTACTAGACTAATTCTGAGTAAAGCTTAAGTGTCTACACCACCTTGGATGTGTCGACACCTACACTACATGTGTTGACACTACTTCTCTGAAGTGTCGACACTGACTTCCTAGAAGTGTCGACGCCATTTTTCTGAAATGTCGACACCACTTCTATGTGTCGACACAGACAACTCTGTGTGTCGACATCATTTTACTTAGCCAATTTAGAAAACTTATTCTAAGTTTATCATCCCTAATTCAATTTTAAATTTATTGAATTTAGTTTCATCTAAGGGCTTAGTATACATGTCAGCTAGCTAATTATCTGCATTAATATATTCTAGTGAAATATCTCCTTTTTCCACATGTTCTCTTAGAAAATGATATTTTATTTCTATGTGCTTAGTCCTACTATGGGAGACAGGATTGTTTGCAATAGAAATAGCACTAGTAGAATCACAAAATAAAGGTGTTCTACTAACTTGAATACCATAGTCTTCTAACTGATGTTGAATCCATAGAAGTTGAGCACAGCAACTTCCTGCAGCAACATACTCTGATTCTGCTATGGAGATAGCCACACTTGTTTGTTTCTTGCTACTCCATGATATCAGCCTTCCACCTAGGAATTGACAGGTACCTGTTGTACTTTTCCTATCTTCCTTGCAGCCTGCAAAATCTGGATCTGAATAACCTGTCAGTTCAAACTCTCCATTCCTAGGGTACCAAAGGCCTAGATAAGGAGTGCCCTTAAGATATCTCAGAATTTTTTTGACTGCTGTCAAATGAGATTCTTTAGGGCAAGCTTGCTACCTAGCACAGACACATGTAGCATACATGATATCTGGTCTACTTGCAGTCAAATATAGTAGGGAGCCAACTATCTCTCTATACAAAGTTTCATCTACAGGTTTCCCTGCATCATCTTTGCATAAAGACATTGTTGACCCCATAGGAGTTTCATGGTAGTGGATGATTCCATACCATACTTCCTTATCAATTATATGGTGAACTTAGACTGGAATATGGATAAACCATCCTCAGTCTGTCTAACTTGGAGACCCAAGAAGAACTTAAGTTCCCCCATACTGCTCATTTCAAATTGTTCTTGCATTAGTTTTGCAAACTTTCTGCAAAGACTACTTTCTGTAGACCCAAATATGATGTCATCTACATATAATTGGACTAAGATGATCTTGCCTCTGGATTCCCTAAGGAATAGAGACTTGTCTATTTTCCCCCTTGTGAATTTATTCTCAATGAGGAAACTAGACAGGGTTTCATACCAAGCCCTAGGGGCTTGTTTTAACCCATACAAAGCCTTCCTAAGTCTATAAACATGATTAGGTTTGATAGAATCAACAAAACCTGATGGTTGTTCCACATAGACTCTTCCTTTAGATTTCCATTCAGAAAAGCTGACTTAACATCCATTTGGTATACCTTGAACCCTTGATAGGTTGCATAGGCAAGAAGCATCCTTATGGCCTCCAGTCTGGCTACTGGAGCAAAGGTTTGATCAAAGTCAATACCTTCTTCCTGCCTATATCCCTTAGCAACCAGTCTAGCTTTGTTCTTCACAATAACTCCATGTTCATCCATCTTGTTCCTAAAGATCCACTTAGTTCCTATTATGTTGTGGCCCTTTGGTTTTGGAACAAGCTCCCATACCTTGCATCTCTTGAACTAGTTCAGCTCCTCTTGCATTGCCTCAATCCAATGAGGGTCTAGGATTGCTTCTTCAAATTTCTTTGGCTCTACTTGGGATAGAAAACTGGAGTAGAGAACTGAACTTAGATTTCTGCTCCTTGTTTGTACCCCTTGACTGAGGTCTCCAATAATCTGATTGGCTGGATGATCTTTCAAATGCCTATTTGCTGGAGGCAGCCTATCTCCAGGTTATACACCTTCAGCTTCTTCATCCAGCTGCTCCTCTTGGTCTTCTTCAGCAACAGGAGTATCTTGTACTCCCCTTGGACAGCAGCCACCTTCTTCTACTTGCTGACTTGCAGTAGGACATTCTTCTATAGTGAGCTTGTCCATCTTCTCAGTCACACCTGTGGAGTTGCAAATACTTCTAGACAATTCATTGTTAATGAGTCTGGCTTCATCAAAAACTACATGAACAGACTCTTCTACAACTTGTGTAGTCAAGTTGTAGACCCTATAATCCTTACTGTTGTTGTTATACCCAACAAAGATCCCCTCTTGGGATTTGGCAGCAAACTTCGTTAAGTAAGACTTACCATTGTTAAGTATATAACATTTACAACCAAAGATCCTGAAATAGGATAGATTTGGTTTTCTGCCTTTCACAATCTCATAGGGGGTCTTATTATGGCTCTTGGTGATAGTAACCCTATTAATTATATGACATGTAGTGTTTACTGCCTCAGCCCAGAAATATTCAGGGAGAGATGTGTCACTTAATAGGGTTCTACCAGCCTCTATCAAGGTTCTATTTTTCCTTTCAGCAATACCATTTTGCTGAGGTGTTCTTGGTGAAGAAAATTCCTGAAAAATTCCAAATTCTTCACACAGTTTTGTCATACTGTCAGACTGAAATTCAGTACCATGGTCACTTCTGATTTTGATCACTGTACTGTCCAATTCATTCTGAATTTGTTTAACAAAGCTGTATAAGATACTTGGAGTTTCATATTTCTGTCTAAGGAAGAACACCCAGGAAAACTTTGAGTAGTCATCTACAACCACAAATGTGTAGACCTTCCTACCTAGGCTGTGAACTGGCATAGGACCAAAGAGATCCATATGCAAGAGGTATAAGCACCTCACAGCATCTTTGTTCTCAATGCTATTAAAGGTGGATCTAGTCTGCTTGCCCTTTTGACAAGCTGAGCATATCTCATCCTTAATACACTTAACCTGAGGATCATTCCTCACTAACTCTTTGCTAAAGAGTTGGCCAATTGTCTTGTAGTTAAGATGAGCCAGCCTCTTGTGCCATTTAACACAATGTGAGACTCTTTCATCAGCTACAAGACACACAGGAGAAACATTGTTCTCACACATAATGTCTAGACAATAGACATTTTTCTTCCTATAACCTGTCAGAATGATCTTTTGATCATTTGACCTCCTGATATGACAACCATCTTTGACAAATGAGATGTCATATCCTAAATCACTCAGCTGACTTATACTAATGAGGTTGTGTTTCAAACCTTTAACATAAGCCACTTGAGTAATTGTAATAAGGTTGCTAGAAATATTACTAAAGCCTTTGATGATTCCTTTTTTAGAACCACCAAAGGTGACTTTAGGACCATCCTTGATTGGTGTATAGTCCTTCAGTAATCCCCTAGTTCCAGTCATGTGCCTGGAACATCCACTGTCCAAGTACCATATTGGGGCATGACCACTTGGACTCACCTGCAAAACAGATTACTTTACCTTAGAACCCAAATAATTCTTGGGTCCTTGGTGCAAGTTAGTCTTACTCTTGAGAAAACTACCTGTAGATTTTCTAGCAGGCAGTTTGCTACCCATCATGGCATTAGAATTATGCCAACAGTCTATGGCAAAGTGGACTATCTTGCCACAGCACCAGCACTCAAATCTGTTGTACCTTTGTTTAGGTACAACCTGGCTGTTTTATCAACAGCAGGCTTCTTGTTGAGTACTGGGGCTTTGCCCTTAGACTTGGACTATACAGTCCTGGCAGGTTTAGTAAACCCCAATCCAGTTTTACCCTTTTGAGGAATGAACTCATCTATCAAAGGTAGAATAGACTTTGGTTTAGAAAACCTTGCAACAATATCTCTCTCTTTCTGAAGACTAATCTCTAGATTTCTGATTTGATCATTTTTAAATGTTATAGTCCCCATCTGAATAACAGTAATGTGCTTCAGTCTGGCTATTTCATTTAATTTCTGATCAAGCAACTTGTCAAAATCTATTGCAGCAACTTTAAGACTGGCAATCTCCTTAGCCTGACTCTTGGCCAAGGATTTGCTTTTCTTCAAAGCTTGCAACACTACTCTATATCCATCAATCAACTGATGAATATCTCCTTCAGATTCAAATCCACTATCATCACTTGATGCTGATGTATCTGAATCTGACTCAGTACTAGAAATTGAACTAACAGAACAATTTTGTACCTGACTTGGTCCAGGCTGATCCTGGATTTTGTCTCCTTCTGATGAGGTCATCAGTCCCTGGCACTGATTGTCCTCATGTTAATATATTTAGTTCATTAATTGTATGAACTCATCTTCTTTTTCTTCAGCAAACAGTCCAATATAAGCTTCAGCTTCTGAATCTGATTCTGAAGATGACATATCAGACAGACTTTTGTCCTTCTTAGCAACAAAGAACCTTTCCTTTTTGACCTTGATTTAAGTCTTCTTCTTATCAGTTGACTCTTTCCTTTTCTCTGGACAGTCAGCAACAACATGTCCCTATCTGTTACAACAATAGCAAACTATCTTTGAGGATGTAGTTTTACTTTGCCTGGACTTTCTTCTTTCATTCTTTGATGACTTCTATAATGTGGATGGCTTAGACCTCCACTGTTTCTTCTTAAGAAACTTCTGAAAATGTCTAGTGAAAGCTGCAAAATCTTCATCACTCTCACTGCTTTCAGAATTCTTGCTTTTTGACTCATCTGTCTCAGTCTCAGCAACTTTTGGTGGTGGAGATGGAGACTTACTTTTATATTTCCTAGTGGCTTCTGTCTTGAGAGCCACAGCACTTTCTTTGTGCTCAACTCTGGTAGTCTTCTCTTCCTCCTTTCTTACAATTAACTGCATCTCATATGATAACAGTTTTCCAAACAATGTTGGAGGAGGAATGTCTGCTAATTTGGCCATTTCTCTTATGGCACCAATCTTGGTGTCCCAGTCCTTTGTCAAGGTGTAACGCCCTGAAACTCAAAGGAGCAAAGGGGGACGTTTTGGGCCAGTTTGGGTTCTGGCAGCAGGCACACGGCCTGGGACACGGGCGTGTCCCAGGGCATGTCAAGCGTGTGTCGACACTTAGCCGCGAAGTCGTCGAGTTTTACTCGACGATTCGTCAAGAATGGGCACACGGCCTGCGACACGGGCGTGTCGCAGGGCGTGTCGACCCGTGTCGACGATCGTCCCGGGGAGTCGTCGAGATTCACTCGACGATTATCGAGACAAGGCACACGGCGTAGGACACGGGCGTGTCCGAGGCCGTGTCATCGAGTCGTCGATCTTCACTCGACGAAGTGTCCCGTGTACACGGCCTGGGGTCCAGGCGTGTCAAGGTGACACGGGTAAGGACACGGGCGTGTCCTAGAACCCGTGCAGTGCTCGGGTTGAAAATGGGGAAAAATCATGGGGTACACGGCCGGTCACACGGCCGTGTCAGGTGGAACACGGGCGTGTCAGCTCGAACACGGGCGTGTCTGATACCCGTGTGAGGTTCCAGGTGATTCGATTTTGACGGCGAATGCGGCACACGGCCCTTGGACACGGGCGTGTGCCAGGCCGTGTTCGGTCCAGATTGGGCATTTCAGCCCCGAATCAAAGCCGTTCGTTTCCTTGTTTTGAGATCCAACGGTTGGGGGATGTTCCTGAAGGGATATACCCGTGGGTTGACTTAGAAATCCATCACTTTTCATACCTTATTCTCTTTCTAAGTCCTTGGAGAGAGAGGAGAGCTAAGGTAAGAAGAAGGAGCTAGATCCGCCATTGGAGGAGCTTCGGAGCTCCGAATCGCAAGCCGACTCCGGATCCACGGAGGCTACGCTAGTGCGGTGATTTCTATCCGATTACTTTTCGATGGCGCCAAAGAGGAACTCAAGGGTAACGATCCTCATCTTGAGCGTGAATAGCTCTCTTTCTTAGTATAGGAAGCCCGCTCTCGCGAGTTTGCGGAGAGTTGGAGGCGTTCCTTCGGGTAGATATGTAAAGTCCCCGTTGTGTAGCGTCCGTATGCGAGAACGGACATAGGCATGATGTGTGAAGCCTACCCGGACATGTTAGTCTGGATCGGTGATGTTGCATTGCATAAGGCCGGAGAAGACTCCGCGCTATTGGTTGTTTTTCGGGTTTTCTACGCGGTAGATTGCAGCAGGGAGCCTTGGGGACTAACCCAAAGGTGCACCCGAAAAACTGGGTGGATACGAGATCTTGCCAACTTGGTGGCCTGAGAGCCAACTTGAACATAACCGGGTTATGTGACTTGTGATAGAATGGGACTCGGCGGAAGTTTGACCCGCGCAAATGGCTTAAATTGTCATTGCGATGTGAGCACGGGTTAGATGGAACCGTACCCGCTTTATGTCGTTCGGTTAAAGAGACCTAAGGTTACGTGGCACTTGTCGTTGGCATAGATGTGAGTCTTCGGCGGTCAATGGCTTAAACTTGTCGTGACCCAGGCCAGGAAGACAAATTGCTCATATGTGTGGCCGTCTAAGTGGCGGTGGTGAGTCCGGAATGTTAATGGCTTTAATTGACGTGACATCGACCGATTCACCGAGAATGTGCCCTGAGTGCACGGGACGTGTGGCCGTACGAGCTAACGTCTGTGATGAGAATGGCTATGGTTATATTTATGGCTCGCTTATGCTAATGAAATGCAGGGAAGGAGCATCGCCGCCCCGAGTTGGGGGCGGGATCGTTATAATTTGGTCAGCATTGCTGACCGTTGCCTTGTTTTGCCACCGTGCGGTGGTTTGTTGCTTGCAGGTGCAGCTGGACCAAGCGGTCAATAGCGGGCTAAAGCCCTTTTTGCGAAGCTGGCCCTCGAAGGCCCAAGTAGAAGTGTTTACTGCTTTATTCATGTATGACCGGCCTGCGTGTCGTGGTTTGTAAATCATGTAATATTCAAGTGAAACATTTTGTATGGCCTTAAGGCTTGTTTTGAGTATTTTGTAATAACATTCCTATTTTCGTACTAGTGGACATTCGTGCTCTAATGCTGGGTTCTTTGTTTACAACTTTATAAACTGCTTCCGCTAGAATGCTCTGTGTAGGACGTTGAGATTGGTTGGATGGTTTCCATAAGTAACCACCCGGTCTGTCTGTGGTATATGGCGTCGGGCCCCGGCCGGACCTACTGCTATATGCTATGCGACGGATAGGGGGTGTTACAATTTGGTATCAGACTACTAGTTTTGGTTGGGCTTAAACTGAATTCGTGGGCGAATTCTTTTTAAGGGGTGGTGAGCACATTGTGTGCGTCATCGTAATAACAGTAAAAAGAACCCATGAATGTCCACTTAGGAATGAAAATACTCGTGTTTGAGGAACCTGCGTGTTCCTATAATTGCTGTTTGCAATACTATTTGGTCGCTTAACGGTATTTTGTACCACTATAGGTGACCAGAAGTGGTGTTGGGCCGTCAGAACGGCCGAGTTTCTGAGGCTAGTAGTGCACCGGATGTTGCTCCCGCAACACCTCTGTCGGCAGAGAATATACGATTGGTGGCTGAAGCGGTGTTGGCCGTGATAAATGCGCAGCCTGGAAGGCAAGCGCAGCAGCCCGCTCCCGTGATGGAGCAAGAACCTCTGCAAGAGGCTGAGCCGAGGAGGGTGGAGCAAGTGGTTGTAGAACCGGTGGTGCCAAGGAGGGCAACTGAGAGGCAGCTAAAGCATGTAATGAGCTTTAACCCTCCGCTATTCTCGGGGTTGGGAACCCCATCTCAGGCTGAAGACTGGCTCTACAGGGTGAAGAGAGTCATGATAGCGACGGAGACGGAGGAGTGGCTAAATGACCACCATCGCTACGTTCCTTTTGGACGGTGAAGCGAGGATGTGGTGGGAAGGATTGGAGCTGCATCATTTGAGAGGTAGACAACTGATAGACGTTCCGATGGAAGAGTTCTCGGGATTGTTCTTAGCAAGATACCTCCCTTCGACGCAGAAGATAGTGTTGGAGAATGAGTTCCTGAAGTTGGTTCAGGGTGAGAGGAGCGTGGATGAATATCTCCACGAGTTTACTCGGTTGAGTCGATATGCTAGCTCCACCATCATGGATGAGGAGCGCAAGACTAATCGCTTCTACGAAGGGTTGAGAGATGAGTTGAGATTACTACTCTCGGGGCCAATGACGCAGGGTTTCTTAACCTTGGTCAATACTGCCCGGTCCTTGGAGAAGGACATGAAGAACGTGCAAGCGAAGAAAGGCTTGGGTGATAGAAAATCTGAGTTTAAAGTGCCGACTACTTCAAAGTCCGGCTATCGGAGGGCTTTCAAGAAGCATAGGACTTCGGGTCCAGCTCCTTCTGGTGCTTCTGGGGCGACTACGAGTCGGACCCCGGGCGCGTGTTTTACATGTGGAAAGACGGGGCATTTCGCCCGTGACTGTTGGAGCGGACGTCCTAAGTCCGAGAGGAAGCCGGGAGCTACCTATGAAGAGAAGGGAAAGGCGGTGGAGTCGACCGCATCCCATTATGCTCCGGCCCAACCAAGGGTCTACAATCTTGGCCAACAGGAGGCCATTAAACAAGCTGATGTGGTGACAGGTACGGTTTAATTTATAGCAAGTCAATTTATTTAAATACTTGTTATGCACATGTTACCTTACCACTGCTTGTTTAGGATTTGTATTGATTTGTGAAAATCCGGCACGAGCACTCTTCGATACGGGAGCCTCACACTCCTTCTTGTCCGAAGGATTTATATCACGCATCGGAGTCCCTTCTTCGATGGCGAAGGATAAGTTGGATGTTTTGTTGCCCAACGGGTGTTCAATGCGAGCGGATAGGATCTGCGATGTTAAGGTTCGTATTGGGGAGCAGGAGTTCGACCTGCGAGCGTCTTTACTTCCGTTAGTGGAGTTCGACGTCATATGTTGGCATGGACTGGCTCTCGGAGCAGCAGGCCCATATAGATTGCGGTAGCAAGGAAGTTAAGCTGGGAGCAAGTCGTGAGACGACTTTTACGGGCTTAAAGGGGTCGAGCAAGACGTTGATGTCTGCTCTTCAGGTGGTGAAGGCGGTTCGTGCTGGTGCAGAACTGTTCTTTACACTAGTGGAGGTTGCAAAGCCGAAGCCCGCGTTGGATTGTATTTCAGTGGTATCGGAATACCCTGATGTGTTCCCCGCAGATCTTCCTGGAGCCCCGCCTCAGCGGGAGATAGATTTTACGATCGAGCTAGTGCCAGGTGCAAAGCCTGTGTCACGATCTCCGTATCGGCTAGCGCCTAAGGAAATGGCGGAGCTGAAAGTTCAACTGCAAGAGTTGTTGGAGCAAGGGTATGTGCGCCCGAGTTCTTCGCCTTGGAGCGCACCGGTCCTCTTTGTTAAGAAGAAGGACGGAAGCTTGAGGCTATGTATTGATTATCGGGAGCTAAACAAGCTAACTGAGAAGAACAAGTACTGATCCCCCGGATTGATGATCTCTTTGATCAGTTAGTCGGGTCGACGGTGTACTCGAAGTTGGATCTCAAGGCTGGGTACTATCAGCTGCGAATAAGGGAGAGTGATATCCCGAAGACAGCGTTTAGTACGAGATACGGGCATTATGAGTTTACGGTCATGCCGTTTGGGCTGACTAATGCGCCGTCAGTATTCATGGATTTGATGAACAGGACGTTCAGGGAGTACTTGGACCATTTCGTGATCGTCTTCATCGACGATATTTTGGTGTACTCGCAAAGTGAGGAAGATCACTTCAAGCATCTTCATTTGGTGTTGGAGACGCTAAGGAGAAATCAGTTGTATGCCAAGTTCTCGAAGTGCGAGTTTTGGCTATCCTCAGTAGGCGTTCCTCGGTCATATAGTGAGTGGAGAGGGTATTGTTGTGGATCCGGCGAAGATTGTTGCGATACGGGAGTGGCCTGAGCTTGCTACGGTAGCAGAAGTCCGGAGCTTTTTGGGGCTTGCCGGCTATTATAGGCGCTTCGTAGAGAACTTCTCGCGGTTAGCGTTACCTCTCACTACTTTGACGAGGAAGGAGCATAAGTTCGTTTGGACGCCGGAGTGCGCGCGAGCTTTTGAGGAATTTAAATGTCGGTTGACCACGGCGCCTGTGCTGAGTTCGCCATGTGGGAACGAAGGCTATGAGATATATAGCGATGCTTCGGGCAGCGGTTTGGGTTGCGTGCTACTGGTAGCACGGAAGCGTGATAGCTTATGGCTCGAGACAGCTAAAAGTGCATGAGAGGAATTATCCGGTCCATGACTTGGAGTTAGCGGCCGTGATTTTTGCCTTGAAGCTGTGGAGACACTATTTGTACGGTGTGAAGATTGATATCTACACCGATCACAAGAGCCCAAAGTATCTTATTGATCAGAAAGATCTGAATATGCGGCAGCGTAGATGGATGGAGTTCTTGGGGGACTATACATTCAAGATCCACTACGTGCCTGGCAAAGGGAATGCGGTTGCGGACGCGTTGAGTCGCCGAGCCCCAGCTCAAGCCAATTGGCTATCGGTGCATGATGAGCGGTTGGTGCGGGAGTTGGAGGCGTTGGAGATTGTTTGTGTGGACAGAAAAGCAAGTGCTGAAGCAGTTCTGAATTGGACTGAAGTCCAATATGACCTGGCTGATCGTATTCGGCAGGCTTTGGATATGGATGCTCATATGAAGCAGTTCATGGTAGAGGCTCTGGATGGGTCAAATTCCCAATTCGTCGTGGAGGACGGATTGCTTTGGAAAGACGGTCGTTTGTGCGTCCCAAGTGTGGGCAATTTACGGGTGGAGTTGTTGTACGAGGCGCACCATACCAAGTACTCGATTCACCCGGGGAGCACGAAGATGTACCGCGACGTAAAGAAACTGTTTTGGTGGCCGGGTTTGAAAAAGGATGTGGCGCTATATGTAGCGAAGTGCCAAACCTGCGCCTTGGTAAAGGCGGAGTGCCAAAAGCCGGGAGGATTTCTTAAGTCCTTGCCTATTCCGGAGTGGAAATTTGACGACATCTCTATGGACTTTGTGCACGGTTTGCCAAGGTCGCAAAAGGGAACGACGCCATTTGGGTGGTTGTTGATCGATTAACGAAGGTGTCGCATTTTATTCCGCATAGGAAGGATGATCCGGTGGAGAAGCTGGCAAAGCTTTATGTGGATAACATAGTACGGCTTCATGGTGTGCCCCGCAGCATCGTGAGTGACCGAGATGGGCGGTTCACGTCCAATGATTGGAGGCTGGTGCAGCAAATGTTGGGAACAAAGCTGAAGTTTAGCACAGCCTTCCATCCGCAAATGGATGGGCAGACCAAGAGGGTCAATAGAACCATGGAAGACATGCTTCGCATGTGTGTCTTGGATTTCGGAAAGCAATGGGAAGACCACCTTTATTTGGTGGAGTTCGCATACAACAATAGCTACCAAGCAAGTATTCAGATGGCGCCCTTCGAGGCCCTATATGGTAGAAGATGTCGCACGCCGTTGTCTTGGTTAGAAACGGGTGAGTCAAAGTTGTATAAGCGATCGGAAGTGGAGGATGCTACTTCTTTGGTGCGAACCATTCGGGAGAGGTTGCTTATCGCTCAGGACCGGCAAGCAAAGTACTATAATGCCAAGCACAGGAACGTGGAGTTCGCTGTGGGCGATTATGTATACTTGAAGATCAAGTCATTCAAGGGTGTCTCGCGGGTGCGGTGATTGAAAAAGCTAAGCCCGAGGTACCTTGGACCGTTTGAAGTTCTGGAGCGAGTTGGAGAAGCAGCCTATCGGTTGAAGCTTTCAGTGGAGCTTAGTGGTTTACACGATGTATTCCACATCTTCGGTGCTCCGGAAGGCGGTGCAAGAGCCTACGCAAGTGATCGCGGTTGATCAAGTGCCGGTGGATAGTGGGCTAACGACAAAGGTCAAGCCCGTGCGGATTGAGGACTCGGAGGTCAAGCGGCTACGCAATAAAGAGATCAGGATGGTCAAGGTCCGGTGGGACAATTGCGGTCGTGAGGAGCTCTCTTGGGAGAGAGAGCAGACTATGCTTGACGAATATCCGGAGTTGTTCCGCTCAGGTACAAATTTTGGTTTTGTACATATCTTTCTTTTATGTAATTTCGTGGGCGAAATTCTTTTAAGAGGGGGAGAGTTGTAACGCCCCGAAACTCAAAGGAGCAAAGGGGGACGTTTTGGGCCAGTTTGGGTTCTGGCAGCAGGCACACGGCCTGGGACACGGGCGTGTCCCAGGGCGTGTCAAGCATGTGTCGACACTTAGTCGCGAAGTCATCGAGTTTTACTCGACGATTCGTCGAGAATGGGCACACGGCCTGCGACACGGGCGTGTCGCAGGGCGTGTCGACCCGTGTCGACGATCGTCCCGGGGAGTCATCGAGATTCACTCGACGATTGTCGAGACAAGGCACACGGCCTAGGACACGGGCGTGTTCGAGGCCGTGTCATCGAGTCGTCGATCTTCACTCGACGAAGTGTCCCGTGTACACGGCCTGGGGTCCAAGCGTGTCAAGGTGACACGGGTAAGGACACGGGCGTGTCCTAGAACCCGTGCAGTGCTCGGGTTGAAAATGGGGAAAAATCATGGGGTACACGGCCGGTCACACGGCCGTGTCAGGTGGAACACGGGCGTGTCAGCTCGAACACGGGCGTGTCCGATACCCGTGTGAGGTTCCAGGTGATTCGATTTTGACGGCGAATGCGGCACACGGCCCTGGACACGGGCGTGTGCCAGGCCGTGTTCGGTCCAGATTGGGCATTTCAACCCCGAATCAAAGCCGTTCGTTTCCTTGTTTTGAGATCCAACGGTTGGGGATGTTCCTGAAGGGATATACCCGTGGGTTGACTTAGAAATCCATCACTTTTCATACCTTATTCTCTTTCTAAGTCCTTGGATAGAGAGGAGAGCTAAGGGAAGAAGGAGGAGCTAGATCCGCCATTGGAGGAGCTTCGGAGCTCCGAATCGCAAGCTGACTCCGGATCCACGGAGGCAACGCTAGTGCGGTGATTTCTATCCGATTACTTTTCGATGGCGCCAAAGAGGAACTCAAGGGTAACGATCCTCATCTTGAGCGTGAATAGCTCTCTTTCTTAGCATAGGAAGCCCGCTCTCGCGAGTTTGCGGAGAGTTGGAGGCGTTCCTTCGGGTAGATATGTAAAGTCCCCGTTGTGTAGCGTCTGTATGCGAGAACGGACATAGGCATGATGTGTGAAGCCTACCCGGACATGTTAGTCTAGATCGGTGATGTTGCATTGCATAAGGCCGGAGAAGACTCCGTGCTATTGGTTGTTTTTCGGGTTTTCTACGCGGTAGATTGCAGCAGGGAGCCTTGGGGACTAACCCAAAGGTGCACCCGGAAAACTGGGCGGATACGAGATCTTGCCAACTTGGTGGCCTGAGAGTCAACTTGAACATTACCGGGTTATGTGACTTGTGATAGAATGGGACTCGGCGGAAGTTTTACCCTCGCAAATGGCTTAAATTGTCGTTGCGATGTGAGCACGGGTTAGATGGAACCGTACCCGCTTTATGTCGTTCGGTTAAAGAGAACTAAGGTTACGTGGCACTTACCGTTGGCATAGATGTGAGTCTTTGGCGGTCAATGGCTTAAACTGTCGTGACCCAGGCCAGGAAGACAAATTGCTCATAAGTGTGGTCGTCTAAGTGGCGGTGGTGAGTCCGGAATGTTAATGGCTTTAATTGACGTGACATCGACCGGTTCACCGAGAATGTGCCCTGAGTGCACGGGACGTGTGGCCGTACGAGCTAACGTCTGTGATGAGATGGCTATGGTTATATTTATGGCTCGCTTATGCTAATGAAATGCAGGGAAGGAGCATCGCCGCCCCGAGTTGGGGGCGGGGTCGTTATAATTTGGTCAGCATTGCTGACCGTTGCCTTGTTTTGCCACCGTGCGGTGGTTTGTTGCTTGCAGGTGCAGCTGGACCAAGCGGTCAATAGCGGGCTAAAGCCCTTTTTGCGAAGCTGGCCCTCGAAGGCCCAAGTAGAAGTGTTTACTGCTTTATTCATGTATGACCGGCCTGCGTGCCATGGTTTGTAAATCATGTAATATTCAAGTGAAACATTTTGTATGGCCTTAATGCTTGTTTTGAGTATTTTGTAATAACATTCCTATTTTCGTACTAGTGGACATTCGTGCTCTAATGCTGGGTTCTTTGTTTACAACGTTTATAAACTGCTTCCGCTAGAATGCTCTGTGTAGGACGTTGAGATTGGTTGGATGGTTTCCATAAGTAACCACCCGGTCTGTCTGTGGTATATGGCGTCGGGCCCCGGCCGGACCTACTGTTATATGCTATGGGACGGATAGGGGGTGTTACACAAGGATCTCAAGAACTTATCATTCAATTCATAATTGCTGAACTCCCTTCCATAAGACATCAACTCATTGACTATCTTATAGAATTTCTTGTAACACTCAATTATACTGTCAGACCTATCTTGTCTGAAGCTTTCATATTCTCGATTCAATAAAGACTTCATGTCTTGTCTTACCTCTTCTGATCCTTCCATATAGACTATCAGTGTATCCCACATTTCCTTTGATGTTTTATAATGAATCAGATTCTGAAATGTGGCATCATCAATTGCACTTACTATTATATTCTGGGCCCTCTTGTCCATAGTGGCCAGAATAATCTCATCCTTGGTCATTTCAGACTAGTCTTTTGGAGTTCTCTGATTTGTATCTAACACAGATACTTCCATTGGCACATATGGTCCTTCTTTGACTGTGATATAGATTCTAGGGTCAAAGGCTTCCATAAAAAGTCTAACCCTTTCTTTCCAAATGCCAAAAATTTCCTTTCTGCGGATTGGTAACTTCATGGATCCTAGCTCTTTGTGATTCTCAGTTGAACACATTTTCTTGATTCTTGATTATATTGAATCTACCAACAGTATCTTTACTTAGACTGTTATGTCCTTTTTGAGGAACCTCCCTCTGATACCACTTGAAAGAACTAGTGCTTAAACACCTAGAGGGGGGGTGAATAGGTGCACTTAATCTTTTTAAACTTTGATGGCAGAAACACAGAATTATATGCAATTCTTCATAGCAATACAGCGCATACACCACAGCAATCATAGAATAAAGCACACACAGAGAACACACAGATTTTATAGTGGTTCCCCAAGGTCTGGGTACATCCACTTTCCCCCTTCGCCTATCTAGTAGTGTACTAGATTTAGCCAAACTTCTCCACTACTCCTCAGATCCTCAGATCTTACAGCTCAGAACCCCAAACAGGTTCCTATAACTCAGAGTGATCCCACTCCTACAACTCAGTCACACAGCCCTACCACTCAGTCTTCACAAAGACCTACACTCAGCCTTCAACAAGGCCTACACTCAGCCCTCAACAAGGCCTACACTCAGAGAAATGAATCTCCTACACTCAGGCACACAGGCCCTACCACTCAGCCTTTATAATTTCAGGCTTACAACTCAGATCCCTTAGGATCCTACAAGAAATTAAAATTACAAAGTATATAACCACAACTCAGAATGAGAGAGAAGAGTTGACTGGTTTCTTGATGAGTTCTTGGAAGAACTTTGCTGAGATCAACCTCCCTTGGCTTTCTTCAAAGCTTCTTGAATTAGAACACAGTAGGGTTGAAACTCTATGCAGATGATCTTCAATCACTGCTGACTTAAGAATCAGATCTCAATCTGAAACTTTCTTTACAGCCTGGTTCAACAGCTATCTTCTTAGAAGGAGCTCTCTCTCTCTCCAACTTCTTAGATCTTCACTTGAAGGTCTTCTTCTGGTTTGTTGTTTCTCACTTTTGTGATTGCTCTATTCTATGTCTTGTCGATCTCTCCTTCTGTTGAAGGAGTAGGCCTTTATATAGGCTTTCTTCATGGTGGCCGGCTGATCCGGTTTCTAACAACTTCCTGACAGCTCTGACAGTTGCAGTAGACCGGCTGGAATGGCAACTGTCAAGTCATCCAGTCACTTCTTGAATTTTCTGTAACTGTCCGAAAGTGTCGAGACAGTCAGTCTTTAAGTGTCGACACTGATAGACTAAGTGTCAACACAAGTAGACTAAGTGTCGACACTAGCCTTCATGGTGTCGACACAACTCCTTGTGTTGTAGAATCTGCTTCTCGACACTACTTCTTCTGAATGTGTCGACACTGATTCTGTGTGTCGACACAAGCCTTCTTGTGTTGAACTTTGTTGAGTGTCGACACATCTCCTTTGTGTCGACACATGCTTCATGTCTTGAAACTTTGCTGAGTGTCGACACAGCTCCTAGTGTCGACACTTGTACTTGAACTTTTGTTGAAGTTTGCTGAGTGTCGACACATCTCCTTTGTGTCGACACATTCTTCATGTGTTGAGACTTTTACTGAGTGTCGACACAGCCTCCTAGTGTCGACACTTGTACTTGAACTTTGTTGATGTTTGTTGAGTGTCGACACAGCCTCCTAGTGTCGACACTTTTGATGTCGACAAAGTTCCTCTGGGTGTCGACACTGCTTCTAAGTGTCGACACTGATTCTTTAGACATTTCTTCATTGAGTGTCGACACTTCCTGTATGTGTCGACACTTTTCTTTTGGTGTCAACTCTGCATTCCTGGTGTCGACACAACTACTCCAAGTGTCGACACAACTTCTCTGGGTGTCGACACAAGCCTTCTTAAGTGTCGACACTTTTCTTCTGGATGTCGACACATGGACTTCGAAACTTTTAGCTTTCCTTGCAATTTCTTAACCTGCACACATCAACTCAAAAACACATCAAATACACCATGATGTATATCATTGAGTAGGGTGAGGCTTCTTCAAATCTGGTACATTTAATCCAATGTACCCAACAAATAAGTAATGTCGTCAACATCTCCACGGTTTGCTAGAACCGTTAAAGGAGAGGCGGAAACGACGATGACGACGCTTAGGAAACACTTTCCGGCGAAGAAGAAGAATGACGAATGGTCGGCGGCGAGACCGGCTTTCACGATCTAGGCGGAACTTTTCCGTCGGGAAGAAGAAGAATCGCCTCACTCGATTAGGTCAAAACGTAATCACATATATTTCGGTTTACTGTACTATCATATATATACATAGTAATAAACCAGCTAATACCCATAGACCACGCCGAACCGGACTTACAGGAATTAAACCGGAGGAAACAGAATTCGTCGAGTATACACATCGATATTCGAGGAATCAGAAGCTATTCATCGAAATAACACTGACATATTCGACGAATTGATGCAAAGAAAACCATCCAAGTATTAAGGCGATATTCGACGAATCGACAATACTCGACGAATCGATGATACTCGACGAATCGACGACATTCGACGAATAAGTTTAATTCGTTGAAACTGTCATTGCTATACTCGACAAACCTAAGACAGATTCGTTGAGTCTATCATGACGATACTCGACGAATTCCAACTCATTCGTAGAAACCTTAAGTGATACTCGACGAATTTCCCTTAGAGTCTTCTGACCACTTACCTGATGACCCATATTCAAAATATAGGTCCCATAATGAAAATTCTTCACATCCAGAACGTCATAGTCTTGGTCCTTCACTCATATCACATATGAGTAAGGCCAACACAAACCTTTTCAACTTCTCTAATGTTTTTATGTGCGACCTCATAGGTTCATATTGCGTTGACAGTGAGACTACATGTTTGATCACTTCCAGATCACCATGGTAACACCAACAATATATAAGGGTGAACATATATTAAAGTTAGGATCATATGTAGAAATGAATGTAGCAGAAATAACTAAAAAGCATTAAATCTAGTTGTTATTTAAACAAGTTTTACTAACAGACTCACTATCACACAGGTGTTCACAACATGCAACAATACACTATGTCGACATAGTATGTCCATTTCCATCCAGCGGGGTAGCGAATCAAGCGGGCCTCACTGATATGTTAGTCGGTGATAGTGGTCGGTCCTTCCACATCTAGGCATGGTCATTCAACACTAATCAGGTCCCAACATACAACAAGGTGTACTCTTGGGTGTGAGTGACATCCAATGATAATGAAATTTGGCTAACTAGTGGAGGGACCCAGCGGGGCATCGACATTTCCAAGTTCCTAGGGTACACTCACTACCTATTGCCTAGAGTCATCAACCTTCCCGTACCGGTACAAATAGTTTATGGGTATGACTGGCCCGCCACTTTTACCTGCAAGCAACTTTCAAGCATGTCAATACAATGTTTGACTGTCACTTTTTGGGTTTGTGGCGGCTTGTCATGCTTTACATGAAATAATTCTGGCAGGCAACCGTTTTACATATAGTTGATCACACCGCTCAACTTTAGACACAGAGCGTGATGATCGAGGGGGCCTATTATTTAGGATTAGACTTAAAGGAATCTCTTATACTCCAAATTAATCCTCAACCATGATAACTGCTTGTTAGAGCAGGATTCGAACTAAAGGTGCCGAAATGAAAGTATCAAGAAATTATAATAAATAAGGCGCAGTAATAAAATACTGAAATAAATTACAATAATTAAAATGTTGAATTGAACTAAGAATAGTACTGAAATGAAGTGCAGTAATTGAAATGCTGAAATAGAAGAAGTAATTCATTCCTATAGTTCTTTCTCCATTTAAGGAGGCAAGTTCTGTTCTCCTTTCCGTCCTAAGAAGGCATCTCCATTCCAAGGAGCCATCTTCGGTTCAAGGAGGCTTCTCCATTCCAAGGAGATATATCCATTCCAAGAAGTCTTCTTCGTTCCAAAGAGACATCTTCATTCTAAAGAGGAGCGTTTTACAACTCTGCAGTGAGTTTTTAGTATTTTACCGCATTAGGGTCCTGCGATTTATTTGAATCTGATAGTTACTTTAGTTGCACCTATTATGATTGTTTATTGAATTTGCATCCATCTGTTAGAGCCTCATTATAATTCCAAGTCTCTTTATTAAAAACACCTGATTTAATCATCAAGACTCCAAATCTCCTCAAGTGGTTTAACACGAGATCTTTTAAACTCAATTACTTGCATCAGGGTGAATTAGATTCTTATATTATGACCAATATTATTTCTTCCGATTTAAACCTCCTTTATTTAATAAATACCAAAAAGAGTAGAAAACTTATGAAACATGAACCAAATGTTGGATTTGCCGTAAAATAATCCTCTAATTTTCTCAAATCTTTTTGAGCATGATTTGACATCCAATAAATTATTTCTCCTCATAATTCATTATTTTTATATCTAAAAATAACCCCAAACGTCCAAAATTACCAAACTATGATTTTGGGTTTTACAATGGGTCGATATCGAGTCAAATTCAAGAGATTTTGGCTCGGCTCAAAATCAAGATTTTCGACTCGAACTTGGCTCGAAATCAAAATCGATTTTGAGTCGACTCGTCTCAAAATGCCTCAATTCCAAGTCGACTCAAAATTGCATCAAGTTGGCTCGAAATTGAGCAATATTTCCTCTTTATTCCTAGTAGTGGTGTAAAAAACCGATCCTAACCGGTCCGGTTGGGACCAGACCGGTTAGGACCGGCTATAGACCGGTCCCAGGGGTCCCAAGGGGTCCCCCTTTTCCTCTCAAAAACCGGTCCTGGACCGGGACTGGTAAAAGACCGGTCCCAGATCAGGACCGCTCAAAGACCGGTTTACCGGTCCCGATCTGGGACTGGAACCGGGACTGGTCAAAAGATCGGTTCGGTAAAAGCAGCTCAAAAAAAGAGCCGTTAAAACGACTCTTTTTTAGAGTTGTAGCCTGCACTGCAGGTAACGGCTCATTAAAGAGTCGTTACCATGTAACGGCTCTTTAAAGAGTTGTTACATTTAGTCAGGGGAGGGCTCATGTCTAGACACACCCGGGCTGTGTTTTCGCAAATTTTACCTAGGAATAAGCAGTGGTTATTATAATAACCGCTGTCTAAATTGACAACAATTATTATAATAACTGCTATCTAAAGTCACTTTAGACAGCGATTATTATAATAACTAGTCCAATAAGCCAAAACCAACTGAACCGTAAAACCGAACCGAACTTCAAAACTGAACCGAACTGCAAAATCAAATCGAACCGAACCGAACCAAACAGTTTGGTTCGATTTCAGCAGGCCGCGGTTCAGTTATAGTTCTGATTTTAGAAAAACCATAAAGTTCGGTACGGTTTATGGTTTTGTGTGGCAAACCGAACCAAGTCAAACCAAACTGAACCATTGTATATAAAAATATTTAATTTATTAATTAAATTTCATCATACGGTTAATCATACAATAAGTATTTCTCTTATATTTTTTAAGTTTTTTTTTTTGTTTTGATTAAACATCTAAGTTGTCATTGATCTCTAGTCTAGATATTTCTCTAATCTAGATTTTTCTCCAAACAAACAATACTGATGAATATTTCATTTTCCATTCATTTAATTTTGAAGTCCTGAAATGGTTATGTGATAGGAATTATGTTCCGACAGCATTTTCATGTTGGGTAGTTGAGCTTCATTAATTGCACCATCTCTGATCTCTATCTACAAATCTTTAGGTTTATCACATTATTTAAACCACCAAAACCAAACCGAACCGAATCATTCAGTTTGGTTCAGTTCGGTTTCAATGTTTGAACGGTTCGGTTCAGTTCCAAATTTTTGAAATCACATAGGGATGGTTCAGTTTGCGATTTTGCTTACAAACCAAACCAAACTGAACCGTTACAGCCCTAATAATAACCATTGTCACTTTAGACAACGGTTATTATAATAACAGTTGTCACTTTAGACAACGGTTATTATAATAACCGTTGTCTAAAGTTCTGCCAGAACTTTAGATAATAACTGCTGTATAAAGTTCTTTTTTGTCAATTTAGTAGACAGCGGTACAATTCAATTTAGTCTGCCAGAGTACCAGTAAAGTTTCTTTAGACAGCGATTTTTTTGCCAACGACCACTAAATGTTATATTTTTATTTTAATTTTTTACTATTATTATAAAATATAAAATCTGATTTTTTTATAAATTAAAAAATAAAAAAAATCTATAGATACCCCCTCCACGTCCATTATTCATAATTTTCAATCCCCTCTCTCTATTATTTTCACTCTCACCCACTCTCAAGTCTCAAATGGCTTCTTCTTCATCCATGACAGCGTCCTCCTTCGCGTCCGTCGCGCACGAGATAGTAGAACACCACCAAAAAGCGGTGGTATGGGAGAAATTCGATAAAGTGCGGATCGACGGTGAATTGAAGGCGAAGTACAAACTTTGCGGGAAGCTAATGGCCGTTGGCAGCAATATAACGCTCGTCCGACATGTGAAATCTTGTATTTTTAAACAAGCCACGGAGTCTACCCAAGCTCAAATTTCGGTGACAGGGCACATTTGGACATATTGTTAAAGATAAAATAGAATTAGCCCATTTGGGAGGCCCATGTGTATTGGCTCATGTATAGCTACTTTAGTCCCAAATTATAAATGTAGATATCTCTCTCTATCTACCTCTATATAAGTGTATGTATTCCTATACTTTGATGATATATACAATTACGGGTGAGTTTCTCTCTCTTGTTTCTCTCTTCCTACATGATATTAGAGGAATTCGTCCCCTCCTGCGGACTCAACCTTCTATCTGCCTACCTTAATCTCCAGCGGCCTACGGACTTTGACATCTATCTGCCTACCCCTACTAGCCCGCGACCTGCGATTCTGTCTGTGGCCTACGTTTTTCTATCCGCTCCCTTAGCCGCCTGGCTCCTGCGACCTATCCTTTTTGGGTCTGCTTCCTCTTCTCTCTGTGGTTCCACCCTTCTCTTTGGTCTTCTTATAGCCTCCTTTCTCTGTCTCGTGGGGTTCACTAATTCCCTGCCTACTAACTATTCTTCTTCAGTCCGCTGCGAGCTCCCTTCTCGCGGACTCTCCTTCTTAGTCCACTGTTGCAAGCTCCTTCTCGCTCTATCTCCCCAGTCTGCTGCCCGCTACTCCTTCTCCCCAGTCTGATGTCAGCTCTTGCTACAGTCCGCTGCATGCTTCTACTCCAGTCCGGTCCGAGCTGTCTCCTAGCTCGCGCCCTCTTGATATAACCTGTCGCGGACTGCGCCAACCGCTATGAGCTCTCTACTCGCAGACCTTCTTCTCAGTCCGCTGCGACCCTTCTCTTCTTCGCGAGCTCCAGTTCACTGCGATCTTTTGTTTTAGTTCGTTGCGGGTTCCTCCTCCAGTCCACTGCAAACCTTCTCTTCTTACAGACTGTTCCAGTCCGCCATGGCCTATATCAACACGCGCCTTGCCGAGCTCTTCTCCTTGTCGTTGTGACCTTCTTCTTCATCACTAGCGATCTGCTTTGTCACCGCGATCTAGTCGTCGCGACGTGCTCCAAGAATTTGGGTTCTTACTCGCCCTATCCTTCTTGCAGTCTGCTTCAATTCGCTGCCGCCTCTTTTTATTGCGGGCTGCCAGCTGCTTCAGTCTGTTACTTCGGTCTGCTGCTTCGGTCCGCTGCCAGCTGCTTCAGTCCGTTACTTCAGTCTGCTGCTTCGGTCCGCTGCCGCTATCCGCCATGGCATCCAGTGACTCAACTACAGCTACCTCTTCTCTGCCTACTCGTGTTGCTATCTTGCCTTCTAAGGTCCGTGATGAACTTCGCATCACCACTATCTCTCTCAGCGGGAAGGATAACTATGTCGAATGGGCTCATTCCGTTCGATGTGTTCTACAAGCTAAGGGTTTACTCCATCACCTTACTCGGGTCAAACCTACTGATCCCTTTAATGACTGGCTCCGTGATGACGGCTGAGTCCAATCTTGGTTGCTTAACTATATGGACACAGAGTCTTACCGAATGGCAATGTATTACGAAATAGCTAAGGAAATGTGGGATGGGCTGCACTCCCTCTACTCTGACCGGGATAGCTTACAACACTTCTTCGACATCATCTCTGCTCTTCAGTCACTGGACCCTGGCACTACTAGCGACTTAGCTTCTTTTGTTTCCAAGACCAGAACCCTAGTAGAGTCCTGGATACAACACTAACCTCCCTTTGCAGACCTTGCTACTCAACGGGCACAGAAGGAGGCTGTTGGGATCGCTATGATGATGGCTCGTGTTCCTAGTCATCTTCACAGCATTCGGGCCCAGATTCTCTCTTCTCCTACAACACCCTCTCTGTCTGATGTTTGCTCAATGGTGCTTAAGGTTACACCTCCTCCCGAGGCTCCAGCCACTTTTCTCCGGCTTTGCTCCAGCAGCCCCTACTCCCTACTCCTGCTCCGTCTGGCCGAGGATCTTCTACTCGGGGAGGCTGTTGCATGTCTCGTGGTTGGGGACATGGTGGTCGTTCTACTCTCAAGTGTACTTACTGTGGTCGTGATGGCCACCTTGAAGCTACCTACTATCGCAAACATGGTTTGCCTCCTCATCTCTCTGCTCCTGTTGTTGCTGCTGCTCCTGCTCCTGCGGGCCCCTCTCCCACCGACCCCTCTTCTACTGCTCAAAAGGATATAAATGACCTCTGCCTACAGATACTGTAGCTTCAAGGCATGGTCAACCGTTCCTCTGGCTCAGTTGCTTCATTCTCTACTGAAGGTATCTCCTGTCTCTCCAACAGCTCTCAGTGGATCCTGGACTCTGGGGCCACCCATCATATTTCCTCTCAGAAACCTCCTCAGTACATACACACTGAGTATCCCAAGTTTATCATTGTGGACAATGGTGATACTACTCTTATGTCTGGAGTTGCTGATCGGCAACTTACTCATACTCTCTCCTTAACCTTGGTCCTTCATGTTCCGGGATATCCTTTCAACCTACTATCTGTTAGTAGGCTTGCTCAAGATCTTGATTGCTGTCTGATCTTTTCTCCCTCTTCTTTTGTCATGCAGGATCGTCGAATACAGACTATCATTGGTAGCGGACGGCTGTTAAATGGGCTTTATCTCCTGGACGCACTTCCTACTTCACTCTCTATTGTGGCCTTCGTCAACTAGCATCATCGTCTTGGTCATACTCATCTTAAGTTTCTCAAGAAGGTTATTCCTGATGTCTCTTTACAGGAATTTTCTTATGAGTCATGTAACTTTGGCAAGCAGCATCATACTTCTTTCCCTCCTGTATGTGACCGGAGTAGTACTCCGTTTTTTTAGTTCATTCTGATATTTGGGGTCCTTATAAACTATCCAGTCTTTTTGGTTATCGCTACTTTGTAACCTTCATTGATGACTATTCACGCATCACATGACTTTATTTACTTCGTGATCATACTGAGCTAACTTCTGTTTTTCGTGCATTTATTATTGAAATACGTACGTAATTTTCTACTACCGTACAAACGCTTCGCACTGACAACGCTCGTGAATACACTAGTCACAGCTTCTCCAAATAATGCACCGACTTTGGGATAATTCATCAAACTTCATGTGTGTGCACACCCCAGCAGAATAGTGTGGCCGAGCGGAAGAATCGTCATCTCCTTGATGTCACTCAGTCACTCATGCTTCAAATACAGGTTCTCGTTGAATATTGGAACTTTGCTGTCTCTACTGCTTGCTATCTCATTAACTGTATGCCCTCCTTCGTTCTTAACTTTTCTTCTTCGTTCAGTCTCCTGTTTTCTTCCAAGTCCCCATTTTCTCTCACGCCTCACACATTTGGATGTGTCTGTTATGTTCACTCTCTCGGACCACCAAGTGAAACTTGCCGCCCGCGCCACCAAATGTGTATTTTTAGGCTACTCTCGTACCCAAAATGGGTATGTTTGCTACTCTCCCACAATTAACAAGGTGCTCGTCTCCGCGGATGTTACCTTTGTTGAAGATGAAAGCTTCTTCTCTCACACCTACACTCTACCACCTCCGCCCACAATTCCTCGTCCGGCTATTCCTGTGACATCTCTGCCTCCCACTTCTTCCGATCCTCCAGTACCAACTTCACCACCTCTCCCTCCTCCTCCACCTACCAGTGTCTACACTCGCCGCTCGTCCAGGATTGTAGCCCGCTAGCATCCCCCTACTACGAATGCTCTTCTGCGCCTTGACGATCAAGCACCACCTTCTACGGCTCATCCCATGGGAAACTATGTATCCCTACATCGCCTCTCTCCACCTCTTAGCACTTTTGCCCTCTTTCTTTCCACTATTTCCCTTCATAACTCCTTGTAGGATACTCTACAACATCCGGGCTAGCGTGCGGCCACAGACGACGAGATGGCAGCTCTCTGGGCTAACCATACTTGGGGCCTTTTTCCTCTCCCTCCTGTTTAATCTTGTGTTAGCTGTAAATGGGTCTTTACAATCAAACATGCTCCTGATGGAACAGTTGATCGTTTCAAAGTACGTCTGGTGGCTCGGGGCTTCACTCAGTAACATGGTCTCGATTACGATGAAACGTTCTCACCGGTGGCAAAACTGAGTACTGTACGGATTTTGATCTCTCTTGATGTGCACCGCCAATGGCCCCTTCATCAATTGCATATCAAAAATATCTTTCTCAATGGCGATCTTCAGGAGACTGTGTATATGCACTAGCCACCTGGGTTTGAGACCATGGGGGAATCTCGTGTATGTATTCTCTGGAAGTTTATATATTATCTCAAACAATCCCCTCGCGCTTGGTTTGATAAGTTCAGTAAGGTAGTTTTGCGAGATGGGATTCACCCAGAGTTATGCAAATTTCTCTCTTTAATCGTCATCAAGCAATAAGGATAGTTCTTTTTCTTGTCTATGTTGATGACATTCTGATTACGGGAAACGACATCATCGGGATACAGAAAATCAAACAACATCTGAACTCGTCTTTTAAACAAAAGATCTGGGCAATCTGTGATACTTCCTTGGAATTGAGGTTGCAAGGAGACCTGATGGACTAGTCTTATCTCAGCGGAAGTACTGCATAGATCTTCTATAAAGTGCGAGCTACTCGGGATGCAAACCTATAGATACTCTGATGGACATGAATCATCAGCTATCGATTAAAGACTCTAGGAATGACCCTGTTCTGACCAATCCAGAGTACTATCGACGCTTGTTGGGGAAATTAATCTACCTCATAGTTACGCGGCCTGACATCTCATTAAATGTTGGAGTGGTAAGCTGATTCATGCATACTCCTCGGACTTCTCATCTCCGAGCTGTCGAGCGGATCCTCAGAGATCTAAAGAAGGCTCCTAGAGAAGGACTTGTTTATAAGCCATCATCTTCTTTATCTCTTGTTGCCTACTCTGATGGGGACTATGTAGGGTCTCTTGATGATAGACATTCCACCACTAGTTTTTGTAGCTACCTCGGTGGACATCTTATTACCTAGCGCAGCAAGAAACAGACTGTTATTGCTCGCTCGTCTGCTGAGGCTGAATATGTAACAACCCCATCCGTTCATATGATATATTCTAGAAGGTCCGGCCGGGGCCCCACAGGATATATCACAAAACAGTCGGTGAAGGTACAGGATGATACCAGAGTAGCGCATCGCACCTATCACAAAGCATTCTAGCGGAAGCCTAGACTACAACTGGAACTCCTCATGAATGTCCAAACATAAAACTCCACATTTTATACAGTATAGGAATGTCTTACAATATATACAAAGAGTTGGCCTTATGGCCTTACATGGCTTTCATACAGTGGCCTAAAACAGATTGGCGCGCAGGCCGGCCACAATAAAAGAAAACACTCAAAGAACACAGCTAGCCTTCGAGGGCTAGCAGCAGCAGCAGCAGCAGCAACACCAGCAGGAGCATCAACCTCTATGCGTCCCGCTCGGCTCTCCAGCACCTGTGCAAGGCCAATCCACCCAACGGTGGCAAACAAAAGCAACGGTCAGCGTTCAGCTGACCAAATTATAACGACCCTACCCCTTTTTTTCGGGGCAGCGGTATTTTTCCCTGCAGGCATATCATATCACAAGTATGGCAAGCTATATCATCAAAAGGTGCTTTCACGCACACAAGCCATCACAACCGTTCGCCGCCCGGCCCAACGGTCCGTGCACTCAGGGCACATTCTTGGTGTTCTGGCAACCTCTTGCCCACCACCGTATCAGGGTTACAACCCAACGGTAACTCTCTTGAGCATTTACTCCATGGCGTGCAGCCGGAGTTAGTCTTCGGACACCGGGATGGCCCGTAGCCCCCTGTTGTGTCATGGCGCGCAGGCCGAAGACTCTTGCTATGCGCTCCAACAGACCGCACTTTTTGGTCTCACGTCAGACGGACATAGCGCAGGTCGGATCCTCCACCCCCCCCCCCCCCCCCCCCCCCGTTGCTCAAATCGCCTTGCCTTTTCCGCGTACAGCGTACTCATGGCTATATCAAAGGCGCGGGTCGGTCTCACCAATCCTGTTCTGGCATTCAAGCCTGGGTATGTCTCTATACCCATTTCCTCACAGCAATGGCGGGTCTTTCCTGGGCACACCAGTACTTCCTGTGACTCCCGTCACAGGTGGACACCGCAACTTATAAATGTCAGGGGTCTTTCCTGGGCACACCAGTACTTCCTGTGACTCGCTCCACAGGTGGACACCCTATGACATCAAGCATCACAAAAAAGGGCCTTTCCTGGTCCCACCAGTACTTCCTATGTCTCATCCACAGTTGGACCCAAAAACATCACATGGCTATTTTCCTGGGCTACCACCCCAGTACTTCCTGCTACTCCTTTTCGCAGGCATAACCCGTAGACTCCTACACTACACGTTTATCACGGAGTCTTCTCCGGTTCGTATGCAACATCACCAATCCAGACCAACCTGTCCAGATGGGCTTCACATAGCATGCCTATTCCGTACTCCATTTCCGGATCTATATGCTAACAAAAAGGGGGTTTCAAGTATCCACCCAAAGATTCCCAAAATCAGCCACCTCTTGGTGGGGGAAATCACAAGATATGCCAAAAAGGAAGCCTTCACATGGCTAGGAAGAAAAGTCGTTACCCTTGACGATCGCTTCGGTGCCATGGACTCCAAGCTAGCTTGCAAGACTCGCAAGAGCGTTTCCTCCGCAACGCTGGCTTCGGATCTCTCGTCGGTAAACCGCAGCACCACCGACAGCAGCCCCCTTTCCTTCTTCCTCCTCCTTTCTCTCTCTCTTTCTCTCTCTTGAAGAAAGATGAAGGCCAAATTAAAGTGAGGAATACTTCTCAGTTTTCGGCCTTGAAGAAAAAGAGGAAGAGGCTTTCAGCCCTTGGATCCAGACTGAAGGAATGGACGGCCACGATTCTGCCAAAAACACAAATTTTGACCCGACACGGCCTCGAACACGGCCGTGTGCCAGGCCGTGTGCCTCAAGCGGTGGTCAACCGACTTATCCAAACCAGTGACACGCCCATGGGACACGCCCGTGTCATGGGCCGTGTCACCAACACGCCTTCAGACACGCCCGTGTCTGTGGCCATGTACCTGGGGAAAAAAAATCCCAAATCATCCCGAGACTTCACACGGCCTGTGACACGCCCGTGTCCCAGGCCGTGTGCCCAGACACGGCACAAATACACGCCCTGTCGAAATCCTTCGGCAGGCTGAGTTCGTCGCCTGATTTGACACGCCCTGTGACACGCCCGTGTCCACAGGCCGTGTTCAATTTCTCGACACTCGACATTGCACGTCTCGACACTCGACGATCGTCGAGAAAAATCGTCGAGTATGCGACACGGCCTTGGACACGCCCGTGTCCTGGGCCGTGTGCCGCCTCTCGACGCAACGTCGAGAGCAAAAATCGTCGAGACAAAGCCCAATCGTCGACACAACCTCGACACGCCCTGCGACACGCCCGTGTCGCAGGCCGTGTCACCTGACACGCCCTGGGACACGCCCGTGTCTCAGGCCGTGTCACCCAAAATTTGCCTGTTTCTGAACTTTGGGCTGTTACAGAATATCGCCTTATGGCAGCGGTCGTATCTGAGGTCACCTAGCTAGAGGGCCTCCTCAGTGATATGAGTCTCACACTCTCCTCTCCTGCTACTCTACTATGTGATAGTCAAGCTGTCATACATATTGCAAAGAATACAGTGTTCCATGAGCGCATAAAGCATATTTAAGTTGACTGTCACTTCGTTGAGAAAAGGTTTAGTCAAAGAAGATAGTATTGGAACATGTCTCGTCCTCCGGTCAAATTGTTGATATTTTCTCAAAGTCTCTCTCACGAACTTTGTACTATCAGTTTTTATCCAAGCTTGGCGCTTATGACTTATACGCTCTAGCTTGCGGGGGAGTGTTAAAGATAAAATAGAATTAGCACATTTGTGAGGCCCATGTGTATTGCCCCATGTATAGCTACTTTAGTCCCACATTGTAACTGTAGATATATATCTCTCTCTATCTACCTCTATATAAGTGTATGTATTCCTATACTTTGATGATATATACAATTACGGGCGATTTTCTCTCTCCTGTTTCTCTCTTCTTACACATACGACCAAGCTCAGCAGCGAGAGCGGCAAATGAAAAACATCATAAAAAAGGGTTTCCATTCAGACACTACGACGATGAAGAAATGACATCTTACATAAACGAGGTACTACAACCTAATTATCATCAGGTAAGTCGTTTTAAAACTAGACACGATACTTTATCAACTTATATACAATCTAAAGAATATTTAAAAAAATATTTTGAAACATCTGACGGTCGCGTTAGCTTAACGAGTGACGTCTGAACTAGTGGTATATCTGAGGGACATTCTTATATTTGCATTACTTGTCACTGGATTGATCTCAATAGTTTGGAACTAAATAAACGCATAATTTGTTTGAAGGATTCGAATATCCGCATACCGGTAAAGCTATTTATCAGGTTATTTATTAAGTGTATTAGAGAATTTAAAATAAAAGAAAAAATTATGAGTATTTCTTTTGATAACGCTTCAAATAATGCGACCACCATCAAATATCTGATTTCAGATTTACAACTAATGTTAGATGAAATTTTTTTCATACACGTTGGTCTGTCACGTTTTAAATTTAATTGTATAAGGTAGTTTGGTTTATATAAATGACTATGTAATTAAAATACGAACTATGCTAAGAGTTATTTATAGTTCAAAAAAAAATAAAACAAGATTTTTAAAAAATTGTAATTTCACAAGGAAAAAAATTTGTAGGTGTAACATCTCATTTACAATTAGACACCTCTACTTAGGTTGGGTTAGGACATGTGATGCGGGCATGGTTTATGCTAGGTTTGAACGATGGAGTTAGGGTGTAGTCACATGGGACCCACTATAGGACCCAAGAAAACCCAAGTCAAACTAGCCCAATTGGGGTCCTGGCCACACATTGGTTCCACCACTGCACCCCTGGCCCTAATACCAACCTAGGGGAACCATAAGCTATATCACTAAGTCACTTATTAACCCAAATTGACCCAAGTCAACCCTTAACCTTAAATTGGTCAAACCCACTTCCAAAGGCCCAATTAGTCCAAGTGGGGCACCACCATGGCCCAACCCAAGTTGGGAGGTACTTTTGGGTCCATGACCACAAAGAGGGGTCAACCCACTCATTCAGTTGACCAAGTCAACCCTAGGAGTCAACTTGGTCAACCATAGGCCTATTTAAGGGATTTGAAGACCAAACCCATTCCCATGGGCTAAGTGTAACACCTCCCCTGTAATGACCGTATAATATGGATCCGGTCGGGGCCCCACAACATACAGACGCCACAGCTTTAGTATTATAAGATGATATAACTACTCAATCTCAAAACTCATAAGCAAAACACAACGAAAACATCAACCAAGGCTAGAAGTTATCCACACCCACAAGAGTCTCGAAAACGACCTTATGGCCTTACAACAGAAGAGAGTCCAAAACTCCAACAATACATAGACATCAAAGTGCATAAGCACCCCTAAGCTACCTTGGCGTACAAGCCGGAAGACAACAACATCAAACATACAAAATCACAAAAGTAAAGCCATAGCAAGGATGGTAAAACTTCATGAGGCTTAGGCCTTTCTGGCCGGCGAGCTAGCTCCTGCTTGTGATCCTTGACCTGTAAAATTTGGTTGTAACGTGGGTCAGCAAAGGCTGACCTCAAACTGTGTAACGAACACATCTCCTCCCGGCCGCCCCTAACGGACCCCGGGGTACCCCTCCAACCTGCAAGTCAGCACTTCGTATACAATATACAAAAAAAAGCATAGCACTAATGAACAGGCTTGGATGTCTCAAACAACATGCACGTTCTCTACTGTTGAGCATATAAAGAAAAGGGGTCTACTATGCAGCATGAATGCAAAACCCGGCTTCACCCAAGGCACCCTAACGGGTATGCATCTAGCACATCATCACATCAATTGGTACTCATCATTTCCCCATTGGCATTAAGCCGCAAACAAAGGGGCGCTGCTATTCCCCCAACGGCATGCAAGCCGTCATACGAAACTCTTGCCAAGGCCCCACCCGCTCATGGTCTTAAACCCGAGCTTGCCTGCAAGCTCTGACCTCTCATGTCAGGATTCCATCTAACATACTGACTGATTCTAAGAAGGCTTGCTGGACCCCACCCGCTCATGGCCTCATTGCCCGGGCATGCCCCATGCTTGGCATTCTCGTCAGTCACACAGAAGGGGACTAGTCTCACTGGGACACTCTCCACACATGACCTGCACGTCACGGGATAGCCAGCCGACCACGGAGACAAAGCCATGCGTTAGCACATTATAATCCAAATACCATTTCCACCCTAATCCATCATTCATACTGCAATGTCCCCGCGCACCAAGGAAACCATCTACCGTCAATGCGGAGCTAACCTTGTCCACCAAGGAAACCATCTACCGTCATTGAGGAGCTAACCTTGTTCGGTTCCGACTATATGTACTCACTCGAGAAAAGTGGGAAAACATCACAAACATCACAAACGGCATCTTGTCGTAACAGATCTCTACAAATCCTTAAAGCTCGTATGCAACATCACCGAGTCGGACTAACGGTCACAACAACGGCTTCACCCACCATGCTTAATCCACTAACAGAGCGGATATCTAATGCGAAAACATGTCGGGGACGGACTCAATCGACCCGGAGGTTCCTCTTGAACCTTGGCGACCCAAACCCCTCTCATTTGAGGGTCTAGTGCCCAAAAACTAGAAAGTAAAAGATGTTAAACATGCATCCTAAAACCAAGAGGAGAAGTATCTTTACCTTCCGACCCCTCTTCCTCGTCATGGCAACCTGGCCGGATGAAAACCTTCGCAATGGTCTTGCCTCCACAGATCTGAACTCGGCTCGCGATTTGGAGCACCGAAGCTTCTCCAGCAGCCGAATCTCTCCTTCACCTCCTTCCTTGCTCTCCCTTCTCTCTAGATCTTAGAAAGAGAGTGTTTGAAGAAGAATGAGGGTTTCTAAACCATATTCTCGGACTTAACTCAGCAAGGGCAACCATGGACCATCAGATCCCAAAGAAGGAAATGAACGGCCACGATCCGAACTGAAAATCAAAACACTTAGGCCGAACGCGGCTTGTGACACGCCCATGTCCAAGGCCGTGTTCCCCAATCGATGCTGAAACTGTCCCACCCAAAACAGGACACGGGTCCATGACACGCCCGTGTCACATTTAACATGACCGTGTCCAACCCAAACACGCCTAGGCTCCAGGCTGTGTCCAACCCCTTACACGTCCCGGCTACAACCCGAGAAGGACACGGCCAGGGACACGCCCGTGTCTCAGGCCGTGTTCGAAGTCTCGACGATCGTCGACTGCCTCTTCGTTGACTTCGCAGAAATTCGTCCAACACGCTTGACACGGTCGTGGACACGCCCGTGTCATAGACCGTATTCCCTGCCTATGTCGACACAACTGTGTCGATACCTCTGTGTCAACACATCTATGTCAACACCTCCCCTGTGTCAACATAACTGTGTCGATACCTCTGTGTTGACATAACTATGTCGACACCTCCTTTGTGTCCAACTGTGTTGACACATCTGTGTCGACACAACTATATCGACACCTCCTTTGTGTCAACACAACTGTGTTGACACCTCTGTGTCGACACCTCCCTTGTGTTGACACTCGAGGGAACATGCCTGTGACATGGGCGTGTACCTCTGACACGGGCGTGTCGGAGGGCGTGTCCCCCACTAGTCGACGAACTGAGCGAAAAATCGTCGAATTCTTGGGCTCTCGACGAACCCGGTATGACACGGCCATGGACACGCCCGTGTCCTAGGCCGTGTGACCCTCACCAAGACCCAAACTTGGCTCTCGACGTTGCTCGTCCTTCTTTCGAATTTTGGGGCGTTATAACTCTCTCCCCCTAAAAAGAATTTCATCCTGAAATTACCAAAAACAGAAGGAGGTATACAAAACTTAAATGATACCTGAACGGAAAAACTCTGGATAATCCTCCAGCATGGTTTATTCTTGCTCCCAAGAGAGCTCCTCACGGTCGTAGTTGTCCCATCGGACTTTTACGAGTTTGACCTCTTTGTTCCGCAACTGCCATATTTCTGAATCCTCTATAGCAATTGGACAGACTCGCGTCCTCAAGTCTTCCTCTATCGGCACCGATGCCGATTCGATCACCACACTAGCCTCTACCAAGGCTTTCCTCAAGACGGAGACATGGAAGACGTCGTGTAATCCACACAGCTCTACGGACAACGTCAAACGGTACGCTGCTTCTCCCAACCACTCAACAACTTCAAAAGGTCCCAAAAACCTTGGACTCAATTTCTTGAGTCGGCGAATCCGTGAAACGCCTTTGAATGGCTTGATCTTCAAGTAGACCCAATCGCCTACCGCGAACTCCAACTTCCTGTGGCGAGCATTAAAATATTTTTCTTGCCGATCTTGAGCCACCTTAATGCGCTCTTGAATGGTCTGTACCAACTCACAAGCATCAGCCACCATTTCTTTTCCCAATAGTTTGGTGTCTCCCGCCTCTGTCCATGACATCGGTGTTCGACACCGCCTCCTATACAGAGCTTCGTATGGCGCCATCTTTATACTTGCTTGGTAAGTATTGTTATATGCGAACTCCACCATGAAGAGGTGATCCTCTCATTTCTTGCTGAAGTCAAGAAGACACATCCTCAGTATATCCTCCATAGTACGGTTCGTTCTTTCGGTTTGCCCATCAGTTTGAGGATGGAAAGCCGTACTGAACTTTAGCTTCGTGCCCAGACTCTTCTGAACCAACCTCCAGTCCTTGGACGTGAAACGTCCATCACAATCGCTGACTATATTTTTAGGAATCTCATGTAGTCGCACAATGTTGCGAACATACAACTCCACCAACTTCTCCACGCTGTCCTCCTTCCAGCTTGGGATGAAGTGAGCCACTTTGTTTAAGCGATCCACAATCACCCAAATCGCGTCGTTACCCTGCTGCGATCTAGGTAACCCATGCACAAAATCCATGGAGATGTCATCAAATTTTCACTCGGGGATTGGAAGAGTCTTCAGGAACCAGCCCGACTTCTGATACTCGGCCTTCACCAAGGCACAAGTTTGACATCGATTCACGTACAAAGCTACGTCCCGCTTCAGTCCAGGCCACCAAAAGGATCTCTTCATATCCAAGTACATCTTCATACTGCCCGGATGAATGAAGTACTTTGTGAAGTGAACCTCAAACATCAACTCCTAACGGAGCTTGCCGAACTGCGGTACACAAATCCTTCTGTCCTTCCTCAGAATCCCATCAATCATCTCCCAGGCGCTGCTCTTGACTTTTTGAGCTTCCACCATGAATGGCTGAAACTCCACATCCAAATGAGTCGCTTCCCGAATACGATCGGACAAGTCGTTTTGCATTTCAATCCAGTTTAACCGAGCCACGCTGGACCGCCCCTTGCTACACACTCCAAGCCGAGGGACTCCCATTCCCGCACCAACCGCTCATCATGAGCGTCAATCCAATTCCCTTGCCCCGAGTATTTCCTACTCAAGGCATCTGCCACCACATTGGCTTTGCCTGGCGTATACTAAATCTCCACCTCGTAGTCTCCAAGGAACTTGACCCACCTACGCTGCTGCATATTCAGGTCCTTCTGATCTAGGAGAAACTTTAGGCTTTTGTGATCCGTGAAGATCTCCACCTTCGCATCATAAACATAGTGCCGCCACAATTTCAACGCGAAAATTACCGCCGCCAACTCCAGGTCATGAACGGGGTAATTCCTCTCGTGAGGCTTCAGCTGCCTAGACCCAAAGGCTATTACACTGCCATGTTGTACCAAAATACAACCCAAACCGCATCCTGATGTGTCACTGTAGATTTGAAATCCTTCGGTCCCCTTCGGTAGACTTAGGATTGGAGCCGTCATTAGTCTTTCCTTCAGTGTCTCAAATGTCTGACTGCACTCCTAAGTCCACATAAACTTCTGATCCTTACGAGTTAGTGACGTGAGGGGTAGAGCTATCCGTGAAAGTTTTCCACGAGTCTTCTATAGTACCGGCTAGTCCAAGAAAACTTCGGACTTCCGCCACGGTTCTCAAACCGGCCAATCTCTGATGGCCTCCACCTTTGTTGGATCTATTGCCACCCCATCCCCACTAATCACATGGCCTAAAAATGCCACCTTCTTGAGCTAGAACTCGCACTTTGAGAACTTTGCATAAAGCTGGTTCTCCCTCAACACTTGCAAAACTACCCTCAAGTGAGTCTCATGCTCCACCTCTGATTTGGAATATACCAAGATGTCATCAATAAAGACAACTACAAAAGAGTCCAAGTATTTCTGAAACACTCGATTCATCAAATCCATGAATACGGAGGGTGTGTTCGTCAGCCCGAATGGCATCACCGAGAACTCAAAATGACCATACCTCGTACCAAACGCTGTTTTGGGTATGTCCTCGTCTCGAATTCGCAACTGATAGTACCCTGAATTTAAGTCCAACTTTGAATACACCACCGACCCCACCAGCTGGTCAAACAGATCGTCAATCCTAGGAATCAGTACTTATTCTTGACAGTCAGTTTATTCAACTCTCGGTAATCTATGCACAGCCGCATACTACCGTCTTTCTTCTTTACGAACAACACCGGCGCGCTCCACGGTGAAGAACTGGGTCTGATATACCCCTGCTCCAACAGTTCCTGCAACTATACCTTGAGCTCAGCCAACTCTTTCGGTTTCATCCTAAATGGAGGACGTGACACCGGTCGTGCCTCCGGCACCAACTCAATTGATAAATCGATCTCCCGCCGAGGAGGTGCCCAGGAAGATTTTTAGGAAACACATCCTCAAACTCTGCCACCATTGGAACTTCCCCAAGTGATAACTTGGAAAGGCGAATGTTGGGTATTGTATCCACACTAACCCAGATTTGTTGAATTCACCTTGAACTAAGACCAATGTCAGTCTACAATGGGTCACCAAATACAAGACCATACAATATTATCCCTCAATGTGTGTTCCAAAGTGTTGACTCATGTGTAGCCTCTCTATTGGGATATGCTTCATATTCAAGCTCTAGGATTATATAAAAAGACTTGATGCTGGTCATCCCTTAGAAGAAGAAAAATTTTGTCAAGAAAAATTTCCTAACTAAAGTACTCGAGTAGTTCTTTACTTACTCGAGTAAGTTACTGAATTCATACTCGAGTAATAATACTCTTACTCGAGTAGATAAGATGTATCTCGAGTAGTTACATTAACTACTCGAGTAGTTTCCTTTTACCTCTCGAGTTTACAGGAATTCTCTTCTCAAATTTTTTCTAAGTTAAATACTTGAGTAGTACTATATAGTACTCGAGTAGTTCTATCTTCTGTCTCGAGTAGCTGAATTCTGACTCTCGTGTAGTTCTCACTTACTCAAGTAGTCTAAATCATATACTCGAGTAGTTCATCTACTACTCGAGTAGTCCAGTGTTTATACTCGAGTAATCCAGAATTCAATTCCAGAAAATTTCTCTAAGTGAATTACTCAAGTAGTCATCTCCATATACTCGAGTAGTTCTATTTGTCTCGAGTAGTTTATTTTCTATACTCTGGTAGTTCAGTTTTCCTGTTCCAGAAATTTTATAAGTGTATGACTCGAGTAGCTTCTTATATACTCGAGTAGTTCATTCTTATATACTCGAGTAGTATTTCTTTTACACGAGTAATATACTCCACCTCTCGTGTATGTACTCAAGTACTCGAGTAAGTCATTTTTGTTACTCGAGTAGCTGAGACTTTCTCATTCTTATTTACTCGAGTAGTTGACTCCATGTACTCGAGTAATCATCTCATTATCTCTCGAGTAGTTTTTCTCATGTACTCGAGTAGTAATCTTCTACCTACTTGAGTAGTGTTGCATGTACTCGAGTAATCTGTTATATCTCGAGTAATTTACTTTGACTTTTCCGAAAATTCTTTAAGTCCAGACCTAACGGTCATATTCATAAACTCTGACGTGATTGGTCCACATGTCTCTCATAATGACGTAATTATGGCTAATCTTCTCCTCTCCTATAAAAGGTCTTGTCTAAACTGACAAACCCTAAGTATCAGAAGTTTTTGCAGCCGAATATTCTCAAGTTTTTTGTCTCCTCTTCTCTCTCTAAGAAACGAAAACTCGTCGTCGCCGCCATCGCCGATTCCCAACCGGCTAGGGTTTCTTCTTTTGAGGATTCAGATCAAGAAGGCTCTCCAGATCAAGATTTGCTCAACTCCTTATTCTCTGATTAGATCGATCGTGAGAAGCCGAGAAAGTTCAGATCCATTCTTGCCGAGATTCCTCTTCAACTTTCTGATAAAGTCGCACGCCTAGAAGAAGGAATTTCTGATTTACTGTTGTAGATTTGAACAAGAAGATTACTGTTTGTATTTCTGTACAACTTTATTTCATTATTGTAGGAGAAGTTTTCTCCGAGTGTAGGAGTTTTCAACTCCGAGATTGTAGGAAGTTTTACCTTCCGAGTGTAGATCCGTCGTGTGGATCGAGTTTTTAGTAACATTGTTCCGAGGGTAGGATTGATTTCCAATCCGAGATAGTGCAGTAGCCGAGTCTAGTGTATTGCTAGATCGGTGAGGGAAAGTGGATGTACCCACGGTTGGGGAACCACTATATATCTTTCCTCGTCTGTGTTTGTTTGTTTGTTTGGTAGATAGATCTGTGCATTGGTTTGAGATTTTTTCTTCGGCAAAAAGACGCACAACTCACCTATTCACCCCCCCCCCCTCTGGATGATTTAGGTTGGCAACTATTAACTTTCAATTGGTTTCAAAGTGAGGTTGATCGTTAAAAGGTTAACATCTTGATCAGATCCTTCAATATTTGTCTTTTGAGATCTACCAAAATGGACAAGGCTAAAGATTTTGCCATGCTTCCTTTGTGCAACAAAAATAATTTTCCCATGTGGAAAGAGAGAATCAAGTTCTTCATGGAAGTTGTGGATCCAAGGATCTTCATGATAGTTGAAGAAGATCCTTATATTCCCATGATCGTCTCCACTATAGATCCAACTAAGAAAGTCACCAAGAAACTTATGGATCTAGATAAGGATGAGATTGCACTTGTCTCATTGGACAAAAAGGCAAAAAATATCATAGCAAGTGCAGTCGATGATTCAATGCTACAAAACCTGATTCACTGCCAGTCTGCAAAGGAGATGTGACAGTCACTTGTTACCTTGATGGAAGGCACAGAAGAAGTGAGGGATGATAGAAGATCCCTTCTTAATCAGAAGTATGAAGCTTTCCGATAGGGAAACAAAGATACCATTGCTGACACCTTTGAGAATTTCTTCAAGATAGTGAATGGGCTAAGAGTCTACGGCAGAGTCTTCACTAATGGAGAATTGAATGATAAGTTCTTGAGATCCCTGACCAAGGAATGGGATAACAAGGTCTGTGGTATAAGGGAGTTTGGAAAACTGGCCGAGACAGATCCTCAGAATCTCTTCGGGAAGCTTATGTCATATGAGCTTCAACTCAACACCATAAAGGCTGAAGAAGAGAAGAGCAGGTTTTCATTCAAAGAGAAGTCTGTTGCTTTAAAGGCAGACACCTCTAAGAAGTCCAAGGCTGTTCCTCCTACTCCAGCACCAAAAGTTAGTGAAGAAGAAACCTCGGCGCCAAGCACCTCAGGGTCTGAACTATCAAAATGAGAGTTCTCACTACTCTCTCGGCAATTCAAGAAATTCTTGAACAAGAAGAAGTAATGGAAAGGCAAGGATGCCTCCTATAGAAGATCACGACACGATGGTGATCGGCAAAGAAAAGGCTCAAGTAGCCATGATAGGTATAACTCTAAACAGAACAAACATGTTTCGACTGACATTATTTGTTATTGTTGTAATAAGCCAGGACACGTCACAAGAAGAAGGAGGGTGGTAGAAGAGAGGAAAAGCAGTCCTCGTACAATAAGAAGAGGGCAGAGAAGAGCTTGATGGCCAAAAAGGGCAAGACTCTTAGTGACTCTGACTCATCTGAGTCAAGTGAAGAAGAAGAAGCCTATTTTGGACTCATGGCTCAAACTGATGATGAACAAGAGCCACAGTTCACTGGGAAGGTAAACGCTCACACTCCTCTCTCTGATTCTGAAGTTTCTGAACATGATTGTGAGGATAGCTCTTCTGACGATGATTCAGAACTCATGGCCCAGTATAAGGAGTTAATCATGGCTTACGATAAATGTCACCGAGTCGTGAAAACTCAAGCTAAAGAGATAAAGTCTCTCAAAGCTGAAGAGAGCATCTTGAGAGAGAAAGTCGCAAAGACTGACTCGCTCGAAGAGAACTTCAATAATGCTATTGAAGCATATAACAAGGCTCTTGAGCACCTTGACCTCAAAGAGAAAATCATCAAGAAACTGGAAGCCCAACTTGCTCCTGAAAAGAAACTAGTTGAAAGTTTCTCGAAGCCCAAGACAGTTCTTCCATTCGTTGCTGAATTCTCATCTAAGGCCAAGGGTGCTGGATTAGGCGATGAAGAAGCTCCTAGTAAATCCTCTAGGAGAAATAAGGATCAACGAAAGAATAAGGCCGCCAAAAAGGCCTTAGCCAAAGAGAAGGGAAAGCCCCTCAAGATCAGACCATGTTCAAAAAGGTTATATTTCCTTCAAATGAGTTTGATCTTGATTCATCTTACGGACACTTTGTTAGGCCTACCTATGTAGAGCCAAAGTCCCGTTATCAAGGATGGACTCGACCCAGAAACTTTGGCGAAAGTGTCTTTGAGGCACCTTATGAAGAAGTCATTCTTCAGAGCTATGGCCCTTTCAATCATGGTTATAACTTCAAGAAGGCACCAAAGGCAAAGCCTGTTGTAAAAAAGCCAGAGAAGGAGAAGAAAACATGTGATTGTCATCATCATAAAGCTTCTTCCTCACGGAATGCTGCCTCTGCTAGACCTCATTTCCAAAAGGCCAAGCAGGAGAACATAAGGCAAAGATACAACAGATTTGACTGTTGGTGTTGTGGCAGAATTGGTCACTTTGCCATTGATTGTTGGTTTAATCCCAGAAATGTTGCAACCCCACATGTTGGCAATATGAGGAAGACCACTCTTAATGCTAATATTCGTAGGGGGAGTGTTCTAACCTGAGACCAAGTACCCAAACGTATTTGGGTTCCTAAGGCAAACTGACTGTGATTGCAGGTATGTCCAAAGGCCACCAAAACGCCAATCTTGTATTTGGACAGTGGATGCTCTCGGCATATGACCGGGACAAGAAGCCTAATTCAGAACTTTACTCCAGTCATGAACGGACCGAAGGTCATCTTTGGAGGTTCAGACCGTGGAATCACTAAAGGCTATGGTATGATAACTAACAGTAATGTATCCTTCTCAGATGTGGCTTACATTGAAGGGTTGGAACATAACCTTATAAGCATAAGCCAACTCTGCGATAAAGGATACATAGTTGAGTTTCACGCTGATAAGTATTTGATAAAATCTGTTGACAATATGGAAACGATTCTATCCGGCACTCGAAGCAGAAATATTTTTTGTTTAAATTTCATTTGTATAGATTCTTCGACACCAGTGTGCTTTTTAGCAAAAGATAGTGCATCTCTTGGTGACCAATGGCACAAGAGACTAGCACATATTAATTCCAAAAGTATTAATAAATTATTTTCAATGAACTTAGTACGTGATGCCCCAAATGTCAAGTACGTCAAAGATAGACCTTGTCATGCACGTGTAAAAGGCAAGCAAACAAGGGCTACCTTTAAAAGCGTTATTGGCAAGGATTCTAATAGATGTCTTCATCTACAGCATATGGACTTATTCGGTCCACTGCAAATTAGAAGTTTGGGAGGTAAGGATTATACGTTAGTAATTGTTGATGATTACTCGCGCTTTGCGTGGGTGTTCTTTCTAAAACACAAGTTAGATACCTTCGACATCCTTACTAATTTTGTCAGGCAAGTTCAGAACGAGTACAACTGCTCCATAGTCAAAATCAGAAATGACAATGGAACCGAGTTTAAGTCTGGGTCCATGACAGAATTTTGTGAAAGCCTGGGTATATTTCATGAGTTTTCCTCTCCTCGCACGCCTCAACAAAATGGAGTGGCCAAGAGAAGGAATAGAACACTCATAGAGGCCTGCATAACCATGTTGAGTGATGCTTCACTTCCGGAATATTTCTGTGCTGAAGCCGTCAACACTGCTTGCCACGTGCAAAATCGAGCCCTCATAAACAAAAACCATGATAAGACACCTTACGAACTTCTGAAGGGCAGGAAACCAACAGTCTCATACTTTAGAATTTTCGACTGTAAATGCTTCGTGCTAAACAATGGCAAGTATCATACTACTAAGTTTAGCGAAAAGAGTTTTGAAGGTATTTTTGTAGGTTATAGTGGCCATAGTAAGGTATATAGGATTTTTAATAGAAAAACTCAGTTGGTAGAAGAATCGATACATATTGTATTTGATGAGACGAGCTTGCTGCAAAGCAACTCTTCTAGTGTGCTCATTGAAGATGCGGGTGCAAATCTGAAAGAAATTAGCTTGGATGGACCATCCGAAGACAATGGTGAAAAGTTCATCAAGATCACCACTCCAACCCCTATTGGAGAGGCTGATGATCAAGATGAAGAAGTCATCCAAGATGAATAAGTCACTCGGTGATAGAAGATAATCCAGATACAAGGACTCTAGAGCTCAGACATCTGAAGGATGACCCCATGGACCAGATCATAAGAGATCCCCGAGATGGTATCAGAACTCTTAGAGGTACAACTAATGAGAATCTATATTTAAGTTTTCTCTCGCAGGTTGAACCAAAGAAGTTTGAGGAAGCAAACTTCTTACGCATCATGGATAATGGCGATGGAAGAAGAACTAAACCAGTTCAAGCGCTGCAAAGTATGGAAGCTTGTTCCAAGACCCAAAGGTAAGAACGTCATTGGGACAAAATGGGTCTACAGGAACAAGATGGACGAGGATGGAACGATTGTGAAGAACAAGGCCAGACTTGTCACAAAAGGTTATCGTCAAGAAGAAGGAATCGACTTCGACCAGGCATACGCTCCAATGGCAAGGCTGGAGGCAATAAGGTTATTCCTAGCATTTGCTGCACTCAAAGGCTCCACTGTCTATCAGATGGACATGAAGTCTGCCTTCCTTAATGGTGACATAAAGGAAGAGGTGTATGTGGAACAACTCTAGGTTTCGTTGATTCTAACTTTCCTGATTACGTTTATTTACTGCATAAAGTGCTATATGGTCTGAAACAAGCTCCTTGAGCTTAGTATGAGACGTTGTCTAGCTTTCTACTTGAGAACAAGTTCACAAGGGAAAGATAGACAAGACATTATTTCTTAGGGAAATTAAAGGCAAGATTTTGCTAGTGCAAATCTATGTCGACGACATTATTTTTGGCTCTACTGATAACAACCTCTGCAAGAAGTTTCAAAACTTATGCAAGGGAAGCTTGAAATGAGCAGTATGGGCGAGCTGAAGTATTTCTTAGGGCTTCAGGTGAAACAGTCTGAAGATGGAATTTTCATCTCGCAGACAAAGTTCACCAAAGTGCTGATTAAGAAATTCGGAATGGAGAACGCAACCTCGATGAGGACTCCAATGGGTTCAACGATGTCTCTAGACAAGGATGAAAAAGGGAAACCTTTTGATGAAACCAAGTACAAAAGCATTATTGGATCCTTGCTCTATCTTGCTGCAAGTATACCTGACAAAATGTTCTCAACATGTGTCTGTGCTAGATTTCAGGTGAACTCTAAGGAATCTCACTACGCTGCTACGAAGCGGATTTTGAGATACCTTAAAGGTACACCAAGTCTTGGCTTATGGTATCCCAGAAGTAATGATGGCGAACTAATAGGTTTTTCAGATGCAGATTTTGCAGGTAGCAAAGATGACAGGAAAAGTACTTCAGGGACTTGCTAATTCTTTGGAAGAAGGCTTATCTCCTGGAGTAGCAAGAAGAAAAACTGTGTGGCAATGTCAACGGCCGATTCAGAGTACATCTCCGTAGGCAGTTGCTGTGCACAGTTACTTTGGATAAAGAATCAGTTCGAAGACTACAACATGAAGTTTGAAAAGATTCCATTGTTTTGCGACTCTTCCGGCGCAATTGCAATAGCTAACAACCCAGTCTCGCACAGCCGGACAAAGCATATAGAGCTAAGGTATCACTTCATCCGAAAGCATGTGGAGCATGGGGACATAGATCTTCAATATGTACCTACAGATAGGCAAATTGCAGACATTTTCACGAAGTCGCTGGACGAGACAAGTTCTCATTCTTCAAAACAAAACTTGGGATGCTCAACAAAGAAGACTGGAGAAGATGGATTCTCAAGAAGGCTCAAGGTTCAAAGATGGAATTGGACAAAAAAGGTGAAGCAACCAAGGTGAAGATTTGTGAAGAAGTTGGACTCTTCAAATAAGATGTTATTACCAAGCTATCTGTTGAAGTCAGAAAGGGGGAGAAATTGGTAAAAGATATCTAGAAAATTTTCATAGTTCCTTTACTTGCTTACACTGCTTTATTACTTAGCATTTTTTTATGTCCATAATTCACCTTAGTGTAAAGGGTTCTGACTTCTACAAATAGGGGGAGATTGCTGGGTATTGTATCCACACTAACCCAGATTTGTTGAAATCACCCTTGAACTAAGATGAATTAAGTTGTATTTGATGCTTGGTTTGAGTTATGTATTTGCAGGATTCTTATGGGAAGTGTAGACCAATTTCAGTCTACAATGGGTCACCAAACACAGGACCATACAATATAATCCCTCATAATGTTTTCCAAAGTGTTGACTCATGTGTAGCCTCTCTATTGGGATACACTTCATATTCAAGCTCTAGTACTATATGAAAAGACTTGATGCTGGTCATCCCTTAGAAGAAAAATTTTGTCAAGAAAAATTTCCTAAGTAAAGTACTCGAGTAGTTCTTTACTTACTCGAGTAAGTTACTGAATTCATACTCGAGTAATAATACTCTTACTCGAGTAGATAAGATGTATCTCGAGTAGTTACATCAACTACTCGAGTAGTTTTCTTTTACCTCTCGAGTTTACAGGAATTCTCTTCTCAAATTTTTTCTAAGTTAAATACTTGAGTAGTACTATATAGTACTCGAGTAGTTCTATCTTCTGTCTCGAGTAGCTGAATTCTGACTCTCATATAGTTCTCACTTACTCGAGTAGTCTAAATCATATACTCGAGTAGTTCATCTACTACTCGAGTAGTCCAGTGTTTATACTCGAGTAATCTAGAATTCCATTCCAGAAAATTTCTCTAAGTGAATTACTCGAGTAGTCATCTCCATATACTCGAGTAGTTCTATTTGTCTCGAGTAGTTTATTTTCTATACTCGAGTAGTTCAGTTTTCCTGTTCCAGAAATTTTCTAAGTCTATGACTCGAGTAGCTTCTTATATACTCGAGTAGTTCATTCTTATATACTCGAGTAATATACTTCACCTCTCGTGTATGTACTCAAGTACTCGAGTAAGTCATTTTTGTTACTCGAGTAGCTGAGTCTTTCCCATTCTTATTTACTCGAGTAGTTGACTCCATGTACTCGAGTAATCATCCCATTATCTCTCGAGTAGTTTTTCTCATGTACTCGAGTAGTCATCTTCTACCTACTCGAGTAGTGCTGCATGTACTCGAGTAATCTATTATATCTCGAGTAATTTACTTTGACTTTTCTGAAAATTCTTTAAGTCCATACCTAACGGTCATATTCATAAACTCTGACGTGATTGGTCCACGTGTCTCTCATAAAGACGCAATTATGGCTAATTTTCTCCTCTCCTATAAAAGTTCTTCTCTAAACCGACAAACCCTAAGTATCAGAAGTTTTTGCAGCCGAATATTCTCAAGTTTTTTGTCTCCTCTTCTCTCTCCAAGAAACAAAAACTCGTCGTCGCCGCAATCGCCGATTCCCGACCGGCTAGGGTTTCTTATTTTGAGGATTCAGATCAATAAGGCTCTCCAGATCGAGATTTGCTCAACTCCTTATTCTCTGATTAGGTCTATCGTGAGAAGCCGAGAAAGTTCCGATCCATTCTTTCTGAGATTCCTCTTCAACTTTCTGATAAAGTCGCAGGCCTAGAAGAAGGAATTTTTGATTTACTGTTACAGATCTGAACAAGAAGATTACTGTTTGTATTTCTGTACAACTTTATTTCATTATTGTAAGAGAAGTTTTCTCCAAGTGTAGGAGTTTTCAACTCCGAGATTGTAGAAAGTTTTACCTTCCGAGTGTAGATCCGTTGTGTGGATCGAGTTTGTAGGAACATTGTTCTGAGGGTAGGATTGATTTCCAATCCGAGATAGTGGAGTAGCCGAGTCTAGTGTATTGCTAGATCGGTGAGGGAAAGTGGATGTACCCAAGGTTGGGGAACCAATATATATCTTGCCTCGTCTGTGTTTGTTTGTTTGGTAGATAGATCTGTGCATTGGTTTGAGATTTTTTATTCTGCAAAAAGACGCATAACTCACATATACACCCTCCTCTAGGTGATTTAGGTTGGCAACTATTAACTTTCAGCGAACCTCCAATAACACTACAAGTGCTACACCACCCTGATTAAGTGCCCGCACCAACTGCAAGGCCGAAATCAGAGAACAGGCCACTCCATTAAGGCCCTCAAACTTGACCTCTGACTGCCCTTTGCTTCTCAGGGTCACCACCTTGGATAGGCAATCAATAATGGCACGCTGCTCCGCTAGCTAGTCCATTCCCAAAATCACATCAAACTCGACCAACGATAGGACCGCTGCTATCAACATGAAGTCAACTCCGCTTAGCTCCCAACAAACGCGCCCTTTCTTCCCAGTGGTCATGAATGACACATTGGGCATGCGCACCTTCAGCTCCGCGTCCACCAAAAACGATTCAACCCCAATCCTCCAGATGAAGCTTTCCGTAAGGAAGGAGTGTGACGCTCCCGTATCAAACAATACCCTAGTGGGGTATCCGGAGACTAACACAAAGCCTAAAACATAGACATCAATCATAACGGTCTAAAAGCAGGAAGCACAAGGTTAAACTTAAACTTCCTCATACCTGTCACCACATCGGGTTGGCGGATCGCTTCCTGCTGTCCAAGGTTGTAGGCCCTTAGTTGCACCGGTTGGAAGCGAGAAGCGCTAGACTCTGTCATCTTCCCTTTTTCTGCGACACTGGGGCCGGAGCGCACAGTTTGCTCCTGCCTTGCCTCCTGCACCGCACCTCCTTGGTTACAAAAAACGAGCAATGTGCCCCACATTACCACAGTTGAAGCACGTCGGTGGCCCTTTAGAGTGAGACCCTCCAGACGTCCACTTACTCTTCTCACCGGACTTGTACGGGTGAGGCTTCCTCCTCCATCTATTCCCTTCCGACTTTCCTTGGGATTGAGAAGGCTTCCCTTCTCCTTGCTTGGGCGTAGAACCTTTACAACGTTGGCTCCGCTCCAGATCACTCTCCAACATCCTGGCCGCCTCAACTAACTCATTGAAACCAGCTCTCTTCATGGCGATGAGGGGTTGCCTTAGATTCTCCCTCAGCCCGTGGTAGAAGAGGTTATCCCTCTCTTCATCATCCATCATGGTCGTCCCCGCGTAACGACCCAAACGAGTGAACTCTTGAACATACTCATCCACCGTCTTATCTCGCTGCATCAAGTACAGAAATTGCCTCTGAAGGGCCAACCTCATCGAAACAGGTATGTACTTCTTTAGGAAGGCATCCCCAAACTCTTCCATGGATGGGGTGCGTCCAGGAAATTGGCAGCCGCTATGGCTCACCCACCACAACTTTGCATCTCCCTCCAACATGAAGGCCGCAAACTCGAATTTCTTCTCTTCCGGCGTCTCTGCCGCCCTCAGGAGCTCTTGAATCCGTGCCCACCAATCCTCCGCATCAGTCGGAGTACCGACTCCTTTGAACGTCGGGGGATGGAAGCTCAGAAAGTACTTCATCTGTCGGTCTCCTGCCCGACAACCACCCTTTCTGCCGAAGGCTCTACACGCCTGGCTTCTCCGCCCGGCACAGCCGTCGCTGTATCCGGTGTAGCAGGGTTTGCTACCTAAGCTGTTGCTGCAGCTTGGGCTGCCACCAAAGCTTTTGCCAGCATGCGACAGAAGTCGGCCGGGTTTACACCCATGCCCAAAGGACCCTGATCAGTGGCGCTGTTCGCCGAAAACTCTTCTCTTGGTCTCGACGTACCCGCCTTGTTGCTTGCACTCTTCAGAAAAGCAAGGAATAAGGAATCAGTCTATAATCACAAGACTCAAACATAAGGACACTCACGGTCCCGCATTACTCTTATGTGGATAACTTCTATACGCACTAATCTTGAATCTAACCTTTCTCTGATACCAAATTGTAACACCTCCCCTGTAATGACCGTATAATATGGGTCCGGCAGGGGCCCCACAACATACAGACGCCACAGCTTTAGTATTATAAGATGATATAACTACCCAATCTCAAAACTCATAAGCAAAACACAACGAAAACATCAACCAAGACTAGAAGTTATCCACACCCACAAGGGTCTCGAAAACGGCCTTATGGCCTTACAATAGAAGAGAGTCCAAAACTCCAACAATACATAGACATCAAAGTGTAAAAGCACCCCTAAGCTACCTCGGCGTGCAAGCCGGAAGACAACAACATCAAACATACAAAATCGCAAAAGTAAAGTCATAGCAAGGATGGTAACACTTCATGAGGCTTAGGCCTTTTTGGCCGGCGAGCTAGCTCATGCTTGCGATCCTTGACCAGTAAAATTTGGTTGTAATGTGGGTCAGCAAAGGCTAATCTCAAACTGTGTAACGAACACATCTCCTCACGAACGCCCCTAACGGTCCCCGGTGTACCCCTCCAACCTGCAAGTCAGCACTTCATATACAATATACAAAAACAAGTATAGCACTAATGAACAGGCTTGGATGTCTCAAACAACATGCACGTTCTCTATTGTTGAGCATATAAAGAAAAGGGGCCTACTATGCAGCATGAATTCAAAACACGGGCTTCACCCAAGGCACCCTAACGCGTATGCATCTAGCACATCATCTGGGTACTCATCATTTCCCCATTGGCATTAAGCCGCAAACAAAGGGGCACTGCTATTCCCCCAATGGCATGCAAGCCGCCACACGGAACTCTTGCCAAGGCCCCACCCGCTCATGGTCTTAAACCTGGGCTTGCCTGCAAGCTCTGACTTCTCATGTCAGGATTCCATCTAACACACTGACCGATTCTAAGAAGCCTTGCTGGACCCCACCCGCTCAAGGCCTCATTGCCCGGGCTTGCCCCATGATTGGCATTCTCGTCAGTCACACAGAAGGGGACTAGTCTCGCCTGGGCACTCTCCACGCATGACTTGCACTTCACGGGATTGCCAGCCGACCACGGAGACAAAGTCATGCCTTAGCACATTACAATCCAAATACCATTTCCACCCTAATCCTCATTCGTACTGCAACATCCCCGCGCACCAAGGAAACCATCTACCGCTAATGCGGAGCTAACCATGTCCACCAAGGAAACCATCTACCGCCATTGAGGAGCTAACCTTGTCCGGTTCTGGCTACACGTACTCACTCGAGAAAAGGGGGAAAACATCACAAACATCACAAACGGCATCTTGCCGCAACGGATCTCTACAAATCCTTAAAGCTCGTATGCAACATCACCGAGTAGGACTAATGGTCGCGACAACGACTTCACCCACCATGCCTAATCCACTAACGAAGCGGATCTCTAATGCAAAAACATACCAGGGATGGACTCAATCGACCCGGAGGTTCCTCTTGAACCTTGGCGACCCAACCCCTCTCATTTGAGGGTTTAGTGCCCAAAAACTAGAAAGTAAAAGATGTTAACATGCATCCTAAAACCAAGAGGAGAAGTGATGTTACCTTCCGACCCCTCTTCCTCGCCATGGCAACCTGGCCGGATGAAAACCTTCGCAACGGTCTTGCCTCCATGGATCTGGACTCGGCTCGCGATTTGGAGCACCGGAGCTTATCCGACAGCCGGATCTCTCCTTCACCTCCTTCCTTGCTCTCTCTTCTCTCTAGATCTTAGAAAGAGAGTGTTTGAAGAAGAATGAGGGTTTCTAAACCCTATTCTCGGACTTAACTTAGCAAGGGCAAACCCTGGACCATCAGATCCCAAAAGAAGAAAATGAACGGACACGATCCGAACTGAAAATCAAAATACCTGGGCCGAACATGGCTTGTGACACGCACGTGTCTAAGGCCGTGCTCCCCAATCGACGCTGAAAACCGTCGCACCTAAAATAGGACACGGGTCCATGACACGCCCATGTCACATTTGACACGGTCGTGTCCAACTCGAACACGTCTGGGCTCCAGGCCGTATCCAACTCTTTACAGGTCCCTGCTATAACCGAGAAGGACACGGCTAGGGACACGCCCGTGTCTCAGGCCGTGTTCGAAGTCTCGATGATCGTCGACTGCCTCTTCGTCGACTTAGCAAAAATTCGTCGAACACGCTTGACACGGCCGTGGACACGCCCGTGTCCTAGGCCGTGTTCACTGCCTGTTTCGACACAACTGTGTCGACACCTCTTTGTCGACACATCTATGTTGACACCTCCCCTGTGTCGACACAACTATGTCGACACCTCTGTGTCGACACAACTGTGTTGACACCACCTTTGTGTCGACACAACTGTGTCGACACCACCCCTGTGTCGACATAACTGTGTCGACACCTCCTCTGTGTCGACACAACTGTGTCGACACCTCCCTTGTGTCGACACTCGAGGGAACACGCCTGCGACACGGGCATGTACCTCAGAGGGCATATCCCCCACTAGTCGACAAACTGAGCGAAACATTGTCGACTTCCGGGCTCTCGACGAACCCAGTACGACACGGCCATGGACACGCCCGTGTCCTAGGCTGTGTAACCCTCACCAAGACCCAAACTTGGCTCTCAACGCTGCTCGTCCTTCTTTCGAATTTTGGGGCATTACACTAAGCCCATAAGCCAAGGCCCAAGACCAGCCTAAAGGGTCAATGATAGCCCCTACCCGCCTGAAAATGGAGAGAGAATGCATACATGAGGGTAATTTGGACATTTTGGCGGAAAAGAGGAGAGAGAAGGGAGGAAGAGAGGAGATGGAGGCCATGTGGCCCTCCTTCTCTCTGCCCAAGCTGTTGGCTGAGCTTCTCAGGATTATTCCTGCAAGGTGGAGGGATTTGGGGACACCTGGTTGCCAGGAGGAAACTCCAAAGCATGGTCGACGACCACCCTTAACTCCAACTTCTCCCACAGCCACCCCCAGCCAAATCTGAGCCCACTATGTTGGGTACATTGGAATATATGTACCAGATTTGAAGAAGCCTCGTCCTACTCCATGATATACATAAAGGTGTATTTGATGTTCTTTGAGTTTATTTGTGCAGGTTAAGTAACTGCAGGATTGTAGGAAAAGTTTCTAAGTCCATGTGTCGACACCTAGAGGAAAAGTGTCGACACTTAAGTAGGCTTGTGTCGACACCTAGAGAAGCTGTGTCGACACTAGGAGTAATTGTGTCGACACCAGGAAAGGCAGAGTCGACACCAGAAGCAAAGTATCGACACATACAGGCAGTATCGACACATAGTGAAGTATTGTCAACATAATCTGTGTCGACACTTAGAGGCAGTGTCGTCGACACCCAGAGAAACTTTGTCAACATCAAATGTGTCGACACCAGGAGGCTGTGTCGACACTCAGCAAGATTCAACAAAGTTAAAGTACTTGTGTCGACACAAAGGAGATGTGTCGACACTCAGCAAGTTTCAACACATGAAGGTATGTGTCGACACAAAGGAGATGTGTCGACACTCAGCAAGTTTCAACACAAGAAGGCATGTGTCGACACAAAGGAGTTGTGTCGACACACAGCAGAATTCAACTAAGTATCAAAGAAGAAGTACTTGTGTCGACACACTCAATCAGTGTCAACACATTCTACATAAGGCTTGTGTCGACACACAGAATCAGTGTCGACACATTCTGAAGAAGCAGTGTCGAGAAGCTGTTACAACAACACAAGGAGTTGTGTCGACACCATCAAGGCTAGTGTCGACACTTAGTCCACTTGTGTCGACACTTGGTCTATTTGTGTCGACACATAATGACAATCTGTCTCGACACTTTCAGACAGTGACAGTGATTTCAAGAAGTGACTGGATGACTTGACAGCTGTCATTTCACCGGTCAACTGCAACTGTCAGAGCTGCCAGAAGGTTGTTAGAAACCGGATCAGCCGGTTAACTTGGAGGAAGACTATTTAAAGACCTTTCTCCTTCGACAGAAACAATGATCAATCAATTGAAAAACAACACAAAAAGAAGAAGACCTTCAACAAAAGATCTAAGAAGTTGGAGAGAGAGAGCTCCTTCTAAGAAGAACAGCTGTTGAACTAGGCTGTAAAGTAAGATTCAGATTGAGATCTAAATCTCAAGACAGAAGTTGATTGAAGATCATCTTCACAGGAGATTCAACCATACTGTGTTCTAATTCAAGAAGCTTTGAAGAAAGCCAAGGGAGGTTGATCTCTGCAAAGTTCATTCAAGAACTCATCAAGAAGCCAGTCAACTCATCTTTCTCTTTCAGAGTTGTGGTTAATTACCTTGTATCATTAAAATTCTTGTAGGATCCTAAGGGATCTGAGTTGTAAGCCTATTTTATAAAAGCTGAGTGTAGGAGACTGTGTACTCTGAGTGTAGGTCTTGTTGAAGACTGAGGTAGGGCCTTGTGCCTGAATTGTAGGAGACTTTGTTCTCTGAGTGTAGGTCTTGTTGAAGACTAAGTGGTAGGGCTTATTGCCTGAGTTGTAGGAGTTGGGACACTCTGAGTTGTAGGAACTTGTTTGGGGTTCTGAGCTGTAAGATCTGAGGATCTGAGGAGAAGTGCTGAAGTTAGGCCAAATCTAGTATACTACTAGATAGGCAAAGGGGGAAAGTGGATGTACCAAAACCTTGGGGAACCACTATAAATACTGTGTGCACTCTGTGAATGTTTGTATCTGTGATTGCTGTGTTATGATAGCTGTAGAATTGCATTTGCTATATAGAATTTTTGCCTTAAATTTAAAAAGATAAAGTATACCTATTCGCCCCCCCCCCCCCCCACCTCTAAGTGATAGGCAATATTTCTTTCAAGTGGTATCAGAGCCAGGTTACTCAAAAAGGGACATAACAGTCTGAGTAAGATCTTGTAGGCAGATTCAGAATAATCAAGATTCAAGAAAATGGGTTCTAGTGAGAATCACAAAGAGCTGGGGTCCATGAAATTGTCAATCTGTAGAAAAGAGATATTTGGCATTTGGAAAGAGAGGGTTAGACTTTTTATGGAAGCCTCTAACCCAAGAATATATATCACAGTCAAAGAAGGGCCATATGTGCCAATGAAGGTATCTATTCTGGATGCAAATCAGAAAATTCCCAAGGATTATTCAGAAATGACCAAGGATGAAATAATCTTGGCAACTATGGATAAGAGAGCTCAAAACATCATAGTGAGTGCCATTGATGATTTACCTTTCAGAATTTGATTCATTACAAGACTTCAAAGGAAATGTGGGATACTTTGATAGTCTATATGGAAGGATCAGAAGAAGTAAGACAAGACAGGAAGTACTTGTTAAATCAGGAATATAAAAGCTTCAGATAAGTAAAGTCTGATAGCATTACTGAATGCTACAAGAAGTTTTATAGGATAGTGAATGAATTGATGTCCTATGAAAGAGAATTCAGCAACTATGAGCTGAATGACAAGTTTTTAAGATCCCTGACTAAGGACTGGGACACCAAGATTTGTGCCATTAGGGAAGTGGTCAAACTAGCTGATATACCTCCTCCAACTTTGTTTGGAAAACTGTTATCTTATGAGATGCAGTTAATGGTTAGGAAGGAGGAAGAGAAGACTACAAGAGTGGAGCACAAGGAAAGATCTGTGGCCTTCAAGACTGAAGCCACTAGGAAGTATAGAAGCAAGTCTCCATCTCCACCTCAAATAGTTGATGAGGCTGAGATAGATAATTCAGAAAGTAAGAATTCAGATAGCAGTGAAAGTGATGAAAACTTTGCTGCTTTTACAAGACATTTTCAAAAGTTTCTAAAGAAGAAGTAGTGGAGGTCTAAGCCATCCACTTCACAGCCAAAAGATGACTACTATCAGAAAAGGAAGTCATCAAGGAATGACAGAAGAAAGTCCAAGCCAAGTAAAACTACATCCTCAAAGATTGTATGCTATTGTTGCAATAGACAGGGACATGTAGTGGTTGACTGTCCTGAAAAGTGAAAGGAGTCAGCTGACAAAAAGAAGACTCGGTTTAAGGGCAAAAATGAAAAGTCCTTTGTTGCTAAGAAAGACAAGAGTTTGACTGATCAGTCATCTTCAGAAACAGAATCAGAAGCTGAAGCCTATATTGGTTTATTTGCTGAAGAGGAAGAAGATGAGTTCATGCAGCTAATGAACTCAATTTATGAGCATGAGGACATTCAGTGCAAGGGACTAATGGCCTTATCTGAAGGAGACAAAATCCAGGATCAGCCTGGACCAAGTAAGGTACAAAGTTGTCCTTTTAGTTCAATTTCTAGTACTGAGTTAGAATCAGATACATCTGCATCAAGTGATGTGGGTGGGGGGTCTGAATCTGAAGGAGATATTCATCAGTTAATTGTTGAATATAGGGACTTGTTGCAGGCTTTGAAGAAAATCAAAACCTTGTCCATAACTCAGGCAAAGAAGATTGCTAGTCTTAAATTGGTTGTTGCTAATTCAGACAAGTTGTTTGATCAGAAACTCAATGAAATATCCAGGCTGAAGAACATTATTGTTATTCAAATGGGTACTATTACATTTAAGAATGATCAAATTAGAAATCTGGAGGCTAGACTTCAGAAGGAGAGAGAGATTGTAGCAAGTTTTTCTAACCTAAATCTGTTTTACCTTTGATAGATGTGTTTGTATCACAAAAGGGTAAGACTGGATTGGGGTTTAAAAAAACCTGCCTGGACTGCTAAGTCCAAATCTAAGGGCAAAGCCGTAGCACTAAACAAGAAGCCTGTAGTGGATAATCCAGCCAGGGTTGTACCTAACAAAGGTACAACAGGTTTGAGTTCTGGTGTTATGGCAAGATAGGCCACTTTGCCATAGATTGTTGGCACAATTCAAGTGTCAAAGAGAGTAGCAAACTGCGTGCTAGAAGAGCTACAGGTAGTTTTGTTAAAAGTTAGACTAACCTGCACCAAGGACCCAAGAGTTATTTGGGTTCTAAGGTTAAGTAATCTGTTTTGCAAGTGAGTCCAAGTGACCATGCCCCTATATAGTACTTGGACAGTGGATGTTCCAGGCACATGACTGGAACTAGGGGGTTGCTGAAGGACTATACACCTATCAAGGATGGTCCTAAAGTTACCTTTGGTGGTTCAGAAAAAGGAATCATCAAAGGCTTTGGTAACATTTCTAGTAACTGATTACAATTACTCAAGTGGCTTATGTAAAGGGTTTGAAACATAACCTAATTAGCATAAGTCAGCTGAGTGATTTAGTATATGACATCTCATTTGTCAAGAATGGTTGTCATATCAAGAGGTCAAATGATCAAAAGATCATTCTGACAGGATATAGGAAGAGAAATGTATATTTTCTAGACTTTATGTGTGAGAACAATGTTTCTCATATTTGTCTTGTAGCTGATGAAAGAGTCTCACATTGTGTTAAATGGCACAAGAGACTGGCTCATCTTAACTATAAGATAATTGGCCAACCCTTTAGCAAAGAGTTAGTAAGGAATGGTCCTCAAGTTAAATGCATAAAGGATGGGATATGCTCAGCTTGTCAAAAATGCAAGCAGACCAAATCCACCTTTCATAGCCTTGAGAACAAGGATTCTGTGAGGTGTCTATACCTCTTGCATATGGATCTTTTTGGTCCTATGCCAGTTCACAGTTGATGAATTGTAATATACGTATTTTTGTGCACATTAATTTAGTCATTTTCATTTATTTTCGTTATTTTTACTTATTTTTGTTCAATAAAATGCTCATATTCTTGTAAATTTACTACTAACTTGTTTTATTTTATTTTTCAGAAAATTCCAAAATCTGCCAAAATTGGGCAGTACACGCCCGTGTCATTTGGATCACGCCCGTGACCAGGGCGTGACGCTCAAATTGTGAAGTTGCAAATTTCTGAAGTAAAAAAGCTTGACACGCCTGGTGTCACGCCCGTGTCACCCGACACGGGGCGTGACACAAGCCTGTGTCCACTCCATTCGACGAATTCAGTTCAACGATCGTCGAACCCGCGACATGCCCAGAGTCACGCCCGTGACCTAGGGCGTGACTCAAGCTTAGCTCGACACTTTCCGCTCGACATTCGTCAAGTGTCGACACCAACCGACACGCCCAGAGTCACGCCCGTGACCTTGGCCGTGACTTCATCACATGTCCCGACAAGATGCTGCCGAAGACTTTTGATGCAACCCGCGCCCGGTTCTACCTCCCCGACACGCCCAGCGTCACGCCGTGACCTGGGGCATGACATCCTCGAACTCAGCCCGAAGTAAACTTTCCTGTCCAATCGTCGGCCGCCATCATGAATAGTAGTGACACGCCCCCCCCCCCCCCCCCCCGACAAGCCCGTGTCGGAGGGCGTGTACTTAGAATTTTTTGCCTATAAATTGCTCATTTCTGTAAGGTCCAAGGGTTCACATTTTTGAGCCACTTTAGTGTGTTTTGTGGACTGCATCCGTGGATTCTAGTGCTATGTAAGGAGATTTCTCCTCTCTTCCTTTCATGTTTTGTTTTGCTTTAGCTTTTAGCTTTGTAATAGTTTGATAATGTTAATAAAAATGTTAGATTTTCTCTCTCTATATGGCATGAAAATTCATTTGGATGGTTTACTTCTTTCCCTTTTTATCTTGGTTTCATCTTTGTTCTCTCTTTTATGAAGACTGTGTGTGTGTGTATGAGTGTAACTTATCTACTTTACATGCTTTTAATTTGTCTCATGTTAGGCTTTGTTAGAAATTTATGAAATGTTGTATTAGCTTTTTCTCTCTTTTTCATGTCCTCTTTTAATGTTTTCAACATCTTCATTCTTATGAATTTGTAAAAGAGTTACTAAAGTGTTTTTGATTTATTTTTACTTAGCTTTATTTTAGGATGAAAACCCTTTTGTTCTTTTCTTTTTATTTCAACTTTTTTTGCACTTTCATGAAATACTAAGAAATGAAAATGTTGAATTTTTAATTTTCCAAGAACTTTGGTTTTTAATTTGTTTTGAAAAAACTTTTGTTCTCTAAAAATTTCATTTTGTTCTTTTTATTTGTTTTTGGCAAAACCTAAGCATGAAAAAGTAAATGTTTCAATTTTTAGGCAACTTTCATTTTGCTTTTAATTTGTGTGTGTGAGTGTATGAGAAATGTTTTGATGCTTTGTTCAAATTATGTAGAGTGTGTGAGTGTAGGTGTTAGTTTTTCATGCTTAATTTTTCATGCTTTATTTTATCGTTTTCTTTAATTATGTAAAGTGCGTGTATGTAGGAGTTAGTTTTATTGCTTTCCTTCAATTCATATGGAGTGTCTGTGTTTGTGTGCATTTATTTCCGCCTACTCGTTAAGAGTTAAATGGCGCATCGTTTTCATTTCCCGCCTACTCGTTTGAGTAGGACTTGTAATTTTCTTTCTTTATTTTTCTGCCTACTCACTTGAGTTAAATGGACGGACTTTATTTCCCGCCTACTCGTTTGAGTATGACTTGTACTCGCATTTATTTTCGCCTACTCGTTTGAGTTAAATGGCGTATCTTTATCTCCCTGTAAATATTTGAGAAAGCCCTGTAATCGCATTTATTTTCTCCTACACATTCGAGTAGGACTCGCTTTCATTTTAATCCTACTCGTTTGAGTATGACTTGCAATTTTCAGCTTTTATTTCCCGCCCCCACTCGTTTGAGTGGGACTTGCAATTTCAATTATGCAAATTTCTTTATGTGTAACTTAGTTTCTGTTTTATTTATAATTTGGAGTGTGCGTGAGTTCTTGTTTTAGCTAACTTTTCAGCTTTCTAAATGTTTGTTATATTTTTTATGTCCTCTTCTTATAATCATTTAGCGTTTAATTTCGAACTCGCGCCTCATTAAATTATAAAGCCGTCCTCATACCGATGTGTGGCTAATCATTATTAGCCTCGGCATCGAAGAGCTTTGGGACATTTAAAATGATTTGTAATAATTAAAGCTCCTTATTTTCACTTTAATTTAAGGACTTAAGGTTTACCGGGTTAATGACGCGTAGGACCACAAATCGATGTGTGGGCCCTATTTCCGTTATCCATACACTAGCTAGCGAGAGGCCGTGCGTATGGACAGATCACCCCTGGGTAAATAGAGTTGCGTGCATACCTTCGAGAGAGGACAAGCGTAATTCTACCGGATTGGGTTCCCCACCCAATAGCGGGGTTCTTAGCGTAAAGCGGGCGTTAAGAGGAATACTTCGTCGGACTAACGTTCGGTCGAATAGTCTTAACGTTCAGGTGAGCGATATCCCTATAGCTAGGTGAGCTCACATTTGTGAACCTCCACGGCCAAGTTGCCTTTTATTAATTTGAAAACTAAGTCCTATAATTATTAAAAATTATTTTAGTCTTAATCTGATTCGATGCCGAGCGTTAACCCTTCATCGATATTTTCTAAATTGTTTTTTCGCTCCTTTTCTTTTTCCGTCTTTCCTTAATTAAAACATCCACCTTACTTTCAGTAAAATAATAGTCCTCCCGGAGGAGTAAGAATAGTCAACACGACCCCGAGAACAATACGACTTCGGTATTCCCCGAATATCGAGTACTACTTGCGATAGGTGCACTTGCCTCCTGTAGCACGCCCGCGGCGATCGACTCACCGAACCAACCACAGTAAGAGTCTGTTCGCGGGCGCATCAACAGTCTAGGTAGGAAGGTCTACACATTTGTGGTAGTAGATGACTATTCAAGGTATTCCTGGGTGTTCTTCCTAAGGCAAAAATCTGAAACTCCAAGTATCTTATATGGTTTTGTTAAACAAATTCAGAATGAATTGGACAGTACAGTGGTCAAAATCAGAAGTGACCATGGTACTGAAATTCAGTCTGAAAGTATGACAAAACTGTGTGAAGAATTTGGAATTTTTCAGGAATTTTCCTCACAAAGAACACCTCAGCAAAATGGTATTGCTGAAAGGAAAAAATAGAACCTTGATAGAGGATGATAGAACCCTATTGAGTGACACTTTCTCCCAAAATATTTCTGGGCTGAGGCAGTAAATACTGCTTGTCATGTGATCAATAGGGCTACTATCACCAAGAGCCACAAGAAGACCCCCTATGAGATTGTGAAGGGCAAAAAACCAAATTTATCCTATTTCAGGATCTTTGGTTGCAAGTGTTATATACTTAATAATGGAAAGTCTTATCTAACCAAGTTTGCTGCCAAATCCCCAAGGGGAACTTTGTTGGGTACAACAATAATAGTAAGGCTTATAGGTTTACAACTTGATTACTCAAGTTGTAGAAGAGTTTATTTATGTAGTTTTTGATGAAGCAAGACTCATTAACAGTGAATTGCCAAGAAGTGTTTGCAGCTCTACAGGAGTAACTGAGAAGATGGACAAGCTTACCATTGCAGAAGGTTCTACTGTAAGTCAGCAAGTGGAAGATGGTGGCTGCTGTCCAGGGGGAGTACAAGATACTCCTGATGCTGAAGAAGACCAAGAGGTGCAGCTAAATGAAGAGACTGAAGGTGTACAACCTGAAGACAGGCTACCTCCAGCAAACATACATTTAAAGGATCATCCAGCCAATCAAATAATTGGAGATCCCAGAAAGGAGTGCAAACAAGGAGCAGGAATCTAAGTACAGTTCTTTACTCCAGCTTCTTATCCCAAGTGGAACCAAAGAAGTTTGAAGAAGCAATCCTAGACCCTCATTGGATTGAGTTCATGCAAGAAGAGCTGAATAAATTCAAAAGATGCAAGGTCTGCGAGCTAGTTCCTAAACCCAAGGACCACAACATTATTGGAACTAAGTGGATCTTTAGGCAAGTTGGATGAAAATGGAATAATCATAAAGAATAAAGCTAGACTTGTTGCAAAGGGATATAGGCAGGAAGAAGGTATTGATTTTGATCAAACCTTTGCTCTAGTAGCAGACTGGAAGCAATAAGCATGTTCCTTGCCTATGCAACATATCAAGGGTTCAAGGTATATCAAATGGATGTTAAGTCAGCTTTTCTGAATGGAAATCTGAAGGAAGAAGTCTATGTAGAGCAGCCATCAGGTTTTGTTGAATCTATTAAACTGATTATGTTTATAGACTTAGGAAGGCTTTATATGGGTTTAAAACAAGCCCCAAGGGCTTGTTATGAAACTCTGTCTAGTTTCTTCATTGAGAACAAATTCTCAAGGGGGAAAATAGACAAGACTATATTCCTTAGGGAATCTAGAGGCAAGATTATCTTAGTCCAAATTTATGTAGATGACATAATATTTGGGTCTACAGAAAATAGTCTTTGTAGAAAATTTGCAAAACTTATGCAAGGATAATTTGAAATGAGCAATATGGGGGAACTTAAGTTCTTCTTAGGTCTCCAAGTTAGACAGACTGAAAATGAATTATCCATATGCAGTCTAAGTTCACCCTAGAGTTATTAAAAAAGTATGGTATGAAATCATCCACTACCATGAAATCTCCTATGGGGTCAAGCATGTCTTTAAGCAAAGATGATGCAAGGAAACCTATAGATGAGACTTTGTATAGAGGGATAGTTGGCTCCTTACTGTATTTGACTGCTAGTAGACCAGATATCATGTATGCTACATGTGTCTGTGCTAGGTACCAGGCATGCCCTAAAGAATCTCATTTGACTGCAGTCAAAAGGATTTTGAGATATCTTAAGGGCACACTTATCTAGGCCTTTGGTACCCTAGGAATGGAGATTTTGTACTGACAGGTTATTCAGATGCAGATTTTGCAGGCTGCAAGGAAGATAGGAAGAGTACTATAGGAACCTGTCAATTTCTAGGTGAAGGCTGGTGTCATGGACTTGTAAGAAACAGACTAGTGTGGCCATTCCACAGCTGAGTCAGAGTATGTTGATGTAGGAAGCTGCTGTGCACAACTACTATGGATACAACACCAGCTAGAAGATTATGGTATTCAAGTAAGTAGAACACCTTTTTTTGTGATTCTACAAGTGCTATTTCTATTGCAAATAATCCTGTCTCTCATAGTAGGACTAAGCACATAGAAATTAAATACCATTTTCTTAAAGAACATGTAGAAAAAGGAGACATTTCCCTAGAGTATGTTAAGACAGATAATCAGTTAGTTGATATGTTTACTAAGCCCCTAGATGAAACCAAATTCAATAAGTTTAAATTGAATTAGGTATGATAAACTTAGAATGTTTAAAAAATTGGCTAAGTTAAATAGTGTCGGCACACAGAGTTGTCTGTGTCGACACATAGAAGTGGTGTCGACATTTCAGAGAAATGGTGTCGACACATCTAGGAAGTCAGTGTCGACACTTCAAAGAATTAGTGTCGACACATGCAGTGTAGGTGTCGACACATCCAGGGTGGTGTAGACACTTAGGATTTACACAGAATTAGTCTAGTAGAGTCTTCGACTAAGTGTCGAGCTGAGATATATAAGTGTCGACACATATATTCTCTCGACTATATTTGTGTCGACACATAGTTGTCGAGACATTAGTAGTAAGTGTCGACACTTTTCCACAGTGTCGACACAATTCAAGTAATTTGATGCGCCTTTTCACCTTCAATTTCAGAAAGGTATAAATAAGTTTTCACCATTGTTTGTCAACACGCTCACCATAGTTTCGAGACAAACTTGTGTGTCGACATCTCACTTCTCTATTCAAAATTTCTTCAAACCCTAATGACGCCCAAGCTAGAAGAGAACATTAATGAAGGTTTATGAGCTCGTGCGACACGCCTTTGATGACGCGGAACCAGAAATCCAAGGTGGTAACCCTAATCGCAGAGACTGGATTTAGTATCTTGTATCAGAACCAATCAAGATCTGGAAGAAGGAGGTCCTTGAATTCTTGAGTGCAGCTACTCTTGATGAATCTGGACTCAAGATTAAGTCCAAAGTTCATGGGGGCAAAAGTCAAGATTAACAAAAAGTCTAAGAAAGATTCTACATCTCCTAGAACTAAAGAGAGGAAGATGTTCCTGCATCAAATACATGGGAGGCACTGGAATGGTGTGGTTTAGATTCAAGCCTGAAAATTGGATCAGTTTTCAATAGAAAGGGCATGAACATGCGGGGCAAGTTTTTATCTGAAATAGTGGGCAAGGTGATACTAAGCAAGCCTGGTGGGCATGATAGGATATCAGCTCACATGCTCAGTTTTGATGACAAGGATAATTTTCAAACTTAATACTGATTGGTCAGCAGTAATGTTTGATAAGATAAAAGAGAGTCTGAAGAAACCCAATCTGGGTAGAATTCTGAGTTTTACTTAGCTGGAAGTATCCTGAGTGATGAACCAAGCTGAGGTTCAAAGATAAATCACATGAGGAGAATGGATGTTAGAATTTTCTCAAGGTGGATAGAGTATTGACAAAAGAAATGCTACACCAGAGAAGGAAACACCTTAGAAGAAGAAGCAGAAGAAAGCCATTGGGCTTCTGAATCCTCAAGTAGCTCAGAAGAGTAAGTGATTTTTAGTTCTGATGATGAAGAGGGAAGAAATGCTGGACAGTCACCAGCAATAAAGAAGATGCCCAGAGGCAGGGGGAGTTACCATCAGCTAGCCCTATTCACCTAGATCCAACCAGGGGGTGCCTTACATGTAGATGAGCCAACTCAATTAGATAGTGAAAGGCTACCCAAACAATTCTAGAGGTAATCATGAAGTTAATCAATTAAATTTCAAATTGAGGATGAAGTTTTGACTGAAATATTACTTGATGTTGATCAGCATACACAGTTACATAGTCAACCACAAGATGTTTTCATGGAGAACACATCAGTTGCTGATAAAGTGGTTGGTGAGATCAGAGATTCTCCAGTCCAACCTCTGTTGGGTACATTGGAATATATGTACCAGATTTGAAGAAGCCTCATCCTACTCAATGATATACATCAAGGTGTATTTGATGTGCTTTGAGTTTATGTGTGCAGGTTAAGTAATTGCAGGGAATGCAGGAAAAGTTTCTAAGTCCATGTTTCGACACCTAGAAGAAAAGTGTCGACACTTAAGAAGGCTTGTGTCGACACACAGAGAAGCTGTGTCGACACTTGGAGTAATTGTGTCGACACCAGGAAGGCAGAATCGACACCAGAAGAAAAGTGTCGGCACATATAGGCATTGTCGACACACAGTGAAGAATTGTCTGCATAATCAGTGTCGACACTTAGAAGCAATGTCGACACCCAGAGAAACTTTGTCGACATCAAAAGTGTCGACACCAGGAGGCTATGTCGACCCGCAGCGAACTTCAACAAATTTTAAGTACAAGTGTCGACACAAAGGAGATGTGTCGACACTCAGCAAAGTTTCAACACATGAAGAATGTGTCGACATAAGGAGATGTGTCGACACTCAGCAAAGTTTCAACACATGAAGAATGTGTCGACACAAAGGAGATGTGTCGACACGCAACAAAGTTTCAACACATGAAGGAATGTGTCGACACAAAGGAGATGTGTCGACACTTAGCAAAGTCTCAACATAAGAAGATGTGTCGACACAAAGGAGTTGTGTCGACATACAGCAGAAAACAAATAAGTATTGAAGAAGAAGTACTTGTGTCGACACTCATCAACAGAAGGCTTGTGTGTGACACACAGGATCAGTGTCGACACATTCTGAAGAAGCAGTGTCGAGAAGCTGTTACAATAACACAAGGAGTTGTGTCGACACCATCAAGGCTAGTATCAACACTTAGTCTATTGTGTCGACACTTAGTCTATTTGTGTCGACACATAAAGACTATCTGTCTCGACACTTTCGGACAGTGACAAAGATTTCAAGAAGTGACTGGATGACTTGACAGCTGTCATTTCAACCGGTCAACTGCAACTGTCAGAGCTGTCAGAAGGTTGTTAGAAACCGGATCAGCCGGTTACCTTGGAGGAAGACTATTTATAGACCTTTCTCCTTCGACAGAATGTAATTAATAGAAGTGATCAATGAATTGAAAAACAACACAACAAGAAGAAGACCTTCAAGAGAAGATCTAAGAAGTTGGAGAGAGAGAGCTCCTTCTAAGAAGAACAGCTGTTGAACCAGGCTGAAAAGTTAGTTTCAGATTGAGATCTGATTCTCAAGACAGAAGTTGATTGAAGATCATCTTCAGAGGAGACTCAACCCTACTGTGTTCTAATTCAAGAATATTTGAAGAAAGCCAAGGGAGGTTGATCTCTGCAAAGTTCTTTCAAGAACTCATCAAGAAGCCAGTCAACTCATCTCTCTCTTTCAGAGTTGTGGTTATATACTTTGTAAACTTTATTTTCTGTAGGATCCTAAGGGATCTGAGCTGTAAGCCTATTTTATAAAGGCTGAGGTAAGGCTATTGTGCCTAAGTGTAGGAGATTTTATTCTCTGAGTGTAGGCCTTGATTATAGGCTGAGGTAGGGTTGTTTAGCCTGAGTGTAGGTCTTGGTGAAGACTGAGTGGTAAGGCTTTGTGCCTGAGTTATAGGAGTGGGGACACTCTGAGCTGTAGGAACCTGTTTAGGGTTCTGAGTTGTAAGATCTGAGGATCTGAGAAGAAGTGGAGAAGTTAGGCTGAATCTAGTACACTACTAGATAGGCGAAGGGGAAAGTGAATGTACCCAGACCTTGGGGAACCCACTATAAATCTGTGTGTACTCTGTGTGTGATTAATTCTGTGATTGTTGTATTATCTGTGTTGAATTGCTATAGAGAATTGCAAATATAGGTCTTATTATTCAGTGTTTTTGCCTGTAAACTTAAAAAGATTAAGTTCACATATTCACCCCCCCCTCCCTCTAGGTGATTTGGTACTATTTCTTTCAAATAGTATCAGAGGGAGGTTGCTCAAAAAGGGACATAACAGTCTGAGTAAGATCCTGTAGGCAGAATCAGATTAATCAAGATTCAAGTAAATGGGTTCTAGTGAGAATCACAAAGAGCTGGGGTCCATGAAGTTGCCAATCTGTAGAAAAGAGATTTTTGGCATATGAAAAGAGAGGGTTAGACTTTTTATGGAAGCCTCTGACCTAAGAATATACATTACAGTCAAAGAAGGGTCATATGTGCCAATGAAAGTATCTGTTCTGGATGCAAATCAGAGAACTCCCAAAGACTATTCAGAAATGACTAAAGATGAGATTATTCTGGCCACTATGGACAAGAGGGCTCAGAATATTATTGTTAGTGTAATTGATGATGCCACATTTCAGAATTTAATTCACTGTAAAACTTCTAAAGAAATGTGGGACACTTTAATAGTTTACATGGAAGGGTCTGAAGAAGTAAGACAGGACAGGAAGTCCTTGTTAAATCAGGAGTATGAAAGCTTCAGACAAGAAAAGTCTGATAGCATTACTGAATGCTACAAGAAATTCTATAGGATTGTTAATGAGTTGATGTCCTATGGAAGAGAATTCAGCAACTATGAGCTGAATGACAGGTTTTAAGATCCCTGACTAAGGACTGGGAAACCAAGATTTGTGTCATTAGGGAAATGACCAAATTAGCTGATATACCTCCTCCAACTTTGTTTGGAAAACTGTTATCTTATGAGATGCAGTTAATGGTTAGAAAGGAGGAAGAGAAGACTACAAGAGTGGAGCATAAGGAAAGAGCTGTGGCCCTCAAGACTGAATCCACTAGGAAATATAAAAGCAAGTCTCCATCTCCACCTCAAAAAGTTACTGAGGCTGAGACAGATGAGTCAGAAAGCAAGAATTCAGATAGTAGTGAAAATGATGAAGACTTTGCTGCTTTTACAAGATATTTTCAAAAGTTTCTGAAGAAGAAGCAGTGGAGGTCTAAGCCATCCACTTCACAGACAAAAGATGACTACTATCAGAACAGGAAGTCATCAAGGAATGACAGAAGAAAGTCCAAGCCAAGTAAAACTACATCCTCAAAGATTGTATGCTATTGTTGCAATAGACAGGACATGTAGTGGCTGACTGTCCTGAAAAGAGAAGGAGTCAACTGATAGAAAGAAGACACAGTTTAAGGGCAAAAAGGAAAAGTCCTTTGTTGCCAAGAAAGACAAAAGTTTGACTGATCAGTCATCATCAGAAACAGATTCAGAAGTTGAAGCCTATATTGGGTTGTTTGCTGAAGAGGAGGAAGATGAGTTCATGCAGCTAATGAACTCAATTTATGAGCATGAGGACATCAGTGCAAAGGGCTGATGGCCTTATCTGAAGGATACAAAATCCAGGATCAGCCTGGACCAAGAAAGGTACAAAATTGTTCTTCTAGTTCAATTTCTTGTACTGAGTCAGAATCAGATACATCTGCATCAAGTGATGTGGGTGGGTCTGAATTTGAAGGTGATATTCATCAGTTAATTGATGAATATAGAGACTTATTGCAGGCCTTAAAGAAAAGCAAAACCCTGGCCAAAATCAGGCAAAGGAGATTGCTAGTCTTAAATTGGCTGCTGCTGATTCAGACAATTGTTTGATCAAAACTGAATGAAATAGTCAGGCTGAAGAACATTACAGTTTTTTAAATGGGAACTATTACATGTAAGAATGATCAAATTAGGAATCAGGAGGTTAGAATTCAGAAGGAGAAGGATATTGTGGCTAGCTTTTCTAAACCAAATCTTTTTACCCTTGATAGATGAGTTTGTACCTCATAAGGGTAAGGCTGGATTAGGATTTACAAAACCTGCCTGGACTGCTAGGTCCAAGTCTAAGGGCAAAACCCCAGCACTAAACAAAAGGCCTGTTGTAGATACTTCAGGCAGGGTTGTGCCAAAACAAAGGTACAACATGTTTGAGTGCTGTGTGTTGTGGCAAGATAGGCCACTTTGTCATAGACTGTTGGCACAATTCAAGTGTCAAGGAGAGTAGCAAACTACCAGCTAGAAGAGCTACAGGTAGTTTTGTTAAAAGTCAAACTAACCTACACCAAGGACCTAAGAATTATTTGGGTTCTAAGGTTAAGTAATCTGTTTTGCAGGTGAGTCCAAGTGGCCATGCCCTTATATGGTACTTGGACAGTGGATGTTCCAGGCACATGACTGGAACTAGGGGGTTGATGAAGGATTATACATCTATCAAAGATGGGCCTAATGTTACCTTTGGTGGTTCAGAAAAAGGGATCATCAAAGGCTTTGGCAACATTTCTTGTAACTTGATTACAATTACTCAAGTATGTAAAGGGTTTGAAACATAACTTCATTAGCATAAGTCAGCTGAGTGATTTAGGATATGACATCTTATTTGTCAAGTATGGTTGTCATTTGTCAAGAAGGTCAAGTGATCAAAAGATTATTCTGACAGGATATAGGAAGAGAAATGTCTATTGTCTAGACATTATGTGTGAGAACATTGTTTCTCCTATTTGTCTTGTAGTTGATGAGAAAGTCTCACATTGTGTTAAATGGCACAAGAGGCTGACTCATCTTAACTATAAGACAATTAGTCAACTCTTTAGCAAAGAGTTAGTGAGGAATGGTCCTCAGGTTAAATGTATAAAGGAAGGGATATGCTCAGCTTGTCAAAAAGGCAAGCAGACCAAATCCACCTTTCATAGCCTTGAGAACAAAGATGCTGAAGGTGTCTATACCTCTTGCATATGGATCTTTTTGATCTGATGCCAGTTCACAGCCTAGGTAGGAAGGTCTACACATTTGTGGTAGTTGATGACAACTCAAGGTATTCCTGGTGTTCTTCCTAAGGCAAAATCTGAAACTCCCAAATATCTTGTATAGTTTTGTTAAACAAATTCAGAATGAATTGGACAGTACAGTGGTCAAAATCAGAAGTGACCATGGTACTGAATTTCAGTCTGAAAGTATGACAAAACTGTGTGAAGAATTTAAAATTTTCAGGAATTTTCCTCACCAAGAACACCTCAGCAAAATGGTATTGCTGAAAGGAAAATAGAACCTTGATAGAAGCTGGTAGAACCCTATTGAGTGACACTTCTCTCCCAGAATATTTCTGGGCTGAAGCAGTTAATACTGCATGTCATGTAATCAATAGGGCTACTATCACCAAGAGCCACAAGAAGATCCCCCTATGAGATTGTGAAGGGTAGAAAACCAAATCTATCCTATTTCAGGATCTTTGGTTGCAAGTGCTATATCCTTAACAATGGTAAGTCTTATCTAACCAAGTTTGCTGCCAAATCCCAAGAGGGAATCTTTGTTGGGTACAGCAACAACAGTAAGGCTTATAGGGTCTACAACTTGATTAGTCAAGTTGTAGAAGAGTCAGTACATGTAGTTTTTGATGAAGCAAGTCTCATTAACAATGATTTGCCAAGTAGTGTTTGCAACTCTACAGGTGTAACTGAGAAGATGGATAAGCTTACCTTAACAGAAGGTTCTTCTGCAAGTCAGCAAGTGGAAGATGGTGGCTGCTGTCCAGGGGAGTACAAAGATACTCCTGATGCTGAAGAAGACCAAGAGGTGCAGTTGAATGAAGAAGCTGAAGGTGTACAACCTGAAGACAGACTGCCTCCAGCAAATAGGCATTTAAAAGATCATCCAGCCAATCAAATAATTGGAGATCCCAGACAAGGAGTGCAAACAAGGAGCAGGAATCTAAGTACAGTTTTTTACTCAAGTTTCCTATCCCAAGTTGAGCCAAAGAAGTTTGAAGAAGCAATCCTAGACCCTCATTGGATTGAGGCCATGCAAGAGGAGCTGAATCAATCAAAAGATGCAAGGTCTGGGAGCTAGTTCCTAAACCAAGGACCACAACATTATTGGAACTAAGTGGATCTTTAGGAACAAGTTGGATGAGAATGGAATCATCATAAAGAATAAAGCTAGACTTGTTGCAAAGGGATATAGGCAGGAAGAAGGTATTGATTTTGATCAAACCTTTGCTCCAGTAGCAAGACTGGAAGCAATAAGGATGTTCCTTGCCTATGCAACATTTCAAGGATTTTAGGTATATCAAATGGATATTAAGTCAGCTTTTCTGAATGGAAATCTAAGGAAGAAGTCTATGTAGAGCAGCCATCAGGTTTTGTAGATTCTCTTAAACCTGACTATGTATATAGACTTAGAAAGGCTTTGTATGGTTTAAAACAAGCCCCTAGGCTTGGTATGAACCCTGTCTAGTTTCCTTATTGAGAACAAATTCTCAAGGGGAAAATAGACAAGACTCTATCCTTAGAGAATCCAGAGGCAAGATTATCTTACTCCAAATATATGTAGATGACATCATATTTGGGTCTACAGAAAGTAGTCTTTGCAGGAAGTTTGCAAAACTCTGCAAGGACAATTTGAAATGAGTAGTATGGGGGAACTTAAGTTCTTCTTGGGTCTCCAAGTTAGACAGACTGAAGATGGACTATCCATATGCCAGTCTAAGTTTACCCTAGAATTGATAAGGAAGTATGGTATGGAATCATCCACTACCATGAAAACTCCTATGGGGTCAAGCATGTCTCTAAGCAAAAATGATGCAGGGAAACCTGTAGATGAAACTTTGTATAGAGGATAGTTGGCTCACTACTGTATTTGACTGCTAGTAGACCAGATATCAATATGCTACATGTGTCTGTGCTAGTATACCAAGCTTGCCCTAAAGAATCTCATTTGACAGCAGTCAAAAGAATTTTGAGATATCTTAAGGGCACACCTTATCTAAGCCTTTGGTACCCTAGGAATAGAGATTTTGAACTGACAGGTTATTCAGATGCAGATTTTGCAGGCTGCAAGGAAGATAGGAAAAGTACCACAGGAACCTGTCAATTTCTAGGTGGAAGGCTGGTATCATGGAGTAGCAAGAAGCAGACCAATGTGGCTATCTCCACAGATGAGTCAGAGTATGTTGCTGCAGGAAGCTGCTGTGCACAACTACTATGGATACAACACCAGCTAGAAGATTATGGTATTCAAGTAAGTAGGACACCTTTATTTTGTGATTCTACTAGTGTCATTTCTATTGCAAATAATTGTCTCCCATAGTAGGACTAAGCACATAGAAATTAAATACCATTTTCTAAGAGAACATGTTGAAAAAGAAGACATTTCCCTAGAGTATGTTAAGACAGATAATCAGTTAGCTGATATGTTTACTAAGCCCTTAGATGAAACCAAATTCAATAAGTTAAAATTAAATTAGGTATGATAAACTTAGAATAGTTTACAAATATTGGCTTAGTAAAATAGTGTCGACACACAGAGTTGTCTGTGTCGACACATAGAAGTGGTGTCGACATTTCAGAGAAATGGTGTCGACACATCTAGGAAGTCTGTGTCGACACTTCAAAGAATTAGTGTCGACACATGCAGTGTAGGTGTCGACACATCCAGGGTGTGTAGACACTTAGGATTTACACAGAATTAGTCTAGTAGAGTCTCGACTAAGTGTCGAGCTGAGATATATAAGTGTCGACACATATATTCTCTCGACTATATTGTGTCGACACATAGTTGTCGAGACATTAGTAGTAAGTGTCGACACTTTTCCACAGTGTCGACACAATTCAAGTAATTTGATGCGCCTTTTCACCTTCAATTTCAGAAAGGTATAAATAGGTTTTCTCATTGTTTGTCGACACCTCACCTAGTTTCGAGACCAAACTTGTGTGTCGACATCTCTCTCTTCTCTAAATTCAAAATTTCTTCAAATCCTAATGGCGCCCAAGCTAGAAGAGAACATTAATGAAGGATATGAGCTCGTGCGACACGCCTTTGATGACGCGGAACCTGAAATCCAAGGTGTGGTAACCCTAATTACAGAGACAGGCCTAGAGTATCTTGTTTCAGAACCTATCAGATCTGGAAGAAGGAAGTCCTCGAATTCTTGAGTGCAGCAACTCTTGATGAATCTGGACTCAAGATTAAGTCCAAAGCTCATGGGGCAAAGGTGGAAGGTCTCCCATAAAGACTCTAAGAAAAGTTCTATCATCCTCCCTAAAACAAAAGAAAAGAGGAAGATGTATCTTCTTCTTGCTTCAAAGACAGGGGAGGGTCTGAAAAACAACATACATGGCGGTGTGAATCTTCTAGGGAATCAACACCTGAGCTTGGGGTGACACAGAGAGTGTGACACTACAATGCAGCAATGACAAGATACCCCCAACCGTAGCGGTGGTCCCAGTTTTTGATACAATAAATAACAACACAGCGAGAGTAACACTATAGTGGCGAGCTCCAATGAC